>CM068829.1:134640578-135860578 GCA_028554795.2 Sinohyriopsis cumingii
CACATCAAAGGGACAGTTCTGCATCAGTTATTAACCTCTACCTGATTTTCGACGTATATGTGTACCCTTAATTCACACGGACAAGTGTACAACGAAACCATGCACAGGTTAATAACCTGGAGTGCATAGTTTTCATTAAAATTAATAAAACACACTGTGCTTGGATGCAATTGATTCTTCCATCTGCGGACAGGGGGGACCTTCCGCCCGTCGCTCGCCACATCCCTTGTAACCTTTAATGCTTGGTTCGTAAGCGTAGAATGTTTTAAGATTGATTCTATGATGATGAACATTAACAGGATCCATTTGCGCGACCTGTCTACGTAGTTAATTCCGTGCCACTAAAAACAGTCACTGGGCGAATATTAGATTTCAGTCACCATTTCATACATGCTGAAAGCATGAACGAAGACAGCTTTCTAGCACGAGTCACCAGTAGTTCGCAGCATCAGTTTAATCGGCGGTCACCAATAAGTGCTGAATGCTAAGTCTTGCCAGTAGGTACCAGACATTACGTGGATATAACGTTCGTCCTAGTATCTGAAGGCCAACATATCTGCTCCATTAGCAGGATTTCAACAAACCAGACGCGTTGTCTGGCTATTATTGATAGGATTCAATGTAGCATTTTTAAATCGATCATTAGTAGTCTCACATTCAGCAATGAGAGTGACAATTTCAACGTCTACCAGATGCTTTTTACTTCATCAGTTAACGCGATGATCGTGTGGACTCTGGGTGGGTATCTATATATTCAGTTTAAACGGGATAGTATAGCACATAACCGAGTGTTGCTTAATTTGATATCATCCCACGAGACCAGTTTTTGACTATCGATGAGTCGCAGCTTGGCGCTCGATAAACTATTAGGTAATAAGATCCCAACGTACATGTAAGGCCTTTGGAATAATTAGCCACATTTTTCACTTTTGACTGTTGCAATTAGAACACACAGTGCCCTAGAACTCTATAGCAGGTTGAACTATTATGGAAAAATATTGAAGTCTGACGACGTAAACATTCTGATATAGAAAATAAATGCATAATACCTGTGTAACGGCATCCACATCAACTTGGGATTGACATGTGGCGGCTCGCACACGGGTGAAATGAGGATGTATAGCAGTTATATACTTAATACTGGAACCACACGAGTACTCTAAACCGACCAGCCGTCATCTGATGGTATGGTTATTAATGGCTCAGACGAGGCTGTTACCTGAATACCGGCGTACGATTTCCGAAACAGTAGATCCTGCTTAAATAGGAAACCCTTTTACAACATCATTGATTTAGCATTATTTAGGATAAAAGAGACTGTGTAGAAGGACTCGGAAAAAATCATGTTTTGAGGTCCGGCAGTGTGCAATGTAGAAAATTGACGGATATGTAGGAGCCCAACCACAACAAACCTCACAAAAGCTCTTTCATTTGCTCAAAGTAGTCACTTTTACCTACCTCTGGGCCTACCCAGGCATGCAGTGGTTTTGTAAGGATATACATTAAACAAACAAGCAAATGTTCAACCACAAGAATGGGTTTAAAAGATATTTATTGAGGGCTATGCACTTCCCTCCATCTTTCCTAGTAGCCAATTTCTGCATTCGAAACGTAAGAATTGTCCCTTTCTTTACTCTCAAATCTAGTTAAAGCACAAAAGTCATTGTTTCCGTCTTAAAAAGCACTGAGCTTCCCCTCTAAGAAAAGCTGGTATATGAATGTTTCAGAACTTCCATTTAATCAACTACTTCTCTTTCTTTAATAAAACTATCTGTTCTAAAGGAAATATCTCTAATTACTGAATAGCAAATATCACAGTAACCACTATTCTATCTAGTATGGTGTAAATTACAATGTATATTGCAATTGATTTTGTCTCTGCCAACATCGCCAAAGTAGTCGGCAAGTCTGATACAGTCAGCATCGAAATTATATTAACAAATTTATTTACCACAATCAGCCCTGGGGAAAGTAAATCACTGAGTCATTAATATATAGATGTATAAACCTGTCTTAGAGGACGTAATGTATAGGATGATTCCTAAGAGGAAAATCGGACAAATATTTGGAGCCAAGTTATATCCCTATAGAAATACAAATATACAAATATTTAAAGAAAAGAGCAGATATGCTCTTTACATAAATATATTCTTGCGTTTACACATATTTGATTGTTACATAACTAATTAATGAATAACTGTATGTGCTGCTTTAATCTGTTCCCGCTGCCTTCTTATTTTTTCTTCCCTTGCCAAGGAGTATAAGAATGCAAAATATGATTGTAGAATTTGTAAAGTTTGAGCTGTTCTATGTAAGTCACATATAATGGGATGCAATTTGTAATTATATATATATATATATATATATATATATATATATATATATATATATATATATATATATATATATATATATATATATATAATCAGAATTCAGCAGAAATTAATGATCTGCAAGTTTGGTTCCTTTCTAATTCTAAAAAATATGGTATCTTTTGTTAGACTAGTTCATTTGTCTCTGAACGCTGAGCTAAAATGTATCAGTACTGTTTTCACATAAAGACACACAAAAAGTAAATGAGCCACATACTCTTCAGCTTCATTACAAAAGATAAATAATGATGATTGAGTAGTACCGAAAATTATGTTGAGAACTTTGTCTTGAAAAGTAATGTAGACTCAATAGTAGACAACAGAAGGAAACAATATTGCTTCCCAATTTACGTGCGAGTAGTTCGCATTTAAAATAGAGTTCTGTTTAAATCCTATTTGAACTTGAAGTATATTGTTTTTCCTCATATGTACTGTATATAATAATTTGAATTTTTATATGTTTCTTGAGCAGACTTTTATTTTTATTTTGTGGCGATTCTAATGTCATAGTTCTAGAATATACTATTTTATTCAAGTTCCTGGTATTAAATCAAGAACAAAATATAATTCTACAAAGGTAACAAGAATATTAAATGTTTGCATGAACTCGTTTAATGCAAAGAAAATGCCATCTTCCTTAATTATGTCATTGATATATAATACACAATTTTAACACCATTTCGTAAGAAAGAATGCAGTATCATTTTTTATATATGTATTATACGAGAGTGTCAATGATACAATTTTTTCAAGGGTTGTGGTTAGATAATCATCCTGATCCGACCATGCAAGAAACACTCCTTTCCAAAAACTGGTGAATGTCTATGAAATTAAGTTGAGTTCTTCTTTCTTGAAAAAAACAAACGTTGTCCCCTCCAAACCCTTTGAGCGTGTCTATGAAATGTTTCCATGGTTAATGGTTGAGTGGGTTAATTAATTTGTTTACCACATGATCTTCAGTGCATGACAAAAAATAGATGTGTGACATTTTCTGCCCACCATCTTGATAGCAATTAACTAGAACATTCCATTTCATTTTGACACATGTACAACCCAAAATGACGTCAAACAGACTGGCTGAAAATGATGCGTATATGGATATTTAACCACTGTGATATTTTCAATAATGGGCTGATTTATAAATTGCAAATAAGCCTGCAATATTTTAATTGAATCAGTTTTCTCTTTACAATTTACTACCGTAGTATTGTTTTGTTCAGTCAAATTTAATTCCAACAATTGTAAGACAACAGGAGCGACTCCAAGTAATATGTTAAGCTGTTCATAGTTCTTCACCACAACCCTTTTTTGCCCCAAGCCATTTTACACATATTTTACTTCTTCCATACATGACAACAGTGCATGCTCCTCAGAGACTCGTTTGGCTTTCAACAATATATAAATGTCGGTGTTCTATATATATATATATATATTTTCACAGTGCAGAAAAATATGCAACGTAGAGGAGGATATAGAATTTTTGAATATTATGGAATGTGGCGTTTCTGTGCAACTGCCTGGGGAATGTGTAATCATTGCTTCCAGTGAGCGTGAGAATGAAATGGCTCATGCCGATAAGGAAACAAATGTCACCGTTGGAGAAATAATTAAGGCAAAATGGGGCTTACTGGTACAACTGATTGGGGATATTATCATCATCAGTGATAGCGCAATTACGCTTAACCGCTATGATAAGGTACGTACATTCATTCTTGGATTCAAGCTATACAAACTTGTATATGTATATATACGTACTAGCCTTAGAAATATTTGAAAGTGGTTTTCATATCAAGGAGATTCTGGTGAAATAATAATAATAATAATAATAATAATAATAATAATAATAATAATAATAATAATGAAATATTATAATAACAGACATATCAATACTTATAACAATAGTGGTAAAAGCATTACTACTAATACCCTACTAGTTGACCAGATAAGTACAAAGTACATCACATGTTTATACATGCACCAAGTCTGACATGTGTTAGCACATTGGATAATTTAAAAAGACACGACTTTAACCTCTAACATTAAAGACATATGTCATGTTTGTCATGATGACCACAATTTCTTTACAAAATATTCATTGGCGATCCGATTCTAGCTAAGATTTCAAGTCTTGTTGATATAAGTTAATATATTTATGCTTGGGATCCAATTCGTCATTCAACAGATTCCAATACATCTTAAAAGATGCAAAAAGTATATGATGATAGACATTTTATTCCAAAATTATCTTGCATGCCCAAAAACAGATCAGTCGACCCATATGGTTGTTTTTCAATTCAAATATATACACCATACTGGTGTACAAAACAGATTAACTATATTCCAGCCAGTCGTATAATGCACAACCGCACGTATCTGTGTATCTGAGATCATGAGATAATATTTGAATATCCCATGATAGTCTGTCCTACAACCACCTTAATTTCGGAAATGGTTTAAAATAGGTGGAAGAGCAGTCGGAACTGTCTTCCATATTTCAGCTGCCTTGAGTTAAGGGCTAGTGCACAGTTGACTTACTGCCTGGTATGCTGCTAAGAACGTTCCAACAGGGCAGCCTGGGATGGAACGATCTAATTCTATTTTTGGGAGAAAGATCAGATCTTAATGTTTGCATCTGCATCTATGCTGGATCAATCATTCTTTATCTTAGATGTTTTGGTGAGCCTTTACTAAGTTGCATCTGACCAGACACTTACATGTCTGCACGCCGACGTCATTTCTTTGTCGAGGAAAGCACACATAGAAGAACAGTATTCCACTTTACTTTTCAGGGCCTATTGCAAACATTATGTTGTATATCGCAATTTATCTATGGTTAGCTCTTTGAACAAAAGCTATCCATAACTTCCCAAGTTTATATCCTTTAAAGAAGGCAATGTATATGCATATATATCTGTGTCATTCACAGCGATCATGAGGACCTCGATACTCGTGATTGTAAGTCTGGCCTGTATAAAATGTTTTTGTTGGTATCCATTTCTACATTAGAACAATTAGAAAAAGACGTCGGTACTGATGTGTTTTCTTTGTTGATGACATTTTCGCCGTTTGTGACGATATCTGTGTTGACGTGGCGCACATGTGCTGTGATATCTGCAAAAATATACAAGAGACCCGTATTGTTATTATCATCTCTCAGGACGTTTAGTCACTTTTTTGGAATTTTGTTTCTTTCTGTCGCCCTTCCCCTATCTCCTTAAACTCGGTTTAACCATCTTTCAGTCTTTAAGCTGGATGGTAAGTATACATTAAACACAAGGTCAGATCTATTTTACTTAGTGCATTATACCTATATTGAGGGAAGGACATTCACAGTGGCATAACCTGTATTCACACATGATGGACCATCAATAATGAGAGCTTATTCGCCGGGCTCAGTGGGTTTTCTTTTCATCTGCGCTTCATAATCATCCAATCAAATTAGATTGTTCTGATGTTGAGCGTGGGACAATAAAGGACTTGTTTTCGTTTTGCAGGGCGTATGGAGCAAAAATGTGATATTTTCTTCGTTTCTTTTCATTTTGCTTGAACTGACTCAAAAGTAAAAGGTTACCAGTTTGAATCATATAGACTTTTTCGTTTGAACTATATACTGCTCCAAGGTGATTTATGATGCATTCCAATTTGCAAGACTACCATAGATAATATCATTGCTAACGAACTGAGCAGATTCCTCGTTGTAATGAAATGCTATGCCATATAAGTCTCTGTGTTCGATTCTCCAAATCACTTTATTTCCGGAGCGCGTTCAGTCATGTGAACAAATAGAAGAAATGTTGGTTCTTCATGAATATATCCTTCATAGGAGTTCCTATCACTTTTCACTTAGTGATTAAACATCAGTCTTAGTTCTTTATCACGTATTTAAAATGAAGCCAACGTACTTCTCCACTGTAATTATGATACAACAAGGATCTGTGCTTTTGAAGACCGCGATCAAACTATGACAAATATGGATTTGGCTCTAAATTAAAACCAAATACATAAATAGAGGTCTTTTTCGAATTAAAGCCTCTTATCAACATATAAAAGATTATTTTCATTCTTCCAACAATCGAAATATTGCTGAAAGTGGTCAAAGAACTGGAAACTACAAATAAGATATCATACATTTACGCGCCTGCTTCACCTCTTTGTTGATTTGATCCCGATAATGGGAGTTGAGTACACGACTTACTTCTCCTTAGAAAGGTGACAAAATATGGATAGCGCTTTGTATGTATTTGTAATATCCATGGCAGGGAGTGGCTGTTGATTCATTGAAAGGAAATTGGAACTCATAATATGCATTCATGAGTTGTACTTGGCTCAGATGACTGTCAATTGAAAATGGGTTTCAAGAAAGAAAGACCGATCTGCTGATTATATATATATATATATATATATATATATATATATATATATATATATATATATATATATATATATATATATATATATATATATATATATATATATATATGTTAGGTGCATGAACTTCGAGTCTCAGATTCAGCCAATGTAGATATGTGAGAAAGCATGCCAGTAGCTTCTCGTGGGTCGGTGGTTCTTTCCTGGGTTTTCCCGGGTTCTTCCTCCACCATTAATACTGGCCGCCATATATGGCCTATCGTGTGCTGAAAAATGGCGTTAAACCCCACAACAACAACAACAACAAAGGTGCATGAACAATATAAGTAATAACAAAGTGCTTTTGTGTTTCGTTTGCTCAAGTGGATAATGAAGATTACTTTTAGAGAATCAATCAAGTGTCTAGTGAAAATCTGTTGAGTCATTAAAGGATTGACATTATAAATAGACACTAAAATTCATTTCACATTGATCTATTCTGCATTAATTTATTTAGTATTAAATATGGAACAACGTCAAACAGTAGATAGTACAATGTTTTCATGGCCTATACAGTATGTTGATATTTTCATGGATAAATAGCTAATAATGTAATTCCAGAGTTTGTATATTTTATTTTAAAGAAAGCCCACTCGGGGATTGCCATATTACTTTCTTGAACTTAAATTATTTCGCCTTTCGACGTTTATAAATATGATCGGATTGCATCATATATTAACGAAATGAACATTTGTTATTTTCTATTGAAATAATGTGTTTTGTGGAGTAACCAATGTGAAGTAACCAATGTGATGTAACCAATGTGATGTAACCAATGACAAATAATTTGTTATGTGAATATGATTCTCGACGTGATAGACACCATAAGCGTTTTTTTTAATGTTTGTTAAATAACTCGGCTGTGCTCATGTCAGCATAAAAATGATATCAAGCTTAAACGTTTCACTACCATTTAGTATTTTGTCTTCTTTTTAAGTGGTGCTTGGTCAATGCCCACAGAGGGTGTTGAAATAATTCAGTAATTGATTGGGTGAGTGGATGCCTCGCTTTCAGCATCAGCTTGATCGTTCATATTCATTTGATTAACACATGCCGCGCGAACCAAGATAAATTGTAGTCCACGATTTCAAAGTGATTCACCTTAATCTCTTCTATTTAGTTGTGGAAAATATGTTTTCCTTCTCACTATCGTAATGCAAGCTCAATTCTCAGCTTGAATATTGAAAACTATAAATTTACAGAAAGAATGCGAGTTAGCCATCGTTACTCGTACTGCAAGAAAAAAAGACATGAATATAACTGCCAAGAATACCCCAAGCTTTATCTTAGTGATATTTTATTCGTTGTTATGCTATGACATTTACCCCATCACCCACATTCCAGTACCAACCTATACTCACTTCGATAACTGATCGATCCATAGCCAAGTTTAAAGAAACCATCAGCAATATGTACACACGAGCCTAAACTAATAATAAACAAAACCCATCAGAGCAGACTTCTGTTCGATAATGAATGGTACAACAGCCCCTTATAGAGTAACTGTACGTAAGAACTCAAAGCTGCACAGCCCTCTTAACATCTCACGGTTTCTAACAAACGGAGCAGTAGACCGGATGAACAAAGGTTGGATGAAAATTAATCTAACACAAATAAACCTTACTACCAGAAAATCGTCAAAATTAACTTGGTCTTTCATAGATGACTTTACTGATGAATTATGCTTAGAAATCATGGGTACATGACACAGATTTAAATTCTGTAAACCAGAATTATATGACTGAAATGAACAGACTTTACATTGACAAATGAAAATGTGAGAATTGTTTTCTGAATCCTACTGCAGATGTCTTATATGAAACGTACCTGTGTATGTAAGTGATTATCAAATATGAAGAACTGACCATGTTGAAGAGATGAACATTTGATTACTTAGCATGATTAGCTATGCCGTGGTACACGTTTTGGTGTAACTATATTGTGACCCTTTTGTTCTACATCTTCAAATGTACATGCTTTGTGCTTGGTACGTTGAACCTATTGTCATTTTAATAGATTTGATGATGAATCTGAATGCTCATTTGCTTATTTGGATTTTGTTTATTTGTATTAAATATTTATTCCTTTTCCTTATTTTTGCAACAAAATGAGCATTTGCAAACAAAGAAGAACTGAACACTTACTTTACTAGTTTCTAGACAGTAAAAGTGGGACAAAATCATAGTGATACTACTATATATGTTCATGAATGTTGCTCAGTCCCCGTCATTTTGTATCGTGGGATAACTTGTTAAGTGTTGTCTACGCTTCCAATTAGATCAGAACTAGAACAGTGCATCTTGCCTCTGCATGAATATATCATCAGTGTTTGTTAAGGTTCTATATAGCAGAACATCATGTAATTTATAGTTCATGTTACATTTTACATATATAGAGATACATATTTATTCCTTGTTTGATTCTAATTTAATTTAAGCAATTTACAATCTTCACCTTTCCATATTTTTCAAGCAAGAATGTAATCTAGAAGGTGGCAAAGATGGAGAGGAGGTAAGTAATGTTTGTTTTGAATATTTTTTAACTTAGTATAAATTAGTTGTTTTGTAAAAGAGGCAGTGAGGCAAACCTATGGTGAAAAGAATGCCGTAAATGGTATACAAAATTAACAACAGGTGTTTATGTACATTTGTTTCTTGTGATAGTGATAGTTACATCGCCTGGCGCATTTTACTTTTTAAAATAGGATACGAATATTTTACCATTTTCAATTTATTACTTTTTATGTATAGAATGTTTGCTGCCAGTTTTATGGCTTTGTTTAAAACCTCACATGGCAGGTTAATTTGTGACAAAATAAGCAAAATAAACAATAAAGGAAACATTTATGAAGCCGATCTAAACTCGTATCTATATTAATGCCATTTTTTGACGAACAGTTTTACTTGTTGCATAATTATAACGTTTCGTTATCTGTTGGATTCATGTGCATTATCCCAATCCAGCTGAATATCTAACTATTTTACTTTTTTACTTTGTACAGATCTTGCGTTTTAGCCTTTTTAACTGCATCTGATATCTTCTTTTAAGTCTTCTGTCTGATTTTCACAGATCTAAACGTTCAGTATCATATAATCTGGTGTTGAAAATAATGCCTCCACATCATACCAAACGTCCTAATTATCTTTCTTGTTGCTGTGTAATTAATGTTTCAACACTTCCTGCTTCGTTTGTGGATAAGCTTTGGAGAGGAACAAAGAGTGGATCTATTGTATTGTCGTGCTGCGTTAGTTGGGTTGCTCCCGTTTTGGTTGATCTCACCGGGAGCAAACCTTGCAAAGTCCAGTTCGGTGCCTGGCCAGTAGCCTTAACACTTTGATAGTTTTGTTTGCCGCCCTAACGGGTTCAGATGAACGGCTAATCTACATGCGTCCCTTCCTTCGCTCATCCGAGTCAATTGATTTTCTGCTCCAATATTCGCTCCACCTTCCTAACATTCACTATCTCGCTGCTCCTTATTTCTGTTTCCAAGTCGTGACTGAGAGATGCGCCAGGAATGATTGTTTGTCACAAAGGGGCCGCTGTAAAGTGCTCACTTCACAGCCCTCTGTGCAGTGACCGTGTCCTCGAATGCTAGCAGGTAGACCATGCCTGTATTCTAAAGATTCGGCGTAGTTCGGAGGATGACAGATATCTCGTCTACCTTGTGGTTGGTGCCCGTTTCACTTGGACGATCTGAATCCTCATACGTGTCTGACTGATGACTTAAAATGGAGAACATGCAACAGCTATTTTATTGGACAGTCATGGCTGCTTCATCGGTAAGTCACAGTCGAGCTAGATCGGGTTAGCTGAGGGCTCACCTGTAAGGGTACACTGCAGATACATAGTCAGCCTGATGTATGACTCGCGTAAAAGTTTCTGGTCTTGGAGTACCCTGGAAAGAACTAAAAGGCGTAGCAACAGCTAACAATCTGGCATTTATCTACAAGCACGACATAGTGAGGAAAGAAACGTACATGAACCATAGGGCTGTCACAATCATATGTGGTACTAGGCATGGGCTTTTTACCTGCAGCTACTGGCCCTATTATGAAAGCTCATGTCCAGTGGTGTCAGCGGAATGCCGCTTCTATCCCTTCATGAGACCCAACCCAAACACGCTCTTAAAATCAGGGACAGAGACATCAAGTGCATCCTGCAGTAGGTGGTGAAAAGTGTTCAAATCACGGTCAGAGACAAAGGCATGACCAAGGCTCACAGCTAGAATCTCGTAGAATAAAAGTTGTTGTTGTTGTTGTTGTTGTTGTTGTGGGGTTAAACGCCATTTTTCAGCACACGATAGGCTATACATGGCGGCCAGTATTAATGGTATATGAAGAACTGGGAAAACCTCGGAAAGAACCACCGACCAACGAGAAGCTACTGGCAAGCTTTCTTACATACCCACATTGGCTGAATCCGAGACTCGAACCCACGCAGACAGAGGGGAGATGGCAGTGATCTTTAACGGACAGCGCTTTAGACCACTCGGCCACTCGGGGCCCCATAGACTGAAAGAGGCGATTGCTAAAATGGATGTGCGATTATACAAAGCGATACATATGTAACACTATATACAACAGCGTAAACATCCGCTCATTGGGCTGGCAATAGAGATTGTAGTCGGCAATTGTCGACCATGGATAAAACAATCAACTTTTCGAGGGTGACATGGTAGATTTATGCTAGGGCTACGCTTGAGACTGCATTCAGAGGGCCACGAAAAATGAACCAAGGCACCTTGGTTATCGGAGACGACAAAAGAAAAATACAAGACACAATGTTCTTTGAGTAGTTTATGCTAGCAAATGGCCGGTGACACAGGACCGTCAGACCTCCATGGCCTCCAGCAAGTAAATAGTTTTAGATAAGCATGTAAACTGTGACTCAACTAAGGCAACAAGTTGAAATGAACAGAAGCGTTATGATAAAAGCTGACATGCTTGTAATGTCGGCACTTTCTCCAGACGAGACCAAGTGAACTGTTAAGCAGCTTCGTAAAATAGTATCGCAGTATTGTATCAAAATTCCTACACTTATCCTAACTGAATATCACAAAACAAGAACCTCGGCGCCATATACCATTGCTTCTAAGGCTGCCGCAGCAAAGACGAACAATATAAGTAGCTGAATATGAATTATTTGAAAGATTATTGGGCAAATGTTTTGATCGAATAAGAGCCAGGTAAAGTTCCCGGTAAAACTTTTTTTAAAGATACGTCCAGAAATCAAATACATGCTACAGGGACATGTACCTCCGCAGCTGAGAAATTATTCTCCATTACTATTTTACCATGCCACATGTCAGTGATAATAATGATGCATTTAAAATACCAAATCCCTGGATTCATAACGATTCTCGTATAATCCTGAACCGTATAGATGCTAAGACCCTTCATTAATAAACATGAAAAGCATTGGAAAGATTCTTGAGATGTGGAAAAAAAACTTCAGCTATGCAGGATCATGATGTACTGCATATAAATGCTAGGAAGTTTAGCTGCCTATTTCCCCGTTAAATCACAATCACGGATCGAGTTACATTCCCAAACCAACATGTATTCCGAGATAAGATTTAAATGGGTGCTTTGTCTGCATTGTATCACGCGAGTGATATCCAGGACAAGCCCCAACATTGCAAATAACACATTGGTAAACTTAGTTTGGGCAAAATCGTATCCCTCCCCCCACAAAAAAATAAATAAATAAATAAATACAGACATCGGTACGTTTGAACTACTTAATCAAGCATTGGTATTAATGTATTTGTTAACCACCTATTACGCAACTGATATGTATGTACAGGCAATTTAACATGGATTAATTATTACAGCACTGACCATAGTCACAAAACCTCTTCGGGTGGATCAACATATGTTCAACGAATATTATACAGGCATGGTAAGTACTAGGGTAGGGAATTTAAATGCAGACCATGCAGGCAGGTATGTAGTATCCAACAACAAGTTGGGGAGCATTACCTTTACGGCACTGGAATAAGTGAAACGCCACAGAGCAATTTCATGACAGAACCTTGTTCAACTATAAATAAAATTACTGGGTAACATCTATGTGGAGTTCGAATGCTTGACCATTCCCTGGATAAGCTAGTCACTAACCTTGCAGCATAACGTTTTGCAATCAGCAGTCGATATGGTACCTCAAACCCTAACATGTTGAAACTGATACCTAGAAAATGAATGTACTCTTACGAGGATGTGAGTGGATGGGACAAGTTTGCTGAAACTCATTTGTCACTGATCGATGAAAACAAGGTATGGTCCGCGTTTGGTTGTCAAAATCACAGTGACTATCATTATTTGAATTTGAAAACAGATGTGCTTTTGGAAGATCATGGCTTTAATATATTTCATTATACAGCCAATACTTGGTACAATCTCGATCGCTAGCGCTACCGTCCTTCAGCGGGAATAACATGTCTATATCATGTCTATATCTGCTGTCAAATTCATAAGTAGAATTAAATCATCTCACATAGATCAACATCTGTTTAGTGAACGGTTCTTGGCTGTTTTTCCATGTCGAGTCACCTGTAAGCAAAATGCTAACAACCCAAAATCGTGAACGTAGGTGACACTGTTTTATCAAACAATTACATAATATATTTTGATGCCAACACTCCTGATGATGAGCAATGACGTACCCCGTGACTATAGATGGGTTTTAGCGGGTCCATGCAGAGATCGGACACATTAATAGTACGACAATAACATTGAAATCGGATATTTTAATGAATTCAAATTGAGTATACAGACGAATTTCACAAACCTCATAATTATTACCAATCACCAGTTACGCAGTTGGTGCACAACGGGTGGCCGCCCTGCAACAAAAGTGAAATTATAAATAATAATGGATGCAAGTATACCGAATGTACTAAACTAGTACCAAACCTACGACGAACGATCTTCTTTATAGTTTGCAAACAAAGCCTCCAGCTGTAGCTGTGACTGGAGAACGGCATAGGTAAAGACCACCGATTGTTACTATTTTGCCAAAACGCTTTGATGGCAGCCTACCTACAAGTGAATGCGAACCAGCTCACATCAACGATCAGGTTTGAGGACACTTCTTCAAAGTCTTAAACAAAGCTGTTTTCAGCAAGACTATAGAAAATATTTCCAAATGTATTTGCGTCTACCTTGTCCGTCATAGTGAACAAGGTAAATATAAAAGGCTGTCTGCTGACTTAGCATTAGAGTCCCAAAAGATCAGTGATGATAGATCCATTGCCGAATAAAGTAAAAATAAAATTGAAAATGAAGCTGACAAATCCGTATCCAAACGGCTCATATACAAATTTTAGTATCATAAAATCAAAACGTGGTGCGATCACAATGTAATAATTATATACATGGACACGGACTTGTTCTTGATGTAAATTAACTACAAACGATGTATTCGCTGACACGGGTGAGACGTAGCTGCTAAATGAGTTTAACACCAGCGAATATCCTAAAAAGCAACTATAGTTAATAACCTAACACAGAAAGGTTGTTGGTAATTATAGAGTTGAGTCTTTGAGCAAGCATATGGAGGAATTCACCTGAATCAGCCCCAAAATGTATTCGATCTTTGCTGGCTATGATATCATCGGTAGTTCCAGAGGGTCCTACAAACGTATAAAGGTTTCCCACCCATTATCATACAAAATGATTTTTAGCAAGCTCTGTATGTGAATTGCATTTGCGAATGAGGCGAAAGACCACACATAGCAAATATGCTCCGGTCGAAAAGATATCAGATGGGTGTATATCGCTGCACTAAAGTTTGAA
This sequence comes from Sinohyriopsis cumingii, assembly GCA_028554795.2. Classification (NCBI taxonomy): domain Eukaryota; kingdom Metazoa; phylum Mollusca; class Bivalvia; order Unionida; family Unionidae; genus Sinohyriopsis; species Sinohyriopsis cumingii. The sequence continues at coordinate 134,655,154 of CM068829.1, forward strand.
CTCGCTCGTCGACAAACAGTAGATAGCTATATGCTAACTAATCACTAATATCACGTACAGGCATACGCAGATCACACACGAATCCGTTGGCGGTAGGTCTGTTTTCGCTGAAACGGCTTGTAATTCTTCTCATATAATACTATGCTAGATGACATTGCCTGCCGTTGACCATTCTCTTTTGGTTGGACCAATGGTGCCAAATGGTAACGTGTTAGTTGCCTTGGTGTATCAATCCGGTCTGTATCAATCGGGTCCGAATCACAACATTGCTAGCCTTCTTACTCCCTAGAAATGTAGCTAAAGTTACCGGTTGTAAAATATATTTGAATGTAACGGAGACAGTCTTCGGTCGGTAGGTTTAAATCAAATTGTGCGTGTGGTTTCTTTATTACGTGCTTCTGTGGTAGGAATCGTTTTACCCACACGCATCATCGAGCAGTCAGAGTCCAAGGCCACATAAAAATCCTGCACGTAACTAGGTCCGCAAATATAAAGTTCAATCATTATATACTAGGCTGTATATTAGCATCCCCAACATCATCCCGTACTTTATGTTTTGGTAACGATGCAGGAACCGTTCCGAGAAATTCTGTACCCGAGTCCACCTGCAACAGCCATGGCCATTTTGGTGGTGTGCGTGTGTAGATACACTTGCTGAATCATTACGCGTGAACGGCTTTGCTGCTTTTTATCGACTTGGCGACATCTGCAATAGTAAACTCATCATTATATATATACGTCAGCGTACACGATTATGTGAAATAAGCAAACGATCAGCCTGACGAGCTTCCTTCGGTGTTTTGACTTCAAACTATCCACCGGAAATCTTTCCGCTTGCTGGTAAATTTGCCACAGTGCTTGATTTGCCAACTATGCTCAAGTGGCCATGGGGTGACATTTGTAGTGTTCGCTGACTTTACAACAGTAGATTCACCTCTTCATTACTCTCAGGGGCTGTAATGTATCTTATCCAAATGTTTATATCACAGTTTTATACATCCTAATGTCACGGGATCGACCATCAAGAACAATTGTATCCCTTATGCCTCTTTGATGAACCATCTGGTAACTCTTTACTCCGTGTGGAAGACTGATCGCGTTTAGGTCATGGATAAGATAAAAATCAGTGCTTTGTCGCGCTTGGATAACACTTCATGCTTGATATGCGAGATCATGTCGGTCTATAGGTGCTTCTCTGGGCAAGTAAGTGGTTGAAATAAGTCATTTATCCAATCATGTTCCAGACCCTCATTAATTTCATCCAGGGATGTGCTTTTCACAAGGATATTTACTCCATGGTGTTCCTGGTAGCTTCGCTAATGCACACACGAAATCAAAGAAGACTTTTTGAAACCTCGTTTCATTATCTCGGAAAACGTAAACTGCATTGTTCCACACATAACACAATTTCCCATGATGGTCTATATACTAGTAGGTGTTTGAACCCGCAATGGATTGGCAGTACGAGTGTCCATGAGGCATAGAACACAATATGAAGACATGATTGTCTTATGCAATATTTGATACATAGCATATCATAACAATGGACAAAAGGTTCTGCTTTCCTGGCATCAACTACATTAGAGCCCGAACTATCCAATATCGTGATATGTTTCTAGCTCAGTTCTCGCGTTGATCATTGAACTGGCTCGATCAAGGGAAAACTTAAATAGTGATACATATGATTTTGAGATAGTCATCATAGGATCGGCTGACGATCAACAGTATTATGATTTACTCACAACATTTACGGTAGTGGTTCAGTTGTAACGAATAAGGAAATATTCCACTGTTGAATTCGTTTTCAGTCGATGAAGCGCCTTCATATGAAGATACGATGATTGAATACCACAACAACCTCGCGAGAATATTTTCCTGACCTAGACACAAATACACAGACGTGCTGTATGTAACACAACGTTATATATATGTGCCTACAATTTTTCGAAACAGCTGTGATATGCTAATGATAGTTAATAGCATTAAGGCGAGTGGCCTAGCAATCATTATTTGTACCTGTTGTGATGCTGATTCGTCGTATAATGCTTTTTGGAATATGTTTGCGGAAACTACCGAGGACCATTATATTTAGGTAGCGGTTCAGTCGTAGCGAAGAAACAAATATTCCACCGTTGATTGATTTCCACAGTCGATGAAGCACCTACCATTGACGATGCGATGCTTGAACACGTAAACAACCTTGGAATGTGTTCGCCCAACTGCCCAGGACATTATAGTTATCTTAGTAGTGACTTGACTGGTGAAAATTACAAAGTTAAAGCAAGCCACGTGCCCTCTGTTTGTTGTTGTCTAACATAATACTTGAAATAGTTGCAGATGGAAGCGTTCACGAAGGCAACGAAATGGTACAAGGAGAAACGGAAACAAGTTTAAAAGTAAACAATGACATCTGCATCCCGAGGGAAGTAATTATTTGCACACGTACGCAAATATTTACCTGTACTATCACCGGCGAAACTTACGCGAGCCAAACCACCTATTTCCACACGGGAAGAACAACGAAATGGCAAATATATCATGCAGAAATGGAACATATATATATCGAGCACCACAACAACGTGCAACAGTATACGAATCAAAATATGCATCACGCCATAAAATAGAAAAACGTAAGTCACCACATATGAACAACTTCAAGAATGGATTTTAAAAGGACGAGTAGTACTCTTGCATATCTAATCACATGCACTTACAATCCGCAAACAACCTGAAGCAAACAGGCATCTTGCAGAACAAACACATGCATATGATCAACGAAACATAAAGCTGACGATTTGCTAATTTCCCGCAAAAAATTACCAAAAGAACCTCCAACCACACCTGTAAAAAAGACCTCCTGAACGCACAACAGAACAACCAAGACAGAAACATAAAATACATGAAAGATAGGCGAATGCATCAAGATTTATACTGAACGAACCAAAGGAAGGAGAAGTACTTTTTAGACTGTGTGACCATCCAGACAATTCGGATCGGATATAAACACTGATCGGATTGGATCTCGTGGGCAATTACGCGCCAGAAATTAGTAATTAGACGATTCTTCAGGAAATTAATGCTGAAAAGCAGCTTTTCCTAGCAGGCACAACTCTTGTGTGTTGTCTCGATGATTACGATTTCATAAATGAAGCCATAATTGTATGTGCCTTTTGCTACATCAATCATCGCGAGGAAAGGTGGCACACCAGTGATCGCACTAGTATCGTTGCGTGTTTATCTTCGTTGGCCTAATATTCGATAACGGTAGTTCGGAGGATTTTCCTCTAATTACTTGCACGTATTTTGATCCGCCAAAAACGGTCGCGTCACCTTAACTTTGTTGGACTTCCCACGAGCTTAAGTAATGAGATCCAATGGAGAAAAATTACAATAATAACAGTAAAAGACCACAGTATTTGTTTACGCATACGAGACCACACCTACGTGTACCGCCTCCAATTTATTTCGAGAGTCTGCCGTTTATATTGCAAAATCGTCATTAATAATACTTCGTTTTTTCCCTGAATATCTCAATGAAATTTCCCCATGCAGGACCCAATAGTATCATGTACAAACCCGCCCCAGAAATTGAAGGGATCTCAGGTTAATGTGAACTATGACATCATCAGTGGTAGTTCAGAAGCTTCAGATTCAAAAATACAAACATCGCCTTCTTGGGTTTGCCCCGAAGGAGGCTCCAAATAAATTTATATCGGTTACTCCAGCTTCGTCTGGGTCAATTTGATCTCATTATGGTCGATTGGCGCCTAGCTTGTACAACGTTTTGGATTAGGATAGCTACATGCTGGACCTGCGCGTGGAGATCTTGACAATACAACTGTACATCAGAGATCGCCTTGATATTCAAAAGCAATTACAATCGTGCGTGGCCGTGTGATACCTGCGCAGGTTGTCAACATAAAGAAACCTGTTAATATGAAGCATCAGGAACTGGTCATGGCGGTGTTGCTTGTGGACTATTTAAAGCAGGATTTACGGCAGTTTGATTTATTCCAGATCAATGACGAAAACCGATTACACTTCCAGCTCAGGTCAGAAAAATTATGTCAGACCACTCAACAGCGAATATATTATTTTTCCATTGCAAATATGGTAGTGTTAATCGAATGACGGTTGTCTCGCAGAAGGTATTAGACCAAACCCAAATAAAGTATAAATGTAAAAGTCCAAGTTACACAGCATGGTACGCTAAGAAGTTTGCTTGTCTTCGGAAACAAGTTGCACGTGTTTATCACAATATGTGGGCTTTCATTGTCTGGCAACAACATATCGACATAGACCAGCAGATTTGCCGGCACGACTTTCGCATGTTCTACCCTATTTATTACCTTTCGTAGAAGCACCTTGACCTGACCAGGCAGTCCGTGGTTGACATGACCTTTTATGCACGTGTTACTAGTCTGGACAAGCCTGCTTTTCAAAATTACATATTAATTGATATGTTCCTCGCGTATAAGATTCGTTGGTTGTAGGGCACAATGGCACCTATCCAAACCTCGTTACTTCGTAATTTAACCTGCTGCATATTCACCAGAGACTTATAAATTCCTCAATCAGAGATATTCGATAACTGTTTGATAATTGTGAAAAGAGTAATTGGTTAGATACGTGTGTGTGTGTTGCACCTGATCAATGCCAACATGTCCAGCACATTATTAACAGAAGAACGACGACTGGCCATCAATGTTACCAACGCGACACAATAATAGAAAATTGACAACAGCTGCAGCGAGGAAAACATGAAAAAAACCACGTTACTCGTGAAATAAAACTGCATGTGTATCATTGTAGATGCTATTCGCGGGATTGTCGCGGCAGCCAACGTTGGCCTGGGTGTGCCGGAAATCATGATCATATTAGCTACCACAGACACACCAATTAAAACTGATATTATAGCCAAATCAGTAGTATCTGGTAAAACTGAAGGCGCTAGTAAAATAATCACAATACTGCTGCAGTCGCGAATACTTGCCTATTCAAAACCTTTCATGGCGGCATAAAGGAGTCACAACACAATTACCAAGCTATACTCCATGATTATTATAATTAAACCAACCATGTTTGAGTTTGAAACTCTCTTCGCGAAAATGATAAACCAATGGCGACTCAGAGCACAGAGCATTGACCGAGGTGAGCCAAAAAGTTAAAGGCAGTGAAAAGCGAGAAAGAGTTTGCATGTTTTTCCTCTGCACTGGTAGTATCACAATGGCCGTTTGAACGATTACTGATCAATGTTTAAGTTTTCTACCCCACACAATTCTCTTCTTGCGGGGGCGCTTATGGGTCTACGGGTATGTTCACTAGTGAAATCGTACGCACTATATGAGACATTCATAGAGAGCAGACAAATTTAACATAGATCAGTAAAGAAATACTACCTCATGCTGCTAAAGTGTTGAAGAGTACCAAAACCAGTCATAGAAGTTAGCAAACAAAACAGATCAAAGATAATATGACTGCTTGAAATGTTGAGAGAACAAAAAATGTTGACTCAGTTCGTCACCCACCAGGACGATGATTTCTTCCTGTATGGGTTTACTCATTAAGATAATGGCAGTCAAGCTATAAAAGATCGGGACAGTAAGGCAAAATATTTAACATTTAAATTTAAAGACTTCCATCAACCATCTGATGTTCAAGAAAACTACAAATATGGATTTATTGCATATGTGAACAAATGTATTTGTTATGTTGCACTGACAATTTTGTAGATAAAAAATAGTAAAGATGTTGATGCACGTTAAATAAGCAAATCCGAAACAAGCAGGGCAATTTATCACACGGAATGATATATATCCATCAAATATAGTATTGTATCACATATAGACCGAACAACATTATATTCTTCAACCACAAAGCTAACATCGAATGTATTGATTGCTCTGTTTTGTTTATGTGTTTTGCTTGATATGAAGGAGAAAGGAGATGCTCCAAACGAAGTGGTTGTTGTTTTGGCTTTAACATAATTTCTCAGCGCAAGTTATACTATACATGGCAGTCAATATAACTGGTAGAGGATAAACCGGAGAAATCCCAGCAATGCCCACATAGGCTGAACCTGAGACTCGATCCCACGCGAACAGTGATCGGTAAAGACATTCGCTTTGTGCCACATGGCCACTCAGGAGTTCCCAATGAGGTGGTAACAAATTGCGGATGAATGCAGTTAAACCCATGAATATATATATATATATATATATATATATATATATATATATATATATATATATATATATATATATATATATATATATATATATATATACAGAACCCATTATCGTTACAACTTAAATGACTACAACATTTTATGAAATTTTCATGAAATTAACCGCTCCGGCGGCCTAGTGGATAGAGCATCCGCCTCGGATCTGTGAGGTCGTGGGTTCGATCCCAGGCCGAGTTATACCAAAGACTTATAAAAAAATGATGCTAACAGCTGCCTTGCTTGACGCTCAAAAATAAGAGGTTAGTATTAGGAATGGTCGGCCAGGTGTCAGGATAATGTGACTGGGTAGGACATCACATTACATGTCTGCAGCATGATGCCCCAGTGCTAGTCATCACTATAAACTGTCACACTGCATACATCAGCGATATGACTGAAAAATTGTTAAAGCTACGTCAAAAATCCAAATTACACACACATCTTTTCAAGTTAAATGACTACAACATTTTATCAACTAAAACGTTTTGTGATCATCTATTTGATTTATAATAAACATTCTCTTGGCAAAATATTGGGAGAGAACAATTTAAGAATATTAACATTAGACGCTAGCAGTGCACAAAATACGTGCACTGAACCTATTGATTTTGTGCTGTATTGCAAGAGTTTTACAATGCAACTTGGGATTCTGATACTAACATTGTAAACTTTATCCATGACATTTTATTTGGGATTTCGACGCCAATATTTCACATGGAACAACCCTTGAGCTTAGAGAAGGTGGAAACCAGTACTAAGAGCTAGAAATATTAGTATCCAGTTTGAAGGGTTACCTCGAAATCAGCTGTGCAATTGGTAATGATAAGCGCAAGATTAGAGATGCTTGCTACTTCGGTTACATCCCAATGTATAGAATATACCAATATAACAGCATATAATATATCCTTATATTTCCTTAGACTGAATTTCCCAGGGTGCATTCAAAGTTTTGTCTATGGATACCAAGTGGAGAAGGTGATTGATAAACTTTTTCCCAACTCAGAAATAATAACACCTGAGTACCTGTAAGCATAGTGTCTTACCTGTGTTTATATTTTGATGAAACTGTTTGCAGATTCTGCTAAGTACTTCTTTGATAAAAAGTGCATAACGAACCGTGAATTGTCATTTTGTCGTCATAATTTCTAGAAGCCAGTCACTTTATGTCACTTTCAATTAAATAATTAAATTGGATTCTGCTGTGTCAAAGGCTAACATATCTGGCGTAATTTGAGCTGAAGGCATAACGTAACCACTTCAAACGTTTTAAAGTGTACATTGGTTCGCTTGACACCGATTTGTTTTAATAATGATACTTCTCTCACAAAACAGTTCAATCCAGTATCAAACTTAAAGCACTGAACCGTCCATTTTTAGTAAATGCAGGCACAAATGCTTTCTCTTAATATAATGTTTTAGTCAGTTGACTTCTGAATTTGAAGAACAACGCTTTTCGCTACTTTTCGAACTTCCTTAACAAAAGTGTGGAATTCTTTATTGACAAGTACACTCAAATAGCTAAAGTACGATGCAACAAATTTGTGTAGTGTTATAGAACCAATGCGCTTTAAAATTCAATGTATTGATAGCAGAGTTATTTCAGTAAAATGATAAGAAGAATTGTGACATAGCAGCGTAAGACGACAGCGGTGGAAATACATTATTAGCATGTTCATATTAAGTTTTATTTTTCATTTGTTATGCGAGAGCATATTATTTGCAAGAAAAGAAGATGATAAATAGTAACAGATGACTTTTTTCCATGTACTATGCATTTTGACATTAAACGTAGACTACATTTGAATCCGGGCTGTATACATATGCTTTTCAGGCCCGATTGAATTTGCATATAGTGATACATTTTCACAAGATGGAGTACTTATTCATTTTCTGTTCTGCCCAAGTAATATATAATCCAGTCAAATCTCCTTTACGTTTACATATGTCATTGTATGACGAATATCTCGAGTCTGTGTGATGTCAACTCAATGAATACTCATCAATTAGCACGAGGTTCAGGTACTCGATAAAAGTGTATGTATAACATACATGAGTGGTCCTGGTATTCAAGGGTATTTTTGTACTGGCATGTAAGTCCATTGCGCGGTTGACATTATGTTTAATAGTACATATATTTTCATGTAGTTAACTGATAGTCTGGAATTCATATTTACTGATGTATTGAATTAAGTTTTCGATAGTTACCTTTACTAATGTAGACCAGGATCCAGCCAAATATTAATCTGCAAGATTTGCTCACGTTGATGAAGTAATATATAATCAAATTGAATAATATGTCATCATTCTAGAAAATCTAATTAAGAAAATATATGTAATGTAAATCTACGCTGACATGTTTCGGTCTTGCTAAATAATACTAATATCATGTTAATGGAGGCCAACCGACATCAGGTGGGAAGAGTATCTGAATTTTCTAGAAGGGCATGTTTATGAAAATAATCACATTATATTTGGTACTTACGGACAGCTTGAAAACCTCTCAGAGAGTGTAATCCGAGCGCAATGATTATATTAATTGACATTTACTATGCTTGGCACTTCTTACGAGATTGATTAGCAAACATGATTATTAACATAAATACACAGTCTAAACAAAATCCCAGAATAGTTTGCTGATGAACCTACTTTCTATTATATGTGTCCTAGCCTTATTTGGAAACCATTGTTATTATCCTAAAGCCTTATTTTTCAAATGCAACGATAATATATAAAAAAATTCTAAACTTGAAGAGAGGATTCCAGTTTGTACGGGCTTACTCGTCAGATATTGTTTAGTCTAAATTTATAGTCATCTAGATTTCTTGCTGAAAGATTCTTATTAAATTTATTTCAGACTAGCTACGCTCTTTCTGAGAATGAATAATACATATTTGTAATTTTGCTAATTAAAAGCGTTTGTATTTAGCAATTATATAAATCATTTGTTTATATAATAAAACCAATTGTGTAGAAGTTCTAATTCTAGACATAGCTTTCATAGCAGCGATGTGTAAAATATATTTTTCTCGTTTTCTTCAAGCATGTGGCAAATATATTTGATCCCGTTCTTTATCAGAACCGCTCCGTCAATTTCGATCAAACATATAATTGATATCTTATGGTCATATTCTGTTTCAGATGTGTCTCAAGTGTATTCTGTAGTAATAGCATTATTTCGTGCAATTAAGTGTAAAACCATTACTGATGTATCCAGGACGACCCTGCCAACTTTGATACATTTGGCAGGAATGCTCTTTCTGAAGTCATCCTCAAACTTAGGGCAGATTTTTTGTTTTAAAGTAGCAGCTATCATGAATAAATTTGCTTTACTTATTTTCGTTACTCATCCACTGTTCTGTGGAAATTACATTCCTAAAATATCATCCCGATAGCTTTCATGACGGATTTCAGCAAACCGTTTCCGAAAAGGCTCTGCCTGCGATGTAGTTTTATCCAAATGCGCTTTTCAGTTTTAATCACGTAACACATGGGGAAAGTATCATTCAAGGCAATCGTCATATCAACCTAACAAAGCTCAATACGTGTGATTAAAGATATTGTACTTTTGAAGAATGGGCCATTCTTTTACTCGGACTCAAAAAGACTGATGTGCTATTGATTGTCGATACATATTAATTATATTTATTTCCCTCATGAACAGCGGCTAGACGAACTTGATGACCATGCAATTCGACTTGGAATAGGGTGTTTCATCTGCTGGATGGCTTTAACCCGCTACTTGAATTTTTCCCGAAGATTTAGTGTGAGTAACGGCATCAATTTGCACATATCATAAATATATACCCATATTAAAGACCTTCACTGTCATGAAATATTTCAGATTTAACCATCTCTTTGGTCGTTGTAGTTGTTTTGTTAGCCTGGCTATTGCATAATTTAAAAGTCAGATATTGAGATCATGAAAATATCAATTGTATGCGTGTTTATAGGTTGGATGATCGGTTTTTATTATATCCGAGATTGAAATTGAATGTTAGGTAACATTTACTCTTCCCGAATAACTATGATCGATGCTAAAGTTAAAAGCGAGAAAGGTGTGCATAATTGTATTGTTTCATTTCTGCAAGATCATGTCATATCATAATTATGAACGTCTACCATCTGTCTATTATTAGTGGTGTATTGATTGAACGGTTGTGTGAAAAATAAATAACAGTTTTTAATGTTGCATCTGATTCGAAGTTGCAGCCCAGAGTAAATGAAACAAAAACTAAACTGATATATACGCCTAGTAATACATTCATGCATAATGCCTAATTCACATTATAAGTTATCGAATGCACAATATCAACAGTATAGAACAGGCGATGTATTTATTCCTATATAATACACACTTGTTTTGAATGGCATACAGGTTATCCGTCAATAAATATGTAGTATACAGGTTGTTTTTGTACGATTGCATGTGTTGTGTTATTTTCTTCGATTTTTCTCATAGAACAAATCAAATGTCTTATATATAACCTATTGCAGTTCAGATAGCTACTACTAAAATTCCGCTTTTTATCACCGGGAGTCAGGGATAGGAAATCCTTCTCCATCCTTCTCCACGCGATAATTGGTAAACAACCAAACCCGTTTTACATAAGTAGTTACTTGTTTATAAAATTACTAACATTACAAATTCATGTTCAAAACAACGTACGTATTCAATTTATAATATTGTTAGCTTTTCATGATTTAATTTTGCATCGAACATGTTTACGACGAAGAATATGTTAACTTTCCGATTTGCCACTGGAACAAACAAATTAACATAACTTTATATCTCCATCATTTTTATAATATCATCATAATACTTACGTCCTTGTTATATTGAGATACACAGAAAGCTATTCTTAAGTTTAAGCACTCGCCTTTTGAAGTATATTTGAAATTGTATTATTTTCACAGATACTCTTCAAGACCATATGTAGTGCACTCCCTACCGTTGCATGCTACTTCTTTAGTGCTGGTATTTGTTTTATGGGATTTGTCTTTTGTGGGTATGTTGTGTTCGGACCATACCACAACAAGGTTAGAAGCAATTCCATATGTTTGCTTTAATTAGTTGTTTACATTCATTATATTATCATATATTTTTATATCATGATTCATTTTTCTAATGCATACTCAAGAAGACTAACTGATGATAATTGATTTACCAATGTATGCTCAAACCTTTCTCGTGATTCAACTTCACAAACAACAACACAAGTTGGGATTATTTCTAAACTGTATTACGAATATGAACAAATAAATAAAATATACAGCATGTTTTGTCGTAAAGTTTGATATGCACAAAATATAGTTTAGTCATTATGCCCCAGGTCACAAAATAGGAGGACAGGTGTGAACTAAAACATATATACGCAATTGTGTGAAAAACGTCAATTTGAGGCGGAATTATGATAATAAATTTGTTTCTAACACCGGTGTGACTACGTTTTAATTTCAAGCGGTGAGTACATATCATTGGGCATTTTCAAATGGTAAGGCACGACATATGTATGTGAGCGCACTTGTACGCTTGTTATTGTCTGTTTTTCCCCGCACACAAATACATAAAGTGCAAAATGATTCATTAATAAGTTCGAATTACCCCATACTGATCTGATATTCGCCTGCATGTTTCTACTGAACTGGCTAAACATATTCACATTGTGATTACAATCGTAAAGTTTAAATGTTGTCATCTCGTTTATTTGTGGTATATTACAATTGTGCATAATGTAATTTGTATTTGTTAACAGAAAGTATTTAGTACAGGTACACACTGAACGCACTTATGCAAATTGGAGATTGATATCATCTCGTATACTGGTACGAGAGCACCCTGAGTGCACTTGCGAAATTTAATATCGCTACCATTTTAAATTATATTGTGCTGTGCAAAATCAGAGAGCTGATTTTGTTGTGTAAAAAGAAAATAAATAATTGTATGTGTTGGAAGATGATGTTACAAGTTACTTCCTTGGTTAGCAGTTTATATTTTGTCGTGCCTTACCATTTGAAAATGACCGCTCCGGTGGCCTAGTGGTTAGAGCGTCCGCCTCGGATGCGGGAGGTCGTGGGTTCGATCCCCGGCCGAGTCATACCAGAGACTTACAACAATGGTACTAACAGCTGCCTCGCTTGGCGTTCAGTATTAAGAGGTTAGTGTTAGGACTGGTCGGCCTGGTGTCAGGATAATGTGACCGGGTGGGACATCATGCTACATGTCTGCTGCATGATGCCCCAGTGCTAGACATCACTATAAACTGCCACATTACAGACATCGTAGCGATATGACTGAAAAATCGTTAAAGCTACGTTAAAAATAAAAATCACATCACATCACATCACCATTTGAAAATGTATATTTAACATCATATACTTTTAAGAATCGCAAAGATAACTTGAGTGCTGACGAAATACGTTTTAACAAAGAAAGTAATATCAAAATGTATTTGCATAATCCATATACCAATGAAATCTTATCCGTATCAAGAATAGTGTAAATGAATTCACCTCTTTACAAAACTGTGTATTAGAAGGTAACTAAAAGAAGAAATCAAAGTCGACTAAAGCAAAATAAATGAAACAAAGAAACATTCTATGAATAGTCTTGTGTGATATGTGTGCATACTAACTAATGCGTGATACAATGGAATGATAAATAAAAAGATACAATTTAGGCTTAGTCAAATGAGTCATATATCTTATCAAGGTACCATTGACATTTAATTAGTTCTTTTAATGTTTTTTATCATTTGGATAATCTCTGTTCAGTCATCATGTACTGCAAGTCTCACAACGTTTTAGAGTTAGTTCTGATTTTTCTGTTCGGGTGGCTATTTGTGTTCCAAATCATCTATACATTTATTATTTTATTTAGTGTTGGTAGTAATTATTTTAAATATATGTCATATGGTCCTAATTGAGACTATACGTTGTTATAGCTTTCAAGAGAATTATTAAATATCATTTTATCCATATAACTAACATATATATCAATCAGTCTTTATCCACCGCAATATCGATTGCATAAACCCGACTCAAGAAAAAAAAATCTTATAAAATACTGTACCTATTTGTATGGTTCCTTCCCAAGTATGTCAGTTTCTGCTTGTGAGTTATTGGCAGCTGTATCAAAACTTATTGTTGATATTGGAAATGTATGGTTGTCTAACATTTTGTTACAAAACCAGCAACCGTTCTGAGACCTTGTTTGTGATATCATGTCACCATAGAAGTTATCACACTACCTGTCTTTAATAATAATTTGTTTCATTTTTAAGAGTTGGTTATTTTAATTTTGGAGTAACCAACTTTATAGCCTCAATTTGTTTTAGCGACATGTGAGATTTCTTGAGCTCTTAGCTATTTCCTTAGTCATCTTATCTTTTTTTATCCTTTGTCCATCATATTTGTTTCGGCCGCTGATTTCGGTTCCTTTAATAACTTCTCACTCATTAACATTTTGTATTGTTAGTCGTAAATGCACCACACTTTCTGAATTAAAAAGTCTTTTCCAACAATAATCAAAGTAGCAATTGCAAACAAATGTTTCTTACGTTTTTGGATAGTAAACATTTGCATCTATTATATATATATATATATATATATATATATATATATATATATATATATATATATATATATATATATATATATATATATATATATATATATATATATATATATATATAGGGGCCCCGAGGGGCCGAGTATTCTAAAGCGCTCTCCGTTACGGATCAATGCCATCACACCTCTGTCTGTGTGGGTTCGAGTCTCCGATTCGGCCAATATGGGTATGTGAGAAAACTTGCCAGTGGATACTCGTGGGTCGGTGGTTCTTATCGGGGTCTTCCCGAGTTCTTCCTCCACCATTAATACTGGCCGCCATGTATAGCCTATCGTGTGCTGAAAAATGGCGTTAAAACCTGCAATAATATATATATATATATATATATATATATATATATATATATATATATATATATATATATATATATATATATATATATATATATATATATATATATATACATACATACATACATACATACATACATACACATATATATATATATATATATATGGCTATTGGCTTTAGTTCTTGTATAGTGTGGATCTTATTGTACATTATTTGTCCATGAATACGGTTAGACAATACATCTGCACATTTTCTGCTTTTATATATTATTTTGAGCGTAATAAGTTCCAAATTATCGTGAGAGGAAAATATTTGAGACAGGGATAATTATGTTCTAACTTTCTAGAAAGTAGAAACATAATATTGCCCATCTCAAATATTATTTTATATATTTTGCTTTACCCATGTTTGCATTGCTCAAGAGATCTAATAACTCAATGACATGGTCATTAAATCTCATATTTGTATGCAATAATCTACATTACATGCACCAAGTGGTTCTTTACTAAATGCATTACATCTCGGTTCATATTAAACAAAGGAAGTATTTCCATTTCTTAATTTTAATGAATATTCTCCTTTTTAAGTTTCAGACATTACATCTTACAATCAACACACTCCTTTCAATAATCAACGGTGACGAAATTTTCGCTACATCGGTCAATTTGGACGAGGAAAAGGCGGGGAAAGAATTAGAGATATGGTGGTTATATGCAGTGTACATTTGGCTGTATGTGTTCATATTCACTGTGATTGCATTTAACATACTGATTGCACTCTTCATTAGTGCATATGATGCAATACAGGTATGTATCTCAAAAGGCTCTTACAAGCATGCATAAATACGTTATACATACTATTTTTGAACCTGTTGTTATTTCATATATCGAAATCTCCAACCAATGATTTTATTTCATTTTCCACAAAGGCAAACTGCTGGCTCCCTGTAGTATTGTTTTAGTGCAGAATTATATCCATTTTTGAAGAGCAGTTATCGTAAATATTGCAACATGATCAAATTATTTACCAAGAAAGTTATCGAATTGAGTGTTCGTATCTTTTAAACACGCTTTTATGCTGCCCAATATATTTTATCGAAATATTTTAAGATGAAGATGAGACATATTTGGTGCAAAGGATATCATACCAGGTATTAACTGCCAAATAAGATCATTATTATGAGCTTACATGAGCTCTGAGTCATGTAGAAGGCTTACCTATAGCGCAAAATGTGATCCAGTTAGTAAGTGGTTCTTTGTGGCCAGTAGAAATTGCTAACATTATTGCTGATAAACGGTAAAGTCAATACACAATCAAAGTGTTCTGCGAGTATTGTATAGATACAGAAAGACACTTTCCAATGTACTCCCAATTTTCGTAAAGTTTTATAGAGGCCTTCAAATAATGAGAAGCCATGAATATCGGATGTAATTATTATTCAATCCTCCCACATAAGCTGGATCTATAACTACTTTTAATAGATCCTAATTTATACGATAATAAGAGAGAAAGTGTGAGAGATATTCGAAAAGATTTTTAACAAGTTGCTATTAGAATGTGTACTTTACTTGCTAACATTATTCGAAGACTCAGTTGTAAATGTAACCGTTATCCGCGATATAACAGACGATATTAAATACATTTCAGGAAGCATATGATAAAAAGCATCAAGACGATCCAATACCAAATATGAATGGTAACGACGTTTCCGAAAATCATAACCTGGAATCACTGAAAGAAAAGAGACGCAAGTGGAAGTGCTTTGATTGCTTGTTTTCTAGTAATTGTAAGAAAGGGACTAAGTTATGCATTTGTCATTGTAAGACAAAACATATGTGCAATTGTTCTCGTACGAAAACTGGATATAACGCATTTATCTAGCTTACCGCCGCAGTGAATCAATGAGCGGACAAATGAAACGTTTGGGGTGGAGTAAGATATGCGTTAAATCAGTATAACTAATATAAATGTAACGTCCTAACATAAGATATGATTTTCTATAAAAAAAAAAAAGTAATATCATGTCGACGATAATGCATTTTTCAAACGACAAACATGAAATCACTTATTTACAAAACATTCGTTCATATCGTCCTACATTATACTGTGCACATGCATTAGCTTTATTGCGTTTGTCCTAAGAACCGTAGTAGTCTCGACGCTTAAATTATAATTAAACGTCTATTAAACGTCTATTAAAGTCTCTCGACTTAACCTACTTTTCTTGTATTTGTATGCTTACAGTGACAGATAAATATCATGAGCACGGTTGTTTCATGGAATGAAAGCTACCTATTAATTCAAATAAATGCACGTTTGTTGTTTCTTGTTTTGTTTTGAGGACAGCAATAATCATGTTATTAATTATTGCGAATTGACAAGAGCGAAGCTGTTTTTTCTGTTTCATCTTTTTGTTGGTCTGCTCTTAACAGCAGAGAGTAACGATGTTTTCGAATTAATATACATCAAGATTCATGTTGTTTTGCATGTGATTTATAAAGTAAAGAAAAATATTAGTTCACGCCAAAACGGGATATTTTAACCTTCCTTAATGAATTATGGCATAGCTGTGTCACCTTTTAACTGAATGTGTAATAACTTGCACTTTTTCCATAGATTGTAGTTTAGGAACATCTGTTATGAGTAAATTGCAATTAAAAGTAAAATACATTGCTTGAGCAATCAGGTCATTATTATGAAATGATGTGCGTCCCTATTCGCATAACTTTTACGTACGTGATATTACCTTTATATCAAAAATTATTGTAATTCCAGGTTTTAAAGAAACCATACTATATGCATGTATCACAGTATTGACATCTGAAGCACACTTAAGGCGCTAAAATGATAAGATCAAACACTTGTTTTGACTCTCAGCAGAAACTCGTAAATAAAACATGATAACCTTTGGCGTGGCATCTCCGCAATGAACTATGTACCAGCGTAATCAATTAACTAATCCAAATACAGTGCCAGACGATTGCCTATGAGTGACATGAGTTGACAGTGGGAACAATGCTTTCATTGTTAACATCTGAAACATGTTCTATTCACATGTATGGTATGTTTTATACTTTACAAGTGTTGAAAGCAATTTTTACATTAGTAAAATATTCCAAATTAAAATTAATTTTTACATTTGTAATCCAAATTGCTCCAATTTTCAGAAGGTTTATATTTGAAGGAATATCTACACCTCACATTGATATCATCGTCTTGATTATTCTGATTTATTATCATCATTTTTTGTCTTATTCTTTTTTCTCGTAAATCTTGTATTAATGATCATGAATCAAATGCAATCCTAATTGAACGATACCATATATATCTACTCAGGCTAATTATTGCTTTTTCAATATATATATATATATATATATATATATATATATATATATATATATATATATATATATATATTATTATTATTATTATTATTATTATTATTATTATCCTAGACATGTTACATTTATGTAATCATCATAGACTATTGCTTTTCGTTATATGTAACATTCGTGCAAATGTCACTTTATTAACTATAGGCTAGAGTTTGTGTGTGCGTGTGGCATTTTGTTAACTACAGACTCAATATATATACAAATGTCACCTTATAATGGTAAGGCCTATAGTTTATCATAATAAATTTAGACTGATGATGTAGATTTGAGCTTTTTCATGATGCTATTTTTGGTTATGATATATATATATGTTGTTTAAAAATATAATATGGAGCGTGTTTAAGTATAACCTGTCTGTCGTCGAAGTAACTTATTATCATAATCACAGATTGTAAATTTTTCTTAAGATTATCGTTTCTTTAAACAATCACAACATAGATTATGCTGCAAGCTATAAATGTATCTTAAATGATGTATACATAATGTGTTCGAACTAGGCACGAAGCACAAAATCGGCTGCTTGACATAATAAGACATATTTACCGTATGTAAACAAAGGTAAGAGCAAGCAATGAAAAAGTAAAGATCTATCTATCTATCTATGTATATATATATATATATATATATATATATATATATATATATATATATATATATATATATATATATACTTTTTCTTTGCTTGCTCTTACGTTTGTATATAAATATATATATATATATATATAGTCTATAAAGTATTGCTTTTTGTTTTCCTTCCAATGTTTCCAGTTAATCCATTCATTATATATGGTAAAATATTTCTTAGTTTTTCAAATATGTATTTATTGTGTCAGTATCGTAGTATTGCATTCCTACATTGACTCAAAGAAAATACATACAATTAAACTTTTTGTATGCCCATTACATTGGACTTCGATCACACACTTTACAAATTCGTTGTATTATATCTTTCTTTTCTCAAATCCCCTTAACTCAAGCTCAAACTGATCCGATACATATCTGAATCTGACTAGAATTCATACACAATTCAAATCAAATATGCTGGAAGCTAGTTTTAAGTTTTGAAAACTCTATGCGCGTTTTTATTTAACTGCTCTACACTTCTCCAAGTCCCTGACTCTCTACTATTCATTGCGTTCTTCATTTTGGATAGTTTATTCGTTGTGACCACTCTCATGCAAAATGCATCTTGCTATTATTACATGCGAGAGGTCATTGTAGGATAATCTAACATGCTTTCGTGTTTTTGTTATGTGAATCACTATATTAAGTATAACCTGCAAAATATAACTAGACCAGACTCTTTCAAGTAATGTTGTATGTTCTATGTATATTGTTACTCTATTATCTACAATCTTAGAACTCCGTTCTCAAATCCTGAGATGTAAATCTGCTCTCAGTCTATATTTTGACTGAAAATTCTCTAGTTGCACACATATAATGATTTTAATCTATATTTTATCGATATGATTTCAATGGCCTTCTATTATGATCAAGTGATCTATCTGTACTGGAAATAGTTCTTTCCAAACAGTCCAATTTTCCTTTTTCCAGTTTCAACATATTAATTGCTATAACGGTATCTGAATTTGGCAATATCAATCTCTTAAAAGCTGAGTTATTATGGTTTCCTTTTTGTTGCAAAAGATCGCCTAAGTTAGTGATACTTGAACCCTGTATCATTACTTGTATACAATATAATCAACTGCCTTAAAATTCATTGAACACAAATACATTTCAGCACAATATACTAATTATGTGGATTAATATTGGTACCAAAAAAATAGATATAACAAATTACAAGCAATATTTGTATTGGATTGTTTTGAGGAGGGGGGATTGTGACAGGATTTTTTATTTCAGATGCTGCATTTTGAATATTCATGTAATTTTGATAATACTAATCTTCATAGTAACTGGAATCTACTCTTATTAACAACGCTTTAGAGCCATCAATTGTTACTAGCATGAATAAATGATGCTGATTACTGTAATATATGCTAAGGTTCAGCAAATCTACTGAAAGCTGGCATAATACGTGTATTTTATTTTTATTCACAAAATTCTGTTATAAACTGCAGGCAGGCGTAAGTCAGAAAGATCAAATAATTTATAGACCAAAATGCAAATCACAGTGATTTGCTAGTAGTCACATCTTCTGAGCATGACCTTAACAGGTATGAAGTTAAGCGATCCATAACAAATACGATGTTAGTGGTGTTACCAAGATTCTATCAAATATCATATGGAGCTAAGTGATGTACACCTTCATACTTGCAACCTTTCAATATATCGAAAATTGTAGAACAAGCGGTATTTACGTGACAACTGTAAGTACTAACGGGCAGACTACATATATGTTATAAGGATTAACAAGGGTGGGTGGGTGAGGAAAACAATTAATTATTTGTGAACATATCCAATAATTCGGAAAATTACATAAATGTTATAGTTTTGAACCCACAACAAAAGTGGCACTTAGTCCCGGAAAAATAAACAAAATCACATTATAATATTACAGACCACTGAAATAATGTGAACCGCAGCAATAATAGTTTCACTCTAAACAGATAATAATTTCTACTGAAATAGTTTTGCCTAAGAACCAATTTGTTCCTTCCATAATTTTATTGGTATCATAATCTGAGAAATATTTAGCAAAAGGAAGCAGAAACTTTTCATAAATAGTTATATGGACATTTTACAGGCAAGATGATAATCTACATGTTTGTATATATATGACCGCACGGAGGAAGGAATGGAAGAAAAGGTAAAGAGGAAATGATAGTGATCACGTGAACAAACAATTCTGCTCAGAGTAGCACTACCGTGGCCATGAATATCGTCTTATATCATGGAAAATATACATATTCATACTTTAATTAACGAAGTCTCCAAATTGCATAGACTCAGATTTTTCATCGCCTGATGAGCCAGCCCAACATCATAGACCCTGATGTACGGGCACATTATGTAACGAAGCATCAGGACTATGTCATTTGTAGTTGAAATAGGTTGAGCAAATGTTGCAAATGGGGAATGTATCTGATTGATTTCCATATTTAAATATCATTCTGTCATGATTCCGTTTATATCCCACCCTCATACTAGTCCTCTAATCATGTTAAATAATTTCTAAAATCCCTAAATTGTTTGATAATTGTTTACGACTTTTTAAAAATACATTTTTGAGATATAGAAGCAGTAAATCTCTCTTGACAGATTACTGTTACAGAAACGCACTGTTTATGAATAACCACCCTTTTTAGTTACACATGAGCAGTAATAAATATATTTACAATCTCCAGTGATAGATCTCCTGGATTTGGGTGAGCACATTTTGTTGCTTACTGTACTACACTTTCATGCGGCCGTATAGTCAACAGTGATTACAGTTATTGTTCAGATGTTCTGTGTGGTTTTAAGTCCACAGTTCTTTGTGGGATATTTATCATACATGGACTATATATTTGAAAGATCTGCCGTATCATATTCTTGCAACATACTCTAACTTGGACACTTTAGCAAGTTCAATTTTATTTTAAAATCTTTGTTTTGTTCTAAACCATGAAAAGGATGGCTATTACACTTGGTTTGTAAAATCTGTATACACTGCACTTTAAATCAATGCACCCACTGTCCCTCAGACACTGATTCAATTACAAATCTCGATGAACTGTTTTTGTTTCAGATTTTTCAGCATGGTTGTAGATCCAATTTCAAGAGGAATGCCTATTACATTCATTAAAATGAACACACCGAATCCACATACTATTTTCATAGAGTATTTAATTTAATGTTAAATATGGTAATGTTTGTTGAATACTCCACTATGTCGCTAAGTTGACGGGAACAAATATAGTATTATTCTAAAGTTTTAAAACTTTCATTTGCAGTGAGTACAAGGTCGATATGACTGCTCAGACTTTGCATTAATCACTGATATTTTTTATATTAGTCTACATCAAAGCCGTCTGGCGGTGGAAGTGCCAACAGTTCTTCACAGATCTGCGATGCGCAAGTGAACTATAGGAATCTTTTTCCAATTGTTGCTTAGGTAACGAAGGCGTAAACGTTAAATTCTTTTACCTAATCTGCGTTGTCTGGAATCAGTCAGGATTAACCAGTGTGAAACGTCTAAAAAGTGCTAGTTTAATGCTATCAAACTTGACGGGAATGCTTTTAAGGATATGCTTTACCAATCTACTAGACATGGTGAACACACTCTATAAAAATTGTGCTGTGGTAGCCCCCGTGACAAGAATATTGTTTCCACAGCACCCATATGAAAAATCTGGTTTGCATCAACTTTTCATCAAATCTGGTAGGAATAGTCAGTTCAAGTCATTAGCACGTTCGGACCTTTTATCTAAACCAGCAAAGCCAATCTTGATCAGACTTGGTCAGAATGTGATGTTTAATGTTCTATCAAACTTTGGTTTGCGGTGGCTCCACTAACAATAGGATGGCTTATAAGAACCATATGTAAGACCTATGCACAGCTTTTACAGAATTGCTCAGCTGATGTTGATTACGCTTGTATGAGTGATCCATAATAGTACATGCATCTTGTACCATACTGAAATGTTCTAGAATGGCTGTACATATTCTATTAAAATTAGGAAGAAAAAATTATCATCACATGTTCTTCCATGTTGGATTCTCTTGCAGTGGTGGTGTAGTTCCAATGACAATTACGTGGGGCAGCTATGTCAAATTATTTCGCTACAAATACAAGAATGTTTCAAAGGTCGTGATCTATAAGAATTATTCACAACTTCTCCAAATGTAAAGGTGTTTCCGGGGGAATTGACGCAATATGAGGAAGGAAAAAGGACGTTTATCATGTGGGTAAACAGCCCCGTTGTTATTTCGGTAAACGTACAGTACAACATAATATTCTCCAATTTTGTATAAGCCACTGGAGTGTTGAGATCATTTCGCAATACAATTTAATGTTATCTTCATTTTCACATTCAAAGACTATTTTAAAAACTAATGAATATCACAAGAAGCTAAACATCAAATTTATTTGTTAAAAGAATGGTCTAACTTGAATTATCTAAGGTAATATCTGGTTTCGATTTATTTAGATGACACTGAGGACATGTGAGACATTTTCTAGGTACAAATTAATGTTTAATCTTCTTTCGGATAAGAACAAATTCCATTTAGAATGTATTTGCTGTCAATAGTCATAACAAAGACATTCTTGTTAATCGAGGCTTAGGGTTTCACACAAAACATTAGTTGAGTCATAATGTGCTTAATGTCAGCATTTTTCTACATATTAATATTTTTCTATTCCCATTCTGACAGTAATGTTCTGGAACGTAACTTCATATGTGCTTTTTATTTTGCCATTTCTTACGACATTATAATGCCTTGGAATTATAATGTAGCCCGGATATATCAGAACATAATATCTGCACCGAAAATAGTCGTTATCATTCAGCTCTAACTGCTTAGACAAGATCTGCCGTCATATTATGAGCTGACATATCGGGGTCTATGCCATTTGTTAGGAGCAATCAGTAGAACAAAGAAAATAGAAATTGAACTGGCAACCAGTTGTACGACATCAGAGTTAGGGTCTATTTGTTGAAGTTCAATGCGATTCATAAGTAAGTATATATGTTAAGTTAAAAAAGATGGCATCAAGCATTCGGGTTCATTCAAACAGTAAGTTTGAAAAGGGGTCAAAAGGATTTCTCCAGGTGTATCCATTGTCATACATAATATTGGACTCCTTCAGGTGGCGCTATATAGTTTAGTACTTTGCATTGTAGTCCTTTGAACAAGCGCATGTATTTCTTTCACAAATCAAAGCCCTTCATAGGCCCAATACCTCCCATGATAATTGTTGTTTTTCTTTTTAAAAAATGCACAGTTCGTTTTCTCAATATAATAAACAATGATATCCTAAAAAAAACCGCAACATGAGACATGGTACGCTTATTTCTGAGACGTCAGTAGCACATTTTACAGTTTCAACAGTGATCAAAGAGATCCAGATGGCAGTGGTCAACAGTCAACAGGTAAACAAATGCTAATTCTTCTAGTCAGTATACGCAAAAGCGAATCCGCTTGTTCTGATTATTTTCCCTTAATTTTATTTCTTATCAGTAAAAAGAAACATTTTTGTTATATTGTTACTTCACATAATACAGCATGTTTAATTTCAAGCTGACCTTCCCTATATTCTAAGACTTCTAATTTCACCAAAAGTAAGTCCATTTCACATAAAATAATTAAACATTGTATGAGCAAGAGTGAACAATGCACACGGATTGGTTTATTTTCATGCATAATATTAATGTCAATATGTCATTGTGCTGAGACTCTTATGCATGATAATATAAGGAAGATGAAATCAACTGCACAAGTTGTCATATTTGTTTAAGGTGACGCTATACAGTTTCCTATATTGCATAAAGATTAATTTTGTAAAGAAAATGCTTAGATTTTCCTTACATATTGTCCTGGATATTTAAAAACGGCCTTGCTTATTTCAGAGATAATTAAAGGCACCTTTGATTTCCTTTATTTTGTGTATCATTAATAGCTATAATTTGTGTTAGGAACTCTATAGTTTAGCCTTAGTTCAGATGTGCACCTGTAATGAATTGATATCTCCGCTTACTCAGTTTCATTTCGATGGCTTCAAAGGTAAACTATTAAAAAAGCTAAACAAAATATTTTTTTACTTTTAAATATTTTGCAATTCATACGTTCTACTTTCAGAAACTGGTATAACCTACACTGGCAATATTCTGTTTCCCTATTTGATGCCTACTAAAGTTAGCCTATCAATGATTATTTCGGGCTTTTTTTCTTGAAGATATATGAGCGTGTAAAATATATTCAGCCACAGTATATAAAGTAGTATAAGGTATATTAACATTTTCACCATTGTGCATCTTGCACATTCAAACGAAATGTGACTTACACATGTCATTCTTTCATAAGTATCTTATAGCAGTATGTAGGTATGTGTAAATCAGTTTTATAGTGATATTTTGCAATGATATAGAATAGGTTTGTTTATAATGCTTATTTCTTTGTGGCACGTTTCCATAATATTGGAATAGTTCTGCATTAATTAAGACTCTCTTCGGATATGTGTAGAGTTAAAAACATTTTATTTATAGAAAATGAAACTTAATATTATATTCAAGTACAATTGTTGTGATATAAGCTATGAAACAGTATGTTTATATCGGTTTAGTTAGGAAAGTAGACCACTAGAGTAATATTAATCAGGATAGCAATTTCAAAACACGTTAGGACGTTTGAACAAAACGTTGCAGTTATTAATGACAACGGTGGAACATATTGTTTTAAATATATGTCACGGAAGTATATATTCATATATCCATTTTCTTTCAAGAATTCAAATGGATTTACTTTATATTTCAGTCCAATCTAATTTGAATAAATAATGGAAACATAGGGAGGGCACGGAAACACTGTAAGCACCATGATGAAAAAATGTTAAGCTGACACTTCATATGTCTTAATTGCAAATTGTAAATCAGTGTAAATCGTACGAAGAAGAGGAGAATTGATCAGTTGAATATCAGCACAGGTTTCCATGGCAGACATAAGAGGTACCTTTGCTTAGTAATGTCACAAATGATGATAGATCCATGCATTTATAACCTGCCTAAAGACAATGCATCTGCTCCTTAAAAAGTGACAAGAGTAATACTAGTATTTATGAAGCAGATTTATGGTAATGTAGCTTATCAATGACATCTAAGTGCG
This sequence comes from Sinohyriopsis cumingii, assembly GCA_028554795.2. Classification (NCBI taxonomy): domain Eukaryota; kingdom Metazoa; phylum Mollusca; class Bivalvia; order Unionida; family Unionidae; genus Sinohyriopsis; species Sinohyriopsis cumingii. Next base: position 134,680,460 of record CM068829.1, read on the forward strand.
CATTTACGAATAGCATGTACAGAGACATAGCTATAAATTGAATGCTTTCAAGATGGCGATTGGTGAAGTACTTTTAAAAATCTGATTTTAAGCAATTAGAGGATTGCATCGTCGATTTCTTAAAAGAAAGACATACTTTTGAATGCACAATATGATTTATTAAGTCGGAGACAATTATCTAATGATATTTTGATGGATATTTATGATAATTGATTGATTGTTAATTTTTTTAACGGCGCATCAGCACTTTTAGGCTATTTAGCGCCAAACAAAGTGTTGTTTGTATAATCTTTTAAAACTTATAAAAGGTCCTATATCGACCAGCGATATAAAAGAACAAATGGTTGAAATTAAAAACGGTAAGATGGTAACGGTGCAAAATAAAGCTTCCCGATCAACGGGAGATGTAAAAAAGATGAATAGGTATTAAAATGGGACGGTATATATATTGCATAAAACTGCACAAGGTGATAGCATAAAAGTCAGAGTTTCGAATAAATATTTACGGCTTTCAAGAACTCGATAATACGAGTGATGTTTATATTATCAAAAAGTTCTTTCATGTCATGCACAACATAATAACGATCGCGCGTAGGTTGTAGGTCAAAGCACTCTATCATAAAGTGCTTGACAGTGAATGGTTCATTGCAAGAAACGCACTCTGGTGGGTCTTCACCTTTTAGTATGTGGGTGTGGGTGATATAAGTATGACCAATTCGGATTCTTGCAATGACTACCTCCTCCCTACGAATGGTTCTGTAGGAAGGAGTCCATTCTCCTAGAGTTGGTTTGATTGCATGAAGTTTGTTATTTACAGCATCATTCCATGATGCCTGCCACTTCTGACGTAAGAACTTTCTGATACAAGGTTTAAAATCAGTATATGGTATTTTAAAATCAGATGGTTCTTGAGAAAGGGCCATTTTAGCAGCGCGATCTGCTTTTTCGTTACCTTTAATACCAATGTGGCTAGGTAACCAACAGTATATTATATTGTGGGAGACACTCAGCTCGGTATTTTTTACGAGTATGTTTTTCAATAATGGGTTCACCAGTTTTCTATTGTGTAGTGACTGGAGTACTGATAGCGAGTCGGAGAAGATGATACTGTTTAAAATACGGTTCTTTTCTATATGTTGCAGAGCAAGGTCTATTGCTCTGATTTCGGCTGTAAAAATTGATGCTCCATTTGGTAAGCGAACTTGCGTTGTGTGATTTCCACAAACAAAGGCTGCAGCAGCCTTTTCCTCATCCTTTGATCCATCAGTGTAAATTCTGGTGTAGTTTTTAAATTTGGTTAGGAGTTCATGGTAAGAGTTGTGGAAGATAGAAGGGTTTGTTTCGGATTTTTTTCCATCGTGTAGCGTAAAACGTACTTTTGGTTGTTTAATTAGCCAGGGTGGTGTTTCGGAGATGGATGTTTTCTGAATTTTTGAAAGATCTATATTTGTAGTGTCAAGGCTGGATGATATTCTAATGCCAAAGGAAGGTATGGCGTTTGGTTTATTTTCGTATAAAGTTTTGTATTTGGGTTGAAAAACAGCCGAAAAAGCAGGATTCAGAGGGTTTGATTTTAATTTGAGAGCATACTGTGCGGAAAGCAGTTCTCTGCGATGCGATAACGGTGGTTCATTCGCCTCAGCTAGAAGGCTTTCACACGCGGATGTTTTAAATGCTCCCAGAGCCAGTCTTATTCCCTGATGATGAATTGGATCAAGCATTTTAAGATACGATTTTCTGGCAGAACCATACACAACGCAACCATAGTCTATTTTGGAGCGAATAAACGTTCTATATAAATTCAGGATGACTTTTCTATCAGCACCCCAGTCAGTGTGCGCTACTACTTTAAGTAGGTCAAGTGCTTTTAAGCATTTGGCTTTCAAGTTTTTTAGGTGTGGAATAAAAGTCAGTTTTCTGTCAAAGATAATACCCAAAAATTTTGTTTCCTCAACAACTGGAATAGGTGTTCCGTCCAGCGTGAGTTTAGGTTCATCGTGGTGTCGTCGTAATTGACAGAAATGCATACATACCGTTTTTGATTTCGAGAATTTGAAACCGTTCGTACTAGCCCAATTTTGAATCTTGTTGATATTTTGCTGTAGTTGTCTTTCAATTGTAAGCATGTGCTTTGACCGATAACATATGAGAAAATCATCAACATATAGTGAGCAATCCACACCAGGAGTCAAACACTTGGTGATGTTATTAATTTTGATATTGAAAAGTGTCACAGATAAAATACTGCCCTGGGGCACACCCATCTCTTGCTCGTGCAAATCTGAGAGAGTAGAACCCACTCGTACCTTGAATTCTCTGTCGGAGAGGAAGTTGGATATGAAAGAGGGCAGACGGCCTTTTAGACCTAGATCGTGCAGGTCTTTTAGTATCCCGTACTTCCATGTTGTGTCATAGGCCTTTTCTAAATCAAAGAAAACCGCTACTAAATGTTCTTTCTTGATAAATGCATCGCGAATGAATGTTTCTAGTCTAACCAGATGATCGTTGGTGCTCCGTCCATAACGAAAGCCACTTTGGAAAGGAGATATTAAATTGTTAGTTTCCAGGTACCATACAAGCGGAGAATTGATCATTCGTTCCATTGTTTTGCACATGCAGCTTGTGAGTGCAATAGGTCGATAGTTGGTAGGATCTTCACTGTCTTTACCGGGTTTGGGAACTGGTATTACTGTTGCTTCTTTCCATATTTTAGGTAGGTTACCAGTAATCCATAAATCATTGAAGAGTTTTAAAAGAGATGTTAAAGATGATTCTGGAAGATGTTTTAAAAACTGGTAATGTATTTTGTCAGGCCCAGCGGAAGTATCATGGGCCTTGTCTAAAGCCTCCATAAGTTCTGATAGTCAAAACAGCTGGTTGTAGCTTTCCGAGTTGTTGGATGTGAATTTTAAACGTGACTTTTCTTTTTGAGTTTTCAATTTTTTGCTATGTCACGTTTTGAGCTGAGATTGTTATTGTTCACTTTTAGATGTCGGAAAGAATTGTGTTTTCTCTTTCCGTTTATTTTTCGGATCGTGTCCCAAACTTTCTTAATTGAGGAACGAGAGTTTAAAGAGGAAACATATTTCATCCATGATGCTCGTTTACTTTCTTTGATTGTGCGGCGAGCTTTGGCCCGGAGAATACGATATTTACTTAAATTCTCGGGCGTCGGATGTTTGTTAATTTTTTTCAAGGCTTCTCGGCGTTGCCGAATGGCTTCCTTACATTCCTTAGTGAGCCAAGGTTTTAGGGTTCTTTTACAGTTTGCTGAGGACTTGGGGATAGATTCTTCTGCAATATCGGTTAAAATAGATGTAAAATGCTGAATGGGGTCGTTAACATTGAAAACTGTATCCTCATTCAGCCTAGTTTTACAGAGTGTTTCGAATTTGGCCCAGTCGGCCTTCTTTAAATTCCATTGTGGAATTACTTCATCAATTGTAGAGTTATGATTTACAAGGGAGATTGGGAAGTGATCGCTGCTGTGAAGGTCATCAGCGACCTTTCATTCATAGTCCAAAAGCAGCGAAGGAGAACAAATTGTCAAATCGATGCATGTGTATGTACCCGTGCCTGGGTGTAAATATGTAGGTGTTTTGGTATTATATAGACACAGATCGTGTCCAGAAATAAAGTCTTCAACCTTGTGACCTCTGTCACTTACATGATTCGATCCCCATAAAATGTTATGGGCATTAAAATCCCCGAGTGAAACAAAGGGTGCGGGAAGCTGTTGAACAAGATTATCGAGTTGGTTTGGTACTAGGTTAGTGTTTGGTGGTAAATAAATAGAGCAAAATGTAATCACTCGATGTAGAGTGCCGCTTACAGCAATGGCTTGTAAATTGGTGTTTAAAGGAATGAAACTATGAGGAGCTCTGTTGTTCACAATAACAGAAACTCCTCCTGATGCCCTATCAACATTTGGAGAGCAGGTGTTAAACAGGGAGTAGTTTTTAAATGTGATGTCCGTATCTTTCAAGAAGGTTTCTTGAAGGCATAGTACCGCAGGATCATGTTCGTTTAAAAGCAGGAGAAGATCATTGTAATTTGCTTTAAGTCCTCGACAATTCCATTGTATGATAGTGTTTTTCATTATAAATTTAAATTAAAGATTGTGGAGCTAGATTAGACCTTTCGCAGAGGGAATTTGTTTTGTTATTTCTCTGGAGGAAGTACGGGGGTGAATTTTTTGTTTGTAGGTCTGGAGTTCCCTTGAGCGCACGGAGCAGATTCTTCTGCATCCATGCTCTCGATGTCTCCAAACCTGTTATAAAGTTTGATGGGGTCATCTGACCCCCTTTTGTTGCCTGTTTCCATGAGATTTATTTTTATTTTTTGGTGATTTAGTTTGTTGGGTATTGCTGAATGTAGTTTGTGTAGATGCCGTGTTTTTCTGTGATTGGTAATGAGGGGTGTTTGAGCTTGGTGTTGAATCGGGTGCTTCTGTTTGTGTTTGAGCGTCCTTCGTTGTTTTAGGATTGCTCTTCACTACAGTGGAGAAGGATGGGCCAGGATGGGCTGTTTTCGCCTGTACAAGTTTTCTGGCTTCTGGATAGGGAATATTATTTGTGTATTTTACCCTCTGAATTTCCTTCTCCTGTTTCCAGGTATCGCAATCCTTGGAATTTGCGTGGTGCTCTTTTCCACAGTTGACACAATGCGGAGTTGCTCTACAGTCAGCTTCCTGATGAGAATTTTCTCCGCATCGGCCACATATTTGGGTTTTAGAGCAGCGGTCTTCGTGATGGCCGTATTTTTGACATTTGTAACATCGAAGGGGGTTTGGAATGTAGATGTCAACCTTCACTTGCAAGAAGCCAACTTTGACCACTTTGGATACAGTTGGCTTGTTGAAGGTGAGTACAATGGTGTTGGTGTCCTGCAGGTTATTATTACGTTTGATACGTATTCGACGGACTGCAGTGACACCTTCACTTTTCATTCCTTCGATGATATCTGCGTCGGTGACTCCAGCCAAGTCACGACAGCGAATCACGCCTTTGGACGTATTCAGTGTGGTGTGAGCGAATGAAGTCACTGGAATATCGAAGAAAGTTTTTATTTTCCCGATATTGTCTGACTGACCTCGTCGCTCACATTCCACGAGAAGGCAACCCGATTTCATTTTTTTGACGCTCTTTGGCGTACCAATCAAACCTGTAATTGTTTTCTCAATCACAAACGGAGAGAGTGAAGCAAGGGATTTTGCGGCATCTTTAGATTGTATTACCATGAAGCGTGGAAATGTGTCCACACTACATGGTTCGTCGTCCGAGTCAGATAAAGTTTTGGTACGTTTATTTTGATTTTTTTTGGAAATATCCATTTTGGCTACATTAAAAATTCAGCACCCGTGCTCCCCACCCACCAAGGAGCACAACAAGGGGACACTTTTCAAGTGTCAGGGATACACAGATGCCATACTCAGTTGATAAAATTACCTTTGAATGACCCTGAAGTCGCCAATTTCTAAGGTCGGTAAAATTACCCCCCGATTGACCCGTTAAGCCACCGCCTTCTAGGAAGTCTTCTAAGACTTGGAAAAGGGAAAGATAAAGGAAGAGAATTTAGGGGCAACGGTGGTATCAAGAGAGATACAAGGAAACAGATAAAGAAGGTGAGAGAGTAAATAAAGACCTCCTAGGGCTCGGCGTGACCAGCCGATTTGTCGGAACCGGGCCCATCCCGACCACCCGTCTAAGAGAAGTAGAGGCCAAAGTAGTGTGTTGCAGGGAAAGCCTCTGCTCAACTACCAGGATCCTTTCCTCCTCCGACACGGGACGCAACCCACGGCAAACAGGTTGCCTCTACTTAGTCGCCTTTTACGACACGTAGCGAGGCACGTCGGGCCAATTCTACAACCCCGGACCCGCAGGGGGTATTTATGATAATAACCTTTGGTATAAATTTTCATGTGATGCATGAATTGTTTTTATTATTATTATTATTATTATTATTATTATATATATATATATATATATATATATATATATATATATATATATATATATATATATATATATATATATGTGTGTGTGTGTGTGTGTGTGTGTGTGTGTATGTGTATGTGTGTGTTGAATTTTCCTAGACAAGAAAGGATTCAGCCTGAAAGTATTAGTTTGGCTGCATCGTAACAGAGATGAAATCTGAAACACCAAGAAATATCTTTAGCGAACAAAATGTAGAGGTGTTAGACGTGGTTTGGAATTGTTTTCGTTTCAGGAGCTACCAGTCTCCATATGTACGAAATTCTTGTCCGGTAAGCGTTATTATCTGCTGTAAAACAAATGTCCTGGACACAGATCAAAGGAAACATGTTTTTTGACAAATACTACTACTACTACTACTACTACTACTACTACTACTACTACTACTACTACTACTAATAATAATAATAATAATAATAATAAATTAATAATAGTAGTCTTATTAGAAGTAGTAGTAACAATCTACAACCACAGACACAACTTACCTATGTATTATGTTGTTTACCAAGAAAACACATTAATCAGGTATACCAATACCCTTACCCTAAATTATAGACAACGGTTAGTCACAGAATACAATATATATAAGATAGTATCATCTACAGAAGTTCATATAATGCAAATTATTTATGCATCGCAGCTGTTCATGCAGATCTGTAAGAAAGGTATCAGTACAGAGCAATATATTGGATATTAAACATAGGAGGAGTTAATAGATCATACATGATTCTGGCTCAATGGTCTGACATTCTTGAAATTCCAATATCTAGAACATTAAATCCGAAGCATTACAATTCGAGTCCCTCTTTTCATTTTGTTTTCTTTTGGACGTATCGTACATAAGATATAATAGAGAAAAAAATGTTTGTGTCGCAGCACTTCAAATTTCTTTCGAAAGCTAAGCTTCTTAATGCCAGTGTCATGTTAGAAACATATCAATCTTCAGACGCACAACTTTATGTTAGATGTTTATGATTTCAAGCTATGATAGTGAGCTTAAATGTGGAAATATAATTTGATGTTTTCTTCCAATTAAACTTGTTTAATCATTTAAAAAATAATATATTTTGTCCTTGGTTGAATTTAAATGCTAGGTAATTCTACTGGTTGTGTTTTTTTTGAGGTTTTTGTACTAACATAGCTAATCGTTCTGCAATTTCTGGAAATACATTATTAACGATAAAACCTTGTGCTTTATCTGTAACGAACTGAATAGCTTTCATACCTAATTGTTTTGCAATTGGTACTGGTACTACTTTGGATCTATCCTTCTGATTGAACCACTAGCGATATTGCCAAATCCATATCCGTAAATCACTTTATACGTTGGTAATCGTCAATTTACTACTCTGATCATTTCAGGTGCGCGTTGAGCATGATGTATGATAATTTCTAAATTATATGTTGATTAATTAATTGTTTTCAGTCGATGTAATAATCATCAGCAATTTCAATAATGATAGAATGATAAACATTACAATCCATAACACCGCCTGTAAATATTCTTCAGTAAATATCAGATATTTCATTAATAATTTCTGGAGAATTATATCTGCACGTTTTTCTCCGGTCAGAATTTCTAGCTGGTCGACATCGGCAAGAATAATGTCTGGACAAGGAATAAGGCCGCTTCCTGTTGTTGAACCAAAATCTGTATCACTAGCATGAATTATTTCTCCTGTTGTACGTACTCGATCTTCCTTACTTGTTGTTTTATCTGCTTTTTTCTTCAATGTTCTTGAGGCTGATGTCCTTTCTTCTTTTAGTTTTTCAAGTTGCTGATTCATTTCTTCTTCTCCTTGTCTCCTTTTATGTTTTGTTTGATTAATATACTCATCTACTGTCTGGTTAAAACTGTTAAAATTATTTAAATCTTCCTCAGATCTGATTTGCGGAGTATCAGTAGCGATGCGATATACATCCCTAATCCAATCGGCATATTTTAGAGTTTTAACATATTCGGGTTTTACTTTTTTATCTTTATCACGATATCCAAACGCAACAATTATTTAGTTCGGGTCTTTGATAGCGGCCATACCTTAGGGTAAGTCGTGTATTTATCTGTAGTGTTAGTTCTAACTCTTGGCAGAGTTTAGGGTTGAATTTCAGCTTGTGGTTATGGAGGATGCTGAGGTGGAGGTTGAGCTGCTTGAAGACGGCCAGCAATATGAAACGACAATGTCTCAGGTGATTTTTGAGCCGCCTCAGTTGCTGTTACACTTTTCTTGGTTTTTTCGATAATTTGTTTAAATAATTGTTCTGTACCTTCTGAAAATTTCACCTGAGATTCCTGACGTGCGTGTAATTGATTCTTGACAGCATCATGATTAGGGATACATTTCTTAATTGCCTCTAGTAGCTATCGGTTTTAGTTAGAGGCTTCGGTTTGGCATTACTGACCTTATATATACTTTTTTCGTAGGAAGCTTTATTTTTCACAAATGACGTTTCAGCAAAAGGTCTGTTTACCCTCTCTGCTGATAAACCCAACGCGACGTCGTTAGATGCAGTTTGTCTCGATTGTAAGATATCTTGTTCGACCTGTAAATAACATTGCCAATTAAATTCCTGGTGTTGACGAGCAGATTTACGGCGTCGCTTTTTTATACTCTTCCATGGCATCATTTGCATATATTCTATTAAATTCACTTTCATAGGATGTGATGCTTACAACCAGCCAAAGTCATCTGAAACACATGTAAGTCGTGTTGATGATGCATGTTACCGATATGACCTCGCGCATTATAACACAATTATGGATTTAATATAGGTGATTGTAAATACTTAAGAGCCAAAAGCTTTGTAGAATACAAAATGAAAGTACAAAAGGAACTTACCGCATTGCAAAATTATTTTCAAATAATCATAGCGTCACTAACACAATTCCTAATGAATAATGTCCTGAACAAATTTTAGTGGTATTCCTAATAATCTTCAGCACTGAAGGTGTTGATGTGCCTATACCGACAAGGTAGTCTCGAATGTATTAATGTACAAAGGGCCTGAATTGTAAAGTTGAGCCGATAGAATCAGAATAATGCAAAATAAGACGGCATTGATTGTATTCATTACAATCCCAAGTTTCATGTCTCTGTCCAGGAATATTACTATAGATCAGCACCGTGTATTTTCAGCGCATAACGTTTGTCGAAATAAATGAATTCATCCTAAATCAAACAGTGAACAAAACAAATTATTCAGTCTCAGGATATTATAGCATAAATATATTTTTTTCCAGCAAACAAGATTATAAATCCCTCTATTACCCCTTGGTCACATTTAGCTTTTTTAAACAAAAACTCCATTACTTAATGGAAACATCCATTCTGGAGGATTCTTTTGCTACAATTATAATACGAAACATGGTCAACATAATGTCATTAACTCAGACCAAGATAAATATGTTTACTTCTAGTGATAAGGCTCCCAATATTAAACCCACACTCATATAGAAAATATTATCTATGTATTGTTTACAGAAGAAAATATAAGCAATATATCTGGTCAGATTTAGCAAAAGGTTAGCTACAAAATACAATTTTACTTAAACCATAGCGCATAATGAAAAAATTAGCAATCAAAACAGATTAAATAAATACAACAGTACTAAGCGTCAAATACATATTCGTGCTGTGATGGTTTGAATGCGATTAATCTTACATTCAGAGAACGAATCGCAAAATGGATCATCCAAGGAGTTATGAGACCCAAAAATGTTTTAGGAGGCAAAGCATCGTATTGGTAATGGCCACAACCTAAGAATAAATTATAACGATATAAACATTCAGGCATAGAAAAAGCCTGACATTATCGGAAATATAATATAGTCCTTGTGGGTATTGGGATGGTGAATTCGGTGTAGAAGAGAAAGAGCGGCAAATGTCACTGATTGGGTTGCTTGAGGACTGTCTGCCAAGCAAGCGCTTTGGCAAACTTTCCTACCAGTGACAAGAACCGTTTCACCTGATTGGTGATCTGATCACTTATTTCATTCACTTGATCGTGTACGCGACGGACAGGATCGACTGAACACATCCATGTAAGCGGTAGCCATTTTTTATGTGTCAGCAGGTACATCAAATCTGACCTATTGTGGTCAAAGTATTCTGCATGTGCTGATGATTTATGGATGATTTATTAACACGGCCACTATAATTACAAGTAGACCAGAATTTGCCGCAGTCGTTGTTGTGCTATTCACAAAGCACCGAGTACGAAATCGTGTTGGACATGTTAATATACATACTGACCAAGCGGAATGGTTATTCGGAAACCGATATGCACAGGGATTATTAATGAGATCTCGGATTGCAGAGCAATTTCTGACCTAAAGTGCTGACACTCGGAATTTAAAGAAAAAGCCTGTTAATGAGGCAGCATCAAAACTTCCAAACAGAGCATTTATGCCATAGGAATTACAAGTAATTCCAGTTAATACGGAACTGACATCATATTCGATTTTGATGCGCTAGTGCATTACGTTAACACGCAACAGGTGTAAGCTGATTAATAATGGCATGATGACCAAACGCATGCGTCATGGAATATCCGGTATCAAACCCACTTTAGGACAGTGGTATGCGCACATTCGGTGTATTCTATTCCGTATCAAATTGGCCGTTTTCGTGACTTCACGTCGGTCTCGAAGACATTCCACGTACATACCATGCATTTTAATGTTTCAGAGACTTCATCTCCACTGGGATAAAAAACATGTTAGGTCGCTTGCCCACATACGTTTTGATTAGTTTGCCAGTGCATTCGTCTTTAAGCGAACCAAACAACCGATTTTCATTCGGATATTCGCTCTATTAAAATCGTTTGTGGTTGTGATGTACATGAGCAACAAAACAGTGTCGATGTAGAGCATCTTGACACGATCCCGGTAACACTGTCTGATCTTGTTGTAATAAACTTGTAATGAACAGATTTGAAGAAACCTGCATGGACGATTAAATATTTAGAGGCTTTACGAGATTCAGTTCATTTTTTGTATGTGAACCACATCAGTTCCACCACCAAAACCTTTCGGGATTCAAATGCCGGGTCTGAGATGAACCTTTTATGTTTGTCTTGTTCAGTATTACTGACTAGGTCGACACAAATTCTTTTCCGTATATTATTTATGGTTTTGTTCCCAATGTAGTATGGTTCAAGAACTTTAAAAGGTCTTTCTCAAACTCATTCAACCCCGCTGTGTGAAAATCTTTATTCGTTTGCATTCAAGCGTGCTAGAAAAATACACTCACTTAATAGCTCTAGGTTAATGTATTCCCAATCGCAAATATAGATTTTTCACATGTATTACTTAGTTGCTTAAGTCAAAACTTGAAACTGCCTGAGTAAATTCAGTATATATATATATGTGTGTGTGTGTGTGTGTGTGTGTGTGTGTGTGTGTGTGTGTGTGTGTGTGTGTCCTGATTCATTTATAATTGTGCACTGATATAGGGACAACAATATAAGAGGCACTGACAAAACTTATTTTGCCAGTGGATAATTGTTGTGTACATCATGCAAATACTCAGGATATTCAAGATTGACTTCAGAAAAATATCCGTGGTCGCTGACGCTCGTGTAATCGCGTACGTAGTTTGTATGTCAACGTTTGTTGGATCAAGAGACCAAAACTGACCAACCGGAAACAAATGCATCATTGCTCCTCCCTAAAGGCTATTGGAAGTTAGATACATGATGCAAATGTTAGGGCATCTGTATTACAGCCGTCCAAATTTTTTGTATGTTCTTTTTATCTTGGGTTCGTCGTGTAAACCGCTTTACGTAGTGAGCTCTCTAGAAACGTATGTTGGTCAGTATCGCTGAGTAATTGTAACTCGAGATTGGTTTTAGAGAACAGTGCATTCCAAGCCATTCCTAGTAATACGAAATAATGTGAGGGATCTAACTTGTACAGGTCATTCAGTGAATTCCTGGTGTAGTAGCCTTAAAGCCATCCCTATCACGACTAAATGGCATACTCAAATGAGCATTAAAGACAGTATGCATAATCAAATGAGCGTTAAAGACAATATCTGCTTTAACTCCAGAATGGCAAGAGTGTTGAAACAACCGATGTGATTCTTCGAATCATATTTGTGAAAGTTGTGGAGCTTTTTTGCCAAGTTCGTATATGTGTGGAATAATTGTCTCGTATTTTCTAACTCACCATCACGCGTGTAAAATGTGAAGTCAGGTACTTGTGATTGCTGAGTTTTTCCACAAGCAGCTTTAGTAGCACTATTAGATAAAGTACATTTTAATACATTTCGTTTTTGGTTTTGTTCATCCCCAAACGCACCTTATATCTCAAGTATGTGGCCTTTTATTCCGCCTCTTGGTATTCGTATATGTCGCTTGCTTGCAAAATTGTTTCAATTGTTGTACCGTTGCTGTTGCATTAGCAACTCGTAATAAATTAGTATCCGATGAATGATTATCTGAGACAGCAGTTTGATCCAGTGCAACTGTATATCTCAATAATCCACGTATATCTGCCTTTATCATACCGCTGGCCTTTGCATTCCGTGATATTACTCGATCGTTTTTACCTGATGTTTAGCTATCAGGCTTTTATACAAGAGACACGTCTTCTTTAATTAAGAAGTCCATCAATAACTCGTTTTAATTTTTATACTCGAACAATCGCAACCTTCAATAGCTGCACTAACAAGTGTCTGTGCCAGTTTATTCCTACGCATGTGATAATACTCACGAACAGATCCACATAGTTGGCAATTTTTGTTATGTAAATTGACTCCGATGTTACAGCTAAGACCTTGATCACCGGTGCCAGTACGTAACACAGCAACTGTGCTTGACAATATTTATAATAACATGTTCTACCACATTGTTCCCCTATTCTAAGGCATACACATTCGCATTTGTTGCGTCAGTATGTTAATGAACTTGTCTTCAGTACAAACAACCTATGAATGTAGATGGTACTATACATATGTTTTAAGTATCAAGTGCGTGAATTGATTCATTCATGGGTTTCAAAGTTGAATAGCCTTATTTTTGTTGAAGCAAAACTGTACATGTGATTATTTTCTTCTTGAAAGGCCAGACTGAACTAAATCTTGATTGACTGGCTATTAAAGCGATTGTCATAGCTCACAAGTTTCAATACACTGTCAATGAGTCATGGAACGTCTTTCTGATTTTAATTCTGTATAAGATAATTATGTCACTGAATTAAGCATTTTTAGTAGTACGATCAGTGTGGAAAGAGTTATATTGAGAGGATTAATATATTTAATTTAATCGTTCGTTGGGTATAAATGGAAAGACAATTAACATTGATTCTTTTATGTAAATATTGTTAAACAGATTAATGCCTATAATATTTTTTAGATATATATTGTGTGGTGAAATTTGGAGAACGTTAGAGACCGCGTCATAAAATATTTGAGCTATTTTGTTTGGAAATACACGAAATTTTCACTGAATATATATTGCATTACACTAATTTTTGACTTAGTCAAATGTAAATTTGCTTTCTGTTCCCGGGTTAGAGGTCTATGACAGAAATGACAACTTTGGTCAAAATTATCTACCAGGTCCAGAGTCTAGCATGTCTACGGCACATGATAAAACGTTATCGTTATATCCATAGATAAAAAGTTTGTCAGGGTAAACATGGATGAAAGTGACAGGTATTTGGACCAATTTGACAAAGAGTTGCATACAAGTGCATCAGACGTTTATGATGAACGCTTCCTGAGATACACCAGGGCAGCAAAAGAGAATTGTGTGTTCTGTATTAGGGCTCCTTGTCGCACTCAGATATCAAAATCAATTACATACATAATTTACATCTATTTTGACAAGCAGGAACTAATTCAGGAAGCACAATGGGAATCCGCAGGTGGAATGGGTCTTAATGTCTACTGCAGACATGATGGTGCTGTACTTACAGCAATATTTGGTCTGTCATTTCGAGGACATTATTTAGTTGGAGAAACTTGCACTAAGAGATTACAAACATTCATCAGACAAAACACTACAACGGATCACCTTTCAAAAGTAGAGACTTGAATGTGACAGTTGCTGATAAAGTGACAAACGTTTACTTTGATCCTCGCCCACAAAAAGAAGTGATATCGAGACTTCTCCAGAAATACTTGTTTGAATTTAGAGGGAGTTTCTACACTGACAATGTTTTCAACTCTTTGACCAGTTAATGCTATAGCAGTTGCCCATGACCATAATTAGTTTGAATTAACTCATGAGAACTATTTTATTAACTGAAAGATAAACAATTTCACATACATAGCCTTAAACACATCATATTTGAAAGAAACACCCACGATCGGAGTAAACGTGTAACATGGAAGCAAGAAAGATGAAAAAGACTGTGTTCATCCAATTGTGGTCGTATATATAAACTGACAGTGAAGGCAGACGAAATTGCAATGTCACATACATTAACATAATATAAGATGTTACGAGCATAGACTGCTCATTGAAATGAAATAAATCTTCTCAACCGAAGATAAACCTATTTGTAAGAATACCATGCCTTATTTGAAAGTAAATGAGGATGGGAGTATAAGTCTCAGTACTAACTATAATTACTGTCATCACACACAAGAACAACTGTACTGTCCAAATTTAACAGAGTGTGATTTTATTACTTACACTTTGTGCGACACGAGAGTGTTTGAATTCTACAATGACTATTTCAAAAAGTCCTCCTGGAAACATATTTTACAAATCATGTAAAAGAAAGGTTTATGATATATATATATATATATATATATATATATATATATATATATATATATATATATATATATATATATATATATATATATATATATATAAAGACGGAGAGAGAGATGTACAAGTGTGCTTACTGTGATAATTGTGAATATTATGTGAATTCTCTTATTTGAACACACAACTTAAACCCAAAGTTATACTTTAATGAGAGCGAAGCAAGTAGAAAAAATATCACGGAGTAGTCTATAATAAGAGTGAATAAAAAGATTGTATGAGTATTTATGAAGTTCATTTTTTTCATGTACTGAACTGTAAAATGCAGCATGTCTTTCTCAACTATTATTTAGATTTTCAACAAGCCACATTAATCAGCAATTAACAAAATAAAATTATCATAAATGGACTTGAACATATGACAAATGTCAATTTCAATGAATTCTAGCAATAAGGTAGTGAATTCTTTTGATCCACTGAAAAATAAAATAAGAAATGTTTTGTTTTCATTGATACTTGTAATATAAATCATGCATTCTTAGGCAAAGTATCCGATCTAAAATTGCATTGCATGTGACAAATAAAAACTATTTCCAAGTCAAATTATATGCTCTATTAGTTCACGTTTACTTGCAATGTTTCTGACTTTCATAACAGTTTCTCCAACCATTCGATTTTTTTCTGGAAGTAAGTTGGAATGTTTAACGTCGCTTAGCAAAGAAATCTTGTATATTAAATCTCTTGCCTGCCATTACTGAATCTTTGAGGTCACACGTGTTAACCAGACTGCTCCTCTCAACAACTTGCCTGTCATTAGTTGACCATCCATAGGTTGAGGACACATAAGTGGATCAAAATAAAGCTTTGGTTGTATTTCTGTTTTTGTACGTTGAATAGGTTATCAGCTGCTCGATTGAATAGGTTTTCAGCTGCTCAATTTATGACAAGGGTTTTAGCTTTATCATCGAATAATAACGATTGGTATACATCTATTTTAATCTTGAATATGAATCAGTGGAGGTTGAGGGTTTTCATTTGAACTTTGATATTCAAATGACAGGTATATATGTTCGGAGGGAGAGATATTACTCAGCAATCTCTTGTCAATGTGTAATTTAATGTATTGATGTTAAAGTTATATAAATCCATGAAATGAGATATGTGTCAATGGTTTTTACCTTGGAAATCAGCATATCTTTGCAGTTACATGGATAACATAGATGTGTCATCGGATATTTTTGGATCAGGAGCAACGATGGCATGGATCGATGTAGGTCCATGGAATGCATTCGTTTCGGAATAAAAGAAGGAGAAAAAAGCAGACCTAATATATGAATTTATATCTTTTGTAGTCTAGCATCAACAATAGCGTCGGTTACAAATACATTACATACATTAAACAGTCATAGGGTCCCGGGTAGCCAAGTGACTGAAGCGCAAGTCCTTTGCGATCACTGCCATTGCACCTCTGACGCGTGGTTTGAGTCTAGAGCTCGACGTAGGTGGGTATATGAGAAAGCTTGTGAATAACTTACCCGTGGGCATGTGGTTCATGCTGCGATTTTCTTTCTCCACCAGCTATACTGGCCGCCACGTATAACCAATCACGTACTGAAAAAGGTGTTAAATAAACAGCAACAACAATTACAACAAAACCAAAAATGTTTATCATTTACAATACTATTGTGCAACGTGAAAACACATATCGGATAACAAAATATCAGACATAGATTGTAATTAAGCTAAAACAGTCAACACAGTTCATACTGTCTGAGAAACACTTGTTTACAATTTAAAGTTTATCAAATGGCTGTACATGATTTCGAAATAAATGAATTTTACAATGTACATACTAGTATGCACAAACTATAACCACACTAACTGGCAAGTGAATTCTTACAAGCGGAAAAAAGATTTGCTGGATAACGGATGAGATGGGACAACTTATCAAGACAATGATACATATGGTCCACAGGTCTCTATTGGCATATTTACATTAGGTATTAAAAATAGGGCTTATGTGTGTAAAATACGCACTAATACATTCACCTCAGGTGCAATACATTGTTAAAAGTTGGTAATGTTTGGAACAATAAATAGGCCCATATGTCATAAGAGTCTGCTAGAAAATTGATCACCATTATTTGTAACAATGTCAACTTGACAACAATCTGCACATTTTGCCAGGCTAAAATGAAAAGAAATCTGTATCTCTACATCAATGATACAAAACTAATATCCTCTTTGTAGAGTATGACTAATAGTTCATTATTGTCTAAAAAAGAATTATATCGTTGTCCCGCTCACTTGAGGGTTCTGTTATCTAAGTTAAGCCTGTATTATGCAACAGAACGCATATGCAAACAAGAAACTATATCTGTATACTGCCACTGTCCATTTTTTTCAGTATAAAGCAATGCTAAATAAAACATCAACGCAAATTGTGTTACCTCTCTTTCCGTGATAAAGTGGTGAAACTTTCTAACTGCCTCAAGGGTTATTCGAGTCTAAATGTGATCCCAGATCTTTCTTACATGAATCAGAAAATATATGTTGTACATTGATAATTTATGTCCATAGAATGTATTCCTTCCTTCCTGCGTATTTTATCATTTGTATTATTATCCTTAATGTGCAAGGCTAAATCACCTGTCAATTGATTCTCCTCGTCATTCAAAAGAGTATTTGAGTTTCAAGTAAGTAATAAGCGATCATTATCTAAAGATTCTTTTATCTAAGAATATAAGCTTTCCAAAAAGCACACCTCTCACTTTAATTCTCTTTGTAGTCAGCAGTACATACATCCTTTGATATCTTTAAAGAGGTGGTAGATGTTAAAAGGAAAATATACGACGCACTGCCTGATGAATAAATCATGTATCTTGAGCATGCGATGGTTTGTAATATCAAATGCGATTCGGTTGAAAGTAATATGTCAACATGGACAGTGAAATGACTACCTTATATAGTTGACTAGCTATACTTGCACAGCAATTGGGGAGCTAATATATACGGACAGCTATGTGTATGTGTCACTTTATGTACTGTTGATACATGTTTTAATTATAACTGTACGTTTCATAATGTTTAACGAAGATAAAATCAATGCGTGCCTCATTTTCACCTGAAACACTAACATGTTAGCTAAAGTATCATTTTAAAACAAAAAGATATTATCGGTCTACATGATAGGTTTGATTACATGACTGTGATCCTTGAACTAGATATAAACAGACAAACTATAATACTTTCCATTCATAATTATCCGGTCTTAAGAGAGCTCAAATTAACACTGAAAATAAAGCATACGAATAGCTTCATCAAATGACACAAGTGTCGATACTGAATCACATAAATGAGATTGGAATTAAGTTTTAAGATACTACAAAACGAGCATGATCTGAAAACGTTACAAAACAACACGTACATTATGTTGTAATGGGGCGAATGGCCATGTGGCATTCTGAAGGAGACAACAATAGTTAATATTTATGTTACTTCAAGCCCCCCAACCCACCCACCCACCCAACAATTAGTCTTAATGGCCTATAGATGGGACCAAACGTGTAATATGACGAGTAATCCTAATGAACAATATTATTTATATTAACGAAATGATTGATTGATTGATTGATTGTTTGTTTTTTAACGGCGCATCAGCACTTTTAGGCTATTTAGCGCCAAACAAAGTGTTACTTGTATAATCTTTTAAAACTTATAAAAGGTTCTATATCGACCAGCGATATAAAAGAACAAATGGTTGAAATTAAAAACGGTAAGATGGTAACGGTGCAAAATAAAGCTTCCCGATCAACGGGAGATGTAAAAAAGATGAATAGGTATTAAAATGGGACGGTATGTATATTGCATAAAACTGCACAAGGTGATAGCATAAAAGTCAGAGTTTAGAGTAAATATTTACGGCTTTCAAGAACTCGATAATACGAGTGATGTTTATATTATCAAAAAGTTCTTTCATGTCATGCACAACGTAATAACGATCGCGCGTAGGTTGTAGGTCAAAGCACTCTATCATAAAGTGCTTGACAGTGAATGGTTCATTGCAAGAAACGCACTCTGGTGGGTCTTCACCTTTTAGTATGTGGGTGTGGGTGATATAAGTATGACCAATTCGGATTCTTGCAATGACTACCTCCTCCCTACGAATGGTTCTGTAGGAAGGAGTCCATTCTCCTAGAGTTGGTTTGATTGCATGAAGTTTGTTATTTACAGCATCATTCCATGATGCCTGCCACTTCTGACGTAAGAACTTTCTGATACAAGGTTTAAAATCAGTATATGGTATTTTAAAATCAGATGGTTCTTGAGAAAGGGCCATTTTAGCAGCGCGATCTGCTTTTTCGTTACCTTTAATACCAATGTGGCTAGGTAACCAACAGTATATTATATTGTGGGAGACACTCAGCTCGGTATTTTTGACGAGTATGTTTTTCAATAATGGGTTCTCCAGTTTTCTATTGTGTAGTGACTGGAGTACTGATAGCGAGTCGGAGAAGATGATACTGTTTAAAATACGGTTCTTTTCTATATGTTGCAGAGCAAGGTCTATTGCTCTGATTTCGGCTGTAAAAATTGATGCTACATTTGGTAAGCGAACTTGCGTTGTGTGATTTCCACAAACAAAGGCTGCAGCAGCCTTTTCCTCATCCTTTGATCCATCAGTGTAAATTCTGGTGCAGTTTTTAAATTCGGTGAGGAGTTCATGGTAAGAGTTGTGGAAGATAGAAGGGTTTGTTTCGGATTTTTTTCCATCGTGTAGCGTAAAACGTACTTTTGGTTGTTTAATTAGCCAGGGTGGTGTTTCGGAGATGGATGTTTTCTGAATTTTTGAAAGATCTATATTTGTAGTGTCAAGGCTGCATGATAATCTAATGCCAAAGGAAGGTATGGCGTTTGGTTTATTTTCGTATAAAGTTTTGTATTTGGGTTGAAAAACAGCCGAAAAAGCAGGATTCAGAGGGTTTGATTTTAATTTGAGAGCATACTGTGCGGAAAGCATTTCTCTACGATGCGATAACGGTGGTTCATTCGCCTCAGCTAGAAGGCTTTCACACGGGGATGTTTTAAATGCTCCCAGAGCCAGTCTTATTCCCTGATGATGAATTGGATCAAGCATTTTAAGATACGATTTCCTGGCAGAACCATACACAACGCAACCATAGTCTAGTTTGGAGCGAATAAACGTTCTGTATAAATTTAGGATGACTTTTCTATCAGCACCCCAGTCAGTGTGCGCTACTACTTTAAGTAGGTTAAGTGCTTTTAAGCATTTAGCTTTTAAGTTCTTTAGGTGTGGAATAAAGGTCAGTTTTCTGTCAAAGATTATACCTAAAAATTTGGTTTCCTCAACAACTGGAATAGGTGTTCCATCCAGTGTGAGGTTCGGTTCATCGTGATGTTTTCGTAACTGACAGAAATGCATGCATACCGTTTTTGGTTTCGAGAATTTGAAACCGTCTGCATTGGCCCAATTTTTGAATTTTGTTTATATTTTGCTGCAGTTGTCTTTCAATTGTATGCATGTGCTTTGACCGATAACATATTAGAAAATCATCAACGTATAACGAACAATCCACACCAGAAGTCAAACACTTGGTGATGCTATTAATTTTGATGTTAAAGAGCGTCACAGATAAAATACTGCCCTGGGGCACACCCATCTCTTGCTCGTGCAGATCGGAGAGGGTAGAGCCCACTCGTACTTTGAATTCTCTGTCGGAGAGAAAGTTGGATATGAAAGAGGGCAGACGGCCTTTTAGACCTAGATCGTTCAGGTCATTTAGTATCCCGTACTTCCATGTCGTGTCATAGGCCTTTTCTAAATCAAAGAAAACCGCTACTAAATGTTCTTTCTTAATAAATGCATCGCGAATGAATGTTTCTAGTCTAACCAGATGATCATTGGTGCTCCGGCCATATCGAAAGCCACTTTGGAAAGGAGATATTAAATTGTTAGTTTCCAAATACCAGACAAGCCGAGAATTGATCATTCGTTCCATTGTTTTGCACACACAGCTTGTGAGTGCAATTGGTCGATAGCTGTTGGGGTCTTCGCTATCTTTACCGGGTTTGGGGACTGGTATTACAGTTGCTTCTTTCCAGATTTTTGGCACATTACCAGTAATCCATAAATCATTGAAGAGTTTCAAAAGAGATGTTAATGATGATTCTGGAAAGTGTTTCAGAAACTGGTAATGTATCTCGTCAGGCCCAGCGGATGTATCATGGGCCTTATCTAAAGCCTCCTTATGCTCCGATAGTGAGAACAATTGATTATAACTTTCCGAGTTGTTGGATGTGAATTTTAAACGTGACTTTTCTTTTTGAGTTTTAAGTTTTCGGAAGGCTTCTGAATAATTAGATGATGAGGAATTTCTCGAGAAACTGTCAGCAAGAATATTTGCAATGTCACGTTTTGAACTAAAGTTGTTATTGTTCAGTGTCAGATGTCGGAGAGGGTTTTGCTTTCTCTTTCCGTTTATTTTGAGTATAGTGTCCCAAACTTTTTTAACAGAGGAACGAGAGTTTAAAGAAGAAACATACTTCTTCCATGATGCTCTTTTACTTTCTTTGATTATGCGGCGAGCTTTGGCCCGGGCAATGCGATATATATTTAAGTTTTCGGGCGTCGGTTGATTATTAAATTTCCTTAATGCTTCTCGGCGTAGTTTAATGGCTTCCTTACATTCCTTAGTGACCCAAGGTTTTTGGGTTCTTTTACAATATGGCGAGGACTTGGGAACGGATTCTTCTGCAATCTCTATTAAAATAGATGTAAAATGCTGAATGGTGTCGTCAACATTGAAAACTGTATCCTCATTCAGCCTAGTTTTACAGAGTGTTTCAAACTTGGCCCAGTCGGCCTTCTTTAAATTCCATTGTGGAATTACTTCATCGCCTGTAGAGTTAAGATTTACAAGAAAGATTGGGAAGTGATCGCTGCTGTGAAGGTCATCAGCGACCTTCCATTCATAGTCCAAAAGCAGAGAAGGAGAACAAATTGTCAAATCGATGCTTGTGTATGTACCCGTGCCTGGGTGTAAATATGTAGGTGTTTTGGTATTATATAGACACAGATCGTGTCTAGAAATAAAGTCTTCAACTTTGTGACCTCTGTCACTTATATGATTCGATCCCCATAAAATGTTATGGGCATTAAAATCCCCGAGTAAAACAAAGGGAGCGGGAAGCTGTTGAACAAGATTGTCCAGTTCGTTTGGTACTAGGTTAGTGTTTGGTGGTAAATAAATAGAGCAAAATGTAATCACTCGATATAGAGTGACGCTTACAGCAATGGCTTGTAAATTGGTGTTTAAATGAATGAAGCTATGAGGAGCACTGTTGTTTACAATAACAGAAACTCCTCCTGATGCCCTGTCAACATTTGGAGAGCAGGTGTTAAACAGGGAGTAGTTTTTAAATGTGATATTGTCTGTATCTTTCAAGAAGGTTTCTTGAAGGCACAGTACCGCTGGATCATGTTCGTTTAAAAGCAGGAGAATATCATTGTAATTTGCTTTAAGTCCTCGACAATTCCATTGTATGATAGTGTTTTTCATTATAAATTTAAATTAAAGATTGTGGAGCTAGGTTAGACCTTTCGCAGAGGGAATTTGTTTTGTTATTTCTCTGGAGGAAGTACGGGGGTGAATTTTTTGTTTGTAGGTCTGGAGTTCCCTTGTGCGCATGGAGCAGATTCTTCTGCATCCATGCTCTCGATGTCTCCAAACCTGTTATAAAGTTTGATGGGGTCATCTGACCCCTTTTGTTGCCTGTTTCCGTGAGATTTTTTATTCTTTGGTGATTTAGGTTGTTGGGTATTATTAAATGTAGTCTGAGTAGATGCCGTGTTTTTCTGTGCTTGGTAATGGGGGGTGTTTGAATTTGGTGTTGAATCGGGTGCTTCTGTTTGTGTTTGAGCGTCCTTCGTTGTTTTAGGATTGCTCTTCACTACAGTGGAGAAGGATGGGCCAGGATGGGCTGTTTTTGCCTGTACAATTTTTCTGGCTTCTGGATAGGGAATATTATTTGTGTATTTTACCCTCTGAATTTCCTTCTCCTGTTTCCAGGTATCGCAATCCTTGGAATTTGCGTGGTGCTCTTTTCCGCAGTTGACACAATGCGGAGTTGCTCTACAATCAGATTCCTGATGAGCATTGTCTCCGCATCGGCCACATATTTGGCTCTTGGAGCAGCGGTCTTCGTGATGGCCGTATTTTTGACACTTATAACACCGAAGGGGGTTTGGAATGTAAATCTCTACCTTTACTTGCAAAAAGCCAACTTTCACCACTTTGGGTACAGTTGGCCTGTTGAAGGTGAGTACAATGGTGTTGGTGTCCTGCAGATTGTTATTACGTTTAATACGTATTCGTCGGACTGCAGTGACACCTTCATCTTTCATTCCTTCGATGATGTCAGCGTCGGTGACTCCAGCCAAGTCACGGCAGCGAATCACGCCTTTGGACGTATTCAGTGTGGTGTGAGCGAATGAGGTTACTGGGATATCAAAGAACGTTTTCATTTTCCTGATATTGTCTGATTGACCTCGTCGCTCACACTCAATAAGAAGACAACCCGATTTCAACTTTTTAACACTTTTAGGTGTGCCAATCGATCCTGTGATAGTCTTTTCGATGACAAATGGAGATAGTGCGGCAAGCGGTTTCGTGGCATCTTTTGACTGTATGACCATGAAGCGTGGAAATGACTCCACACTAAATGGTTCATCGTCAGACTCTGATAAGGGTTTCGATCTTTTATTTTGATTTTTTTTGGAATTATCCATGATGGCTAGATTAAAAATTCAGCACCCGTGCTCCCCACCCACCAAGGAGCCCAACAAGGGGACACTTTTCAAGTGTCAGGGATACACAGATGCCATACTCAGTTGATAAAATTACCTTTGAATGACCCTGAAGTCGCCAATTTCTAAGGTCGGTAAAATTACCCCCCGATTGACCCGTTAAGCCACCGCCTTCTAGGAAGCCTTCTAAGACTTGGAAAAGGGAAATATAAAGGAAAAGAATATAGGGGCAACGGTGGTATCAAGAGAGATACAAGGAGAGAGAGAAAGAAGGTGAGAAAGTTAATAAAGACCTCCTAGGGCTCGGCGTGACCAGCCGATTTGTCGGAACCGGGCCCATCCCGACCACCCGTCTAAGAGAAGTAGAGGCCAAAGCAGTGTATTGCAGGGAAAGCCACTGCTCAACTACCAGGATCCTTTCCTCCCCCGACACGGGACGCAACCCACGGCAAACAGGTTGCCTCTACTTAGTCGCCTTTTACGACACGTAGCGAGGCACGTCGGGCCAATTCTACAACCCCGGACCCGCAGGGGGAATTAACGAAATGAAACACAAGTAATAATAGCGAAATGAAAGAGGCACATGCTAAAATGTCATAACACCATAAAGTTTAATTTTCTCTTTACTGTTTACAATTTCCATTTAGAAAAATTGGTCTCAAAACGTGACAAAATGTTTCATTCTGATATGTCATTTTGCATAGTTAATAAAACGTTTTATTTAACCATTTTTATTATATTTCAGTTCACTAATAGCTTGACATTTCCTGCAACAACATTAAAAGCAAATCTTAATATTGTAGGAAATCAAATATATTTCATGTAAATATCAAAATAGCTCAATATGTTCATGATACAAAGTTAATAGTGGTTGGTGCCAATAGACTACTGGCTTTGGATCTATTTGTAGTTTGCTCTGGCCTGACGACTAATTATAGCAGGACTGATATGATATCGTGAAAATAGGTGTTAGATGACATAATGTCTTCCTCGTGGGAAGCTTTAATGGATCAAAATTTAACAAGTTAAGGTATCATGTATCAAATATAGCTTGAAGGTCTCAGATATTATTACTGTTCAAACTAGTCGCGAGATCGCATACACAGTATTACCAAGTAAACACGTCTATTTACGCTCCTGAATGAACATCAAATACATTTATGTATAGGATTTATTAGATCTTTATATACACATTCATACATACATACATATATATATATATATATATATATATATATATATATATATATATATATATATATATATATATATATATATATATATATATATATATATATGCTTTACTTATAACATGGAATACTTTACGAGATTATCTGCGATGAAGCCATCTCAAGGGATATTCCATCTTGAAAGAATAATACCTGACTTACCGAGGCGAGCTCTGGTTGATCCGACGAATCAGACACTGACCAATAGTGGTGCCAAGAGAGGGAGTTTCGCAACAATGGCGTGGCTCATGCGTGGTCAATATTCAAAATCATACGCGACTTTAATGTGCAATGAATTACCAACGAGCAAAGACAATCATTAACTATCTCAACAAACAAAGATACCCTTTAATAATAAAGTTTATTAAGGAAGTAGATGATACTTGGATTATCCGTGAGAAACGTCACGCTGTTCGATTACATCACGCTGGAGATGTTGTAACGTTAAGTAAAAATTCCAAACCAAAAATGTTGAATGGTGTTGACAAACCATATTATTAAAGAGCATATCATGTGACGGCAGTTGCTTACGCTTTGTATCCTCTTAATGATAAACTTACCGCGAGCTAGTGACAGAACTTTCAACAAACACGATACGTGGAAATGGTTTAAAACTTTTATGACGTAGAAAAATAAATGAGTAGGCTGAGCATGTCAAGGAACATGTCGCTACAATCATCGACGTTGCTAGGCTGGAAAAGAAATTAAAATTTCCGATAAGGATGAAGACAATAACCGACGAGATTTTGTACGAATCAAAGTATAAATCAAAGTGAGCTTCGATAGGGATCGTTGATCATAACGCACATGAGTGGACGTTAGACATAACAATATTTCCACGAGATAGAACTGTTAAATTTTATAACGGTGATATGTTTGATTTTAGTAAAAGTCATCCTGAATCAAAGTGGTTGTTTCAAAGTTCCGAATGTGAAAATTATGATAGTTTGTACGGCTTAATGAAAATATTGATCGTGCAGTATCTCTCCACGAGGAAATGAGAAATCTTGCGTCGAAATATACTGACAATGTCGAATAATTGCTAAATAACTGTTTTACCGTTCCGTCAGTTGCTGCTCGCTTCGCTCAGGAGGAAAATTCATGGTCGACAACAAGATTGGAATTTCTTGTTGATGTCCAACACATTTTTGTGGAATATGGAGACGGTGGGCTGTGGAATAATAAATACGATTATAAGGATGTTATCTCCGTTGATATGGTTGCATATTATCCTGGAAGTATTCTTGGAATGGGAGTGTGTTCTGACTATTTTTAGAGATTTGGACATACAACAAACGAGATGACCAGAGTTGCTATAAATGGACAATTACCAGATTTTGATCTGACTGGACTTGCATGTATTGAATCGTTTTCGCTCACAAAAACTCTCCATTCGATTGTTTCTGTTTGGGTTGGTCATCATGTTTCAGAACAAGTAGTGCTACTACGATATATGCTTGATGCTGAAAGTTTAGTATCGTTGGTTATAAGCGAAGTAATAATATCATATCGTCCACAGAAACAAGTATGGTTACCAAAACCATCTCCGGTCGCTGAAATATCTTTTCTCGATGAAATCTTTGAACGTAATCCCGATGAAATTAAATATGAAAATAAACTTGCAAAGGATCTCGCCAGGAAAATAATTGGAAAATTTACTCAGAGTGGTTCGTGTGATCATAAACGTCATTGCACAAGATAAATCACCGACGATGTCGAATTCGATTTATAAGTATTGATACATCAGATAAAGGCACCTTTATAAGCCAGAATATTGCTTATTTGTCGGACGGAATTAAATTAGGTCCAACTGTGAGCTATATTAATGGTGACTCACCACAGCTTACTCATTTAAGATCTTCGATGTTAGCGTCTGTTTCGATAAATTTATTATCGATGATAGACATATTTCCTGATACCTTGGTTAGAGTTGTCACCGATTCATTTGATGTGAATACAAAATGTGCGGATTTGTTAAAGATTGGTACCGATGTACCATCTTGTGTAAAATGATATTGTTTTAGTTCCATTAAGTGCTGTTAAGAGTGCGCTAGTTATGGATAAATCTCCATGGACGCTAGGATATACTATAACAATTCATTCGTCACAAGGATTAGCTATTTCTGTTACAAATATTTGGATTGTTGTTGATCGTATTAAGTGGTCAAATTTAGTATATCTCGCAGTGTCTCGAGTCAGAAGAATATCTCAGTTGCGGAGGAATATCACAGACTTTACAGTAAATAATAATAAAACTACTAGCAATGGCGATGATGCAGTAAAGAAAATAAAGCTGTTTATGAGCGATGTGAAAAAAATATGCTTGATCAGTCACCTTAATTGGATAAGTTCAAGGTCTTGGTTGATCTTACTCATCAAGTTTGATATCAAGTCGGGTTCCTCGGCGTTAATTATCCGGTAAGCATTTGCTGCGTCAACAGCTACTTTAATTCTTCTAAAAACGTTTATAAACACACCTGCACGCGTATGCTGATCCTATATCTCATAAAAATATGATGCCAACACACACACACACACACACACACACACACACAGACACACACACACACACACACACACACACACACACATCGTCCAGGTTGCTTAAGTATACATCAGTGTCGGCAACACTTTGTCGGCCATATGATACGCTTGGTTTAGCAACTCTGTAATTGGTGTCATCATTGATGTCCACTGCACGTTACAGTGTACTGCTGAGGTAGGTGAACATGTCCACTGCCTCAAAGGTTTGGTTCTTTACTATAACGATAGGCGGTATATTCGGGTTTCCTTGTGCAGGTTCGTGCGTCACTTTGGTACGTATCGTGAAACCGAAATTTTCACATGCTGAAGAGAAATGGTCCAAACTGTGCTGCACGTCAGAATCCTAATTTGCGTGCAGTGAACCGTTTTCTGCAAATAGAAAATCACGACCAGTAACTTCCTGTGAGTTCGTCTTTGCCAGTAGTCTTCTCAGATTAAAAAGCGTACCGTCAGTTCCGGAATACTGTGTTTATTCCAGTGTTATAGGCACGGAAGGCATTAGTAAGAATGATAGGGAAAATCATACTGAAGAGGGATGGGTGCAACACACAGCTTTGCTTGATTCCAATTGTGACTGGGAATTATTTAAATGACTTAACGTCAACCACAACAGGAGCGAGCATGACATCATGAAATTGCAGAACCATCGCGATGAATTTCGCTGGGCAAACAAATTTCACCATACTGTTCCAAACGCCTCCTCGGAAGACAGTGTCAAAGGCTTTTATCAGGTCAATGAATGTCGTACGCAGGTTGGAGTGCTGTTTCTGACAACTCTCCTGGAGTCGACGATCTGATTTAGTGGAAACGAGGAGTTTGGATGGTAATTGACCCATTTTTAAGTAGAAGGGGTCCATGTCTGTTGCATGTGCCAAATCCATTTATGCCAATTACGACAGCCCATGTATGGTGATATGTACCAGCTCTAGTGTTGTAGTCATCAAGCATGATGAGCTTGCCTGCCTCTGGTACATCTGCAATAACAGACTCCAGGTCTTCGTAAATTTGTCCTTGATCTGCTTTGGGTTGGTCATGGTCGGTGTTTAAGCGCTAATAATAGTTTCGTGTCTTTTTCCAGACACCGAAAGTGCCATTTGCATTAGTCTGTCATTCACGTCCTTTGGGAGATTTGAAAGATTGCTATTCAGCTGTGTTTTGATGGCAAATCTTACAGAAGCTTCACGTCACTCCATTTTACTTCAACAATTCCAGAAGAAGGTGTAGCCAGCCCCTACTTCGCTGAGTTATCCTTGCTCGACTGGGTGAGTTTCATTTGGACTGGCTTATACATTTTGTATCTGGACAGATTTCTACCAACTAGGGCTGTTCTTCTGTCTGGTCTGTCAGCTGATTTTCTGTCCATAAATGTGCGTACATTTCAGGCACGACGCTTAGTTGCGCAACTTTTGCTTTCTTGTTTAGTTATAGAACGCTCAGATGGGATCCCGTCAGCCGCGCTGTGATGATGATGATACTACTACTACTACTAATAATAATAAAAATAATAATAATGAGGATTTTGTATAGCGCCTAATCTTTATAAGCTCTAAGCGCTTTACAACATTAGATAACACCTATAACAAAAAAGTATATAATGATATGATTATAAAAAAATACCATGAAAATAGAAAACATAAAAAACATGCTGAGATTATTTAATGTAGGAACATTATTAGGTCTTAAAGTTTGTTCTTGCAGTCGAAATAAGTGAATTTTGAGAGCACTCTTGAATGGGATCACTATGTCTTTGTGTTTAAATTCAGTGGGCAATTCATTCCACATTGCTGGGCCATGGTATGCAAAAGAACGAGGTCCATATGACTTCGTTTTCGTAGTGGAAATAAATGTATAAGATTGTCAGAAGAGGAGAGTAAGTATTTTGCTGGTGTGGACACATGGGTGAGGTCGGATAGGTATGTTGGACTGGAGTCCGTCACTGAAACGTAGCACAAAGAACAAATTTTGTGTTTGATTCTGGATCAAATGGATAGCCAGTGTAGGGTATAGAGCAGCGGTAGGTGTAGTCTGATTGTGGTTTTCTAAGGATGACCAGATCATCTGTGTTTTGAATTTGTTGACGTTTCTGGAGTTGATAATGAGATGAAACAGACATAATTGAGTTACAACAGTCCAGTCTTGAAAGTACTAATGAACACGCAAGTGTTTTAGTGGCGTCAACTGAAAGATATTTGCGAATGGAGACGATGCGTCTCAGCTCAAGATATGCAGCCTTGCATATATTCCTGACATGCTGGTGCAGTGTGAGAGTACTGTCCAG
Organism: Sinohyriopsis cumingii; assembly: GCA_028554795.2. Taxonomy (NCBI): domain Eukaryota; kingdom Metazoa; phylum Mollusca; class Bivalvia; order Unionida; family Unionidae; genus Sinohyriopsis; species Sinohyriopsis cumingii. The sequence goes on from CM068829.1 coordinate 134,710,049, forward strand.
AGTAACACCTAGGTTTCGTACTTACTATGTGAATTTAATGTTGATGTTGCTGATAATTATTGTTTGAGGTAAAGGATGTGAATGAGAAAGTCTTTGTGTTGTGATCAAAATAGCTCAGTTTTATCATCATTCGTCTGCAGCTTGTTACATGTCATCCATACTTTCACATCAGAAATGCACCTCTCTACACTTTGGATGGTAGCATCAGCTTCCGTTGGGTTGCTAGTTTTGTATTTCTGGGTGTCGTCAGCGTACAATTGCTGAGACACTGGATGATGATCTATGACACTTGAGAGCGGCTGAGTGTATAGAATGAAGAAAACAAGTCCAAGAACAGACCCCTATGGATCATGATCATGAACATGGTGAAGTTGAAGCAGGCGACCTTTTCTAGAACCCTCCTCTACATGTTTCGGAGATAAGCAATGGGATCCTAGAAAAGTCTGCTCATTCACACAAAGGGCTTCCGAATATCACTGTTGCTTTGGTCCATTCAAAAGCGACAATGTGACTAAAACTGCCTGTGTTCAGGTCTTCAGCTACAGCTCCCAGTGTATCCACACCTGCTGCATTACCGATCGATCATCGCCACAGGACTTGAAAGTGTCTGGCGGGGGAGGAGAAATAATGTCATGACTTGCGTAAGTGTTGGATTTAAGTTCAGAAAAGCTGCGCAGAGTGTTTGAATAAAGTGGCACGAGAGTATCGAGACGTCTGGAGACACGTCCAGATGCAGTGGATGGCCGTCAGTTCTTACTTCATCTGAGCTGATGCCGTATGCTGTCCACGTAGCTCGTGCCCTCTACCTTCACAGTCAGGGGATGAGTACATCAGCTGGGTCGTCTGATTTATCAGAAAGTTTATTTCAGAAGGGGCCAGGTGTAGCTATCCATACTGGATCAACATTGGCATATAGTGCAGTCTACTATGTATTATGGTAGCAGGCGATGCCTGACCTGCCCTAATATATTAAGTAATCACACTTTACAGTGTATATGTATCATTTGAATGATTTCTTACCAGGTTGTTAAGGAAGCCATGCCATCGCCAGGAAGTCACTACAGACCCGTAATATAACAAGTCGAAAGAAATTTCCATACTATAACTGGAAAAAGCTGATCTGTTGAAAATGAAAACAGGTTTTTCATATGTTTGCTATGGTAGAAACATTGCTACACGGGGATACACATAGGACGAAAACTTGATAACATATGGACTAAGAATTGTCCAACCAGGTTTTGTACAAATTTTGTCGGCCCGTTTTGAGAAGTCCAAATTCGGTTTACCACCGGATTGATAATTAAAGAAGCCGCCTAAGCACACTTTTGATAGGAACTACGTAGTCATAGTTGTGTTAGAGCATGACCTGAGAACATTCCACCTCAATGTGAGTGAAACTGATCCAACGGCAAATGAAAGTAAGTTGAAAATAACAGATTGAACTGAAAATATCACCCTGACGCAAGGCCAAACCATAAAGTCATTAAATTGTTGATACAGGTCTCGATTAATTATTAGTTTTAAATTTCGTTTCGATTGATAAATTCATACATGTAGTTATTTTAGACTGCAATGGAAAAAAAGAAATGTTGCCAAAAAAGGTAAGTATTAGATACACCTTCTGCATCCAGCACCATGTATCATGTACCTGGCATAAGGCGAACCATTCCGCCTCCTTGTTCAATCTTTTGTACCTGAAGCAGGCGGCAAAACATGATCGCGGTTTCCGGTTCTAGTGCTATCTTTAGGTTTTTGTTTTTAATACCCACCTAAGAGAGATATTTATGAACATGTAAAACAAATTTTAAACATATTTGTTTTTCAGTGTTAGACTTTTTAACAAGATAACCAGGTTGGGTTTGGATTTAAAACGAAGTACTAATGATGGTTGATACATATGCAATTTTTATTGATGAATGGCTTCAATAAAAAAAGAATTATGACTAATACGTGCATGTATAAAATCCAGTTGTTGGACAAATTAACACAATCCGTACGAACCTCATAATGTAACATAAATGTGAATAAAAGTAAATGACCTTACATAGTACAACGACAAAGGTTAATGATTCACAGTAATTTCACACAACAACAAAAGGAATGGTGTTTTACTCATGTAGTAAAAATGACTGATTCACTCAAAAAATAAAAAATGATGTACTTTACTCAAATAGTAAAATAATGTAAAAAATGGGACAGATATCATGCAACAGATCTTTACGGTCCCAAAACACTGGGCATAATCAACCCTAAAATTAGCCCACGGCTAAAATAATACATCTATGGAATTATACAAAACACTCCTTCATTAGAATACTTGGGTACCAGTCACACTGGTCAACCAAGTAGTCCGCTTTACAAGTGATCACCGACCACAATTCAGTCCCTTGATCAATCAGTCAATCACCGCCACCAATCTGTCAGCACCGTCCGATCACCGGCTACTCAACCAGCAAACCACTGTTCACTCAGCTCGACGGCTGCTAATCAACTACGTACATCATCCTCAGGTAGACTTAATGGTAGATTTTAATTTGCAACTACTTAGTTTCCCATAACCAAATAAACTAATACTCATAGATACTCTTAGAGAGATGATAACCATGGATATATATGTCGGAATTAAATTGTCTCTGTGTGACTCTGCAACTGATATTCCTGCTATATAAGAGATCCTTGCATACATTCTATGATTAGCTGTTCACTCCTACGACAGACGCACATGTATATATCACAGGAATAAGCAAGCTTTTTACGCAAGAAATGTTGTTATATAAAAAGGACAAACCAACACAGATTCAAGTAAATTAATTCACTGAGAATCTGAATTACATTATGCGCCATAAAGAATAGCATACAAATAGTTTACGTTCATAGGTGTTCATTGGACAAACATCAACTGCAGCCTCTCTCATGAAATGTTTTACTGCATTGGTACAGATGGCAGGCACCATCATGGCCAATGTTATCTCATCTTTTGAGAGGTGCCTACTGGCCAGTCCATCTTTGCTGTTTTTAACATGTCCTCTTTCAGATAGCGAATAAGAAGGGAGAAGATAATTTTTACTGGCAATGCTTTTTGTGTTTCGCCATCTAGGTCTATATTTCTATCAAATTCCTGTGGATAACACACGTCTGTAGATACGATTTCTAAAGCAAAAGCTCAAGAAATATCATCAGGATGTTTATACACGATGTTATATTATTCTGAACATAAAAATGGTCTAAAACTGAAAAGTGCGTGCATCTAGAAATCATTGCCTAAAACAGTAATGCGCATGTGTAGACTGAGTTACAGAATAGTTAAAGTATGAGACCCGAGATGACTAATATATATGCCGGGTTTGGAGCTGTGTGCGGAGAGACTTATTTTTATAATACCCATATACCAATAGATCAGTTAACGAGTAAGGATGACGATGGTCGTAATCATCATATTCATGATGATCATCATAATTAGTACATTGATTAATACATTAATTTTCTTCTTCTTCTTCTTATTATTATTATTATTATTATTATTATTATTATTATTATTATTATTATCATTATTATTATTATTATTATTATTATTATTATTATTATTCGACGAAAGGCAAAAAAGTTTAGGAAATGACCCTACATCTGTCGTTTGTTGCGTTTTGTCCGGAGGACGTCCATTAACAACTAATTATCATCATCCAAGAAAATTTGCTTCTCAGAAAATTTGAATATCAACTGACAAAATTACTAATAATTTGAATATAAGGGACATACTAATGATGAGGAGCACATGATCATATTTATGCGATAACTTATAGTTTGTTTGCCTGAGCAAGTCAGCAAATAAGTCTGTATCATCAGCATCATTATCATGTTTTTATTTTATAGTTATTATTAGCGTTGGTTTCATAGTTGGTAATTATTATTACTGGTGATGTTAGATTTGTTGCTGAATAAATTTGTGGTGATGGTGGTGTCGTCCTACCATTTTTCTATAAAGCATCATTCTGAAGCGACGGAAGTAATATCATCTTTTGTATTCATTGTTGTCCTTAGATGCTCACTCAGTATATTTAGTTTCAGCTTCTTAACCAAAGGAATCAAACGTTATCCCATCCTGCTTTATCAAGACAGTCGTCGCGGCCTTCATCCAACAAGGTTATCCCCCAAACCACAGTCTTGCAAATATCTTCCTTGGATTTTTATCTAATTCGAACGAGATCGCCCAGCCGGAATAAGTAGTTCCGAAATCTATGACGACAACTAAGAGACCAGCTTTTGATTCCTACAGAGTGAACAAAAATGCAAGCATTTATGGTTGTTTAAAAAGCAAATAATTTTTCTTATTGTTTCAATAAATCAATTATTGTACACATAACATATTTACCATATATCTCTAGTTCACACTCTACTCTTGGGTAAGTATTAGAAGTGTATAGTTCACACTCTACTCTTGGGTAAGTATTAGAAGTGTAGATTCATAGTACGTTCAGAAGACCACCTTATTTAAGGCACTAAATAAATGAATGAATATTCTCTTTGCATGTTTTTCTAATCTAAATGAAATTATCCATATAAAACCTTTACTATTTTTGTTTATGTGGCCGCATGGAGGAAATCAACAACATGTTGAACAAAGAACGAAACGATAATTTTCTGTAGTTATACAAAGAGAATGAAATATTACGATAAACGAAAATTTCATAAAAATTTGCTAAGTGTATTTTACCTGTTTTTGCTTTTTGCAGTTAAATACTCAAAAATAAAACCTTGACATGTACAAGAGAAAAACCAATCAAAAATGTCGATAATATTTTAAAAAATGTGGTATTTGAATAAGTGCAAGATAAAATCCTTTATTAAGCATATCAGTTCAAGGTACAAAAACAGTGAAACGTTTTGATAAAAAGGAAGGACAATACAATCGATGGATTTATTAGTTGTAAAATGCACATACGCCATCTTATAAGGTTATATTGATCAAATTTATCATATATTGTTATTGTAAGCCTTGTCTTGATAATATCATTTGTCGAACTATCCATGGATAAGTAATGCAAAGCGTAAAAACTGAATCATTTGCTATCTTTTATCTGGCAAAAAGACACAGTACCATTTTAGCAAGTGAGATCCAAAATTAAGTATATTTCGTGCATGTTAGATAATAGGTTTAAAGAAGGAACGGCTTATTTTGCAAAATCGATCCATGAGTTTTCCATTGTTTAAAAGATAAAACATTGGAATCGATGATGGTGACAATGACATCAATACATGCAACATATATTTCCGTTGAGTAAAATATGAAACCCCGTAAATGAAATTTTGTCATATGAATACAAAGTTTCTCGTCCATAACCATATAACAGAACAGCCGATGCCACAGTCTGTAATTATATTAAATCACCACAAACCTCCTACTTATAGATACTATTTTACACGGATACCAATCGCTCTTAATATGTAGGTGTGGCCCGTTTAGATATTCGTTCGATATTATATGTACATGTTCAAACATATAATCGTGCCGAATCGTATTGTGTGGAATAAACAACGGAACGAAAACTGAGAAGGTTTCAAATATGATTCGTGTAAACAGGACAATAATTTAAAACAAATTACTTATGAAATCACTACTCGTCAGCATACTTCCACTCGTTCCCAAACCCGACTAAAAGAGATGCCTTTAAAAGTACTTTTTACTATAACATCATATAAGAAGAATATTGTGGGACATTAATAGACACTCACTACTTCTTAGATAATAACCTTTGTATCATCTCAACAAAGAGCTAGATGATTGTATTATATAAATATTATTGTATGTTACGAACATAAAGTCTTAATCTAAGTAACAAAATAGATGGATTGCTTGCTTGCTTGTTTATTTTTTAACGGCGCATCAGCACTTTTAGGCTATTTAGCGCCAAACAAAGTGTTATTTGTATAATCTTTTAAAACTTATAAAAGGTCCTATATCGACCAGCGATATAACAGATTGATTGATTGATTATTTTTTAACGGCGCATCAGCACTTTTAGGCTATTTAGCGCCAAACAAAGTGTTATTTGTATAATCTTTTAAAACTAATAATTGATTGATTGATTGCTTGTTTTTTAACGGCGCATCAGCACTTTTAGGCTATTTAGCGCCAAACAAAATGTTACTTGTATAATCTTTTAAAACTTATAAAAGGTTCTATATCGACCAGCGATATAAAAGAACAAATGGTTGAAATTAAAAACGGTAAGATGGTAACGGTGCAAAACAAAGCTTCCCGATCAACGGGAGATGTAAAAAAGATGAATAGGTATTAAAATGGGACGGTATATATATTGCATAAAACTGCACAAGGTGATAGCATAAAAGTCAGAGTTTAGAGTAAATATTTACGGCTTTCAAGAACTCGATAATACAAGTGATGTTTATATTATCAAAAAGTTCTTTCATGTCATGCACAACGTAATAACGATCGCGCGTAGGTTGTAGGTCAAAGCACTCTATCATAAAGTGCTTGACAGTGAATGGTTCATTGCAAGAAACGCACTCTGGTGGGTCTTCACCTTTTAGTATGTGGGTGTGGGTGATATAAGTATGACCAATTCGGATTCTTGCAATGACTACCTCCTCCCTACGAATGGTTCTGTAGGAAGGAGTCCATTCTCCTAGAGTTGGTTTGATTGCATGAAGTTTGTTATTTACAGCATCATTCCATGATGCCTGCCACTTCTGACGTAAGAACTTTCTGATACAAGGTTTAAAATCAGTATATGGTATTTTAAAATCAGATGGTTCTTGAGAAAGGGCCATTTTAGCAGCGCGATCTGCTTTTTCGTTACCTTTAATACCAATGTGGCTAGGTAACCAACAGTATATTATATTGTGGGAGACACTCAGCTCGGTATTTTTTACGAGTATGCTTTTCAATAATGGGTTCTCCAGTTTTCTATTGTGTAGTGACTGGAGTACTGATAGCGAGTCGGAGAAAATAATACTGTTTAAAATACAGTTCTTTTCTATATGTTGCAGAGCAAGGTCTATTGCTCTGATTTCGGCTGTAAAAATTGATGCTCCATTTGGTAAGCGAACTTGCGTTGTGTGATTTCCACAAACAAAGGCTGCAGCAGCCTTTTCCTCATCCTTTGATCCATCAGTGTAAATTCTGATATAGTTTTTAAATTCGGTGAGGAGTTCATGGTAAGAGTTGTGGAAGATAGAAGGATTTGTTTCGGACTTTTTCCCATCGTGTAGCGTAAAACGTACTTTTGGTTGTTTAATTAGCCAGGGTGGTGTTTCGGAGATGGATGTTTTCTGAATTTTTGAAAGATCTATATTTGCAGTGTCAAGGCTGGATGATATTCTAATGCCAAAGGAAGGTATGGCGTTTGGTTTATTTTCGTATAAAGTTTTGTATTTGGGTTGAAAAACAGCCGAAAAAGCAGGATTCAGAGGGTTTGATTTTAATTTGAGAGCATACTGTGCGGAAAGCATTTCTCTACGATGCGATAACGGCGGTTCATTCGCCTCAGTTAGAAGGCTTTCACAGGGGGATGTTTTAAATGCTCCCAGAGCCAGTCTTATTCCCTGATGATGAATTGGATCAAGCATTTTAAGATACGATTTGCTGGCAGAACCATACACAACGCAACCATAGTCTAGTTTGGAGCGAATAAACGTTCTGTATAAATTTAGGATGACTTTTCTATCAGCACCCCAGTCAGTGTGCGCTACTACTTTAAGTAGGTTAAGTGCTTTTAAGCATTTAGCTTTTAAGTTCTTTAGGTGTGGAATAAAGGTCAGTTTTCTGTCAAAGATTATACCTAAAAATTTGGTTTCCTCAACAACTGGAATAGGTGTTCCATCCAGTGTGAGGTTCGGTTCATCGTGATGTTTTCGTAACTGACAGAAATGCATGCATACCGTTTTTGATTTCGAGAATTTGAAACCGTTTGCATTGGCCCAATTTTGAATTTTGTTTATATTTTGCTGCTGTTGTCTTTCAATTGTATGCATGTGCTTTGACCGATAACATATTAGAAAATCATCAACGTATAACGAACAATCCACACCAGGAGTCAAACACTTGGTGATGCTATTAATTTTGATGTTAAAGAGCGTCACAGATAAAATACTGCCCTGGGGCACACCCATCTCTTGCTCGTGCAGATCTGAGAGGGTAGAGCCCACTCGTACTTTGAATTCTCTGTCGGAGAGAAAGTTGGATATGAAAGAGGGTAGACGGCCTTTTAGACCTAGATCGTTCAGGTCATTTAGTATCCCGTACTTCCATGTCGTGTCATAGGCCTTTTCTAAATCAAAGAAAACCGCTACTAAATGTTCTTTCTTAATAAATGCATCGCGAATGAATGTTTCTAGTCTAACCAGATGATCATTGGTGCTCCGGCCATATCGAAAACCACTTTGGAAAGGAGATATTAAATTGTTAGTTTCCAAATACCAGACAAGCCGAGAATTGATCATTCGTTCCATTGTTTTGCACACACAGCTTGTGAGTGCAATTGGTCGATAGCTGTTGGGGTCTTCGCTATCTTTACCGGGTTTGGGGACTGGTATTACAGTTGCTTCTTTCCAGATTTTTGGTACATTACCAGTAATCCATAAATCATTGAAGAGTTTCAAAAGAGATGTTAATGATGATTCTGGAAGGTGTTTCAGAAACTGGTAATGTATCTCGTCAGGCCCAGCGGATGTATCATGGGCCTTATCTAAAGCCTCCCTAAGCTCCGATAGTGAGAACAATTGATTATAACTTTCCGAGTTGTTGGATGTGAATTTTAAACGTGACTTTTCTTTTTGAGTTTTAAGTTTTTGGAAGGCTTCTGAATAATTAGATGATGAGGAATTTTTCGAGAAACTGTCAGCAAGAATATTTGCAATGTCACGTTTTGAACTAAAGTTGTTATTGTTCAGTGTCAGATGTCGGAGAGGGTTTTGATTTCTCTTTCCGTTTATTTTGCGTATAGTGTCCCAAACTTTTTTAACAGAGGAACGAGAGTTTAAAGAAGAAACATACTTCTTCCATGATGCTCTTTTACTTTCTTTGATTATGCGGCGAGCTTTGGCCCGGGTAATGCGATATATATTTAAGTTTTCGGGCGTCGGTTGATTATTAAATTTCCTTAATGCTTCTCGGCGTAGTTTAATGGCTTCCTTGCATTCCTTAGTGACCCAAGGTTTTTGGGTTCTTTTACAATATGGCGAGGACTTGGGAACGGATTCTTCTGCAATCTCTATTAAAATAGATGTAAAATGCTGAATGGTGTCGTCAACATTGAAAACTGTATCCTCATTCAGCCTAGTTTTACAGAGTGTTTCAAACTTGGCCCAGTCGGCCTTCTTTAAATTCCAATGTGGAATTACTTCATCGCCTGTAGAGTTAAGATTTACAAGAAAGATTGGGAAGTGATCGCTGCTGTGAAGGTCATCAGCGACCTTCCATTCATAGTCCAAAAGCAGAGAAGGAGAACAAATTGTCAAATCGATGCTTGTGTATGTACCCGTGCCTGGGTGTAAATATGTAGGTGTTTTGGTATTATATAGACACAGATCGTGTCTAGAAATAAAGTCTTCAACTTTGTGACCTCTGTCACTTATATGATTTGATCCCCATAAAATGTTATGGGCATTAAAATCCCCGAGTAAAACAAAGGGTGCGGGAAGCTGTTGAACAAGATTGTCCAGTTCGTTTGGTACTAGGTTAGTGTTTGGTGGTAAATAAATAGAGCAAAATGTAATCACTCGATGTAGAGTGACGCTTACAGCAATGGCTTGTAAATTGGTGTTTAAATGAATGAAGCTATGAGGAGCACTGTTGTTTACAATAACAGAAACTCCTCCTGATGCCCTATCAACATTTGGAGAGCAGGTGTTAAACAGGGAGTAGTTTTTAAATGTGATATTGTCTGTATCTTTCAAGAAAGGTTCTTGAAGGCATAGTACCGCAGGATCATGTTCGTTTAAAAGCAGGAGAATATCATTGTAATTTGCTTTAAGTCCTCGACAATTCCATTGTATGATAGTGTTTTTCATTATAAATTTAAATGAAAGATTGTGGAGCTAGGTTAGACCTTTCGCAGACGGAATTTGTTTTGTTATTTCTCTGGAGGAAGTACGGGGGTGAATTTTTTGTTTGTAGGTCTGGAGTTCCCTTGTGCGCATGGAGCAGATTCTTCTGCATCCATGCTCTCGATGTCTCCAAACCTGTTATAAAGTTTGATGGGGTCATCTGACCCCTTTTGTTGCCTGTTTCCGTGAGATTTTTTATTCTTTGGTGATTTAGGTTGTTGGGTATTATTAAATGTAGTCTGAGTAGATGCCGTGTTTTTCTGTGCTTGGTAATGGGGGGTGTTTGAATTTGGTGTTGAATCGGGTGCTTCTGTTTGTGTTTGAGCGTCCTTCGTTGTTTTAGGATTGCTCTTCACTACAGTGGAGAAGGATGGGCCAGGATGGGCTGTTTTTGCCTGTACAATTTTTCTGGCTTCTGGATAGGGAATATTATTTGTGTATTTTACCCTCTGAATTTCCTTCTCCTGTTTCCAGGTATCGCAATCCTTGGAATTTGCGTGGTGCTCTTTTCCGCAGTTGACACAATGCGGAGTTGCTCTACAATCAGATTCCTGATGAGCATTGTCTCCGCATCGGCCACATATTTGGCTCTTGGAGCAGCGGTCTTCGTGATGGCCGTATTTTTGACACTTATAACACCGAAGGGGGTTTGGAATGTAAATCTCTACCTTTACTTGCAAAAAGCCAACTTTCACCACTTTGGGTACAGTTGGCCTGTTGAAGGTGAGTACAATGGTGTTGGTGTCCTGCAGATTGTTATTACGTTTAATACGTATTCGTCGGACTGCAGTGACACCTTCATCTTTCATTCCTTCGATGATGTCAGCGTCGGTGACTCCAGCCAAGTCACGGCAGCGAATCACGCCTTTGGACGTATTCAGTGTGGTGTGAGCGAATGAGGTTACTGGGATATCAAAGAACGTTTTCATTTTCCTGATATTGTCTGATTGACCTCGTCGCTCACACTCAATAAGAAGACAACCCGATTTCAACTTTTTAACACTTTTAGGTGTGCCAATCGATCCTGTGATAGTCTTTTCGATGACAAATGGAGATAGTGCGGCAAGCGGTTTCGTGGCATCTTTTGACTGTATGACCATGAAGCGTGGAAATGACTCCACACTAAATGGTTCATCGTCAGACTCTGATAAGGGTTTCGATCTTTTATTTTGATTTTTTTTGGAATTATCCATGATGGCTAGATTAAAAATTCAGCACCCGTGCTCCCCACCCACCAAGGAGCCCAACAAGGGGACACTTTTCAAGTGTCAGGGATACACAGATGCCATACTCAGTTGATAAAATTACCTTTGAATGACCCTGAAGTCGTCAATTTCTAAGGTCGGTAAAATTACCCCCCGATCGACCCGTTAAGCCACCGCCTTCTAGGAAGCCTTCTAAGACTTGGAAAAGGGAAATATAAAGGAAAAGAATATAGGGGCAACGGTGGTATCAAGAGAGATACAAGGAGAGAGAGAAAGAAGGTGAGAAAGTTAATAAAGACCTCCTAGGGCTCGGTGTGACCAGCCGATTTGTCGGAACCGGGCCCATCCCGACCACCCGTCTAAGAGAAGTAGAGGCCAAAGCAGTGTATTGCAGGGAAAGCCACTGCTCAACTACCAGGATCCTTTCCTCCCCCGACACGGGACGCAACCCACGGCAAACAGGTTGCCTCTACTTAGTCGCCTTTTACGACACGTAGCGAGGCACGTCGGGCCAATTCTACAACCCCGGACCCGCAGGGGGAAAAACTAATAAAAGGTCCTATATCGACCAGCGATATAAAAGAACAAATGGTTGAAATTAAAAACGGTAAGATGGCAACGGTGCAAAATAAAGCTTCCCGATCAACGGGAGATGTAAAAAAGATGAATAGGTATTAAAATGGGACGGTATATATATTGCATAAAACTGCACAAGGTGATAGCATAAAAGTCAGAGTTTAGAGTAAATATTTACGGCTTTCAAGAACCCGATAATACGAGTGATATTTATATTATCAAAAAGTTCTTTCATGTCATGCACAACGTAATAACGATCACGCGTAGGTTGTAGGTCACAGCACTCTATCATAAAGTGCTTGACAGTGAATGGTTCATTGCAAGAAACGCACTCTGGTGGGTCTTCACCTTTGAGTATGTGGGTGTGGGTGATATAAGTATGACCAATTCGGATTCTTGCAATGACTACCTCCTCCCTACGAATGGTTCTGTAGGAAGGAGTCCATTCTCCTTGAGTTGGTTTGATTGCATGAAGTTTGTTATTTACAGCATCATTCCATGATGCCTGCCACTTCTGACGTAAGAACTTTCTGATACAAGGTTTAAAATCAGTATATGGTATTTTAAAATCAGATGGTTCTTGAGAAAGGGCCATTTTAGCAGCGCGATCTGCTTTTTCGTTACCTTTAATACCAATGTGGCTAGGTAACCAACAGTATATTATACTGTGGGAGACACTCAGCTCGGTATTTTTTACGAGTATGTTTTCCAATAATGGGTTCTCCAGTTTTCTATTGTGTAGTGACTGGAGTACTGATAGCGAGTCGGAGAAGATGATACTGTTTAAAATACAGTTCTTTTCTATGTGTTGCAGAGCAAGGTCTATTGCTCTGATTTCGGCTGTAAACATTGATGCTCCATTTGGTAAGCGAACTTGCGTTGTGTGATTTCCACAAACAAAGGCTGCAGCAGCCTTTTCCTCATCCTTTGATCCATCAGTGTAAATTCTGGTGTAGTTTTTAAATTCGGTGAGGAGTTTATGGTAAGAGTTGTGGAAGATAGAAGGGTTTGTTTCGGATTTTTTTCCATCGTGTAGCGTAAAACGTACTTTTGGTTGTTTAATTAGCCAGGGTGGTGTTTCGGAGATGGATGTTTTCTGAATTTTTGAAAGATCTATATTTGTAGTGTCAAGGCTGGATGATATTCTAATGCCAAAGGAAGGTATGGCGTTTGGTTTATCTTCGTATAAAGTTTTGTATTTGGGTTGAAAAACAGCCGAAAAAGCAGGATTCAGAGGGTTTGATTTTAATTTGAGAGCATACTGTGCGGAAATCATTTCTCTACGATGCGATAACGGTGGTTCATTCGCCTCAGCTAGAAGGCTTTCACACGGGGATGTTTTAAATGCTCCCAGAGCCAGTCTTATTCCCTGATGATGAATTGGATCAAGCATTTTAAGATACGAGTTCCTGGCAGAACCATACACAACGCAACCATAGTCTAGTTTGGAGCGAATAAGCGTTCTATATAAATTCAGGGTGACTTTTCTATCAGCACCCCAGCACCTACTTTAAGTAGGTCAAGTGCTTTTAAGCATTTGGCTTTCAAGTTTTTTCGGTGTGGAATAAAAGTCAGTTTTCTGTCAAAGATAATACCCAAAAATTTTGTTTCCTCAACAACTGGAATAGGTGTTCCGTCCAGCGTGAGTTTAGGTTCATCGTGGTGTCGTCGTAATTGACAGAAATGCATACATGCCGTTTCTGATTTCGAGAATTTGAAACCGTTCGTACTAGCCCAATTTTGAATCTTGTTGATATTTTGCTGTAGTTGTCTTTCAATTGTATGCATGTGCTTTGACCGATAATTACATATGAGAAAATCATCAACATATAGTGAGCAATCCACACCAGGAGTCAAACACTTGGTGATGTTATTAATTTTGATATTGAAAAGTGTCACAGATAAAATACTGCCCTGGGGCACACCCATCTCTTGCTCGTGCAGATTTGAGAGAGTAGAGCCCACTCGTACCTTGAATTCTCTGTCGGAGGGAAAGTTGGATATTAAAGAGGGCAGACGGCCTTTTAGACCTAGATCGTGCAGGTCTTTTAGTATCCCGTACTTCCATGTTGTGTCATAGGCCTTTTCTAAATCAAAGAAAACTGCTACTAAATGTTCTTTCTTGATAAATGCATCGTGAATGAATGTTTCTAGTCTAACCAGATGATCGTTGGTGCTCCGTCCATAACGAAAGCCACTTTGGAAAGGAGATATGAAATTGTTAGTTTCCAGGTACCATACAAGCCGAGAATTGATCATTCGTTCCATTGTTTTGCACATGCAGCTTGTAAGTGCAATAGGTCGATAGTTGGTAGGATCTTCGCTATCTTTACCGGGTTTGGGAACTGGTATTACTGTTGCTTCTTTCCATATTTTAGGTAGGTTACCAGTAATCCATAAATCATTGAAGAGTTTTAAAAGAGATGTTAAAGATGATTCTGGAAGATGTTTTAAAAACTGGTAATGTATTTTGTCAGGCCCAGCGGAAGTATCATGGGCCTTGTCTAAAGCCTCCATAAGTTCTGATAGTGAAAACAGCTGGTTGTAGCTTTCCGAGTTGTTGGATGTGAATTTTAAACGTGACTTTTCTTTTTGAGTTTTCAATTTTTGGAAGGCTTCGGAATAATTAGATGATGACGAATTTTTAGAGAATGTATCAGCAAGAACATTTGCTATGTCACGTTTTGAGCCAAGATTGTTATTGTTCACTTTTAGATGTCGGAAAGAATTGTGTTTTCTCTTTCCGTTTATTTTTCGGATCGTGTCCCAAACTTTCTTAATTGAGGAACGAGAGTTTAAAGAGGAAACATATTTCATCCATGATGCTCGTTTACGTTCTTTGATTGTGCGGCGAGCTTTGGCCCGGAGAATACGATATTTACTTAAATTCTCGTTCGTCGGATGATTGTTAAATTTTTTCAAGGCTTCTCGGCGTTGCCGTATGGCTTCCTTACATTCCTTAGTGAGCCAAGGTTTTAGGGTTCTTTTACAGTTTGCTGAGGACTTGGGGATAGATTCTTCTGCAATGTCGGTTAAAATAGATGCAAAATGCTGAATGGGGTCGTTAACATTGAAAACTGTATCCTCAGTCAGTCTGGTTTTACAGAGTGTTTCGAATTTGGCCCAGTCGGCCTTCTTTAAATTCCATTGTGGAATTGCTTCATCAATTGTAGGGTTATGATTTACAAGGGAGATTGGGAAGTGATCGCTGCTGTGAAGGTCATCAGCGACCTTCCATTCATAGTCCAAAAGCAGCGAAGGAGAACAAATTGTCAAATCGATGCATGTGTATGTACCCGTGCCTGGGTGTAAATATGTAGGTGTTTTGGTATTATATAGACACAGATCGTGTCTAGAAATAAAGTCTTCAACTTTGTGACCTCTGTCACTTACATGATTCGATCCCCATAAAATGTTATGGGCATTAAAATCCCCGAGTAAAACAAAGGGTGCGGAAAGCTGTTGAACAAGATTATCGAGTTCTTTTGGTACTAGGTTAGTGTTTGGTGGTAAATAAATAGAGCAAAATGTAATCACTCGATGTAGAGTGCCGCTTACAGCAATGGCTTGTAAATTGGTGTTTAAAGGAATGAAACTATGAGGAGCTCTGTTGTTCACAACAACAGAAACTCCTCCTGATGCCCTATCAACATTTGGAGAGCAGGTGTTAAACAGGGAGTAGTTTTTAAATGTGATGTTGTCCGTATCTTTCAAGAATGCAGATTCTTCTGCATCCATGCTCTCGATGTCTCCAAACCTGTTATAAAGTTTGATGGGGTCATCTGACCCCTTTTGTTGCCTGTTTCCATGAGATTTATTTTTGTTTTTTGGTGATTTAGGTTGTTGGGTATTGATGAATGTAGTTTGTGTAGATGCCGTGTTTCTCTGTAATTGGTAATGAGGGGTGTTTGAGCTTGGTGTTGAATCGTGTGCTTCTGTTTGTGTTTGAGCGTCCTTCGTTGTTTTAGGATTGCTCTTCACTACAGTGTAGAAGGATGGGCCAGGATGGGCTGTTTTCGCCTGTACAAGTTTTCTGGCTTCTGGATAGGGAATATTATTTGTGTATTTTACCCTCTGAATTTCCTTCTCCTGTTTCCAGGTATCGCAATCCTTGGAATTTGCGTGCTGCTCTTTTCCACAGTTGACACAATGCGGAGTTGCTCTACAGTCAGCTTCCTGATCAGAATTTTCTCCGCATCGGCCACATATTTGGGTTTTAGAGCAGCCGTCTTCGTGATGGCCGTATTTTTGACATTTGTAACATCGAAGGGGGTTTGGAATGTAGATGTCAACCTTCACTTGCAAGAAGCCAACTTTGACCACTTTGGGTACAGTTGGCTTGTTGAAGGTGAGTACAATGGTGTTGGTGTCCTGCAGGTTATTATTACGTTTGATACGTATTCGACGGACTGCAGTGACACCTTCACTTTTCATTCCTTCGATGATATCTGCGTCGGTGACTCCAGCCAAGTCACGACAGCGAAGCACGCCTTTGGACGTATTCAGTGTGGTGTGAGCGAATGAGGTCACTGGAATATCGAAGGAAGTTTTTATTTTCCCGATATTGTCTGACTGACCTCGTCGCTCACATTCCACGAGAAGGCAACCCGATTTCATTTTTTTGACGCTCTTTGGCGTACCAATCAAACCTGTAATTGTTTTCTCAATCACAAACGGAGAGAGTGAAGCAAGGGATTTTGCGGCATCTTTAGATTGTATTACCATGAAGCGTGGAAATGTGTCCACACTACATGGTTCGTCATCCGAGTCAGATAAAGTTTTGGTACGTTTATTTTGATTTTTTTTGGAAATATCCATTTTGGCTAGATTAAAAATTCAGCACCCGTGCTCCCCACCCACCAAGGAGCCCAACAAGGGGACACTTTTCAAGTGTCAGGGATACACAGATGCCATACTCAGTTGATAAAATTACCTTTGATTAACCCTGAAGTCGCCAATTTCTAAGGTCGGTAAAATTACCCCCTGGATTGACCCGTTAAGCCACCGCCTTCTAGGAAGTCTTCTAAGACTTGGAAAAGGGAAAGATAAAGGAAGAGAATTTAGGGGCAACGGTGGTATCAATAGAGATACAAGCAGACAGATAAAGAAGGTGAGAGAGTAAATAAAGACTTCCTAGGGCTCGGCGTGACCAGCCGATTTGTCGGAACCGGGCCCATCCCGACCACCCGTCTAAGAGAAGTAGAGGCCAAAGTAGTGTGTTGCAGGGAAAGCCTCTGCTCAACTACCAGGATCCTTTCCTCCTCCGACACGGGACGCATCCCACGGCAAACAGGTTGCCTCTACTTAGTCGCCTTTTACGACACGTAGCGAGGCACGTCGGGCCAATTCTACAACCCCGGACCCGCAGGGGGAAAAATAGATGGAAAACAAACATTTGTTTTTGAAATTCAACAAATGATTTTTTTTTCCTAGAATCCAAAGTAAGAATTTAAACGGAATTTGCAATATTGTGAATTAAATCCCAAACAATGCTAAAAGGTCACAAGTCAAAAAGTCAAGAGTAATCCGAATGAAATTCAGCGGTGTTTTGAATGAATTCCACTTCTGAATATGCTGATGTACCTAGAGCCTGGAATAGTGTTTATGTACTAATAGGTTTGGTGTATCACAAAATGATATAATCCAAAATGCCCTTGAATGGTTTCATGATAATCGAACGTAGTAATTTAGTCCGATATTATTATTGAGCACTTTATAAAATTCAGTGACTAATTTAAATAAAAAAGTCATGTAAACCCTCTCAAAATATAAATTTGAGACAACAATAATACTGAATCCACTTTGGAAGTTAAGATATTAATGAGTAGTTCCAATATAGTCAACCGTAAAATGAAATCCTGGTACAATTTGAAAACCAGGAATGGGTCAAAAGTTCATTTCCAGATGATTATAAGTTATAAACAATCTTATATCGATTGCCTCTACACACAAAGCTCTATTAACCTGTAAACAGAATTTGTTTCTAGAAAGTCTAAATTCAAAATTAGGGCTGTATTAAGAACTCAAATTTGCCAAATATATTTATTATACGTGATATTAGACATGTAGGCCCAACTCCTTCTATCATTTATAAAGAAAATTCAATCACATAATGATACTTAAATATATAAAAGATATAATCATGAACAAAAGCCAACACACAATATAAATTAAATATACAGAACACCGCACCTCATAAAGAAATGATTGATTGATTGATTGATTGTTTGTTTTTTAACGGCTCATCAGCACTTTTAGGCTATTTAGCGCCAAACAAAGTGTTACTTGTATAATCTTTTAAAACTTATAAAAGGTTCTATATCGACCAGCGATATAAAAGAACAAATGGTTGAAATTAAAAACGGTAAGATGGTAACGGTGCAAAATAAAGCTTCCCGATCAACGGGAGATGTAAAAAAGATGAATAGGTATTAAAATGGGACGGTATATATATTGCATAAAACTGCACAAGGTGATAGCATAAAAGTCAGAGTTTAGAGTAAATATTTACGGCTTTCAAGAACTCGATAATACGAGTGATGTTTATATTATCAAAAAGTTCTTTCATGTCATGCACAACGTAATAACGATCGCGCGTAGGTTGTAGGTCAAAGCACTCTATCATAAAGTGCTTGACAGTGAATGGTTCATTGCAAGAAACGCACTCTGGTGGGTCTTCACCTTTTAGTATGTGGGTGTGGGTGATATAAGTATGACCAATTCGGATTCTTGCAATGACTACCTCCTCCCTACGAATGGTTCTGTAGGAAGGAGTCCATTCTCCTTGAGTTGGTTTGATTGCATGAAGTTTGTTATTTACAGCATCATTCCATGATGCCTGCCACTTCTGACGTAAGAACTTTCTGATACAAGGTTTAAAATCAGTATATGGTATTTTAAAATCAGATGGTTCTTGAGAAAGGGCCATTTTAGCAGCGCGATCTGCTTTTTCGTTACCTTTAATACCAATGTGGCTAGGTAACCAACAGTATATTATATTGTGGGAGACACTCAGCTCGGTATTTTTTACGAGTGTGCTTTTCAATAATGGGTTCTCCAGTTTTCTATTGTGTAGTGACTGGAGTACTGATAGCGAGTCGGAGAAAATAATACTGTTTAAAATACAGTTCTTTTCTATATGTTGCAGAGCAAGGTCTATTGCTCTGATTTCGGCTGTAAAAATTGATGCTCCATTTGGTAAGCGAACTTGCGTTGTGTGATTTCCACAAACAAAGGCTGCAGCAGCCTTTTCCTCATCCTTTGATCCATCAGTGTAAATTCTGATATAGTTTTTAAATTCGGTGAGGAGTTCATGGTAAGAGTTGTGGAAGATAGAAGGATTTGTTTCGGACTTTTTTCCATCGTGTAGCGTAAAACGTACTTTTGGCTGTTTAATTAGCCAGGGTGGTGTTTCGGAGATGGATGTTTTCTGAATTTTAGAAAGATCTATATTTGCAGTGTCAAGGCTGGATGATATTCTAGTCTAGTTTGGAGCGAATAAACGTTCTGTATAAATTTAGGATGACTTTTCTATCAGCACCCCAGTCAGTGTGCGCTACTACTTTAAGTAGGTTAAGTGCTTTTAAGCGTTTAGCTTTTAAGTTCTTTAGGTGTGGAATAAAGGTCAGTTTTCTGTCAAAGATTATACCTAAAAATTTGGTTTCCTCAACAACTGGAATAGGTGTTCCATCCAGTGTGAGGTTCGGTTCATCGTGATGTTTTCGTAACTGACAGAAATGCATGCATACCGTTTTTGATTTAGAGAATTTGAAACCGTTTGAATTGGCCCAATTTTGAATTTTGTTTATATTTTGCTGCAGTTGTCTTTCAATTGTATGCATGTGCTTTGACCGATAACATATTAGAAAATCATCAACGTATAAGGAACAATCCACACCAGGAGTCAAACACTTGGTGATGCTATTAATTTTGATGTTAAAGAGCGTCACAGATAAAATACTGCCCTGGGGCACACCCATCTCTTGCTCGTGCAGATCTGAGAGGGTAGAGCCCACTCGTACTTTGAATTCTCTGTCGGAGAGAAAGTTGGATATGAAAGAGGGCAGACGGCCTTTTAGACCTAGATCGTTCAGGTCATTTAGTATCCCGTACTTCCATGTCGTGTCATAGGCCTTTTCTAAATCAAAGAAAACCGCTACTAAATGTTCTTTCTTAATAAATGCATCGCGAATGAATGTTTCTAGTCTAACCAGATGATCATTGGTGCTCCGGCCATATCGAAAACCACTTTGGAAAGGAGATATTAAATTGTTAGTTTCCAAATACCAGACAAGCCGAGAATTGATCATTCGTTCCATTGTTTTGCACACACAGCTTGTGAGTGCAATTGGTCGATAGCTGTTGGGGTCTTCGCTATCTTTACCGGGTTTGGGGACTGGTATTACAGTTGCTTCTTTCCAGATTTTTGGTACATTACCAGTAATCCATAAATCATTGAAGAGTTTCAAAAGAGATGTTAATGATGATTCTGGAAGGTGTTTCAGAAACTGGTAATGTATCTCGTCAGGCTCAGCGGATGTATCATGGGCCTTATCTAAAGCCTCCTTAAGCTCCGATAGTGAGAACAATTGATTATAACTTTCCGAGTTGTTGGATGTGAATTTTAAACGTGACTTTTCTTTTTGAGTTTTAAGTTTTTGGAAGGCTTCTGAATAATTAGATGATGAGGAATTTCTCGAGAAACTGTCAGCAAGAATATTTGCAAGGTTTTGGGGTTCTTTTACAATATGGCGAGGACTTGGGAACGGATTCTTCTGCAATCTCTATTAAAATAGATGTAAAATGCTGAATGGTGTCGTCAACATTGAAAACTGTATCCTCATTCAGCCTAGTTTTACAGAGTGTTTCAAACTTGGCCCAGTCGGCCTTCTTTAAATTCCAATGTGGAATTACTTCATCGCCTGTAGAGTTAAGATTTACAAGAAAGATTGGGAAGTGATCGCTGCTGTGAAGGTCATCAGCGACCTTCCATTCATAGTCCAAAAGCAGAGAAGGAGAACAAATTGTCAAATCGATGCTTGTGTATGTACCCGTGCCTGGGCGTAAATATGTAGGTGTTTTGGTATTATATAGACACAGATCGTGTCTAGAAATAAAGTCTTCAACTTTGTGACCTCTGTCACTTATATGATTTGATCCCCATAAAATGTTATGGGCATTAAAATCCCCGAGTAAAACAAAGGGTGCGGGAAGCTGTTGAACAAGATTGTCCAGTTCGTTTGGTACTAGGTTAGTGTTTGGTGGTAAATAAATAGAGCAAAATGTAATCACTCGATATAGAGTGACGCTTACAGCAATGGCTTGTAAATTGGTGTTTAAATGAATGAAGCTATGAGGAGCACTGTTGTTTACAATAACAAAAACTCCTCCTGATGCCCTATCAACATTTGGAGAGCAGGTGTTAAACAGGGAGTAGTTTTTAAATGTGATATTGTCTGTATCTTTCAAGAATGTTTCTTGAAGCCATAGTACCGCAGGATCATGTTCGTTTAAAAGCAGGAGAATATCATTGTAATTTGCTTTAAGTCCTCGACAATTCCATTGTATGATAGTGTTTTTCATTATAAATTTAAATGAAAGATTGTGGAGCTAGGTTAGACCTTTCGCAGACGGAATTTGTTTTGTTATTTCTCTGGAGGAAGTACGGGGGTGAATTTTTTGTTTGTAGGTCTGGAGTTCCCTTGTGCGCATGGAGCAGATTCTTCTGCATCCATGCTCTCGATGTCTCCAAACCTGTTATAAAGTTTGATGGGGTCATCTGACCCCTTTTGTTGCCTGTTTCCGTGAGATTTTTTATTCTTTGGTGATTTAGGTTGTTGGGTATTATTAAATGTAGTCTGAGTAGATGCCGTGTTTTTCTGTGCTTGGTAATGGGGGGTGTTTGAATTTGGTGTTGAATCGGGTGCTTCTGTTTGTGTTTGAGCGTCCTTCGTTGTTTTAGGATTGCTCTTCACTACAGTGGAGAAGGATGGGCCAGGATGGGCTGTTTTTGCCTGTACAATTTTTCTGGCTTCTGGATAGGGAATATTATTTGTGTATTTTACCCTCTGAATTTCCTTCTCCTGTTTCCAGGTATCGCAATCCTTGGAATTTGCGTGGTGCTCTTTTTCCGCAGTTGACACAATGCGGAGTTGCTCTACAATCAGATTCCTGATGAGCATTGTCTCCGCATCGGCCACATATTTGGCTCTTGGAGCAGCGGTCTTCGTGATGGCCGTATTTTTGACACTTATAACACCGAAGGGGGTTTGGAATGTAAATCTCTACCTTTACTTGCAAAAAGCCAACTTTCACCACTTTGGGTACAGTTGGCCTGTTGAAGGTGAGTACAATGGTGTTGGTGTCCTGCAGATTGTTATTACGTTTAATACGTATTCGTCGGACTGCAGTGACACCTTCATCTTTCATTCCTTCGATGATGTCAGCGTCGGTGACTCCAGCCAAGTCACGGCAGCGAATCACGCCTTTGGACGTATTCAGTGTGGTGTGAGCGAATGAGGTTACTGGGATATCAAAGAACGTTTTCATTTTCCTGATATTGTCTGATTGACCTCGTCGCTCACACTCAATAAGAAGACAACCCGATTTCAACTTTTTAACACTTTTAGGTGTGCCAATCGATCCTGTGATAGTCTTTTCGATGACAAATGGAGATAGTGCGGCAAGCGGTTTCGTGGCATCTTTTGACTGTATGACCATGAAGCGTGGAAATGACTCCACACTAAATGGTTCATCGTCAGACTCTGATAAGGGTTTCGATCTTTTATTTTGATTTTTTTTGGAATTATCCATGATGGCTAGATTAAAAATTCAGCACCCGTGCTCCCCACCCACCAAGGAGCCCAACAAGGGGACACTTTTCAAGTGTCAGGGATACACAGATGCCATACTCAGTTGATACAATTACCTTTGAATGACCCTGAAGTCGCCAATTTCTAAGGTCGGTAAAATTACCCCCTGGATTGACCCGTTAAGGCACCGCCTTCTAGGAAGCCTTCTAAGACTTGGAAAAGGGAAATATAAAGGAAAAGAATATAGGGGCAACGGTGGTATCAAGAGAGATACAAGGAGAGAGAGAAAGAAGGTGAGAAAGTTAATAAAGACCTCCTAGGGCTCGGCGTGACCAGCCGATTTGTCGGAACCGGGCCCATCCCGACCACCCGTCTAAGAGAAGTAGAGGCCAAAGTAGTGTATTGCAGGGAAAGCCACTGCTCAACTACCAGGATCCTTTCCTCCCCCGACACGGGACGCAACCCACGGCAAACAGGTTGCCTCTACTTAGTCGCCTTTTACGACACGTAGCGAGGCACGTCGGGCCAATTCTAAAACCCCGGACCCGCAGGGGGACTCATAAAGAAAATTAATGACTTATATAATACAAAGTTCGTCTTCCTGTGTGGTTGCAGTTGGATGATTTGGTTGTTGCTGGTAGCATCATTTTTGTGTTGTCCATTCGGAATTTTCTTCCTGAGCAAAATTCAGGTCCAGGTGGTTGCTGTAGCTACTTTTTATTTGTTTCTGCTCTCCCACGTTGTTATGTTGTAGTGTTTCACGTTTTAGCTGGTGTATAGTTGCATGCGGTTGTTCTGTTTGTTTCTCTTTGCTTTGAGGTACAAGTTCTTGGGGTACAACTGCTGTGCGTTTTTGTTGCTATTGTTTCTCTAACTCACGTTGTCCCTCGTATTCACGCTGAAGTTCTTCCTCTGTTGCATATTCAATGACGGTGTCTCGAGGTCATTATTGTTGAGGTACGCGCAGTTCCATGTATTCCATATATTATACCCATTAAGTTTTATCTTCTTCAGTTCTTTCGCCTATAAATGCATTACTCGTTTCTACATAATGAGCCCACTTATGACCAATACATTCTTTCCAGTAAGTTCTCTGAATACCATTTTATGCCCCTCCTTATTCATCTATTCATCATGTGTCTTAAACGTTTATGTTAACCTGAGATAGTTTCAGTCGATGGGCCTGGGAAGCGCGATATCTATATGAGTTTCGAAGATTGTCTCATTAGCTGTTTCAATAAAGTATTGAACCGGTGTTTCCATCTGCGTCTTGTACTCGGGTGGCATGTCCAACATTCTGGCACTTACCGCTTTAACGTCATCGTGTACACGGATGTATTTTACAAATACACAAAGAGCTTCACCAATTCCTTTTAAGTCTTCTTTGTCTTCCTCAATTGGCAAGGGTGTAATAGTCTCTGCAATTTCTTCTGTTGCTTTCTTGATATTACTGGTGCATTTAGCTATTTTACAAATTAGACTGCATTATCTAAATGTTCCCGTTAGCGCTACTACTTGTGGTACCGTGCTCTTTTAATATCCGAGGCACATGCCGAAGTTTCCTTTGTTGGTTTCGTCAGTGGTACAAAAGTTTGTTTAAATCCCGATGTGAGGTCTTTTAGTGTAGTTTATCGCGACTGTAACATATCTTTGACACTTTTTTGACCTGTAATAACATTACTAAGTAACTTCTGGTGTTCACAGTGGTTTTACAGTGACGTTTTTGAAATGCTTCTATGTTATCACATGGAGGTATTTTCTATCATTATTATGTATGTTAAATAGTTGTCTGAGATACGTTTGTGTACAAACTCGCATGATAAAAACCACCAAAAACTGCAAGCTCCAGTCATGTCAATGGTGAGAAAACTACTCTGATCTTTAATGATCATCGCAAACATGTCACGAATCTCATCCCACCAATGGTCAGTGGTACACGAACTACAAAATATCGTCAACGTGTACAGTTGACATGGATTACTTTATGCACATGTCTGTTTCGATAGGTCAAATAAATCATGTTAGAGTTTTTCTGTCTGCCTTCTGAAAATATTTACGCGGGATTGATTTGGTGCTCAAGCATCACATAGTACTAGGCTACAAGACTCTTTTTATTTGCATACAAATCGTCCATGTTGGGTGCTTCATCGATGGGGGAAAATAAATCGACGGTGGACGATCCTTTTTTGTTCAACGCTGTTTGAAAATCTTTTAAATCATGATGACACAGTTAATTAAGGCAGACGACGCAATCAATACAACCGATCCGACTTTAACCATCGTAAAATTATATCGAACAACAGTCGAGATTTTCCTAATCCAGGATGGCCAATGATTATCGCACGAGACAAGTTTGAAAATATATCACCAGGCTTAGATGGTTTATGTGTTTCCTATGCGGACAAGTCTTAAGATCGTTTCCTTTTTGTCGTGATGCCATCGAATAATACAATTATGCCTTAATATTGTGTGCGATGTCGCGCAATATGCGTACTTCAAACCCAACTCGACTTCAAATTCATAACGGACGAGCTGCGGCTACTGAAACTTGTCATCGATATGGATTAAAGAAGTATACATTCCTTGGTGAAAGTAAAAATTCCCATTTTAAAACCTGTCGGCGGTAATGTTCCGGCTGCATTGACGAAGTTACCAGGGACACCATGGAGTAAATACTCTGGTGAAATAGCTCACTCAATGCAATTAATGTGAGCATATGACTTGAATCAAAGAACCAACCAAAGCCCGGTGTTGATGCTGCATGTTACAGATATGAGCTTGCCTCTAATGCATCAAATGATATCTGCATTCATCAACGTACCTTCGTTAAATCATCCATAACCTGAATGAGATTAATCAAACACTCGGAGAACAAATCACAAGATGGATAATCAAAGAAGGTATGAAAGCCAAAATTGTTTTGGATAGTGACAAATAAACGCAAAGCACATTGATACAAACAAACACATATACAAAAACTCAGATATGGTCAACATTATACTACAGTCCACGTGGGTATCGGATAGTTAAAGCAGCCATTGAAAAGTGAGCAGTTATGACAAAGGTTACTCATGGTTAAGTAAAGAAGCTCTGTGTCGCAACTCCCTACCAGTGCCACTTGGTTGGTTTGATGTTCAAATACTTAATGAGTGTGCACATGATCAACAAGGTCAGTTCCTCGCACACAAGCATCCATAATTAATATATAAGGTTGCTAGCGGATGCCTTCCATTGGTCTTAACAACATTAACAATGAAGTCATTAGTGTGTTAGGATTGAAGCCAGCTAATGCTGTTCGACAATAATCAATCGCGGTTATTCATATAAAATTTTGCAGCCAGCTGCGGTCCTATCACACGGTAGCAAGGCTGTGCTTTATATGTATGCACCTGGAGAGTTAGAAGGCGGGATACTGACATAATATGGTACCTGGATATATTTATTGTCTCGGAACGGAGAACCAACGTGTTACCGTTTGTGGCCTGCAGACTGCTCAGAGGAACAACCAACATGCAGGATATATAGACAAGAGAAATTGCAAGTCGTCTCAGCTAACACGAACTTGATAAAAAAATATGCTTTGATGCACTATTACATCAAGTCAACTTGCATCGGGGAGCATGGATCCGCGTTCACCTCGCGCTCCCTGTCACCACTCAGCCAGAGGTTGGGTATGCAAAAGACATAATTTTCCAACCGATTTCAGCATTCAATCCCGATTACGTGCGGATACTAACAGCAAACTCGACGTGCCAGTATCCTCTGACTTTCAAGCCAAGGACCGGCCATACGAGTTTTACAAATTCACGTCGAGAGTGTCTCAGGAGCCAAACGAAATATCATCAGCACTATAGCCCAGGGTGATAATGTTGACGTAATTTGTATACAGGAGACTCACGTAGTAGACCAGGTAGTAGGGCGATACACCACTGGAGGCTTAGACTTTATCTCATCAACTCGAGACTCGAAAATCGGCCTCACGACGTATGCACGTTGTAACATTACGTATGCCTCTCTAGTTTCCTCCACCAGATTCTGGTTAGAGGGTACAATATTAACACTATCTACAAACCGCCAGTGCCAGTATGACAACAATAAGCTTCCAAGCGCTCAAACCTCAGCCGTCTATATTGGCATGACCTACCGGATATCCCTTTTTATACAAAAAGCCGTGGAACACCTTCTGCCATCTTGAGTTTAAAGAAACCGTTCTCAACTCATTTGTGGCCGTTGTGCGCAGATCAGTATTGATTTGTATATATGACTCCATCCAAGCGTAATGGCAAATTCCAAGCACTCGATGAATAATAAAAGTTTTCCCGATCGCAAATACAACTACAGATTTTGTATCACGTGTAGGATATAATTGTCCTTAGACTTGGAGCAATTTTGGTGCATTCAGTATGCTTGCGTCCGTATTCAATCAGAGAGTTGCACTATTCAAGGACAACCACGTACCAGGCACCGACAACTTTTCGCATGATAGGGAATAATCGTTTTGAGCGTGAAGAAGTTGTTCCTGTATTTTATATTACCTTCAATGAAGTATTAGTGGTCGTTGATGCGGTACCTGTTCGTTCCGTACCCAAGTCTTTTCATACCCAGTGGAAATTGGTCGTTTCGTACCCAAGCTGCTGGTCGTTTCGTACCCAAGGTGCTTGTCGTTTCGCACCAATTAATTTACAAGTGTACAAGTATTTTCATATTTACAGCTCCCTTTTGCTAACTTAAACAAAGCATATCCGGGCAAAAAATTTACCAAACACAGATAATTGCAGTAATTGTATTGTTTTCACTGTATAATAGCATCTATGTACTAAAGGGAATTAAAAAATATTCACATTGCCAGTAAGAAGAAGAAGAAAAAAAAACGTTGGCCAGGTTTAAATAACTGAATAAGTCCACTATTTTTGCATAGTTCCAATTAACAATTGCTTGTCATATTTCTTGGTATTATTTAGTAATGACTAACGTGTCCGATAAATTACAAATGGTTATCTCCTCAAAACAACTATACATTTTGCGATCTTTTGATAATGGGGCTGAATGCAGATACAATAGTGTCGCTTGTGTAAGTTTCTCTTCTCCAAGACCCAATACTGGTTTTAATTTCAATTTTTGTCGCCTGCTTTTAAAGGTGTTGAACGTGGTATATTATACGGGCAACCAAGCCATTTTGAGGGAGGGGGAGACAGCCTATCGCATTGGCATACTTATGCACATTTTTGCTCACTTTTGTTATTCTCCACACAAATGAGAGAGAGAGAGAGAGAGAGAGAGAGAGATTTAATTTGGCACTGCATTTTACATATATTTACTTTGTTGTTTTAAAACAGATTTAATTATTTAAATGATCGAAGATATGTATGCATGCTTTGATTGAGCCAGTATTGAAACGTATTCAATAAAGCACCCTATGTAATACGGCATATATTTTTCCCAGATTAGAACAGTAAAAATTACCATCCAAAGAATGACTGAAGGAGATTCTCAGTAAGACGAAAGAATAGCTCGAAAAGGTTTTTTAAATAACAAAAGACTAGCAACATTATTCCGAAATGTAAATTCTAGAGTTTTATTACATGCATACATGAAGAAAATACAATTACAATATGCATGGTATAATAATGCAATTAAATTGCCTTGTCATTCAGTTGTCGGGCCGTATATACTGCTGCAACGTTTCAGTAATTTTGAGGAGGAGATGACGCCGTTCTGATACTCTTCCCATACCGAGATTATTCTCGCCTGCATTTGTTGATATTTTTTTTTCTGGTATCTTCTAAGCTTTTTCTCCGATACCAGTTGAATCTGTGTTACTACTGAAGTGGCTTCGTCATATAAATGACTGACTAGCACATAGAATGGAAGATTTGCTTTGCCGGCTTTCACATTGATCCAACGATGCCAACTCTCTATATCGTTGTTGGTTCGTAGAGATTTTCGGAACACAGACCATGAGTCGACCGGGAATGTGATGTTCGTAATCCAGGTTGACTCTACATAGTCAACCCAACTATATAACAAGGGAATCATCTTGGACTGATCCTTAAGACGGGCAAAGGCAGGGGCTATATGTTCTGCAGGCAAATATGGTAACGCCATCACCTGAAAAAGAGACACATAACGAAAGCAATTTATTAATAAGATAACACATTATAATGACAAATATATCATTTAAAAAACACATTAGCGAACTTATTCGAGTGTCGGTATTGTTCTCAATCCCAATTCTTGAAGTTTTCGCCACATAGCTTGCCCCAGGTGAAATGCACAGCCGTGGATAGGCACTCCTGGATACACACGCCGGAAAGATAGCCAGATACCTAAATAATTAAAAATTAAATGTGATAATGATGCAGAAGTCTGTGCGTGTGTTAATTAATATACATGAATAATTGTTTGCAACTATGTTTCAATTTAAATGTGCAATGAAATAATACCGAAAGCTAACATGAAAAGAGGGTATACAAATGTATAAATTGGCTACAGCTAGCCAGAATCTTGAAAATAGTTCATCGGTAAAAATAAAAAAATATTTAGTTGGCTAGAAATTGGAGAAGAATAACAAAATTCTTTATATTAATATTACGCGACTAGGAACAACAACTAAAGCCACTGTTACTACTTATAACTTATACTACTACTACTACTACTACTTCTACTACTACTACTATTGTACTAACCTGATTCAAAGTTTGCAACAATATCCTTTGACAGTGGGAGGAGACGGGAGAAGTCGCTTCAACGCTTTGAATACCTAATTACAAACAATGAAAAAGACCGAGATAAATTACTGTAATATGCAACATTACAACATGAAATAATAATAATAATAATAATAGCATTATTATTACTATTATTATTATCATTGCATTATTACTACTACTGCTACTACTACTATTATAATAACAATAAACTGTGTTAAATACGATAACTATTTTATCATCGTATCCAATTGATGATGATATTACATGCAGGAATGCTTTGGAAAACAGTTTATAATCAAATGCATCCTTATAAAATGAAAAAATTTGAATATTTACCTTCTTGTAATCCTTTTTTCTTCGTCCTGACATAAAAGATAACGCCAGTGGCAGCTGTTTTGTTTCATGTTCGTCATTCTTGACAAAGGCGTGCACGGAAAACAACTGCTTAAACGGGTCCTTGATTATTTTAAAGGTGGCGTCAACGTACCAGATCTTTGCTCTCACCAAAACTTCTAGTTTTTGTCAGTGGCCAATAAAATGTGACGTTTACTGCTAACATGAATGTCTTTCCGAAGAAATTTGTCGGGAAACTGTGACTCATCTAACTGATTGATTGATTGATTGATTGATTGATTGTTTTTTAACGGCGCATCAGCACTTTTAGGCTATTTAGCGCCAAACAAAGTGTTACTTGTATAATCTTTTAAAATTTATAAAAGGTTCTATATCGACCAGCGATATAAAAGAACAAATGGTTGAAATTAAAAACGGTAAGATGGTAACGGTGCAAAATAAAGCTTCCCGATCAACGGGAGATGTAAAAAAGATTAACAGGTATTAAAATGGGACGGTATATATATTGCATAAAACTGCACAAGGTGATAGCATAAAAGTCAGAGTTTAGAGTAAATATTTACGGCTTTCAAGAACTCTATAATACGAGTGATGTTTATATTATCAAAAAGTTCTTTCATGTCATGCACAATGTAATAACGATCGCGCGTAGGTTGTAGGTCAAAGCACTCTATCATAAAGTGCTTGACAGTGAATGGTTCATTGCAAAAAACGCACTCTGGTGGGTCTTCACCTTTTAGTATGTGGGTGTGGGTGATACAAGTATGACCAATTCGGATTCTTGCAATGACTACCTCCTCCCTACGAATGGTTCTGTAGGAAGGAGTCCATTTTCCTAGAGTTGGTTTGATTGCGTGAAGTTTGTTATTTACAGCATCATTCCATGATGCCTGCCACTTTTGACGTAAGAACTTTCTGATACAAGGTTTAAAATCAGTATATGGTATTTTAAAATCAGATGGTTCTTGAGAAAGGGCCATTTTAGCAGCGCGATCTGCTTTTTCGTTACCTTTAATACCAATGTGGCTAGGTAACCAACAGTATATTATATTGTGGGAGACACTCAGCTCGGTATTTTTTACGAGTATGTTTTTCAATAATAGGTTCTCCAGTTTTCTATTGTGTAGCGACCGGAGTACTGATAGCGAGTCGGAGAAGATGATACTGTTTAAAATACGGTTCTTTTCTATATGTTGCAGAGCAAGGTCTATTGCTCTGATTTCGGCTGTAAAAATTGATGCTCCATTTGGTAAGCGAAATTGCGTTGTGTGATTTCCACAAACAAAGGCTGCAGCAGCCTTTTCCTCATCCTTTGATCCATCAGTGTAAATTCTGGTGTAGTTTTTAAATTCGGTGAGGAGTTCATGGTAAGAGTTGTGGAAGACAGAAGGGTTTGTTTCGGACTTTTTCCCATCGTGTAGCGTAAAACGTACTTTTGGTTGTTTAATTAGCCAGGGTGGTGTTTCGGAGATGGATGTTTTCTGAATTTTTGAAAGATCTATATTTGCAGTGTCAAGGTTGGATGATATTCGAATGCCAAAGGAAGGTATGGCATTTGGTTTATTTTCGTATAAAGTTTTGTATTTGGGTTGAAAACCAGCCGAAAAAGCAGGATTCAGAGGGTTTGATTTTAATTTGAGAGCATACTGTGCGGAAAGCATTTCTCTACGAAGCGATAACGGTGGTTCATTCGCCTCAGTTAGAAGGCTTTCACAGGGGGATGTTTTAAATGCTCCCAGAGCCAGTCTTATTCCCTGATGATGAATTGGATCAAGCGTTTTAAGATACGATTTTCTGGCTGAACCATACACAACGCATCCATAGTCTAGTTTGGAGCGAATAAACGTTCTGTATAAATTTAGGATGACTTTTCTATCAGCACCCCAGTCAGTGTGCGCTACTACTTTAAGTAGGTTAAGTGCTTTTAAGCATTTAGCTTTTAAGTTCTTTAGGTGTGGAATAAAGGTCAGTTTTCTGTCAAAGATTATACCTAAAAATTTGGTTTCCTCAACAACTGGAATAGGTGTTCCATCCAGTGTGAGGTTCGGTTCATCGTGATGTTTTCGTAACTGACAGAAATGCATGCATACCGTTTTTGATTTCGAGAATTTGAAACCGTTTGCATTGGCCCAATTTTGAATTTTGTTTATATTTTGCTGCAGTTGTCTTTCAATTGTATGCATGTGCTTTGACCGATAACATATTAGAAAATCATCAACGTATAAGGAACAATCCACACCAGGAGTCAAACACTTGGTGATGCTATTAATTTTGATGTTAAAGAGCGTCACAGATAAAATACTGCCCTGGGGCACACCCATCTCTTGCTCGTGCAGATCGGAGAGGGTAGAGCCCACTCGTACTTTGAATTCTCTGTCGGAGAGAAAGTTGGATATGAAAGAGGGCAGACGGCCTTTTAGACCTAGATCGTTCAGGTCATTTAGTATCCCGTACTTCCATGTCGTGTCATAGGCCTTTTCTAAATCAAAGAAAACCGCTACTAAATGTTCTTTCTTAATAAATGCATCGCGAATGAATGTTTCTAGTCTAACCAGATGATCATTGGTGCTCCGGCCATATCGAAAACCACTTTGGAAAGGAGATATTAAATTGTTAGTTTCCAAATACCAGACAAGCCGAGAATTGATCATTCGTTCCATTGTTTTGCACACACAGCTTGTGAGTGCAATTGGTCGATAGCTGTTGGGGTCTTCGCTATCTTTACCGGGTTTGGGGACTGGTATTACAGTTGCTTCTTTCCAGATTTTTGGTACATTACCAGTAATCCACAAATCATTGAAGAGTTTCAAAAGAGATGTTAATGATGATTCTGGAAGGTGTTTCAGAAACTGGTAATGTATCTCGTCAGGCCCAGCGGATGTATCATGGGCCTCATCTAACTGAAAGAAGTTAAATAAGGAAATAATACTTACTGAAGGGCCTGGTGCAAAAAACCGCAATATTAATACAAAATGATTTGTGCTACTTACAACAAATTCTAAGTCACGCGGCTCATTTGGTCTCATTTTCTGGCGGGTCATATTGGCAACTCTAATTAAGAGCGCTGGTGCGGGCAGAAAGTGACCATCCTTTGGTACCAATTCATGTATAACCCTATCCACGATCGTAGCAGCTGATGTATATTTATGCTGCTTCGCTACACTCTTCACCTATGGAATATATTATAGAATATGTGAGCGTTACAAATGAATAAATCAATAAAAAATAAATAAACAACGAACGTATAGTGGAACGTTATCCTTTAATGATGTGTATATCAAATATTACTTACACGTACGTTGATGTTCCTATTAGAAACAATGAACATTGACAGGTTCAGGGTAATGAGCGATTGTGTATTTTGAAATTACCAAGATTTTGTCAACATGCAACCAACCTCCGATAACACCTTAACCTTCGCGACGATCCCTGTATCAATGCCGAGTACATGCCGGTGTAGTCCTCTCTCGTCACAATCACGACGTTGTATTATGGTGCCTGGGCATCGCATCTTTTTAGAGCTGACAGAGCACCACCAATATGTTACGCCTGCCCTTTTACGCTAGAAGAAAGATTTTTAAACATTGAAATGTGCGAATATCAATGCTACCACCGCCAACACCTCTACAAATATGACCAATAACGATGATGACATTATGGCAATTACTAATACTACTACTAACCTTGACAGTGTATGAATACCCATCAGCCTCCACAAGTTCTGGATGCGACATTTTGGAACCAGTAAGAGCGATCTGAAAGTCTGGTTGACGTACATGGTTTAGTCTGAGCTGTAACGTCGGTTCCTGTATGGACCTGCATAAAAAGATTAAAATTCGATTTCGTGAATAATGAATATTTCAATCGAGCATGTGGTACTTTTTGGATACTGTTCTATTCAGTGTCTTACATATTATGATTTTCTCCACAAGACTAGTTAACTAATCATAATATGTAATCTTATTAATTTCTCAGCTACATACCATTTTAATTGTATTGTATTGAACGGAAATTTACATTACAACATAATACAATTCTCAAAGATTATAAAATAATAATCCCACTCTTCTTCTTAATTTTCCGTAATTTTGAAGGAGGCTTCTAGGTACATGTCACTTCTGTATTTTGGGACGCTGTCCAGGTATGAGAACTAACATCTGGTGGCAATCTGGAAAAAAAGAACATTTCAATGGTTACCTAATGTGAAAATGCTGCACATTTATTACGTATTTATTTCTTACGTTTAGATCGATTAAATTAAGATGAAATAGAAGGATATATATCTAACTGGACTGAAGAGTTGTTGATCGGCATGTCAGAATCATTGACACTGTTAATGACGTCAATATTCATTGCCTCGTCTATAAGATCGCCATATGTTGGGTCGGGAACATCATCTCTTTCAGCAGCAGTCAGATGTGTACTCTCTGCTATTGGCAAAATGTTCGACATATTGTTGAGACTGTCATCTGTTATAATCACTGGTGGAGGAAGTCGGGAACAATCCTTGCAACGCCACCGACTCAGCGTCTCATCACCACGACATAACTGCCGATACAGTCTCTGTGATATTCCTTAGAAGAAAAGAAACAACATCAACATAATAGTAGCTACAGCAGTAAGATTAATATTATTTTAACAACCACCAGCAGTATTTTTACCACTGTTGCTACTACTACTATTAACATTACCGCTCCGGTGTCCTTATGGTTAGAGTGTTTGCCTCGGATGCGAGAGTTCGTTGGTTTGAACTCCATCCGAATCTTACCAATGACTTATAAAAATGGTACTAAGAGATACCTCGCTAGGCGCTCAGCATTAACAGATTATTTAACAGGTTAGTGTTGCGACTGGTAATCCTGATGTCAGGATAATGTGACTGGGTGGGACATGAAGCCACATATCTGCGGCATTGTGCCCCAGTGCTCTACATCACTATAAACTGCCACACTGCAGACATCGTAGTGATAGGAATGCAAAATTGTGAAAGCTACGTTAAAGTGTCCAAATCACACACACACACACACACACACTATTGTTAATAATAATAATATACATACCTGTCTCACATTTACGATGTTGCCACTTTTGGCAAGCGTTATATTGTAAAGCATGTTGTCGTGGTCTTACTCTTTGGAAAGAAACTACACAGTTGTCCATTTCTTGCTTGTATTTGCCTGTGTGTGTTGATGTCTGACTATTTTTTATAATACTTTTTTATAAACCATCTCAACTATTTATATCTGTATCGCGTTTTAAAAGTTGGCTTCATTTACTTATATGAATAGATAGAGAAACATTAAAATAAATTGAGATAGAGATCAAACGTATATTGTATTATACCTGACGACAAAACAATTAGGAGTGGAACATATGTCAATTGTAATGTAACCGACAAAGGAGAGTAAGAGCAGGGACAATTAGTAACAATGTATGCGTCCATGAGAACAAATGAATGAATTTATAATTGATTCTTTTTGGCTTAATGATAAATTGAATTCATTGTATATAACTCCAAGTTTGCCATATGCTCTTTATACTAAAATGTAAATGCCTGCGTAAACCAATTTTAAATTCCGAAGATAAAGTTAATCCCCAGTAAACAAGTGAGGTAAATATAGTATTATTGTTAAAGAATTATTGACAGGGAATTTAGTAAAAATTCTCTGAATCTAAATACTGCTGAAAATTTTACACCTATTGAAATTATTTCAAAATAAAACTGAAACAAAAAAAAAATAATCAAACACGTGTGAAATTGAATTAAGCTTGAAAGCTGAAACTTACTAGATATCCGTGGATTTTAGCATTTGATAATATTTCAATTATGATTCCAGTTAAAGTATGCAAAGTCATATTATTATTATTATTATTAGTAGTAGTAGTATTATTATTATTATTATTATTATTATTATTTATATGTATATCTAATCACAAAGGAAAAAAAAACGACATAGAAAATACGTGTGAAATATCTTCTTATGATATTTGTCGTTACATTTGAAACGAATATATCACTGGGTACGAAACGACCAGCACCTTGGGTACGAAACGACTCATTTGGGTACGAAACGACCAGCACCATAGGTACAAAATGACCATTGTTTTGGGTACGAAACGACTCATTTGGGTACGAATCGACTTGGGTACGAAACGACTTGGGTACGGTTGATTGATTGATTGATTGATTGATTTTTTAACGGCGCATCAGCACTGTTTGGCTATTTAGCGCCAAAAAAAAGTTATTTGTATACTCTTTTTTTTAAAAATTATAAAAGGTCCTATATCGACCAGCGATATAAAAGAAGAATTGGTTGAAATTAAAAACGGTAAGATGGTGACGGTGCAAAATAAAGCTTCCCGATCAACGGGAGATGTAAATGTTCTATGTTAATGAAAAAGGATGAAAAGGTATTAAAATGGGACGGCACATATATTGCATAAAACTGCACAAGGTGTTAGCATAAAAGTCAGAGTTTTGAGTAAATATTTACTGCTTTCAGGAACTCTATAATACGAGTGATGTTTATAGTATCAAAAAGCTCTTTCATGTCATGCACAATGTAATAACGATCGAGCGTAGGTTGTAGGTCAAAGCACTCTATCATAAAGTGCTTGACAGTGAATGGTTCATTGCAAGAAACGCACTCTGGTGGGTCTTCACCTTTTAGCATGTGGGTGTGGGTGATATAAGTATGACCGATTCGGATTCTTGCAATGACTACCTCCTCCCTACGCATGGTTCTGTAGGAAGGAGTCCATTCTCAAAGAGTTGGCTTGATTGCATGAAGTTTGTTATTCACGGCATCATTCCATGATGCCTGCCACTTCTGACGAAAGAACTTTCTGATACAAGGTTTAAAATCAGTATACGGTATTTTAAAATCAAATGGTTCTTGAGTAAGGGCCATTTTAGCAGCGCGATCTGCTTTTTCGTTGCCTTTAATACCAATATGGCTAGGTAACCAACAGTATATTATATTGTGGGAGACACTCAGCTCGGTATTTTCGAAGAGTATGTTTTTTAATAATGGGTTCTCCAGTTTTCTATTGTGTAGCGACTGGAGTACTGATAGCGAATCGGAGATGATGATACTGTTTAAAATCTGTTTCTTTTCTATATGTTGCAGAGCAAGGTCTATTGCTCTGATTTCGGCTGTAAAAATTGATGCTCCATTTGGTAAGCGAACTTGCGTTGTGTGATTTCCACAAACA
Organism: Sinohyriopsis cumingii; assembly: GCA_028554795.2. Taxonomy (NCBI): domain Eukaryota; kingdom Metazoa; phylum Mollusca; class Bivalvia; order Unionida; family Unionidae; genus Sinohyriopsis; species Sinohyriopsis cumingii. Next base: position 134,746,985 of record CM068829.1, read on the forward strand.
AAGGCTGCAGCAGCTTTTTCCTCATCCTTTGATCCATCAGTGTAAATTCTGGTGTAGTTTTTAAATTCGGTGAGGAGTTCATGGTAAGAGTTGTGGAAGACGGAAGGGTTTGTTTCGGATTTTTTTCCATCGTGTAGCGTAAAACGTACTTTTGGTTGTTTAATTAGCCAGGGTGCTGTTTCGGAGATGGGTGTTTTCTGAATTTTAGAAAGATCTATATTTGTAGTGTCAAGGCTGGATGATATTCGAATGCCAAAGGAAGGTATGGCGTTTGGTTTATATTCGTATAAAGTTTTGTATTTGGGTTGAAAACCAGCCGAAAAAGCAGGATTCAGAGGGTTTGATTTTAATTTGAGAGCATACTGTGCGGAAAGCATTTCTCCACGATGCGATAACGGTGGTTCATTCGCCTCAGCTAGAAGGCTTTCACACGGGGATGTTTTAAATGCTCCCAGAGCCAGTCTTATTCCCTGATGATGAACTGGATCAAGCATTTTAAGATACGACTCTCGGGCTGAGCCATACACAACGCAACCATAGTCTAGTTTGGAGCGAATAAACGTTCTATATAAATTCAGGATGACTTTTCTATCAGCACCCCAGTCAGTGTGCGCTACTACTTTAAGTATGTCAAGTGCTTTTAAGCATTTGGCTTTCAAGTTTTTTAGGTGTGGAATAAAAGTCAGTCTTCTGTTAAAGATAATACCCAAATATTTTGTCTCCTCAACAACTGGAATAGGTGTTCCGTCCAGCGTGAGGTGAGGTTCTTCGTGATGTCGTCGTAACTGACAGAAATTCATGCATACCGTTTTTGATTTTGAAAATTTGAAGCCGTTCGTACTAGCCCAATTTTGAATCTTGTTGATATTTTGCTGTAGTTGTCTTTCAATTGTATGCATGTGCTTTGATCGATAACATATGAGCAAATCATCAACATATAGTGAGCAATCCACACCAGGATTCAAACACTTGATGATGTTATTAACTTTGGTATTGAAAAGTGTCAGGTCACGGATAAAATACTGCCCTGGGGCACACCCATCTCTTGCTTGTGCAAATCTGAGAGAGTAGAGCCCACTCGTACCTTGAATTCTCTGTCGGAGAGGAAGTTGGATATGAAAGAGGGCAGACGGCCTTTTAGACCTAGATCGTGCAGGTCTTTTAGTATCCCGTACTTCCATGTTGTGTCATAGGCCTTTTCTAAATCAAAGAAAACTGCTACTAAATGTTCTTTCTTGATAAATGCATCGCGAATGAATGTTTCTAGTCTAACCAGATGATCGTTGGTCCTCCGTCCATAGCGAAAGCCACTTTGGAAAGGAGATATGAAATTGTTAGTTTCCAGGTACCATACAGCTGAGAATTGATCATTCGTTCCATTGTTTTGCACATGCAGCTTGTGAGTGCAATAGGTCGATAGTTGGTAGGATCTTCGCTATCTTTACCGGGTTTGGGAACTGGTATTACTGTTGCTTCTTTCCATATCTTAGGTAGATTACCAGTAATCCATAAATCATTGAAGAGTTTCAAAAGACATGTTAAAGATGATTCTGGAAGATGTTTTAAAAACTGGTAATGTATTTTGTCAGGCCAAGCGGAAGTATCATGGGCCTTGTCTAAAGCCTCCATAAGTTCTGACAGTGAAAACACTTGGTTGTAACTGTCCGAGTTGTTGGATGTGAATTTTAAACGTGACTTTTCTTTTTGAGTTTTCAAGTTTTGGAAGGCTTAGGAATAATTAGATGATGAGGAATTCTTAGAGAATGTATCAACAAGAACATTTGCTATGTCACGTTTTGAGCTAAAATTGTTATTGTTCACTTTCAGATGTCTGAAAGAATTGTGGTTTCTCTTTCCGTTTCTTTTGCGGATCGTGTTTCAAACTTTCTTAATTGAGGAACGAGAGTTTAAAGAGGAAACATATTTTTTCCATGATGCTCGTTTACTTTCTTTGATTGTGCGGCGAGCTTTGGCCCGGAGAATACGATATTTACTTAAATTCTCGGGCGTCGGATGATTGTTAAATTTTCTTAAGGCTTCTCGGCGTTGTCGTATGGCTTCCTGCACTCCTTAGTGAGCCAAGGTTTTAGGGTTCTTTTACAGTTTGTTGAGGACTTGGGGATAGATTTTTCTGCAATGTCGGTTAAAATAGATGTAAACTGCTGAATGGGGTCGTTAACATTGAAAACTGTATCCTCATTCAGCCTAGTTTTACAGAGTGTTTCAAACTTGGCCCAGTCAGCCTTCTTTAAATTCCATTGTGGAATTACTTCATCAACTGTAGATTTAAGATTTACAAGGGAGATTGGGAAGTGATCGCTGCTGTGAAGGTCATCAGCGACCTTCCATTCAAAGTCCAAAAGCAGCGAAGGAGAACAAATTGTCAAATCGATGCATGTGTATGTACCCGTGCCTGGGTGTAAATATGTCGGTGTTTTGGTGTTATATAGACACGTATCGTGTCTAGAAATAAAGTCTTCAACTTTGTGACCTCTGTCACTTATATGATTTGATCCCCATAAAATGTTATGGGCATTAAAATCCCCGAGGAAAACAAAGGGTGCGGAGAGCTGTTGAACAAGATTGTCGAGTTCGTTTGGTACTAGGTTAGTGTTTCGTGGTAAGTAAATAGAGCGAAATGTAATCACTCGATGTAGAGTGAAGTTTACAGCAATGGCTTGTAAATTGGTGTTTAAATGTATGAAGCTATGAGGGGCTCTGTTGTTCACAATAACAGAGACTCCTCCTGAGGCCCTGTCAACATTCTGTGAGTAGGTGTTAAACAGGGAGTAGTTTTTCAGTGTGATGTTCTCCGTATCTTTCAAAAATGTCTCCTGAAGACATAGTAATGCAGGATCATGTTCGTTTATAAGCAAAAGAATATCGTGATAGTTGGCTTTAAGTCCTCTACCGTTCCATTGTATGATGTTCTTCATTATAAGTTTATATTGGATATTCTGGACCTAGTTAGACTTTTCACGGAGGCAATCTGGTTATTTCTCTGGAGGAAGTACGGGGTTGAATTTTTTGTTGTTAGGTCTGGAGCTACCTTGAGCGCATGGAGCATATTCTTCTGCATCCATGCTCTCAATGTCTCCAAACCTGTTAGAGAGCTTGATGGGGTCACCTGTCCCCTTTTGTTGTCTGTTTCCGTGAGATTTTTTACTTTTTGGTGATTCCGGTGGTTGGGTATTATTAAATGTAGTCTGAGTAGATGCCGTGTTTTTCTGTGATTGGTAATGGGGGGGGGGTTGAATTTGGTGTTGAATCGGGTGCTTCTGTTTGTGTTTGAGCGTCCTTCGTTGTTTTAGGTTTGCTCTTCACTACAGTGGAGAAGGATGGGCCAGGATGGGCTTTTTCGCCTGTACAAGGTTTCTGGCTTCTGGATAGGGAATATTGTGTATTTTACCCTCTGAATTTCCTTCTCCTGTTTCCAGGTATCGCAATCCTTAGAATTTGAGTGGTGTTCTTTTCCTCACTTGACACAATGCGGAGTTGCTTTACAATCGGATTCCTGATGAGCATTGTCTCCGAATCGGCCACATATTTGGCTCTTGGAACAGCGGTCTTCGTGATGGCCGTATTTTGGACACTTATAACACCGAAGGGGGTTGGGAATGTAAATATCTACCTTTACTTGCAAAAAGCCAACTTTTACCACTTTGGGTACAGTTGGCCTGTTGAAGATGAGTACAGTGTGTCCTGCAGATTGTTATTACGTTTAATACGTATTCGTCGGACTTCAGTGACACCTTCACCTTTCATTCCTTCGATGATATCAGCGTCGGTGACTCCAGCCAAGTCACGACAGCGAATCACGCCCTTGGACGTATTCAGTGTGGTCTGAGCGAATGAGGTCACTGGATTGATTGATTGATTGATTGATTGTTTTTTTTTAACGGCGCATCAGCACTCTTAGGCTATTTAGCGCCAAACAAAGTGTTACTTGTATAATCTTTTAAAACTAATAAAAGGTTCTACATCGACCAGCGATATAAAAGAACAAATGGTTGAAATTAAAAACGGTAAGATGGTAACGGTGCAAAATAAAGCTTCCCGATCAACGGGAGATGTAAAAAAGATGAATAGGTATTAAAATGGGACGGAATGTATATTGCATAAAACTGCACAAGGTGATAGCATAAAAGTCAGAGTTTAGAGTAAATATTTACGGCTTTCAAGAACTCGATAATACGAGTGATGTTTATATTATCAAAAAGTTCTTTCATATCATGCACAACGTAATAACGATCGCGCGTAGGTTGTAGGTCAAAGCACTCTATCATAAAGTGCTTGACAGTGAATGGTTCATTGCAAGAAACGCACTCTGGTGGGTCTTCACCTTTTAGTATGTGGGTGTGGGTGATATAAGTATGACCAATTCGGATTCTTGCAATGACTACCTCCTCCCTACGAATGGTTCTGTAGGAAGGAGTCCATTCTCCTAGAGTTGGTTTGATTGCATGAAGTTTGTTATTTACAGCATCATTCCATGATGCCTGCCACTTCTGACGTAAGAACTTTCTGATACAAGGTTTAAAATCTGTATATGGTATTTTAAAATCAGATGGTTCTTGAGAAAGGGCCATTTTAGCAGCGCGATCTGCTTTTTCGTTACCTTTAATACCAATGTGGCTAGGTAACCAACAGTATATTATATTGTGGGAGACACTCAGCTCGGTATTTTTTACGAGTATGTTTTTCAATAATGGGTTCTCCAGTTTTCTATTGTGTAGTGACTGAAGTACTGATAGCGAGTCGGAGAAGATGATACAGTTTGAAATACGATTCTTTTCTATATGTTGCAGAGCAAGGTCTATTGCTCTGATTTCGGCTGTAAAAATTGATGTTCCATTTGGTAAGCGAACTTGCGTTGTGTGATTTCCACAAACAAAGGCTGCAGCAGCCTTTTCCTCATCCTTTGATCCATCAGTGTAAATTCTCGTGTAGTTTTTAAATTCGGTGAGGAGTTCACGGTAAGAGTTGTGGAAGATAGAAGGGTTTGTTTCGGATTTTTTTCCATCGTGTAGCGTAAAACGTACTTTTGGTTGTTTAATTAGCCAGGGTGGTGTTTCGGAGATGGATGTTTTCTGAATTTTAGAAAGATCTATATTTGTAGTGTCAAGGCTGGATGATATTCTAATGCCAAAGGAAGGTATGGCGTTTGGTTTATTTTCGTATAAAGTTTTGTATTTGGGTTGAAAAACAGCCGAAAAAGCAGGATTCAGAGGGTTTGATTTTAATTTCAGAGCATACTGTGCTGAAAGCATTTCTCTACGATGCGATAACGGTGGTTCATTCGCCTCAGCTAGAAGACTTTCACACGGGGATGTTTTAAATGCTCCAGAGCCAGTCTTATTCCCTGATGATGAATTGGATCAAGCATTTTAAGATACGATTTTCTGGCAGAACCATACACAACGCAACCATAGTCTAGTTTGGAGCGAATAAACGTTCTATATAAATTCAGGATGACTTTTCTATCAGCACCCCAGTCAGTGTGTGCTACTACTTTAAGTAGGTCAAGTGCTTTTAAGCATTTGGCTTTCAAGTTTTTTAGGTCTGGAATAAAGGTCAGTTTTCTGTCAAAGATAATACCCAAAAATTTTGTTTCCTCAACAACTGGAATAGGTGTTCCGTCCAGCGTGAGTTTAGGTTCATCGTGGTGTCGTCGTAATTGACAGAAATGCATACATACCGTTTTTGATTTCGAGAATTTGAAACCGTTCGTACTAGCCCAATTTTGAATCTTGTTGATATTTTGCTGTAGTTGTCTTTCAATTGTATGCATGTGCTTTGACCGATAACATATGAGAAAATCATCAACATATAGTGAGCAATCCACACCAGGAGTCAAACACTTGGTGATGTTATTAATTTTGATATTGAAAAGTGTCACAGATAAAATACTGCCCTGGGGCACACCCATCTCTTGCTCGTGCAAATCTGAGAGAGTACAGCCCACTCGTACCTTGAATTCTCTGTCGGAGAGGAAGTTGGATATGAAAGAGGGCAGACGGCCTTTTAGACCTAGATCGTGCAGGTCTTTTAGTATCCCGTACTTCCATGTTGTGTCATAGGCCTTTTCTAAATCAAAGAAAACCGCTACTAAATGTTCTTTCTTGATAAATGCATCGCGAATGAATGTTTCTAGTCTAACCAGATGATCGTTGGTGCTCCGTCCATAACGAAAGCCACTTTGGAAAGGAGATATTAAATTGTTAGTTTCCAGGTACCATACAAGCCGAGAATTGATCATTCGTTCCATTGTTTTGCACATGCAGCTTGTGAGTGCAATAGGTCGATAGTTGGTAGGATCTTCACTATCTTTACCGGGTTTGGGAACTGGTATTACTGTTGCTTCTTTCCATATTTTAGGTAGGTTACCAGTAATCCATAAATCATTGAAGAGTTTTAAAAGAGATGTTAAAGATGATTCTGGAAGATGTTTTAAAAACTGGTAATGTATTGTGTCAGGCCCAGCGGAAGTATCATGGGCCTTGTCTAAAGCCTCCATAAGTTCTGATAGTGAAAACAGCTGGTTGTAGCTTTCCGAGTTGTTAGATGTGAATTTTAAACGTGACTTTTCTTTTTGAGTTTTCAATTTTTGGAAGGCTTCGGAATAATTAGATGATGACGAATTTTTAGAGAATGTATCAGCAAGAACATTTGCTATGTCACGTTTTGAACTAAAGTTGTTATTGTTCAGTGTCAGATGTCGGAGAGGGTTTGCTTTCTCTTTCCGTTTATTTTGCGTATAGTGTCCCAAACTTTTTTAACAGAGGAACGAGAGTTTAAAGAAGAAACATACTTCTTCCATGATGCTCTTTTACTTTCTTTGATTATGCGGCGAGCTTTGGCCCGGGAGGTCACTGGAATATCGAAGAAAGTTTTTATTTTCTTGATATTGTCTGTCTGACCTCGTCGCTCACACTCCACAACAAGGCAACCCGATTTCATTTTTTTGACACTCTTTGGTGTTCCAATCAAACCTGTAATTGTTTTCTCGATCACAAACGGAGAGAGTGAGTTAAGCGTTTTCGTGGTATCTTTTGATTGTATGACCATGAAGCGTGGAAATGACCCCACACTACATGGTTCATCGTCAGACTCTGATAAGGATTTCAATCTTTCATTTTGATTTGTTTTTAAATTTTCCATCTTGGCTTAAATAAAATTCAGCACCCGTGCTCCCCACCCACCAAGGAGCCCAACAAGGGGAGAGGTTTCAAGTGCCAGGGATACACGGATGCCATACTCAGTTGATAAAATTACCTTTGATTGACCCTGAAGTCGCCAATTTATAAGGTCGGTAAAATTACCCCCTGATTGACCCGTTAAGCCACCGCCTTCTAGGAAGTCTTCTAAGACTTGGAAAAGGGAAATATAAAGGAATAGAATATAGGGGCAACGGTGGTATCAAAAGAGATACAAGGAGAAAGAGAAAGAAGGTGAGAGAGTAAATAAAGACTTCCTAGGGCTCGGCGTGACCAGCCGATTTGTCGGAACCGGGCCCATCCCGAGCCCCCGTCTAAGAGAAGTAGAGGCCAAAGTAGTGTATTGCATGGAAAGCCTCTGCTCAACTACCAGGATCCTTTCCTCCCCCGACACGGGACGCAACCCAGGTTGCCTCTACTTAGTCGCCTTTTACGACACGTAGCGAGGCACGTCGGGCCAATTATACAACCCCGGACCAGCAGGGGGCACTTGGGTACGGAACGACCATGAGTCGTTTATGCTGTTGTAATTGCGTACGTAGTTTTGTAGATCAACATGTACTAGATCCATCTACTGATACCACCGACTAGTAAAGGTGGCACCATTTCTCATTCCTATAGGTTATTGGCGTACCGATACATAATGTAACTGCTAGGAGCAGCGGGATAATATCCGTGTGGGTTTTTCGTGCGAACTTTTCTGTGACTTGCCACGTGGTCAGCGCTCAAAAGACAAACGTTGAGAATTATTGATGAGCAATTTCCAACTCGATTTTGGCTTTTGACAACAACAAATTCCATGTTATTCCCGGTTATGAGGCGTAATGTGTTGCTTCTAACTTTTAGAATTGCATGGCAGTATGAGAAAACTTTTCAAACGCATCAGCGAGCAAAAACATTTCAGCGTTCAGATTCAAATCGTGAAAATTACTGATGGTTTATTATACAAATGCGGACAAAACTTTCCACGCCCATAGGGGTCGGAGATTCCTTCACGTGAGAACGATGAATGCAACGCTTGAATAGGAGGCAAATGAGTTTCAGCATATTTGTCCTAGTCGCTCATGTACTCGTATGAATATACCCCTTTTCTCCTTCACAAGCCAATGTTTAAGACGTCAGCGTCCTGGGCAATCAACCGTTAATTTAGACGTTTTCCACAGTTAGACTAGCTTGTTTAATTATGAATTCAGAAACTGTAACGAATCGATAAGCCGTAATAGACCCAGTTGAAATATATTGTATTTTTCCACGTGTGGAATAAATCCTATTGGTGATTTTGACATCGTGGTTAATGATTGAACAGGTTACGAAACACTAACGGAGATTATATTTTATTAGGGTAAATTCCTAATTTGTAATTTGCAAGCGTCTTATGCGGCTCCTCTAAACGGAAAACTTACAATTGTTATTGCAGGTCATAATCATGTCAGTAAGTGAATAGACATGTTGTCAATTCAATTTCATTATAACCTCAATATATTTAAGAAGCACCTCAACTGAATCCAGGTCACAATACACCATTGGTAGCTCAGTTGCCCGTTACACTCAACTACTTTAAAACGAAACCAGCATGGACCTGGTTCAGAAACTTTGTTAATTTATAGCTGTTGAACTCGTTTGGATATCCCACTAGAACAGTCAAAGTAGGCGTAGATGTTATAAGGGACTTTCACGATTAAGTGATATTATCAAATGCGCATTCAGGACAATATCTGCTTTATCTCCAGAGTGGCCAGAGTGTTTTAACACAGATATGATTTCAAGATTAATATTTGTTAACATTTGTCGAGCTTAATTGCGTTACTTTATATATGTGGGATAATAGCCTAAAGATTTTCTAATTTACCTGTACGCGTATAAAATCAAATTAATGGTACTTGCGATTATTATGCTTTTCTAGAACATATTCATCAGCTTTACCAGCAACAGCAGATACAATACATTTTTGTTCATCCTCATTAGTAATACCATAACAGTTTTGTTGATTCTCTAACGCACCTAATATCGCGAGTATGTCAGCATTTCTTGCATCTCGTGGTATTTGTATATTACACTCACTTGTAATTTGTTTCAGTTGTTGAATCGTTGCGTTATTTGCACCGTTGTTGTATTAATAACTGTTAAGGTGATCTAGCGCAACTATGGGTCTCAATAATTCAAGTATGTTTCCTACTGACGTTAAGCTTGGTTTTTGCATTCCATTCTGCCTGTGAGATTTATTTTGGGTGAGTTGGCATGCTTGTGTAAATGAAAAGTCTTCTCTAATTAGGAAGTCCGTCAATAACCCGTTTTAAATATTGTACTTTACCAGGATCATGAACTGGAATCGCTTCAATCCTAACTATTATTTCATTTTCTCGTATCGTTGTCATTTATCCATATGTCCGTTTCAGGTGTTTGTGCAGTCACAGGTGTTTAACAGTCAAAAATGGTTGTGTCAATCCCTGTTTACGCGTGTGATAATATTCAGGAACAAGTCCATATGGTCGACAAACTGATTACCTGATTTCACTCCAATACCACATTTACGACGGGACGAGCAGCGGGGCCAGTGTGTGACACCAGCCAATGAGTTCAACAATATTCGTAATGACATGTTCTCCCGCGGAGTTCATATTTTCCAAGGCAACGCCACCTGAACTGATTACGTCCTCATGCCATTGAACCTGTGTACGAGTACGGGTGAGTATGGATACTCGTCGTTGCTGTTTTATCTCCTCATCTGCATCAAACGGTGAACTGATATTAAGGCTAGGTAGATGCAAAAATTTAACTTTACCGAGCCCATTAGTCGATTTTATGGTAATTTTAAAATTTTAAATCAGGCCTTCCCAAACAAAGAGGCTTGTTACTTTTTGACTCAACATAAAATGTCGCAAACGTAGATGTAAATTCTTCAGCAAACGTGGATAAAATAAATTTCATGTCACTATCAGCCCAAATTAACTCAAATGACCGATCGCTGAGTATTACACCAACTCGTATGTGTCTAGACTGTACATGTTGGCACCCAGTAACATCAAATATATTGGAACGTTGGTAAATTTCCTCAATAGTTTTGATTCATCGATTTTAGTACTCTCTTCTAAATATTGTTTCCTGTTCTTGCATTGCTCCTCTTCTGTATCGTTGTACAATATTTCGCAAATATGCTAAAGCGTGGTAAGTTTGGAATGCAGTGTTACCTTAATACCACCCCCAAAAAACCCATTAGTTCAAGTGATTTTTGATTTGCTTTTGTATATCTTTAACACTACAGCTAGAACATTCTCTCAAATAGTCAGAAAATTCATAGGTGTAACCCGCCTCTGTCAAATATGATGTAGTAGGTGATGTATTCAACTTTAGACTCTTCATTTTGTTCTGGCACAATATAAAATACTTTTTGTATATTTTTCTGCTTACAAGGTTAACCAATCGTGCATTGTTACTCTTCAAAAATTTTTCCCAAGTTAATCAATTTGTCATTATGTTAGGCACATGTTTTTAAAAGCACTTTTAACATGTTTTGAATCTCTTTGATAACTAAGTATGATGCATTCACACGAAACAGTTATATCAGTATCTCAGTTTTTTCTGCTACATGTTTCATGTGTCAGCAGTTTACTAGATTAACCCCAGTTGCAGATATCACGTCCATTCCTTCAAAAGCTTGTTAGCGTTGATATGAATTTTGTGTCATTATATATATATATATATATATATATATATATATATATATATATATATATATATATTTCGTGGCAATTCTTTAATTTATGTTCACCCAGATAAAATAATTTGCTGCTATTGAACATAATCCCACACTGCATTATATTTTTTCTGGAAAAATGTTCCTGCCCACACTGTATGTAGCTTAAGCTACAGTAGAATCATGAGTAATTAGTGTATACTGTTTTCTGAGGTAGCAAACAAATTTAATAGTTTATAAAAAAAAATGTCTCAGTTCAAAGATATATCAGATCAGACATTCAACATGGGGGCTAGACTATCATCTGGAACCTTCTGAAGAAAAGTTACATAATTATACAGCCAGTGTCACAATATGTGGTCTTATATGGATTTACTTGAAAATATTGACACTGGATACAAATTTTCCAACACGATTTTCTTACATTCTACCCAGTTTATTACTTTTTATTGGAACAATTGTTCAGACAATTCGTTGTCGATATGTATATTTATTTTCATGTTCGTGTGGGTGGTGCTATTCGTGGTGACAGTGCTGGCGTTGATTCCCCAGTTACAGGTGGTTACATATGTTGGAGTGATTGTTTCTAAGACTCCGTTGTTTGAGGGTAAAGCTGGCTGAATGAGGGTAATTAATGTGCCTGTTGAAAATTCCTTTCCGAATTTGTCATGTATTTATATAACAATGTCCTATCACGCAATGACTGTCGGCCTTAGTGAAAATCAGCTAGAAAGAATGCAATACGCCAATAAATACATTTGTGGAGACCCAATGAACTTTTTCCAACAATGATTGATTGATTGATTGATTGTTTTTTAACGGCGCATCAGCACTTTTAGGCTATTTAGCGCCAAACAAAGTGTAATTTGTATAATCTTTTAAAACTTATAAAAGGTCCTATATCGACCAGCGATATAAAAGAACAAATGGTTGAAATTAAAAACGGTAAGATGGTAACGGTGCAAAATAAAGCTTCCCGATCAACGGGAGATGTAAAAAAGGTGAATAGGTATTAAAATGGGACGGTATATATATATTGCATAAAACTGCACAAGGTGATAGCATAAAAGTCAGAGTTTAGAGTAAATATTTACGGCTTTCAAGAACTCTATAATACGAGTGATGTTTATATTATCAAAAAGTTCTTTCATGTCATGCACAATGTAATAACGATCGCGCGTAGGTTGTAAGTCAAAGCACTCTATCATAAAGTGCTTGACAGTGAATGGTTCATTGCAAGAAACGCACTCTGGTGGGTCTTCACCTTTTAGTATGTGGGTGTGGGTGATATAAGTATGACCAATTCGGATTCTTGCAATGACTACCTCCTCCCTACGAATGGTTCTGTAGGAAGGAGTCCATTCTCCTAGAGTTGGTTTGATTGCGTGAAGTTTGTTATTTACAGCATCATTCCATGATGCCTGCCACTTCTGACGCAAGAACTTTCTGATACAAGGTTTAAAATCAGTATAAGGTATTTTAAAATTAGATGGTTCTTGAGTAAGGGCCATTCTAGCAGCGCGATCTGCTTTTTCGTTACCTTTAATACCAATGTGGCTAGGTAACCAACAGTATATTATATTGTGGGAGACACTCAGGTCGGTATTTTTTACAAGTATGTTTTTCAATAATGGGTTCTCCAGTTTTCTATTGTGTAGTGACTGGAGTACTGATAGCGAGTCGGAGAAGATGATACAGTTTGAAATACGGTTCTTTTCTATATGTTGCAGAGCAAGGTCTATTGCTCTGATTTCGGCTGTAAAAATTGATGCTCCATTTGGTAAGCGAACTTGCGTTGTGTGATTTCCACAAACAAAGGCTGCAGCAGCCTTTTCCTCATCCTTTGATCCATCAGTGTAAATTCTGGTGTAGTTTTTAAATTCGGAGAGGAGTTCATGGTAAGAGTTGTGGAAGATAGAAGGGTTTGTTTCGGATTTTTTTCCATCGTGTAGCGTAAAACGTACTTTTGGTTGTTTAATTAGCCAGGGTGGTGTTACGGAGATGGATGTTTTCTGAATTTTAGAAAGATCTATATTTGTAGTGTCAAGGCTGGATGATATTCTAATGCCAAAGGAAGGTATGGCGTTTGGTTTATTTTCGTATAAAGTTTTGTATTTGGGTTGAAAAACAGCCGAAAAAGCAGGATTCAGAGGGTTTGATTTTAATTTCAGAGCATACTGTGCGGAAAGCATTTCTCTACGATGTGATAACGGTGGTTCATTCGCCTCAGCTAGAAGGCTTTCACACGGGGATGTTTTAAATGCTCCCAGAGCCAGTCTTATTCCCTGATGATGAATTGGATCAAGCATTTTAAGATACGATTTTCTGGCAGAACCATACACAACGCAACCATAGTCTAGTTTGGAGCGAATAAACGTTCTGTATAAATTTAGGATGACTTTTCTATCAGCACCCCAGTCAGTGTGCGCTACTACTTTAAGTAGGTTAAGTGCTTTTAAGCATTTAGCTTTTAAGTTCTTTAGGTGTGGAATAAAGGTCAGTTTTCTGTCAAAGATTATACCTAAAAATTTGGTTTCCTCAACAACTGGAATAGGTGTTCCATCCAGTGTGAGGTTCGGTTCATCGTGATGTTTTCGTAACTGACAGAAATGCATGCATACCGTCTTTGATTTCGAGAATTTGAAACCGTTTGCATTGGCCCAATTTTGAATTTTGTTTATATTTTGCTGCAGTTGTCTTTCAATTGTATGCATGTGCTTTGACCGATAACATATTAGAAAATCATCAACGTATAAGGAACAATCCACACCAGGAGTCAAACACTTGGTGATGCTATTAATTTTGATGTTAAAGAGCGTCACAGATAAAATACTGCCCTGGGGCACACCCATCTCTTGCTCGTGCAGATCGGAGAGGGTAGAACCCACTCGTACTTTGAATTCTCTGTCGGAGAGAAAGTTGGATATGAAAGAGGGCAGACGGCCTTTTAGACCTAGATCGTTCAGGTCATTTAGTATCCCGTACTTCCATGTCGTGTCATTCGCCTTTTCTAAATCAAAGAAAACCGCTACTAAATGTTCTTTCTTAATAAATGCATCGCGAATGAATGTTTCTAGTCTAACCAGATGATCACTGGTGCTCCGGCCATATCGAAAGCCACTTTGGAAAGGAGATATTAAATTGTTAGTTTCCAAATACCAGACAAGCCGAGAATTGATCATTCGTTCCATTGTTTTGCACACACAGCTTGTGAGTGCAATTGGTCGATAGCTGTTGGGGTCTTCGCTATCTTTACCGGGTTTGGGGACTGGTATTACAGTTGCTTCTTTCCAGATTTTTGGTACATTACCAGTAATCCATAAATCATTGAAGAGTTTCAAAAGAGATGTTAATGATGATTCTGGAAGGTGTTTCAGAAACTGGTAATGTATCTCGTCAGGCCCAGCGGATGTATCATGGGCCTTATCTAAAGCCTCCCTAAGCTCCGATAGTGAGAACAATTGATTATAACTTTCCGAGTTGTTGGATGTGAATTTTAAACGTGACTTTTCTATTTGAGTTTTAAGTTTTTGGAAGGCTTCTGAATAATTAGATGATGAGGAATTTTTCGAGAAACTGTCAGCAAGAATATTTGCAATGTCACGTTTTGAACTAAAGTTGTTATTGTTCAGTGTCAGATGTCGGAGAGGGTTTTGCTTTCTCTTTCCGTTTATTTTGCGTATAGTGTCCCAAACTTTTTTAACAGAGGAACGAGAGTTTAAAGAAGAAACATACTTCTTCCATGATGCTCTTTTACTTTCTTTGATTATGCGGCGAGCTTTGGCCCGGGTAATGCGATATATATTTAAGTTTTCGGGCGTCGGTTGATTATTAAATTTCCTTAATGCTTCTCGGCGTAGTTTAATGGCTTCCTTACATTCCTTAGTGACCCAAGGTTTTTGGGTTCTTTTACAATATGGCGAGGACTTGGGAACGGATTCTTCTGCAATCTCTATTAAAATAGATGTAAAATGCTGAATGGTGTCGTCAACATTGAAAACTGTATACTCATTCAGCCTAGTTTTACAGAGTGTTTCAAACTTGGCCCAGTCGGCCTTCTTTAAATTCCAATGTGGAATTACTTCATCGCCTGTAGAGTTAAGATTTACAAGAAAGATTGGGAAGTGATCGCTGCTGTGAAGGTCATCAGCGACCTTCCATTCATAGTCCAAAAGCAGAGAAGGAGAACAAATTGTCAAATCGATGCTTGTGTATGTACCCGTGCCTGGGTGTAAATATGTAGGTGTTTTGGTATTATATAGACACAGATCGTGTCTAGAAATAAAGTCTTCAACTTTGTGACCTCTGTCACTTATATGATTCGATCCCCATAAAATGTTATGGGCATTAAAATCCCCGAGTAAAACAAAGGGAGCGGGAAGCTGTTGAACAAGATTGTCCAGTTCGTTTGGTACTAGGTTAGTGTTTGGTGGTAAATAAATAGAGCAAAATGTAATCACTCGATGTAGAGTGACGCATACAGCAGTGGCTTGTAAATTGGTGTTTAAAGGAATGAAACTATGAGGAGCTCTGTTGTTCACAATAACAGTAACTCCTCCTGATGCCCTGTCAACATTTGGAGAGCAGGTGTTAAACAGGGAGTAGTTTTTAAATGTGATATTGTCTGTATCTTTCAAGAAGGTTTCTTGAAGGCATAGTACCGCAGGATCATGTTCGTTTAAAAGCAGGAGAATATCATTGTAATTTGCTTTAAGTCCTCGACAATTCCATTGTATGATAGTGTTTTTCATTATAAATTTAAATTAAAGATTGTGGAGCTAGGTTAGACCTTTCGCAGAGGGAATTTGTTTTGTTATTTCTCTGGAGGAAGTACGGGGGTGAATTTTTTGTTTGTAGGTCTGGAGTTCCCTTGTGCGCATGGAGCAGATTCTTCTGCATCCATGCTCTCGATGTCTCCAAACCTGTTATAAAGTTTGATGGGGTCATCTGACCCCTTTTGTTGCCTGTTTCCGTGAGATTTTTTATTCTTTGGTGATTTAGGTTGTTGGGTATTATTAAATGTAGTCTGAGTAGATGCCGTGTTTTTCTGTGCTTGGTAATGGGGGGTGTTTGAATTTGGTGTTGAATCGGGTGCTTCTGTTTGTGTTTGAGCGTCCTTCGTTGTTTTAGGATTGCTCTTCACTACAGTGGAGAAGGATGGGCCAGGATGGGCTGTTTTTGCCTGTACAATTTTTCTGGCTTCTGGATAGGGAATATTATTTGTGTATTTTACCCTCTGAATTTCCTTCTCCTGTTTCCAGGTATCGCAATCCTTGGAATTTGCGTGGTGCTCTTTTCCGCAGTTGACACAATGCGGAGTTGCTCTACAATCAGATTCCTGATGAGCATTGTCTCCGCATCGGCCACATATTTGGCTCTTGGAGCAGCGGTCTTCGTGATGGCCGTATTTTTGACACTTATAACACCGAAGGGGGTTGGGAATGTAAATCTCTACCTTTACTTGCAAAAAGCCAACTTTCACCACTTTGGGTACAGTTGGCCTGTTGAAGGTGAGTACAATGGTGTTGGTGTCCTGCAGATTGTTATTACGTTTAATACGTATTCGTCGGACTGCAGTGACACCTTCATCTTTCATTCCTTCGATGATGTCAGCGTCGGTGACTCCAGCCAAGTCACGGCAGCGAATCACGCCTTTGGACGTATTCAGTGTGGTGTGAGCGAATGAGGTTACTGGGATATCAAAGAACGTTTTCATTTTCCTGATATTGTCTGATTGACCTCGTCGCTCACACTCAATAAGAAGACAACCCGATTTCAACTTTTTAACACTTTTAGGTGTGCCAATCGATCCTGTGATAGTCTTTTCGATGACAAATGGAGATAGTGCGGCAAGCGGTTTCGTGGCATCTTTTGACTGTATGACCATGAAG
Organism: Sinohyriopsis cumingii; assembly: GCA_028554795.2. Classification (NCBI taxonomy): domain Eukaryota; kingdom Metazoa; phylum Mollusca; class Bivalvia; order Unionida; family Unionidae; genus Sinohyriopsis; species Sinohyriopsis cumingii. The sequence goes on from CM068829.1 coordinate 134,763,787, forward strand.
CGTGGAAATGACTCCACACTAAATGGTTCATCGTCAGACTCTGATAAGGGTTTCGATCTTTTATTTTGATTTTTTTTGGAATTATCCATGATGGCTAGATTAAAAATTCAGCACCCGTGCTCCCCACCCACCAAGGAGCCCAACAAGGGGACACTTTTCAAGTGTCAGGGATACACAGATGCCATACTCAGTTGATAAAATTACCTTTGAATGACCCTGAAGTCGCCAATTTCTAAGGTCGGTAAAATTACCCCCCGATTGACCCGTTAAGCCACCGCCTTCTAGGAAGCCTTCTAAGACTTGGAAAAGGGAAATATAAAGGAAAAGAATATAGGGGCAACGGTGGTATCAAGAGATATACAAGGAGAGAGAGAAATAAGGTGAGAAAGTTAATAAAGACCTCCTAGGGCTCGGCGTGACCAGCCGATTTGTCGGAACCGGGCCCATCCCGACCACCCGTCTAAGAGAAGTAGAGGCCAAAGTAGTGTATTGCAGGGAACTGCTCAACTACCAGGATCCTTTCCTCCCCCGACACGGGACGCAACCCACGGCAAACAGGTTGCCTCTACTTAGTCGCCTTTTACGACACGTAGCGAGGCACGTCGGACCAATTCTACAACCCCGGACCCGCAGGGGGATTTTCCAACAAAATTAACTGAAAATTCCCCGTGCGATTGAACAAACCACAAACCGCTCAGCTTAATACAGCTAAACAAAATAAGACTTAAATGGTGTTAAAATGATTCAAATCACAGGCGAAACAAATGCAATAGAATGGTGAAATATTTCCATTTATTTCATCAATTCTAGCGTTGTTCGCGGAAGCGGCTCCATTAGTTGCAAAGGCAGCAATTTTATGGGCTGTAGCACCCGGGTGAATCTGAAAAGGAGATTGGCAGTCGTATACGAATATAAATGAAAAAGGTCGTCTAATAACTTCAAACATAGGTCCTCGTTTAGACACCATACAACACTTAAAAAGGGCACGCACCCTTCGACAAATCTTAATTTACGCGCAATGGTAAAATCAGTCAAGCATTTTCGTGATGTCTTTATGCGAAATGAGGATGTGTCAATGGTGACACACATAGTTATTTGTGTTTAAGGTGAGTTTATGGAATTTACGGAGGGTATTAGACCAATTGATGGCGAGGATGTTAAATTTCTTGACGAATATCTGCGTCACCGTTGTGATAACAGACTATGATATACACTGAAATACAATCTTGTTAATAGTCATATAGAAATTGACGGATGTAACTACCCGTATGTACCACTACCAACTTTAGGTCAACTTGGTATCATCGCAAATGCAAACGCACAAACTTTGCTACAACATTAGGTACCGACACCCTTAGGGATTGTTTCTACAACGACGAAGTGGAATTTACAGCTGTATTCATTCGGACAGAGCCTGCCAGCTGTGCAATGTTTCCTCATGAATTGTATTATTAATAGAAACAACTATGATGGACACTGAATATTACGGTCGGATAATATAGTTGAAACGGAGCGACTGCCACAAGATGAAATCACCAATAGAAACACGTTGATCATGAAATACACAAGCGGTTGTTTGGTTGTATTAGGACAATATTTTTTAGTACAAGTAATAAGATTGAAATTTTCTCTAAATTGTATTAAAAGTAAGTTTTCATTATATTAAATTGAAAATAATTTTCTATTAAAGTATATTGAGATTAAATCCATTTATTTCGGTATTACAATTAAATAATATTTAATAAATATTGTGTCCATATGAGCAGAGGCAAAACTCTTTATACATTTCCCTTGTATCATAAGTCTGCATAAACTACACTCGCTAATTTGTGTAAGTTACCGCATTACGGAAGCCTAAAATTCCTGATTAAGCAATAAGCTCCACGCGCTGACGTGGTAGAATTGTCTGCCTAATGACCTACATAGACCCAGACGATGGGCTGTAAGAAACTATGAAGCCTCACTTTGAGATTCTGGCGACCACAAGAACTTGACGTATATCCATATTTGGCTTTGTCCTAAGAAACTGATATACACTGCGTCAATCCACGGGAATTCTAGTTCCTTCACCAGAAACTCAAAGAGACTTCTATCTTTACAGGTAAGATTATCGTCTATGTACAATTTCTCATATAGTATAAGGATTTTTAGAGTTATAAGGATTTTTAGTGCTAAGACGTTAATCTAACATCAGTACGTTACAACATTAGATTATTTTAATATTTCTTTACTATTCTTAAATATAATGTATTGAAAGTTTAACTGTTTGAAGGACTTATATTTACTTGCAATTATATTATTGATTATAGTAAAAAGCAACGTTTACTACGAACTTCACACTCAGTAATAGTTAATTTAGAAATAAAACACTCTGTAAATAATATAGTTTAATATGTTGATATTTTAGGAAAAATTCAGTAAAATATATTTCAATTACGGTATTAGTCTGAAATATTGAATTTTATATTCTTTAGCTATCGTGAATCTATTCGATATTTAATTATCTGTATTTTTTCTTAAAGGCAGAAATTATACAATGTATGATGTTGGTAAGTGAAAGAATATCGTACTTTTATATGTATTTCTTATATCCGCAATTCAAGCTTATGAAGTTTGATATTGGAATGTAATCTTATATGTTGAGTATTTCAATAAAGTTCCTTCGCCAGAAACTCAAACTTGCCAAATTTCCCCAAGATGTAGCCATATCTCTCTTTGTCAAGACTACACCTCTTTCAAGAGAATTGAACTTCGTCTGTTTTCTCTCTCTCTATATTGAGTCATGGAAACAGCTTGACCAATAGTTTATGAGACAATACGTCTCATAAAAGCTGATGGATAAATCATTTTTCATTAACGCTGGTGGAGAATAAAACGAAGTGATGGACGAATATCATGGACAAATGTGTCACTCCGCATAATGATGATTGACGAGAAAGCCTCGCACCAAAACCTTCAAACACTAAGTAGAAATAGGTTCGGCTGTGGCGACAATATATCTGTGATAACAAACTTTTGGAAACTCTTATTCCAGTATAGCGACACATTCTATTTTGGGCTTTTGCTTTGACTTTGTTTCTTCCATTTTAGATTTTGGGGGTAAGGTCGCATTTACATCATCATATTAAAATATAGCTGATATATCGACATATATTCTTTTCCCATCTGAATAATTCCAACATGTTCGATGCAGCTTCTCTCCATACCTCTTTCTTCCCCTTATAATATTTCATAAAACATACAGATATAAAATTCAGTTTAAATTTTCCCAATATTCTTTATTTTCACAAGATAGCTAAATGATGAATGCATAAATCTAAACTGTATTATTTAGATCTATCTACATGTGTATTTGGTGTATTCAATATGTTGCCTCCTAAACGGAATTGAGTGAGTGTACATGTTTACGTTTACATAATCATTTTTGTTCTTAACCCAATCATCTTTTATATTCAATATTAATCTTCAGCCATATGGCATTTGTATTATCGCTTTTAATATGTCCGTATTTTCAGTATAAAATGTTGAATACACGTTCAAGGCCATTACTAATGTGTACTCTGTTTAATACGTTTAATAGGATTTGTACTGTTCTTCAAACATATATTTACTCGCTCTTCATCGTTAAGTGTCTTTTTTATTCTTCTGATAAGTTTTGCAAATATGGTTTAATATTATTTAAAGATTCGTTAAAATCTTGACTATTACAGATGTAAAATCAATGCTCTTTTAAATTTATCCCAAATGAATATGTAATTTTGTGAGTGATCATTATGTTTAAATTTTGCTTACGTATAGTCACAGTTTTCTTCCACTTGAAATATTCATTAATAAACGGATGATGTGTTCTTTTTCTTTGTTTTAGTTTAACTATTATAGGAATCATAATTTTAACTTATTTAGTACAAGAAAAGCGATATTAACTTTTCTATGTTGATTCATTTCACATTATTTCAATATAGTATTCACTATTTTGCAGACGTATTTAAATATTTAAAATTTGACCTTCATTATATACTTTATCAAAACGCCATCAGCGTCTTTGTATCTGCCTATGCCAGGCGACAACCATCTTTAGTGTTTTTGGTGCATCTGTTAGCTTCCGTGGACATAATTCATACCAATGTTCTGCAATTAACTCCTAGGATTGTCGTTTTGCTTCTGAGCGTCAGAACAGCCGTTTTGAAAACTGGAATTCACGAAATTTCTTTGTGACTGGTTTTAGCAGGTTGGAAAACCTTATGTGACTACATAACTGGAAATCTTCAGCAGATCTGTAATGCACATCGTGATAGTAATGTTCAGTTTTCTTTTCCATTTTCCAGTTACCAAAGGAATCGTCTAGAAATATTGTCGATTGCAAAGGAGAGGGAATTCGTAAAACTATTGTTATCCAACAGGATACAAAATACACAAGAAAGTATTAGTAGTTCCATATATTGAAGTTTAATATAGCAATATTATATAGTACATTTCAAGGAATTGTATCTTTTAAATAGCGGTGGTTCTCTCGTATCAATGTGTGAGACAGCACTAGTGTACCAATGCATAACACATTCGAAAAGACCCACTAGCATCTTTGCTTAAAAACAAAATATGTTAGAGAAATGTTCTAATATAGGAATATGATTTTAAGGTATTCAGAAAAATAAATTGGTTTAATTCGGCTAAACTAGCTCAGGACCCACTTACACATGCACTACTGATATGGGTATCTGTTAACCTTTATGCATTAACCCCGTTGGATGAATAGGAGTTTTGAATTACCTTAACCAGATAACATCATATGACAATAACATGTTAAATCTAGGTATTATTGTTTCATCGTACCTGTTCTTTTTGATAAGCCAGGCGTTACCTCATTGATAAACTACTCAATACTTAAATGGAAGAAAAGCTAAATTAAGTTACTATATATTAAAAAGTACTTCATTGTCTGATAACAAAGTTTAAATAAAAAAAAGCCTCGTGAGGTCCTAAACATGTTCAAGGGTAATTTACATCTAAACCCGAATTGTAATGCAATAAGGAAGACAATTAATTGCAAAGCACATTTTGCACGATTTTAGCAGACGGATTCCTTTGTGATATATAAGATCATAGATAAATTCTGTTTTCTAACCTTGGAAATAAAACACGGGATGTATAGTAAAATAATTAGTGAGACGGAGAGAAAGAGAATGGGGGGGGGAGAGCTAATAATGTAATTTACCTCTCGGCCTGCCGTATCAATAAGCCAGCTCATAAAATAAATTCTAATGGTCTTTTGAGCATTGTATTGTCCCAAGCTACTGTTGAAAATCCATTCCGCTCTTGTATCACTCGTTACTGCCTAAGACAATATTTCCTCGTCTTTCATGACAATGCATAAACATTCATCATTAACAACATAATTTAACATTCAATGAATGTGTCTTTACATTAATAAACGTGACTGTTTGTAGAGAAATTTTGATGGATCACATAAAGAGTATTAAAGGTCATGTTAGGTCAGCATTGCGAGAATCTTGCACTCGTGCTTTTAATTATTGATTTAGCAGATTTAAGTATATCCACGAGAAACGATTCAATCCTAATGCAGGCTGCCACGGGTAAAAATGGAGCGGAGCGGATTGTCGCTTGTGGCATACCTCTCAGCCTAGAACGACTGCTATCAATCAGCTAGCACATAACAGAAATTACATTGGCCCGCTGACTAATCGAATGATAAACTTTATCAGAGGATTAACAATTAACATTTACTGTTGCGGAAAATTAAATACAGATTTCAGTGGAATATTATTTTTCAATTTAAACCGAAAGACGATTGAGATTATACGTTGCTAAACAGTTTTGATTACGTGCGTGAAAAAGGTTATCAAGGAGAATAGCCAAATAATACTCCTGTTTCTTTAACAAATACTTTTCAGAAAGACTTTATGTTGGCAAATTATTGCAATTACATTTCAAGTAACACCATATAATATTGCGACATAGGTATGTTTGTACATAAATAATGTACATATTTTTTAATTATAGATTGATATACATCCATAAAATGCAATAGTTTTCGGTATTGTTTGAACAAATTGTTAAAATTAATAGTTGCAACCAAGCGTACAACTTGCATTGATATTCGTATTTGTCATCCAAGAATATTAATTGTAGCTTTTGCAGTTTCTCCTGTTCGTTTCTCTCTTACTTTGACTTCAATTTCAGTGCCACCAAATGTCAGGGAAACAAGGATGCATCTTTCATCTGACGGAACACTATTGTCTAGAATATCGACCATCAAACTTCCAAGCTTAACGCATCCTTCGTCTGTCACGTACATGGGCGATTTTTGAGTCGATGCGTAGATATCAAATTTTGCTTGTACCTGGTCTTCATAAAGTGGGAAGTAGGACAATTATTTTGTGGTTTCATTTAATGAAATAGGCTGGCCTATTTCAACATGCTTTGAGAAAATATCACTGCAGATCAGTTTATTTTCACGCTTTCTTAGCCTCCTTATATCGTGTATTTTGGCGTCAAACTTTTTTATAGAATTAACGCCGTAGGTGTATTTGCAGACTCTTTGTGCAATAGCGAATGGGCAGTGACCGAAAACCACAGCTCCTTTGAGGACTATCAGGCCAGCATGGTGTGGTACGATAATCTTGAAACCAGGGAAATTAACTTTGATGGCTCGTTGAAGCATTTTGGACTCGGAAAAACCACCAACCATTAAAATATTGGAAATTCCCTGGATTCTACCGTTTTTCATCATTACCTTCAGATGAGAAACAATGTTTTGAATAGTTTTGGTGAAGAGACCTTGCATCAACGAAGCATCTACACGAAGTTTGTCACCTGCCAAAACCACCTTCTCAGCGTATCGGCTTTGCGTGATTACATGGCTAAGATCGTTGTTGGTTTCATCTTTTAAAAGTTCTGTTAACGATAATGGAAGACGAATTGTGACTCTATTATTGTTGTCTGGAGCAACATCTCTTTTCTTTACCTCAAAGTCTCTGAACATGTCAATGTAGTCTTCTTTGCTTTCACTCTGGAAGCGCCGGAAGACAACTTCCCCAACAATGCTAATGATGAATTCCTCGAAGGCCACATCAACATTAGTACCACCCCATGCTCCGCCACTGGCTTTATGAATCTCGTTAAGTTTGCCCCCAGGCATCACTTCGTGGACAGTAATATCAACAGTTCCACCTGAATAAATATAACTTATGAATATTTTTGTTGAAAATTCATGTGAGGTATTGCCTCGAAGGATATAGTAATAATAATGTCACGACTCAAAGATGATGCGATATATTGTTTACAATTAAACTGTAAAAAAAAAGAACATTTTCTTGCTTATATTTTATACCTAATTACAGTACTTGCTTATATTTTATACCTAATTACAGTAAATTTCTGAGTCTTATTTGGCCTGATTAAGTAATTCCTTGTGTTGTATACAATGATAGAATATTAAAGATTGTATTTTTATTCCGAACGTTGAACAATTTTCAGCAACATACACGAGAAGGAAACATATCAACTGGACTTGATTCATTACCTTCAGCGTCTAGCACCAAGTACTTTGAGCCAGGTTTAAAAGACGCCATTCCAATTCCATCTATCATTTTCTCTACTGGAAGAAGGCGGCAAAAAAGTGATGCGGCTTCAGGTTCAAGAGCGATCATCAGCTTTTCACTTTTAATCCCTGCCTGATAAAATAGTTATATAAAAGTGTTTATTCGTATGATTAAAAGATCAATTACAAGTATTATTTATTGGCTTAGAGCTCTTCTACACTATAATAGAGGAGAAAAGGAAGATTTCAATCCAGCGATAAGAGTTTCACATAAATGTTGCAGTGATTAAAATTAATATTTCCCGGTTATTGATAATATGTTCGTTTGTCCAACGTTCAAAAGAAATCGGAATTAATCATTTTACTTTTATCCTACGCAGAAAGTTCAGTTTTTTTAATTAAAATGTTAAAGTTGAGAGCAAGAACTTTTCAACTTTTTAACATGTATTCTTATATCTATTTCAATGTCGTCTTTCTACTCGTGTCTTTGTTATTCCGGAAAGGTAGAAAACAAAACATTCTGATAAATCAAAAGAAAATTATGTATTTCTTAGTTTTACCTCTACAGTTATTTTCAAGACACTCAAACCATCATCAAAACTTAGCCGTGTAATTAAATAGGTTCATTTGACGTGAAAACTGTTTGTCCGAAATACATTATACTGGCGTAATGGCTGAATTATTGCAAATTTCACAGCATCGGCAAAGCAAACTATTGCTCATTGATAAGGTAAATGTCTGAACTAGCCTCAACAGCAGCTTCCCTCATGAACTGTTTAGCTGCGTCGTTCCAAATAGCTGGAACAGTCAACACCCATGTGATCTCATCTTCTTTAATGGGACCACTGGCTAGTCGATTGATGCTTTCCTTTAGCATATCTTCCTTCAGGAATTTGATGACCAACGAAAAGACGGTCTTCGCTGGCAAGAGTTTTTTTGTTTCATCTTCCAGATGAACATGCCTGTCGAAAGTCTAAAAAGAAGATATTTGGCAAGATACTTTCTGAATTACTGTCGAACACACAGCCAACACATTTGTTAAAAACACATTCGACATTTAAATATAGATCAGCTGAGCATGCACAAAAATAAATATTAACAAACAATTCTGCTATAAAGCAAAAGAGATCGATGGATCATTTATAAGACGAAATATGGGTTGAGTATGGCCATTATCTAGAATGATTATCGATAATCAGTAAAACATAAAAAAGAAGATTTTATTTTAACTGTATCCCTTGCCCGCTCGTCTGTATTTTTACTAGCAAAGAATGCTCTTATTTCATTCTATATTCCCAAATGTAAAAGGTACTGACCATATAGATTGCTAGAAGTCTATCGTCTTACTGATTGCACAGTTTGGTTGGTTACACATTTTGCAAAAGAACGATGCAAAATTAATATTAAATGGGTAAAGTTTATTGACTAAGTGCACCGCCATGGATTGTGTGGAGAGAATGATATTGCTGTGCACCTAAATATCCGTTCATTCTTTGTGAGAAAATATAATTACCAGTTGAAAGCTCCCAAACTGATTTTAATAAAGTAAACTTTATATCATCTTAGTAAAAATCAGCAATTTTCTGAATCATTAGAGCAATTATTATTAAACATCCTTTTGAGACCTAATTACACGTTTGTTGGCATTTTCCAATAGTTCCATTGTTATCAAATTTTGTACAAAATTCTTTGATCGAAGAATAGCTTTAGTTTGATGGGTAAGTCATCGGTTTGGAAATGTACGTTTTATTGACATAAACTTAGGAGACACACAATTATAATCCGGGACATATACAAAACATGAGGTAATAAATTAAAAATTGAAAATGTATTTAAATGACTTTTCAATACCACACAAATGTAATCAGTGCTAGAAAAATATTTAGTGTCACAAAGATTAAATGAAAATAATACACCCATATTCATATAAACACATACAGAAAAAGACATACGAGTACATACATTCAACAGACACACACATACACACACGTATGTCTGTTTCTATATGTGTTTATATGTATGTGGCAAATAACAGTCCTTTCAAGTACACTGGATCCAGCAAGGGATCACGTGTGTCAAGGATTGATAAAGATAAATGCAATAAACTGACAACGAGCAGTGCAAAACTAGTGTGAAACTAGCATGAGCGCTTTCGGCCCTTAATGAGTCTTTTTCAAAGGCAAATACAAAACATAGACAAGATAAACAAATAAAACAGAAAACCGTTGTGTTTGCAAACTTTACATGGCTGTTTCTACAGGAATTAAACCTTTAAATTTATTACGTGTCAACTAGTTTATGCCAACTTGTTGAGGACGCTAGAAAATAGTTTTATTGACCTGGAGATCGACATCTGTCATTTTATGTAAATTTATGTAAGCACAAATTATATCCCGGACATTTCATTGTTATAGCAGTAGTTACAGGCTACTAAGCAAATTGAGAGAATTATTTAAAAGAAAATGTGTCAATTTTATTTGTGCATGCCTGTCTTTTTCTAGTCTTCTTGGTTTAAACCACTTGGGTTCGATGTTCTAAGAGGGCATATCCAGTAAGATTCCTTTTCTTTCCTGGCTACGGAACGTATTTACCGATACTTGTATTCTTTTCAGATACTGCAAACTATGCAGCGTCTTGTTATAATGTAATAAAATAGTATAGGTCTATCTGACTGGTCAAGCATGACAGTTTCTTATTACGTATGGCTCATACAGAAAACATTGAAAAGGGTATTCCATCGTAGTTTTTAGCCACATCACTTGTTGGTGTTAGTGGTCTAATGCACAAGAAGTACAATTACAGTTACATGCGTCCCCCAAACCCGAGATGTATTTACTGGTGTAACCTTTGTTGTGAGTGGATGGGCGGAGGTGTTACAATCATCAGGATTTGGGATTTTATGTGGTCAATCTTTAGGTACTGTTTATTTTGTGCATATCTTGTTAAGTTAGCAGATGATTCATCATATACAAATCTAACTGGATAATTTTAACTTTAACACTTCTCATAACCTCCTGACATTTACTAAGCCTTTCAGAGAGATATGTTTTACAGTTGTTGCATAGGAATACCAGAGTGCATTTACACCTATAACAGTACACAGGCATTGTCACCATAACTCGATTAGCACACAATTTACCTTCGAAAAATCTTTAAAAGTATATAATAATGTGACTAGATTTACATTAATCGTATGTATAAACATACATTCATATAACGATATTTCATTCGTACAAATGTTTATGTAAATGTTGTGGAATTTTTGTATTGCCATATCGAAGGCACAATCTTGAGTCCATGCAAATAATTGAATATAGATGAGTAGGTACAGGTGTTTTTGTGTGTGGGAGACAGATGGAGAGTACAGTATTTCATAGTTATTCTAAACACATAAATGGTACAGAAAGACTTGCCTTAATTCACTCTAAATTCAACCTCAAGTGGAACGTGCAATAGACATCAGCATGTGTACAAAATGAATATATGCCTTTGTAGACTAATTGCTGCTAAACGAGTCAGAACTGTAATCCGGGGTTTGAATCACGGAGCCGGTTGGTGGTTATTCCAAGGGAGTAATACGTTTGACTCACGACCACAAGTATGACGTCTGTAAACACTAGGGTAAGAGTGATTTTTGGACGTGTGAATCATGTACTACATCCAGGTCATGTATTATTTGTCTGCACATCTCCATTTACTGCTTTGTTACATTTTAGAGATTAATTGTGGAGTATGAGGGGTAGATGTTGGGAAGATATTTCTCAACACAAGTAATTAGACAATTTCTAGGAGCAGACGTCAAAAGCATAAGATATTCACAAGAATTTATGTCAATATGGATTAATTTTGATAAATAAATCCTCCAAAATTTCTAAATATATGACATATTTATGTATACACGTGTTTATTAGTATATGATATGAATATGTATAAGGTGTGTGTGGGCGTGTTTTGTATTGCGTGGCATGAAAAACGATTATTCGGCAAGACAAATCTTACTAGTAAGTCATACCAATATGAAACAAGAGCGAAACTCTAAACGTGTGAAATTGGAGTTTCGGGATGTGTTTATATTAGGTGATTAGATAAGAAATATTTCAGTATTTGGGCATTTAAGAACCTTTCATTTGATAAGACTGTTGTCTTGAGGTACTTGTATATAGGTGATAACATGGACTATGAAGCCACGAACACATGGGTGTTTGGTTCGCTCAATATGAGATCCATTGCGTGTAACAATACGTCCTTCTTGATGGCAGCGGTTTGACTGCAGATAACGTTGTGATATTTATTTTGTGTCTAGTATGTTTCGTTAAAAATATAATGCTGGGGCATTGCAAACAGCAATTAGAACTCTATGAAATTAAAAACATCCTTTTAGTTTCACCTCGCGCATCGAAACTTACATTGCATGAAAGAAGATATATGTATGTCTTATAACCTCTATTTTTATGTTAGCAGATATAGTGCTTTATCGACCAATACTATTACCGATAGGTTATAGTTGGGGGTGGAGGAAGCGCTGGAATGCTGTATGTTTTTCACAATAGAGGTAGTTCTGCTTCCTTAAAGTGGGTCAGTGAGAATCTTATTTTCTCTGCAACAGACACGAAATTATCTAGATGAAGTTTTAGTTAAAAAGATGTGACTGAAATATTATACTTTCTCACGTATTAATTGAAAGGATCCAATTGATCGTTTAATGAGTTCTTTCCCATGCGGGAGTAATAGATACATACTTTATTATGCTTCACTGACACTTGAAGAACCTTACGAGAACTTTGTCACTCACCCAATCCCCGGCTCTACTTTCTATACTCTGAAAACATTATATACTTTCAGTTAATCTTCTTGAACTGTGGAGGTTTACCAGCAATAGTTACATTCATGGCATACGTCTTAATTGAAGTCTTTAGCAGGCAGCATTGATTAAACGATAATAATCATTTTAAGTCGCAAAACGAAAATGAACTCAAGTATATAGTATTATAAATCTTTCGTCTGGTAATTATGGTGAATACTGGTGGGAGCACAGAACATGTTCGCATCGAACCCGCCAGAATCGCCGATTGTTCAGAGGCAATTTTTAATGCCAACACCACATATTGCTGCGAACACTTGTTTGGTTTGCTTTTAATACGAGTCCAAAACCAGTCGTGAAAAATAGATACCAACTATAACCCTAATCAAGAAAAGGTAGAACTAATATTGGGGTAAAACAGTAACTTTAGAGAAGAACATAAAGAAAGAGAAGATTAGTGGCGTCAACAGCACAACAAACAGCTTGATACGAGGATATTAAAAGTCCAGTCCTGGTATTGTAATTATTGGGGTCATTAACAATATGATGGTACCTAGCCTTTAATTTAAGACAGTGGTCGGTTGAATAGGAACCCGTGTAAGGGAGAATGCAAGAAAACAATATATATACAGAAAACCCCAGGCCCGAAAGTTATGTGGATGAAGAGCTGGGATTGTACAGGCACTGTATAGTTAAAGGTATATAGCACGGCCTGCTAGCGTACACGGTCACTTCTGTTTCTATCATGAACAAGCGTGATATAAAACTCTAGGTCGAGGAGAGCGAAAGTTCATCACCGGTAATAACCAAATGATCATTGCTTCCCGTGATAAGATTAACACTCGTAGTCAGGATGAATACTTCTTTGCGTGGAAAGGCATCTAAAAGCGACATGTGTTCATCGTAACTGATATTAGACGTGATATAATTTTTAGTTAGACTTTATTCAGTTTGTAATGGTGTGATATTGGTATTGCATCATAAGGATGCAGAAACTGAAGCGCATGTGTTTTTTGCCAGATCTGTTTGACATCATCGTATTATTTTGGCTGAAAACATCAGGATCCCGGGAGAGTGGAAGTTCTTACCCGAGGATGTATAACGAATGTTGGATATGTTATGCTGTTTGTAGAGTTTGTAGAGTTGTTAATAGAGCCCCTATCATTGCATCGTCATGAAGCTAAAATACTCGTCACTCGATCAGTTGCTCAAACTAGAGACGGACATTGACAATACGGTTAATGAGTCTGACTAAAAATGAAGTAAATTTCCAGGCTAGTTCCATTGCAACACTAACAACTCAGTATGTCGAGTGTTCCATCAATAATTCAAACGGTCGTCTGCAGTGAACTTTAAACTTCTTGTGATTCATTTTTGATATCAAGCAGCTATTTTACAACCCATCAAGCAGCTGCCCCAGTAACCAGTTGAATAGATTTTGTAAAGTCTTTGCTAAAGATGATGTCGATTTGGTGGGACGAATTTGATGAACACTCTGTCAAAATCGGGAATGCTGCAGAAATCCTCGTTCCTTCCAGAAGTGTGGAATTCCATCTCCGTCATGAGCCTAGCACATAAGTCGAAGATATGCTCAGGACGTGAGTCATATAACCTTCAGTAAGTGCTTGGACTGAACCAGTTGAAAGGGTGGCCAAGAAGCGATTTATGTAGACTATTAAACTCTGAAATCGCTTACTGAGACAGACACATAACCGATTCCAGAATGCATGATATTTTTGATTCACTGTCTGGCATGGGCTGGTTATCGTCATTAGATCCGATATCAGGGTACTACAAAATGGAAAATGAACAGGCTGACCGACATATGCAGCAGGAAGGTGTCTGTCCCAGTTTAAAGTGATGTCATTTGGTGTATACAACGCACCTTGGACATTTTAGCGTCTAATGGAAGCCGTTCTAGACTTGCTACAAAGTAAAGTTTGCCGGATCTATCTCGACGATGTGGCAATATTCGGAAATAAGTTCATGACAAGCACTGGTTTTTAAGTGTCTTCGGAAAGGCGGCTTGAAGGTGAAACCCACCAAATGTACGCTCTGTGCGCGATGGGTTCTGAATCTTGATCATACCTTATCAGTTGCAACTGCTGAAATTGATCTCGAAAATGTAGATTTTGTAATAAAATGTCCCACATTATGGTCAGTTAAGGTGATATGGACATTTCTTAGTTGACATTGCAACTAGTTTGCAAAAGCTTACGAAAAAGAATGCGTTTTCTACTTAGCAAATGAGCATCAGGCGGCATTCGAATTATTGGAGGGATGTAATTCGAAAGTATTGTGCAACATTCTCTCTCTGTGTTCGCACAATAACCCCATCCAGAAGCGCCGAGCGAAACATCAGGACATAACGGCTTTTGAAGCACGATAACTCGTAGTCACCTTATTTGAGGACCTTTCAATGAGACGGAGGAGTAAACCTCGAAGATTCGTGCGTTTTGAGATCACTTCACCAGGTGGACTGAGGCTGTGCCGTTACCAAATACTGAGACCACCACGGTTAGAAAATCGCTACTTGATAATTTTATTTGTAGATTTGGAGTAGCCATTTGTCTGACAAAACCCGACAGTTTAAAAGTGCTATATTTAAAGAACTTTGTCTCGAGTTAAGAGTTAAGAAGCTCAGAACGCTTCTCTGTCATCTGCAATGCAATCGGATGGTGTAACGATACATTTGAACTTTCTAAAAGATGCTGCTGACATACGTGGAGCAGGATCTTCCTCTTAAGAGCATGTATTATTATGCATCTCAACAGACTTCTTCCTGACTCACCACGAACAAGCTTATTCTGGGTTAATAAACGAATCTTCCTACGGATCTTTTGGTTGGCAAAACACTAGACTAGGACTTAAAGAATCTAAGTTCGTATCCGAATGTAATAAGGCAGTATGGGCATCAAGTAAGTACGAGAGAAAAAGAAATTAGTCACTACTCTTCAGCATCAGAAAGAAACCTTTGATCTCAAGGTTCATGGTCATTCTTGGAGTGATGGTGACCTTGTGTGGTTACACCATACTCTGAGAAAGAAAGGCAGTTCATAAGCTACATGTCAATTGTGCTGGATAATGGTTCATTGTTAGGAAAATAGCGGATGTCACAAAGCTCATCGCAAACCATTCATCATCTGGCTACTCAGACGTTAACTTCACTCGATTGAGGCCGTTTATGGTACGACCTGAAAGGGAACCTACTGATAGCCAGGATTAGTCATATGACGGAAACGATGAGACAAAGGAGGAGGAAGAGGAAATATCGCCATATCTTATTACGATTCAAATAATTAAACTTGTGGTTCCATGGAGGGTACACCGCTAGTCCAAACGGAATGAACAATATGAACTGCAGAGAGTGGAGTGCCTTGGAGGCGCCAGTTGATTATATATCTGGTTGGAGAATCATGTTGCCTGTGCGTACAAGGACACGCCGATGCTACAGTCAAGCCTTTGCTCGAATCTGAATCTGAAGTTTCGGATGCAGACATGCGTTTCTCCTTTTCAATTTGTCGTTTACAGCTTTGTATTAATTATTTCACGGGTTATAAAAAACAGATGTGTGCTGCGTGGTTGGTTTAGGGACGTTGTTTTTCTATCGGGTGGAATGGAGAAAGCCACACGAATAACTCAAATAGCTACGTGCTCTACGATTGTTGTACAGTATTTTATGATTATTTGACTGGAACATTTATGATAAAGGAGTTGTTTCTATTGAGTTTCGTAAATTGTTTGCAATTGTGAACTATTATATTCCATGATTATTGGTTAGAAGTCGTTTATTTGCTGCTTTGAGAAAAATTGATGTGAATTAAATTGGTTCGTTAGCTTTCAGGGAAGCAATCCTAAATAACTCCAGGGATGTGCGAACAGCCGACTGGATTTATTCAAACTGTGCTGAACGTGAACTTCTTTCTTTGGAGTTTATGTTTGATAGGTTAGATGCTGGTTAACGATTTTCAGTCACTGTAGCTTTTTATATTAATCGGTGATGTAGATATGAGGGTGCTGTGTCAGCTAGCATGGTCTTGTGGTGCCTATATATTTGTCCTGAGGTCCAGAGCTTCTTTTGGGTTATGGTAGAGATGTGTTGTCCTTTATGAAGCAGTGTAAGCTTCGTGAGGATGAGCCTGCGTTTGTGACCTATTAAAGACATGTTTGTTGAAAAGCTAATGTGTACTTTAAACGATGTTGGTTACCGGCATAGCATCAGAAAAAGTCTACTACATTCTCATCATGCATGGATTCAAGAATCGGCTTCTAACAATCAGTGTTCACTACGCAATATTTTAAAGACTTCTCAAAGTACATATATTAAGTTAGAAACATTGATAGAGCCACCATCGCAATATCATGTTTAGACCTGGTTCGTTTGTGTACTGGAAGCGTAAGTCCTGCACATCAACAAATATTTGTAATCATTTATTTTATAGTGTTCGTACTGTGCTCTCAGGTCTAGGGCTCCTTGGTTCAGCTTCAAAATGACCACATTTGTGGTTTTAGGTAGCAGCAAGTGTCAGAGGCTTACATTCGGAAACACCTTAATGTGTGACATTAATCGTGTGGAAGCTGATCGAAGTTATATGACAAGGCTTCTTAGCTGTCATAACAGCGTGAGCTGATACAAATGAGCAGCAGCGAAAGGCGCCATGTTTCTTTGCTGTCTTCTTTGGGGCAGCTTGTAGTAGAAAGGATCGGATGTCGTAGGCTTGTCGTATGAATATTGTGATACGATTAATATGGAAAATTGTCGGGCAGCCAGTCAGAATCAATATCGCTCTAATTGCAGTATATTCATCGTGGCAGAATGAGGTGACTGGTGTTTGAACATTTATTGGTGTCTGATAGTTGTGTGAGAGATATTCGAGACATATTCGTTGCAGCAGCATGGTGAAACAGTCATTTGTTCAGTTTATTTAGGTAGACGTTTTGGTCATCTTGTGAGAGATCATGATTACTCTCTATGTTATCGAGCTCTGTGGAATAAGATCCCGATATATTAGAATGGACTTCTTACAATCTATTAATATACGACAGTTTGCAGCCTTCATAACACAGTCAAAGCATTGGCAAGTTTGAGTCAACTTTATCTTGACTGCTTTTTTATTTAATATTTGGGAACGAGTAATTATGCTTTATGTTTAGATAGATGGAGACTGGCTGATCTAGTGGATCATATTCATTGATTCTGTTAGGGAATCACGAGGTAGGTCGCTGGTTGATTCTAGATTAGTAATCAGTTTTGTCTCATTACCACATGTGTGACGTTTGTGCCTACACGGCGACAAATGACTTTCGTAGGCGTGGGTAATGTACTACATTTAGGGTATGTGCTTTTTATACTTACGTCTCCATTTATAAGCTTTTGATACTTTTGTGGATATGTAATGAATACTGGTGTTAGATAGTTATTTCTCAACCGGACCGGAATAATTAGACAATTTTTAGGAGAATACTTCATACTATGCAATCTTTACGTGACGTTATGACAGCATCGATTAGTTTGTAAAATTTCTTCTCTAGTCCAAAATTATCCAGACATTTTATATGTATACGTGTTTATTAATTTAAGATAGTTGTGTTGCATTACCCAGAGTACTAGTAAGAGTTTAATAATAGCTATATAAAAAGTCATGGAAGTCAGAAAGTATAATTTTGGGATGTGTGCTCGTTAGGTGATGCAAAAAGCAATACTGTAGCACTTGGGCGTTTAAAAACCTTTCTTTTCACAACGAATATTGTCATGGGGTAAATAGAGGAAATCATTGACAATCAAGGTACGCTTACTCGGCACACGATAGACTATATATGGCGGCCCGTATCAATGGTGGAGGAAGAACCCTGGAAAAAATAATAAAATAACCACCGACCCACTAGAAGCTGCTGACAAGCTTTCTCACATACCTACATTGGCTGAATCCGAGAATCGAGCCGCCGCAGACAGAGGTGAGATGGCAGTGATCCGTAACGGAGAGCGCGTTAGACCACTCGGACACTCGGGGCCCCCAACAATTTAATGTACCACAATACCTATTTCTGATGATATATCGAAAAGGTTTAGTAAATGTGTTAAGAACACAGATGAAAAAGTATGATTTCACGAAAATGAAAACAACGAAAACTAACAGTTGAAAGAGGTTGAAACACACTCGAAATATGTCACCATACTCACATACCCTATTAATATTAAGTATAGTTTTTACACCTATTACCTTTTTGACGAGAGGCTACCGCATGTGTTATGGAAAGCAAGCTATTCATTATTTTATTCTTCTAAAGATTGAGAAGAGGTATTAGTGATCATGATTTGACGTACGTATGCTAGGTTGTGGTATATTGCCTCTAAAGTATAAGCGTAAAATTACACAAATAACACGTCACATTTCTAGTAAACGAGGGAACAAACATATTTATTCCTTGAAGAAGCGAAATTAGATAACCTGCTAACGTCTCATTTACAGTCATATCATCCAATAATATTAAACATTACTTCACTTAGGAATCGTTTTAGATTTTATTATCAAGTAAACGTTTTTGCAATGGAACTTAACAAAGTTTTCGGTTTACTTATAAGTTAGATGCATCTTTTTTCAACTACTAAAGGCAATTTTGGATTAGTTTTAGATATAAAAATGTATTTATGCAGCTTTATATCCTACCTCCAAAATAAATAATATATTGCAATTTAGTGAATAATTGATAGTAAAGTAAAATCAAGGAGATGCGAATGGAGAAGTTTATTGCATTTCATGTATTCTTTTGATAATTTCTCGGCAATAGGTTACCAAGGCAACTCGCATGTGAACACAAAACTGATGTCAACATTAACCATCTCATGCATACAATATGCATCGTGTAAAGACAAAGAGGTGGCAAAAATGGGGCTTATTAAACAGTTTTATTACATCATCGACGTGTAACCATGGACACCAATATTCAGGTCCCACCAAATTATATGGGCATTTTATATACAGATAGCTGAAAGAACCTCCATTTCCTTTTGATTATATACAATATTATAAGTGTCAGAATTGTGATCCATGACGATATCAAAATCTTCCTCAATTAAAATGTAATCATTTCTTAAATCTAGAATGTATTTCTTTGTCTGAGAAAATAATTCTGAGTTGCTTCTATTTGGTTCCTTCATAGTTATTAGCGTGAATATATAAATATCAATATCCAGAATAAGTTTGTTTATCATATTGTCTTTCTTCGCTGCATGTACGATAAATTGGATATCCCTATGCAGTGCTTATAATATGTATACACTTTTAAATGAAATGTTTTCGGTGTAGAATAAAATATTTATTATTTAGCTTTTCCTTCAGAAAAGTTTTAACATTATTTCATTTCTCGGGATCCTCCAGTCCCTTGCAATTAATTGTGGCCCAAACTACTATCTTAGATAAGAAAGGGAGATTTATTATGTTTAGTTTTCCTTCATAATAACTGTATGTGTTCGGTACAACTATTAAATATTGTCTGGTGTGAAAACAGCAATTCCATGATTATGCTGTTTTCCATTGTGCTAACCATGTGGAAAAGATACAGAAGAGTTATTTAAGATTTCATAATTAACAAAATCGAGTAAACAGACAAAAAACAAACAGTATTGTCGGAAGTACACTATCGGCAAATACCTTACAAAATAGATGATAGTTGGTTGTTGCACAGGGTTTTAAACAAAACTGAACTGAAGAAAAAGAAAAATAGAAAGAAAAAAACTCTTTCATGAGAAATTATAAAAATATTAAAATGGAAGAAAATTAGAATGTTACTGTATACATTATTACCTATTTATCTAAGGTTTGTATATATTTGTAGAATATACACGCATTTACATACATTCTCATTGCATAGGTATCACTGCAACTATCTGATAACCAATTAAAATTTGTTATCAGTATTTATAAATATGAATTTTGGACCAAGATAACCTAATATGTTTAGATGACGATACTTCACCAATCTGCATATATCCAGTTTAAGTACGGAGTTCCAAAATTACGCAACCAACGAAACCGAACGATGTTGGAAAACCATCTTAGTCTATCTGAATATGCTGCTCGAATACTAATTTCAATTATGTAATACGTACCTGGTACTATTGCATTACTTTCGTTTCCGGGACGCAATATATCCGCTCCTAACAAAATATTCTCTCTTCCAGTTAGTATTTGGAAACCTAGAAAAGAAAGTAACTGAATACCAATCTTATCCGTTGGTCACATCTAGCATACGGACTATTCTCCTCTTTTGATTTCGACCAAGATTAAGGAACATCAGGGCGGGAGCAAAATATCCGTGCAGTAGTAGCCGGAACGTGTTAAGTACTTAAAAGTAGTTTTACCTCCATCTCTTTTCCAAAAAATCTAAATTTTAATAATAGTAATACATTCACCAGCTACTATTACATTTCTGAATCTCCCAGCCGGAAAGGAGGATCGTGATCTCCAAAAGAAACGTATATGAGAGAATAATTGCACTAACCCTCGCCATTATAATGTTCTCTATAGTAACCTGTTAGATAGCTTGGGCATATGTTATGATACTCCGATGCGCCTAAGATCGAAGGTAAAATAGTTAAAAGGTAGTGCGAGATGGCAAGAAGACTGTCATAACGTCACCCAACGTGGAGAGCTTCAGATAATTTTCATAGAAGAATGATCCCATTCTGCAAGGAAATGATAAGATCTCGTGATAGTGATGGCAATCCATATGTAAACGTTGGCAGCCGAAATATCACAGGAAAGCTTAAGAGGAAAAAAAGATAATATTCTGACCCTTCTGTCTCCTTTTACGTGCAGCCAAATTTAACACTAAAGACTTAAATGGGCAGATACGCCTATCTTGATCACTCCCAGCACAGATATGACAGAGGCTGTGAACCTGAATATGAACTGGAGATACTGAAAATAACCTATTCAAGACCAAAAGCCTGGTTTGGAAACAGAAGAAACAAAACATAGGTACCATAAAACCTAAAAAATAATATATTTACACTGACAGGTCATAAATCTCACTCATTTCTCACAGTGAAACTAAAATTAACAGAAGGAATGTTTTATATGTAGGATTTACGAATGAAACATTACTGACAGGTTTCAATAAACGAAAAATTCGTCTATGGATTAATTAGTGAGCTACCGTTGTCAGACGCTCATTATACATGACGACTTCAGAAAGATGTGCATCCGGCCCGATGTTGGAACCCTTAGAGAACTCGTGAGAAAAAGAAAGGGCTATATAACCCTTAATGAGAAATACAAAACAATTTCTTTTCACAAAAGGAAGAGAAGAATGTCTGCAACTGTATTCGAAGGGTAACAATGTAACTGGATTGGCTCCTACCCTGGTTGATACAGCCAAGAATACTGCCTGAAAATTGTTCTTGGCGGATTGATAAGTTTAGAGGAGCATAGCGCGATGATGAAGAATCTACAGAATGTTGTGTAGGAGAGACACTCTTTGCGAGTCGTCTGCGCTCGTCCTCTAATAGGTTGGGTATATCGGTGAGGCGCGATCGTTTATGAAACTGTAACAGGAGGAATATTTGGACAAGTCGAAACATGGAGGTTGATACCAACGGGGAAGAGTTCGATGAATTGCCTTATCGGTCTCTACGACCTCTTTGTCTTGAGAAAGATAGGCAAGATGGAGTTTGAAATGGGGCAGCCTGTGTAATTGTTGAGAATGACCCTGTCTGAAAACGTGGATGAATGTCCTCTCCGTCGATCAGGCTGAGGGCCCTTTTTGACAGGTTTCCGCTCTTGCGGCCATGGATCGGTGTTGCTGGTTCCTCAAGTTCTGGGATTATAAAAGAGCTTCTCTGTATCAGGTCCAGACGTCTGTAAGGCGGTATCCCGACTAAAGTATAACATTATATGTTGTACAGTAACATAATGAAAAGGGTTGAAAAGAATCGACCGAATTCCTGTCTGTTCCCAACAGTCGATCCAATTCCGCTCTTTGATTTTTCAAAGAGAATTGAAACGTCCCAGATGACCGATCAAAGCAAACGCCGGTTAGTTGAAGATTATCTGAGAGATTAAGTCTCTGTCCGTCTGACCAGAGCCCAAATCAGATCTATGAGAGTGAGAGTGCTGATCCTGCCTATTTTGGGGAAGACGCGATTTGCTCTTATCGGTCACTGGTACGTTTCATCCCTTCATATGACTCTGTCCATCCCCACAGGAAAGATGCACGTCATTAAACCGAGGCCTTTAAACGATCTCCAGACCATGGAAACAGCTCTTGCTTCCACATGTGGTGTTGATTTCATAAAGATATGACGTGACTAAGACCTCTCCTGAGAATGGATGTGGTCGTTCCGAGACGAAGAGGAAAAAGCGAGACCTTTTGTTCCTCACTCAGCAAATGCAGCTGCATTTTGCCAAGTCTGATACTGCATTTGTCCATCGGCACGAAATAAGGCATCCGTACGTGCGTGTACATTAAGTGCGTCATAAATAGGTGTGCTTCACAGCTGGGCCCTTTTGTGCCACACTTACCCACACCTAACAAAATATGTATGTGCTGAGCGAGTAAACTTGACAAGAGCATTCTAACCGGAAACAGATAGATCGTAGATTTTACTTACCCTGAAACTGGTGCAAACAAGATGGAATAATCAAGAGTAGAACCGCTTCGTTGGACGGATTACGAAACAGAAAACTCCAAATGTGTCAAAAGGAACAAATACTCGATCAATGCAATGAGGAAGGACAAATGTACTGAAATAGCAACAATGGAAACTATCTGGCCTGACAAACTTTTCAAGACACAGCGTATGGAGACTTTATTGAGCGTCCCGACAACCGTGTACTTGTATAAAAACCTATGGAAAGGGAAGCTTGACTTTGGTGACTATGATTATGGAATCATTCTTGGAATCATGTTCATTTATATTATGTGCATTGACTTAATAACTGAAGAAGGAAATAATAACCTTCGACTTAGTATTTCACATATTACTGCTATAAAATCTCTTACAGTTCAAACAGTAGTGTAAATTTATATAGTGGTAAGCTCTATCGCATAATATCGATTTAAAACTCTCGAGCTGCGCTCGCTATTAATCGTGATCATGATATCATAGAAATTATATAGCAGTTGTTTATGAACAAACTCCACTATGCAATACTTCTAATCGTGCATCATTCTAAGACATTATCTCTAGTTTATTAAATTATATCAAAATATATCAGGTTATCATATATACAAGTACACAACTAATGTATATTATAATATTCTGCTTTCGCTTTGAACGCGTTGTAAAATATACCTTACACAGCTTGTTATAGTTATATTAGTAACCAGGATTGTCTGATTATTTAAAGTCATTTAAAGTCATTGTTATTGTAGTTATCTGGTAAACAACGCATTTCATTTGAGGTTCAGTACATTTCATGTAGCGCATTTCTCAAATGGTGACAGGGATATTACGTTATAGGGATAGAAGTGTTGGTTAAAATACCTCGCTGGCTAATTTGCATGGTGTCCAAATGATACATTTTAGTGTTTCCTGCAGCATTTAAACCCCGGCGATTTCCTTGACAGTTGGATTAGGCTGGTTGTTTTTAAATGCATAGCACACGAATATAGTTGTATCTTAGCTTCTTACCATTTTTCCATGCAACAACATTTTGAAGCGACGGAAAAAGTACCATCTTTTATATTCCGTGCTGTTTTTCTGCGATGATAATTCTGCATACTTTGTTTCAGCTTCATAACCGAAGGCTTCCAGAGTCTTTCCGTCTGGCCGTATCAAGACTGTAGTCGGGGCCTTCAGGGAGATATTTTGTCCTCCAATCCAATTCCTGGCGCTGATATTCGTGGCATCTACATTATACTCGTGTCTAAAAGAGAATGCCCATCCCGAAAAGGTCGTTCCGAAGTCTATTGCTGCCACTAAAAGGTTTGTATTTGTTGGGTTCGTGCTTGGAGTCTATAAAAAATTAATGCAAGTGTATATTTCATACTGCATATAGACAGTAGTACTACGCCCTTAACGACGACTTTAGTTTGCAAGAATTTATGTAAATAAGTTGGACGCCACCCACCCAAATAGAAGTGTAATACATCCAAGTTTGTGCCATGAAAAAAACTGAAATCGTACCAACACGTTGATAAACAATTAGAAGCGGTAAGCAATTAAAAATATTAAAAAGGTTAAATACTGAGTGTGCAAACCTTCCTGGCACTTTGTTTACAAAAAATATTAGTGATTATTATACGTATTAAAGCTGCAATTATATCATCATTGTCACGAGTCTTTGCCCATAAAATAGGTAACAGCAAAGAATGAAAAGTAAGAAGCTTTATAAAATTTAACAAATAGGTTTTCTCCTTGAATACGAAGATAAAATATAATAAAGGGAACTTACGGTATTGCAAATTAAATCCCAAATAATCCTAAAATTACAGACACACGTTCTATTAATAAAAAGACTGAATAAACGTTAGTGGCAATCCAAATTTAGCCACACGTTGAAAGTGTTGATGTACCTGTGATAGCGTGTAAGGAATTTGCTGCGCCAACCGTCTTTTATTACATCACCATCATACAATCCAAGAAGAAATCCTAGTTTTACATTTAAGTATAACTGAAGTATCTTTTTCCAAGAATGCTGAGAGAGAGCACTTTTGTATTTCCAGAAAGGAATAATTGGAATTATTCCAAATAAAAAACTGTAGACAACAGTATCTTGATTCTGCTAAAATGTTAAAGCACGAATGAATAATCTTTCCAGTGACAAGATTATATAGTCTTCTACTTGATCTCAGGTCACAATTATCATTTTCTAAGCAAAACATATTACCTAATGGAAAATAACCTTCTTGAAACTTGTTAATGTTTAAAACATAAAATGTTGTTCTATTTAAAAAGTATGTTACTAAAATTATAATATAAAACCTGCCTTTTTCAGGTACGGTAGGGAAATTGTAGGGGAATTCCAATGACCTAGACCCAGACCCAAATAATCCTGTTTACGTCTATTAATATGATCCTAACATTAAAACTAAACACATAGAGAATAATTTAGTTATGTAATAGCTGCTTACATAATTAAAAACAAAACAAAATTAATGGTTCAGGTCAAGTAGAACATAAACTTTATTGTGGATCAGGTGAAGTCCAATATAGAATGTTGCATTACAATAGCATATAATGAAATTTAAAAAGAAACGAAACAAACTAACGATCAAACAATGCAAATTAAATATACATAACATGATATTAACCACGAACGGGTTATTTGCTTTTACTTGCAACATGCCCTATAGTAAAGGTGAATAACTGATTCTGCCGTCAATATAATAATGTTTGAAATACCTATTCATTGAGTTATTGAAATGGAATTGTGTACACTTAATGTGTATGCATTAATGTTTAAAAAAATGGGCTTGGATTTCTTTTTTGCTAACAGCGTTACCAGAGTCTGGTTTATTTTATTCCTACAATATTTCAAAATATTGAGTTTAATTCATTCCATTCTGCACCAGCAATGAGAACACCGATAAACTTAAGATTTCTGGCCGTGCGCAGGGTACTTAGAGGCTCGAGTTAGACCGTAAAACACAAGACAAAAACACTTTGTCACGAAAGCGTCCACTTTACGGAGCACTTCATCTGTAGAGCTGTTTGATTTTGTGATGTCTGGAAGTGACTATACATCTAGATTTGGAGGTGTGACTCTGTGTCTGAATTGTGATGCTGAATACATTTAGATCCTATTTCAAATAGGTATGCTGATAAATAAACCAAAAATGTTATGTTTAGTTGACGACCACATAGTATCTTCAGTCCCACCTCTGTCAGACGATCAAGAAGCCACAACTCATGGCCCGCCTTTCCCAGTCAGCCGGAGGATCCATCTAAGACTAATGTTTACTGCAGACCACTAGGTACCTGAATATGAGACAACCACTATATTCCTCGTAGCTTACATCATCAACGAAAGGTGCCAACAAGTTATATAAAAAATGCACCGAATGCGACTCTACATCTTATATATTAACGCTACTGCCAAAACCGTTCTCCCAAATTCAAACGTCCGAATTCAGACACAAGGTCACACATCCAAACGCAAATACATGGTCACATCCAGACATCCAAATACAAACAGCTGAAAATACGACTAAAGCCGTATAATACATGACACACGATCAGGTACAAATGTAATGTTCTATGTTGCGCATGCTTGTTACATATGAAATCATTTCATCGGAACTACTGTAGAAGAGAAATATTTTAATAACCAATTCGTATATGAATTTGTATTAGATATCAATAATGTGCCAGAACTAAACAGTACCTCGAACATCTTCTCATAATTTAATAAAGGCCACATTTAAAATAATTCAGGTCAACTGTTCAGTTACAAAAACGGATAGCATGACAACATATTATAATGTTTCCAATAACATGGAGTTATGTGACAGATCTAAATATCAATTTAGAACATATACTGGAACATTTAATATATTAAATGATTCTATCACATAAAACGGATAGTGAAAAAGAGAACACAATTTTATATTTCACCTACGTCTACAGCTGATGTTATTCCCGTAAAGTGGACATCTTCCTAGCAAAAGATATATGTAATTAGATTTCCATGCAAAGATATCTGATCTAGGGTATTAAACATTCAGTCAACATTTATGCTTAAAAACCTGCAAATATGACTATTTTAGGGGACTAGCACATGTGGTATATGAATACCTTAAATAATACCTTCGAAGGAGTTTAGTCGAATTTGGAAAAAATGGTTTTAATCCTTATTAAGATTAATGCATGTTACCCAAGTACTTGGGCAATATCTGAAATATGTAACCTGTCATGAGATATAAACCATTACATATCATGAAATATAACCAGATTTTTCATTACGTACAACCACATTTATCATGAGCTATAATCTTACCTATCATAAGACTAACACGACGAAGGATTATGCATTTAATAAAACAACTTCTCACCAAGCGCTAATTTTTTAGTTTATTATGATACGTATAATGAGAATGTGTTGATTCTTACTCATTTTATGTTTTGTTCACTTTTTTAGAAAGAGAGAATTTCTTATCCTATTAAGCAAAATCTTTTTTGAAATACAAGGGTTGCATTTGCCTGACAAATGTATTCAACTCGATATGCGATTTCTTTGTCCATAAAAATGAGCATAAATAGGATTTGATGAACGAAAAACTGATTATTGTTTTAGATGATCATTCTTTTGGAATCCATTTGTGATCAGAGTTTATAGCTGATTTGTTGAAAACAAATTTCACTCGAGAGAAATTATTTACTTAAAATATTCATTGCACTTAATCAAGTGTTCTTTGTCTTTAAGATTTATACATTGCTTTTGATTTTTTATTTTGATTTCATTCAAATACATTGTCGATTGCATCATGGTGATATATGGGGCCATTCAATACTATTTGAAATCAACCGGAATATTATAAAAGTTTAGACTTGTGATAGGACATTTTGAATTATTTTATATTTAATTCATAAAGCGCATGTATCTCATGAATTTCCCTTTTGTATTGTAGGGACATAAATTGCTTGTCGCTTTTACTTATGCTGGTTTATTCACTTTCTTGCTATTACATATTTTAAAACCATGAGTAGTACTAATAGCGTAGCGTTGGTTTAAACAATTATAATATAAACGGACACATATTGTAATTTTCTAAACTAATTCAATATATGCCACTTAGGTGACATGTTTTAAGATCCGGATTCGTAACAATATCAAACAATTTAGGTAAAGCAAGTTAAAGATGGTTGTGATAATGTTTAGTCCAGCTAGGTATATGTACATGAAAGAAACATTGACAATGCAATCGGAGAAAAGAACTGGCTCAAGATATACATCAGCTAACACCAGATGTGATGCATGCATGGTCGTGTATTCTGTTATGGATTTTGCAAACATTCGCAGGTAGTGATCGAAACTAATGCGTTTACATTGGTTTAAGGTACGGCCTTAATGGTAAAAATGGTTACTACTTGATAATCCCAGCTCAGTACCTCTTCTTTAGTCTGATGAATAAATCGATATACAACTTTAAGTTTCCTCAGTGAACCACATAATATGCTTTGTGCTGTAGTGTGCACAGAAGTACCTAAACCGTATGAACATTTACTCCTTTCCATTCTCTATTAGCTGCTTTTAGATGAGTAGAGTTCATCGTATTCTGAGATACCTTTCATGCTTGATCTCTAAAGTATTCGTGGAAATGTAGTTTAATCTCTAAACCAACTTTCATAAAACACCACAAATGTTATAATCGTCGTTAGAAATGTGATCTTCCAAGCATATGTAAGTGATATTCAGCTGGACGTATGTGAACTATTTAAACTATATCACACACATCGATTGGCACATGGCGCCTCTTAAGAAACGTTTACCATCCTGGTCATTATATATCATTCCGGTTTTGAATTTTAATCAAATTTGATATAATTACTTTTCGCCTTAGCTCATCTCTTTTTTGTGTCTTGCTTGCGCTACCTCAAAAACATAATTCAATAATTAAGTTAACATCGTATTTTATTGCTACTGTACATCAGTTGAAATTAGCACCTGATGATGAAAGTTATATGCTGACTATACTTTTGGAAGTCTTTGGATGATAAGTTTAATTTTACTCTTATTAGAGTAGCATTTCTCTATTATCGGTAAAATGCTTTCTTTAAACCTTTCAGAAGAATCCATGTACTGGTACAGATTTAAATCAATTCTCAAATCTTTCGGTTCCATTCTCTTGACATTTTCCTTCTGCTTGTTAACACGTATCACAGGGATGCTTGCTCAGTTGATCCAGTGATAGGAAGCTATCTACAGATTAAAGTGGCCGTTTGACATTGTTTGTAACTATATCTGCTACAAAATTTTTATTGAATGAAAACTTTGCTTCAGCGTTGTTTGGTACTATCAACTTATTCTTATGATCATTCTATACATGGCATTCAATAAATATAAGTGGTTATGTTAGCATGTGGAGAAATAACAACTAAACTTTGGAAGGATAGACTTACAATCCAATGTTAAGGTCACATGTATTTACAAACCAGGGTATTATATTTTATTTCCTTATTACAGGAGTGATATTGACAAATTCTCTCTCTCACTCTCTCTTTGGTTTCATGACGTTTCCGTTTCTGTGTCATTTCTGTTTAGACTGTAAATGCTTTATTGGAAGCTGACTATACATTGTGTGTAACTCGTATAAATGGTTTAATCATATTAATATGCTAAAGAAGCCGAATGGTTTTCGAACTAAATTGTTTGTGCTTTATGATGTGCCTACGTTAAGTTCACATTGATCAACTAGTATTATGGTTTCTATAGTTCTACAATTAGACAACATACATATGCTCCAGCATAATTTCAATTGTTGCGACTCAAAGTAACTAATCACTTTTTGTCGTCATCTAAATCGGAATTGAAACTGCAGCAGTTAAAAGACCTTCAGAAGATATTCTTCCCCTTGGTATTTGCTGTCATCTGACCTGAGACTATTTCTCTATACCGACATTGTAACTGATGTTTAAACTTGCCATCGTGTCAGTAATGTATGCGTGTCAACATGCCTACTGCTTTCAGAAATTAAATCATATAGGTTTAATAAATTTCTTAAATGCTTCACACATTTTTCGACGGATTATTTTATCTTTGAAATGTTTGTGATTAATATGGGGCATTTATGAAACTAGTTTGAGTTGATCTGAAATTGCTCATTCATCATGTAATCGTGAATTATTTCGAACTGATTATATTGGTTACGTAAATACTCGCATTCTTGTCTTCGATCCATTTTGCTTCCTTGATATATAATTTAACTCAGATATGTGTAACTGTATCTACGTAATGTAAGAAACAATTAATTCTTGGAAAAACCAAATACGTTTCTACTGTAAATTCCTGATTGAGCCTTGTAATACGTGTTGTGACTGTTGATTCGCAACTCTCATTGTGTTACACCTACTATTATAGTCTGATTTAATGTACCAATATCCTTGGTTCCAAAAAGTAATAGTTTATAAGATAAATCGATTCTAACAATCACAGTTTCGACCCGTCGCATTTCTCTTTTGATTCCTTTTGTTAACTTCGGTTTAGTATTCATTATGAACATGACATTTCATAATTTCCACACATGAATCTACATTCGTTTACACAATATACGACATAATGTGCCAGTTTCTTTGATGTTTGTAACATATCTTCAACAATTACATTCAACGTTCCTCCTTTAGCTTTCTCATTAAACCTTTATCTCCAATATATGCTTAAATATGTCTTACAATAACGATACATTATGTTGCTATAAATGTAATCTAATTCATTTTTTAAAATTTACACTACAGCGATGATGGTAAGAGATGCAATCTATTCGCTTGCTTACATGTTGGTTGTGTACACATTTATGAGACAAGAGGAATGTATGATTCAAAAAATAGAAGGTGCGCCAATAACATTGGTAATTTAATTATAAATTCGAGAAAGTGACCCATTTTACCACATTCATAAGTACATGTCCAAATACAGTATTTATCGTTAAAATGGAAAATACAAAATAGTCACTCCAAAAGTATTATCTTTTGATACCCGTAAGAACTGAAATTATTAAACTATGTTTGAATTAACAGGAAATGTCATCCACTTCATTTGAAAAAAAAATAAATTATCAGAATGTTTTCAAATTTCATCACGCACAATTAGCATTTCATAAGATCACTCAACTGAAACCAATAGAATGATTTGAAAATCGTCAAATATAAATATGTCCCTATAATGTCGATATACATGTCGCTCAAGAGTACTTCCATATGATTTAGTTTTGACGAAACCCTGTGGCTGAAAAGATATGCGATATTTTGTTTACTGTTTGGTGATTTTAAACAATCGAGAATATTTTAGTTTGTATGTACTTCTCTGTTTTATTTTGTTTTGTTTAAAATTTAGCTTTATCGCCGTTTATATTTCTAAAAGATACTCGCATACATAATGGATGCTATTCGCTCGTGTGCATGCATTTTGAGCAGCGAAAACCGACAGTGTAGATGAGTGTACCTACTGGCTGCATAAACGACTTTGAAAATAAAACTTCGATTTTCACTATCTCTAAATCAATCACCTGTTTTAGGTCACTAACACCTCGGTTTAGTAAATGTGCACAAAATTGTCGGAGGTTTTCCGTCTCCACTAACAGCATTGAAAAAATTACTAGAGCTGATTAATCGTACTGAGACGACCTGATGCTGCCGCAAGAAGATCCGAAAAACCCAACCGATTTGTGAATGTAATCTTGTCGAAATTATTTTTTCAGCACCACCAGTCACACTGGATACTCTCTGTTTAGCTACGAGAACAAATCAGACTGATGGCACAATTGCAGCTATACCATGACCAACAGTGGTGGCAGCGGTGAATCCACAAATACAATAAACCAATAAACACATACTTTTAATTAAGAACGCGGTTTTCTTGATGCCTTAATCTTGTAGTTATTGTTTCTCTTTCATTAGGTTTCACGTTTGGTCTATTCTATTAACAGTGTGACAAGTATGTGTAAGTGCTCTGCAGGCTGACCTTGTTCAGGTGCTACAAGCAGAAGCATCTATAACCATTTATCCTTTTTAGTGTCACAAACGCCATATCATAAAAGAAAAGATGTACTTGGGGAATATTTGAGTCTCCAGCAAGTGTTTGTTCTTAAGACTTAGTACACCGTTCACTTATAACTGAATTTATTGCGCTACTAAAAGGTGTCAGAAACCATCGTTCTGGTTTTCGCCTAAGAACTATTACACAGACAAGTGTATCTATGTTAAGTATCAGTCGACTAGGTCATTCGTGTCCTTACCGACTCAGTGTTTGTTCAATATACTTGACGGGGAATTCTACCTGGGTGGATTTGTCCGTAAACTCTACGTTGTTGCATAAAAAATCCCCGAATATTTTAATACCATGCTATATAGTCAGAGACAGTTGGTTTGAAGTGCTAAAGCGATTATTCCAAACTGGCTTTGAGTTGGTATTACCACATTATGGTTATCGAAACTCTTGATTTATATTGGACATTTATTTGTATTATATTTCAGTATATTTGAGGATTGGTTAAAGTCACTTGGAGGCATATAATTATGGACGAGTTGAATAAATCACCATCGTTCTTAGAATCACTCGTTAGTCTGTCGAACACTCCGTTATTAAATTCTGCAACCTTATCACCGCGGTCAGAATCCATCATTTATATGTAATAAATAATGTTAAATGCAAAACGCAAAGACAGTTAAGTACCATTTTGAAACGATGTTGAGTCCTTCGTATTGAATTTAAACTCGGGCAACCAATAATATCGATACTGCAAATGTAAAAGATGCTTGGAACATTGTCGTGTTTTCCCGCGCTGGTACTCATTTATTTGCATTGTCATAGCAACTCACCCACGTCTATATTCAGTCACGATAAAATGTAAAATCCGTGCTCGATCACTTTAAACATGGGAAGTCTAGGTTTATCAAACCTATCCCCAGTATAAGTGAAAACAAGTCGAACATTTGTTATATTAATATTTTTTCTTCGATTTCGTAGATTAATATCCCTCACCCAATATACCCCATTAATAGGCGTGGCATCAGCATCCTCAACATAGTTTTGATAAATGCAGTCCGTATACCAGTGTCTCGGTTCACCTGATTGTATTGATTTTGGCCATATTCTTTGCCTTTCAGCTTCTAAAAAAAACTTGAAGGTTCCAATTAGACGTTACAGTTGTCCAGTTTAATCTTGGAAAATCAAAAAGTGTATCGGGCCAACGTCAATAACACCCCCGTTGGTAAACTCGGTTATTTTAAATCCACATAAAACGATAATGGGTGCAGAATCACCCAAAGGTACCTCAGGTACACGTACAAGAAAGTGTTGGGCGACACCGACTGCCTACCCAGGGTGTTCCAAAGAAAAGTGATAAATCGGGTAGAGCGTAGCAAATTTGCAGACCTGTGTCAATATTTTGATCCAGGCCCATTATCTACCACAACGGATATGCACGCGCGACATTACTGTCGGTAAAATCAAACAAAATTCCTCCAGCGGGTTCTACATGTCGTTCTGATTGAAAACACCTCCAGACACTTCTGGCTGGTCACGTATCACTTTTGTAACAGTTTGTCCATCGCTCTCCCGAGCTACAGATTAAATTGCGACAAAATTGTTTTGCTGCGTTGATACCTTGTTTGGTAGTTATATGCCATGATAGCCGCTGGAAATTGCCTTCATAAACGCCTGAGGGATGCGTGTGAAATGATAGCGATTATGTGCTCCATAACTCTTAATCGACAACAAAAGTGCTTCTTCAGCTACATAAGGGAATATCACATATACCCACAATCCTAATTTTGAAGCACAGCCTTGCCATTAGCAACAACAGCGACAGTCCAAATTGCATCATTATCGTTGGGTTTTCGGTATAGAGTGACTATGTGTTTGACTCCAAAATTAGCATTGCGAACATCTCTACAAAACCCAAATATATGACTGACAGTACTCTCACACAAAAAAGATAACAAGAGTTCAAGAAATTGTATTTAAACTGCGCGAATCCAAGGTTCTAATGCGATCTTGCACTTTCTATAGCAGCGCCCTCAGTATAATATCTGAGTGGCATACCAGCGGGTTGAGGGTCCTTGAAATCAGCTTGTGTAATTTTGATGTGATAAATACTGGAAATGCTGAAGGTTCTCGTTTGCGTCCTTTACATCATAGTCTTGTATAGTCGTTAGTGTATCTGACAAGTCCAAGAATTGTCTTGGTAATATCATTGTTGCTCAAATCGGAATATTTTACCGGGTACGAATAATACTGAAAATTTGTTTTTATTGGTTCTGTCCTCAAAGGAACATCCGTGTCAAACACAGGATCGGTTACTTTCTTAAATCGTGCCATTATTTATCAATTAGTGGTTTCGTTTAACACCTTTTACTGTCTCTACCACTCATGCGTACCACCATAACTTGGTTCATATGGCCACATTAGCAAATATGTAATCAGTTATGAGTTTGTGAGCGGCTTCGTTGATAATTAATCACTGGCAATGGCATTATTTCTGTTGATGTAAGTGTAATTGCCTTTGGTACAACCCGTGGTGTTCGATTTACTAATCGTAATAGTCAATCTCGAAACCATGGAACAGCTGGTAATCACATATTATTTAATCGATCTCCTGCAACATTTTTGATGCTATCAACGACATGCAATCAAGCTTGTTTAGCAATTGGTGCAGTGCTCGATGACATGGTCGCAAGAATCTCTGGCGCGTCTGTAGACAATGCCTGAATAACATCGCCCAACCCATTCCTGTATTATGTCATGTTTTCTAACGTTAATAATACGCACGGGTATTACACGTCCACGTAAGATTATCGTTGTATTAAATATAAGGTCGATATCTAATGTACACTTGTACTGCTAAGGTTTCTGAGCATGCACCCTTCCTAGTCCTTAAGAGTTAAACGACGTTGTGTCAACCGGGTATTGTGACATTAAAGATACTCGGTGCTAAGTGAGCAATCGGTACCGAATCACCTGGTTCAACAGTTGGGAAAACTCCTAACAGTATGTAACCTATTTACACAAAAATCAATATCGCAAAGTAGCGTGTTGTCGTAAATACAACCCTGAGAGTCCCCTCGATGATTAAAATCCATCAACAAAAGGAGATTTGTTATGCCTTTTTCTGGACAGCATATGCTGGTACCACCTCTCCAACATTTAAACTTTTAACTGTTCCTTAAAGTTTTAGCTTATTTTCCAATTTTGTTCCGTGCTGAAGTGGTTCTTGTTTTGGATGATTTGCAAGTGGGTCTCCAATATCCTCTTGCATGTCCGCTTAGTGTTGTTGCATTTATGATGAATGTATTGTTGCATACTAAATTTTTTTTGATCAGCAGGGGATCCTCGAATTGTAAGGTCTTGTCGTGACTGTAACACATCTTTCTTCCATTTACGTACATCCTTAAGCTAGCGGAAAAGTGAGAGTTGATCGTTCGCGGCTTTGCCACGTTGGTCAGCATATTCTGATGTGTCATTGTGTATGTTTATTCCAGTTTTTAAATTGTTTTCTCCAAACTTGCTCGATTAATTCCCCGTCCTCTATTCAAGTCATTAGTGAGAAAACTAAAAAGCTTCTGTCTCAGCAAACATATTCCGAAGTACATCCGACGAGTAATCAACAGCACACCAGGACCAACAAATGATAGAACGATTATCCGCATCAATGCTGCAAATATTATCAGCGTGCCACAGTTGTCTGGGATCATTTTAGAGACGTGTCCATATTGTTGTGTGACATAGATCACGTAATTGTTATTATATCGGCCTTGCAGAATATATTCTCGATGGGATGTCTTGGTATTCAAGCCCCATATCGTAGTACACGACAAGATTATCCTAACTTGGAACAAGGTCCTCAATGGTAGGAGCTTCACTGACAATAAAAAAGAAATTATTGGCGGAAGGTGCTTCTTGGCACTATTGAAGCGCTATCGTAAAATCTTTGAGTATACCATAATACGGAAGTCCTGGCCAGTGAGTAAAGCACGATCTGAGGTTGGAAACATTTCACCATGGTTGAATAGAACAAGCTTTGCCTGCGTAGAAAAATTAATAAGAGAAATGCCATGTTGAATTTAGCTTGTTGTATAAACTCAATCGTGCCTTCATAGTGTGTGCTGTGCCAATTATATACTTAAAGTGCAAATCCGACTCTGGTTCAGACACGTAATAGTAGACCTCGATTGCAAAAATATTTACTTGTGTTTAAAATAGTCGCCGGCGTTGATGATGATGCTTCGTTGACGAAGCTACCGGAGAAACCGAGAAGTAAATATGTTAGTGAAAAGCACTGCTGGACATACGACGTAATCTTAACAACCAACCAAAATCTGCAGAAGCACATATGAATCGTGTAGCTGTTGCATATTACCAACTTCATCTTTCGTATCAAGCATCAAGTGATATTCTTGCACGTCAACTTGTTGAGACAGTATTATGTATATTTAATTCGCTTTGCTTGGTCGTTATGTTATTTTATTTCATTATAAGTTATGGATAATGCTATGTTGGACTTGAGCTTGTACAAAATCAAGGCCATTTACTACTTAACCCGGCTCATTGATTATATTTATTCTGTAAACAGTTAATGCAATGCTAATATTTGTTCCAAGTATGGGCTAACTATTACGGTCATTACCTTAGCCTGATTCAAAGACATTGTGCTTACCATGGCCTTTATTGCAATTTTAGTAATAGACTTTATATATATGTATGCATGTATATATATATATATATATATATATATATATATATATATATATATATATATATATATATATAATATTTTACCTTGTAAACATTTGGAACCTTACAAAAGGAGATTATCCATTAGGTAATAATAATTTTAAAAAATGTTTAATTCAGGTTACTGTTCTCTGGAAATATAAAGTGCTAGAGAGAAATTCAAGAAGGATACATTCTTGGATTGTATTAGTGTAAATAAAAAAGCGTGTTGCCATATCCCTACAACACAAGTCACCTCAGGCAGATCAACACTTTCAGCGTTGTTTTTTTTTTGAATACTGCTATAGTTTATTCAGAACTTTAATCTCTAATAATTGTGTTTATAATTCTAGGGTTACCTGGATCTAGTTTACAATATCGTAAGTTCCTTCTTTTACACTTTTCACTTTGTATTTTAGGGAAATAAATTATTTATTGAATTTCATAAAGCTTGTTGCTTCTTACTCTTTTCTATTAGTTATTTCAAGTACATAGAGTCCAAATTTTAGATACCATCCTTGACTGGAATATGATCAATTCTGCACTCAGAGAATAAATTGATAGAATCATTATTAAATAAGATATAAAGTCCAAGATTGTTATCGGTGGCCTAGAGGGGGTGGACAGAATCCATTCATTGGAATTAACATGTAGAGAAGCGTATTTTGACAGCGGACTGTGCAGTCGGCGCGGGTATTGTTGTTGTTCTTGTCATTTTGTAGGTTGAACGCCCCTTTTCAGCACAAGATGGGCTTTACGTGGCGGCAGTATAATTGGTGGAGGAAGGACCCGGCAAACACCGGAAAGAACCACCGGCCCACGAATAGTTACTGGCAACGGCGCGGTTATTGTAAAGGTGAATCTGCCATTGAAATGCGCGACAAAAGCCAGCCATGTGAATATACGAGCTTGGTTGTCTAAACACGTGCTCTGTCAAATTTATCTATTCGCACCAAGAAAAATTTCTCTTGGCTGAGGTGATGTGAATATACCTAATGAAATCTTATGTTGATCTTTTGTTTCTTACTCCGTATCGGATACGTGGACGACAAAGACCCTACACACTTACAGTACTGGTTAAGAAATGTAGCGTTTGGCAGCAGATACATGGTAGCTGAGACATTCACTGCCAAAAATTCAGCTGTTTGATCCAGGTAAAGAATTTCATGAAGCTGATGATAACAAAACACAATTTGCATATTGTCTTGGATATGTTGTTATACATAGTGACCAATAAGTTGTGGAACGATTTAACCCGTACACTTACGTAATGGTTGTTTAGACAGTATTGACGAAGCTTCACGTTTGATTTCGCGGGTGGGCAACACGACTACCATCAGTCAAACGTGCACCAAATAATGAAATAACACGCGCTATTGGATTAAAACCTGCTGAAGCGATTCGGCAGAAGACTCTCACGGTTATTTTCCTGAAGACCCAACAGGAAGGAACATCATAGTGTCCACGAAAGCCACGCCC
Organism: Sinohyriopsis cumingii; assembly: GCA_028554795.2. Lineage (NCBI taxonomy): Eukaryota > Metazoa > Mollusca > Bivalvia > Unionida > Unionidae > Sinohyriopsis > Sinohyriopsis cumingii. Next base: position 134,801,996 of record CM068829.1, read on the forward strand.
TTTAGACTTCGTGCACCGATTCGACCAATTGAATTGCATGTCATTCCTGCAGGCACATAACTACCATTAAAGAACATTTTAATATGTTAGGCCATCAATCGTAAGTTGATTGACAATTGCTACGTGTAAGTGGTGATTCCCTAATAGATCATCTATTGCTTGTTGTCAAGCGGTGAAAGTCACCTTATTGCACCGACACACATCTATAAAATATTAATTTTTTGTACTAGATCGGATTTGCTGTGGGTAGGAACTCACATAGGTCACGGAGTCTTTTTACATATTTGTCGTTTTTGAGATCTTTTATAACAAACCGTGGAACTCCTTTTGCTTTTTTGACGCTTTTACCAATCTGAGGCCCAACCACGACCTAGTCCGACGTATTCTTTGATAGGCATTCGTCTTGGAACCTTCCAACAACCATTTTTGATGCCGTTACTAAGCAGAGAATGAACTTCTGGATTACCACTTGTGCCAGATTCGTTTACAAATATGTTTGCGCATTGTCGTAAGTGATATACATAAGACGTGAATCAATGTTTGTGCAGAGCGTCTTGGAACGATACTGGTAAAGCGGTTTAATCTTGTCATTGTAAAACGTGTGCATGAGCGTCTTTGCCAATCAAATATAGACAAGCCAATACGGATTGGCTTTGCCAATTTTAGCTTTGCTTTCTTGCTGTGGACAGTTCGCTACGAGTCTGCCGTTAAAAAGTGTGCGTGACTGAAATTCCGAGTCAGCGAAGTTTGTCTTGTTCACTATCACGGACAAGGTTAACATGGATAAGTTTGCGGAGGTTATCCATTATTTTCCGAACACTGCATTTCATGTGAACCCCTTTTTAAACTCACTAGTTGCGACCGTGCTTAGATCCGTGTTTATCTTCATATATAACATTATCGATGCGCTCTGGAGGAAATCAAAGTACCCGATGGACACGCAGCACACGCATATGAGCTCGAAGAAAATACTGCAGGTTCATAACACGCACAACATAATTAAATGTAATCCAGAAATTCACAATAGATCTAATACATTCGCGATAGCAACGACCCAACTGCTCAATGATTTAGCATTGGTACTGAAATATCCACGACGTGCTTACATTGCTTCCGGGGCCAGTTGGTAGTCATTGTGAAGGTGGTGAGTGTTTTCTGATTACTCCAGATCAAGTTCATAAAGTACCCGATATTGCAGTAATAATCATGCACACGTGCCCGTTTTGGTATAACCATAGCTGAGATCAGTTCCCTAAAAACCGCAACAGTTATCATCCCCTACCATATAAAGTTCATAAGTCAAGATACATGATGTAACATTTCGGGGGAGCGGAGTGATATCCATCCAAGTTTTGATTGTTAATGCAAGAGTAGTAGTGGCTCGTCTTTGAAATTCCGCCAAAACTACCACGTTCAATAAACAGATGCTAATCGATATCAATCATTTCGATAGCAGTGCATTCCTTTTGACAAACATTAGTACACTGGATTTTAATTCTACACATGCATGGCTGTATGATTAAACGCTTCAAAGACATACCCCAGCAGTAGAACATCCGCACGTTGGTGATAGTCACTGAGATTTCGACAAACAAACGCGGACCAGAAAGTGTTTGCTTGTGAGTAGCAGTTTGATGTAATACCTGCATAATGGATTTACGAACGGAATGCTTCAGTCGGTGTTAAATGAGTTTCGCAAACTTGTTCCAATAATTCATATACTCGTATATCCCACAGTATCGATCAGTGATATTGAATCAATGGCTGCCATTCGCTGCAAGGTTGCTCACGCGTTTGTCAGGGATGGAAGTAAGGAATTGTAATGAATATATGAATTGCAGCTAGCTGAGCGTAAGCATCATATATTTTGCTATCATGCTTGGGATGACACTTATTAGTGACGTTGATGTTGCTACGATTCCATGAATGATCAAGTGACCATAATATCCTTCAGGATATGAAACACTAAAGAAATTCATGCTTTGCTTCGATGCATTCGGATCTATAGATTGCAAGAGTTGTGTGCAGCTCCCATGTGCACGCCAGGATTGTGGCAGAGATAGTGAACTGTAAATCTTTTAGCTTCACAATCGATGTCAAAGCGACCATCACAGATACAGCAATGTCTTTCCTTGGATCCGGGAGATATTCTTTATCCATAGGTAATGAGATTGCTATACTGAACCATTTCATATCTCTCAGCAACAGGAGATTATTCTGGATCCGCCGATGCGAATCGTTTTTTTTTTGTACATGTGGGCATAGTGTAAGCGCATAAAAAACGTTTGTTCCAAGTGAATACATTAACAGCGATAATGGGGTTAAGTTCTTCAAATGTTTTGTATGGCCTTACAAAACGTACCGGAAATTGTATATTACATCGCCAAGGCTGTTCTGTTTTTTTGCTAACTTGATCCTCTGGATGAAATGTTTGTGGCAAGCATACAGTTGAACATTCACGCATCTGTCAAGAGTCCATCCTAATCTTACGTTGGTGTATAGTTACAACGTCTCGAGAATCTTTTCAATGCCTTTGTCGATTGATAGACTTCATGTCTTTTCCGTTCAAGATCAAAATTGCACTGCAGGGTTGCGATCTTTATCCAATCCTTATCTGATGATTTGCGATTAAGTGGCATAGTGAAATGTGCACTGAAAGCACTAACTGCTTTAGCTCTGGTCGCAGCACTGTTGTAACACAAATACTATTCAAGGACATATATTTAATAAGGTTTCTTACAGTCGGAAATTAGCGTGAGCGCATTCAGAGTAATCACATGATAATCTTCATAATCGCTAAGACGTTTTTGTAAACGAAACCAGGCATTTGTGCTAGTTGACGCACATGCTTGACTGCCTCGGCGGTAATAGAAGCTTATATATGGTTCTTGTTCATCCTGAACTATAAGTGCAATTTTCGTCCACCTGGCTCTTAGATAGTTTGATTTACTAATCGAGCTGCAGTGAGAAGCGATTCATTGGTGGTAGATGTTATTTTCTTGCACCTGCTGCATTTATATAGTATGCTCGCGCGTGGATTATTTCAGTTTTCGTACTGTTAACTTTGCCTTTACAACCGGTTGTGGTTTACCCTATTAATTCGGGTATGCTAGATTTTCGCATGATATTCGTAACACATACTCTAGCACGAGTTTTCTAAACTGATATACAATAGGCATACTGGTAAATGAGGGACAATCATTGTCTAATTTCAAATGTGGTCAATAAATCTTTGTAGCATTTTTGCTTCATCATTCTCAGAAAATGAGATCGCTTTAATCCTGGATATTATGCCATTGACTTCTGTATTCTGTTTTAATTCACAACGTTAATGCTGTCGGGTTGTTCTTCAATGATATCTTCGACTGTTTTTACAATCATAGGTTACATATTTTATTACGTTGGCGAATTTTTGCCAGCGCGTACTATAATACTAGCGAATATATCTGCATGGCGGGCAAAGCTGATTAGAAGACATTACTCCGAAAATACATTTATAGCCTGGCCGAAAATATAGACAAAAAGGTACGTATTGCAAAGTGATTTACAGTACTCCCAATAGCATGTTCTGTTGCTGAGTTCCCGTCATAGACATTTGCACTGATTGAGTCATAAGGTCATTGCACATCTTATGTATTTAAAATTTTTATTCTTTAATAGAAACAATCATTAATGTTTTTGATTGATTGTGTATGTTTCTTCAGGCGTATGTACTCCTCTTCAAATATATTGGGTTGTCAATTTACTCTCAGGGAATATTAAACAATGTAAAATACCTGTGATATTAATTACTATCACTGTGTATTGCGTTGTAACAAAAACATTTTCACCAGACCGCATCAGCTTGGTTTCACCCTCAAATAGAACTTATGTTTGAAAATAATTTACTTAAATTAGGTATTTAACCAAATCCGTGACCACTGATCGGTACAAAATATTATATCAACTTGAAGATAACAACCACTTGCGTGAATCTAGACTACAAAGTTTCAGTGTATTTGTATATGAACCTGTTTTTAATGGCTTTCACTCATTTTCCGAAAATTTTAACATTCTTACAAAACGTGATCCTGTTGTTTCCATATATTATAGTTCCTAGGTCATGTTTCTAACTGATTAACTCTGATGATCTTCGATACTATATTCTATAATTACATATTTGTGGCATTTACTTTTTCCATATATTAACTGGGTTGTCAAGTCAAAGCCATCGACTTCAAAATTACGTGTACAATATCATGTAATTACTTTTCACGATTTTCCTGATAAGACTGAACAGGTTTACGTCGTTTTTATTTCAAGCTAAGTAATTCATGAAGAAGCTCTAAATTACGTGTTGAAAAAAGCATACATTTTTGGAATCATTTGAACAAATCTGTACGACGCATTTTATTAAAGCAGCTATTCAATAGTTCCTGTAACGTTACATACACTCCATTGTGCTGTCGTTGTTTTAGTTACTGTATTTTCAAAACCTAATAACTGTGTTTCCAAACACATTTATACCAGTTATATAGTTTAGTAGCCGATTATTGGTTTGCAACATATTTCACTCTAGCACTGAAATTATATTGTTTGTACCATTGTGCATGTACTCACATGTAACGTTCGGAAACATGGCATTAAAGATTTCAGTATAGAAGGTGTTGGTTTATCTCAGCTACTGAAATTTTAATGCATACAATTAGGACTCAGGGCTAAAACTTTAGTCCGTATATCATTTGCTTTGATGATTTAAAAATGTTACGTCTATATAAAGTTATTCTAACCTTTGTTTTGTTTCTTGTCTTCTTGCAGCAAAACATTTTGATACCAATTGTCTGTAAAAGAAAAGAAATCTCGACTAAGTAAAATATACATAGCTCAACGATTTTTTCAATAGTGTATATCGCTATTCACGCCTGATACCTGTCAATGCAGTTAGCATTGTGAACAACACTAGCTGTAAAATTCGATTAAATGGTCACTTTCATCATTACCAATATAGAGATATAATCGTATGCGATGGGTTAGGAGCTTATAATTCGGCAAAGCCACCTGCGAGTTCTAGTTTGTAGAATAGACCCGATGCGTCCTTACTACAAGTCGTTTGAGGCGACTAAGAGGACGCAACTTGTTGACCATTTGTTGCTACCCGTATTGAGGGAAGAAAGTAACCTAATTGTTGGGATGTGCTCTATCACAGCAAATTAGAACATCACTCTTAGCCCTAGGAATCAATCTTAATTTTATTTTATAACATTCTCCTTCCCTTTTTCCCACCGCTCCGGTAGGATCGTCTTGATGGATTTCGTTACGTGTGGATGTGCACGGGTGACGAATATATTGCAAAACATAACGGTTATAACAAGGTCAGTTGAAAATAGTAAAACCCTCATGATCAGCCATGTAGCGAGGATTAGTTTCCTCGCTTTATGGTCATTCAAACAAATCACGCATAAAGATTGCTTGACTTACTTTCCCCATTGGTAGCAGAAAATACCATTGTTGCTCTAATCGGCACACCAAAAAGTGTGCAAACATTAAAGTCATGTAGTTTGCTTCCGGAGTGTGAGCGAAGAGGACAGGTGAAATATCTAGAAATATTAAGGTTTAATATGATATACCAATTATATCTTTTCCCACACATCTGTGGATTTATCCATCCGTCCAGTTTGGTCATAGAACACAGTCAATTTAACTATAGGTTCTCTACATTTGTTTCTCAGTACTGACGTTTCCACTGTGTGACAATCAATACAAATCATATGTTAATCTAAAATACCTTCAAAAACGACTTCACGGTGAAGTTCTTGTCAAAGGTTGACCTTCTCTTTTTTGAGACGCTAGACTGTCAACAGAGCAACATGTAAACGGAACACATATTTCGCTTCCGGATCATCACCAAGGCCTTATTACTCACTGTGCACTGTCGCCGAAATACACACGGACAACCACACCCTGAGCTCATATTCTTAAGAATAAACAATTACCTTTAAATCCCTACCAAACATGCATAAATAAAACTCTTCTGTCATCACCAAAATGAGAGAGGAAAAAATGTTCCAAAAATGGACTAGAACTAGATTCGTGAGTACTGAACTGTAAGAACTAATTGTGACCTGATTCCTGAAAATCTACTTGGCGGGAAAATGCAGGAAGCCATCAACATCAATACTTACATTTTATACACCAACACTACCCACGGTAGTAACAATTGGATGTTTGAAAGTCAAATTTGAATTATACATTCCAAATCCAGTTCTATGTTTTAAATGTCAGAAATATGGCCAACACGAAGATAGTTGGTTCAAAACCCCAGTGTGTGGCCGATGCGGCGAATCTTCACATCAGGAACGCGACTGTAAAGCCACCCCACACTTTATAAACTGTCGAAAAGATCATCACATCAACTCTCATGATTACGAAGTATAAAAAAATTCAGAAGGTGAAATACAAATCAAATATCCAGAAAGATTATAGAATGGAAAACCTTTTTACATGGCCCAACGTTCTCAACGATAACAAAAACCAGTCCAAAGATCAAAAATAATGCATAGACAAACATAGGTCTACATAATGCAACAACCCATTCCTATATTCCTTATCATAAAGCTCTAAAAACACATAATCTCTACATAGACTATATTCAAAAATGCTCCAACGCCAAAAATCATCAAAAATTAAACCTAAACTGAACCCCCGACAGGCAGCACAATGGGTTTGAGGAACTTGGACTAGCTATCTATAATGGCTGTTGAGTAAACATTGTTAAAGCCCCTTAAAACTCATCTTCATTCTACGCATTAAGAATTTAAAAGCAAAATGATTTAAAGGCCTTGATTTGCTCAATGCAGTAGAGCACACTGACTAGGGTACTGATTGAAACGTTGTTCTTAACTGATATAAAACCTTTATTTGATCCAAATTGTTCTAGTATTTCAGCTCATATTCAAAAGAGCTTACTCCATGGGATTCACCATCAAGCAATACGACTCACCTTGGGGGCCTTAGAGCATCCCTACGTGAAAGTCTTTAGGCTGAAGCAAACGAGCCACCTGAAGCACATCGTAGAGATAACTTGTCTTTACAATATGCTTTAATGTTTATTTTGCAACAAAAAAATTCCAAAGACATTCCTACATTTGGCATAATAATAGTTTACAGCATTGACAATACCAAACTTATTTTTCTTAAAACTCCAAACGTCATTTGTATTTGTAATATTCCAGCGGCTTTTAAAATAGTCAAGATTACTTTTTACTCAGCACAAAAGAAGATATCCTTCCATTTTTCATAAATCTTATAAAGAAAGCCTCTTTAAATATAAGTACATCACAAGAATTTATACTAATGGTTCAAAGAATATGGAAAAAGGGTGCTGCAGCATTTAATAGCGGTAATTACACTGCATAGTTTCGTTTCCCCCGGATGGTGCATCAATATTTTCAGAGCAATCAGGGCAATAGTTATTCCCCTGAAACATATCGAAAATAATAATTTTGTAAATGTTATCATTCACTAAAAGTACTTCAATCATTGTACAATATAAAGTTTGAAACCCCATTATTGGCCATTATTCTCCTTAAACATACAAAGCTGTGTGCCTCTCGGGATAGTATATACTGCTAGTTACCTAATCATGTCGTAATTAACGGCAAGAAAAAAAAAACAGATCGAGCTGCCAAAATAGCCATATGTCTACAACTATCTGGTTTAAATTAAAATACACTAATTTTGAACATGGCATAAAAAACCTTATGATATAAGCGGCAGGCGTTATGGAATGAGAATATAATAACAAACTCCATGTGATCAAACCCTCCTTTGGTGAATTGCCTCCTTCCTACAGAACCATCTGTATTGACGATGTGATTATTTTATAAGGAGAATTCGTCATACCTATAAAACCTACTGCTACATGTTAATGGCTGAGGTTACACCCGAGAGCGTTTCTTCCGACAAAACCCTTTACCGTGAAACACTTTATTTAGAACATATTGTTTCAACCTCCACGCTATCGTTTCTACAATGTTCAGCACATATAGGAACGTTATGATACAGTTAATGTGTCTTGTATTTGAATTGTCTTGAATGAAGTTAACATTTTCAAACATAATTTGTGTGCAACCTATTTCATTTGAGTTTTTCAGTATTTTTGGCCAATATGTTTACTGTCAATCACCCTAACTATCTTTTATGATCAAATTTCTACTTACTCCTTATGCACAGCATTTATATTCCCAGTTGATCAGGATAATTATTATATTATCCTCGCCAACTTACCGTTTTAGTTTTGTCTTTTAACGCTGGAAGATAATGAACCCTATTTCATGCGTAAATCATTTTTTATATAACCTTGTTGTGGCACTATATAGTCTGATACCTCTGGCAATAAATCCACAATTGGCCATGTAATGTGAATTGAACCCGAATCGTTTGTATATCGATACCTCGCCTTAATTGTACGCAATAGCTCCCAATAGCCTCTCGCCTAGGTTCTCAGAGTCCCAGAATGTGTATATGGAACATAGTATCGAAGTTATGTGTCAGTGTAATATTGAAAATAATAGATGCAAGCACATTTAGCTTCGACACCCGCAAAAGCTATAACTTATGAATAAAACCTTGCCAGTTACTCAGACCTCAGCAACACCCAATCCATCAGCGGGAGCGACATAGCACTTAAATATTCATATATATCTGTTTCTCTCGCTGGTGCTCTAAGAATGTTATGAGCTTCTGAGTAAGTAACAGGTGTAAGGTGATGTTGTTTGCATTTAGAAAACGCACAATAGAGAGAATGTTAGCATATCTCTGTGATACTTTAATGTACTGTGATTGCAATTTCTTTGGATATCGTACTTGTGGAAAATGCACAAAATTTAAGTACACAGCTAATCAAAATGATTCCTTCAATGTACTCGAAAGATTAGCCTGAATTAGACTGAAGTACACCAGCTTCAGCAGTTACTAAAATAAGGAAAACTAGCCAAACTACACACCACCAGCTTCGGGAAGTGCAATAAATGAATTACCAAATATATCAAATGTAAAACAAGAACATTTATACTCTTCTTTACAGTTTCCCTCTGAAGTTCCAAAATTCAAAACGACCAAGCGGAACAAGCAGTTTTGTGATAGGTGTACGTCTGAATTAAAGCCCAGTTCAATACTCTTTTAATCAACATTACCCCCCTTCAATCATACACCGAAATAAAAGGAATTAAAATTTATTTTAATAATACGTCATTTTTAAATATATTGTAAAACCAGCAAGAAGAACCCGGGAAATTATTTTTCTTTAAAAGACTAACCATATGCAAAATATGATATACGAAACTTTATAGCGCCACCCCATCTATCTAACGAAAGCATTCGTTAGAAATATTGCATTTTTAATAACAGCTCCGGTCCTTTAATACAACTTGTCTTTATTGATTTGCAATATGATTTAAATAAGGACATGGTAATGTTTAAGATGCTTTCCAAAGGCAACTTAATATAAAAATACATAGCTTATATTATACGGGAACTAGCTCATTTGGAATGAAAATGCAGATAGACAATGTACGATTTTGCGATGTCATATATCCAGAAATATGTTAAGTGACATGAAACTCACGTTGGGGCCGACAAACATGTCTTTATATGAATAAGCATTACTTTACAGATTCTCAAAGATTATAAACATCAGTCAACATAATAAGACAAGCCCATTTGTATTGTACACAACCGAGCAATACTACTGTCTCGCTGAAATATATGAGCTGGTCCTAATGCAAACACTGTGGGCGATCATTACTAATCATATTCAACAACTTGATGGAGAATTGCATACGGATTCGACGATAAAGTAATTATTTCAGGTTTTTAGGAGCTACAAAAAACAGTAGTGCTGCCTTGAACATACATAACTTTAATAACACTTTCTTTGTTTTATCGCAGATGTGCATCTATATATAACGACGGTCTGAAAGTGGGAGACAGATTTGTAACTCCCTTTGCAATACAGCATGGCACCATCACTAGCTGGTTAATAGATAAAGCCTCAATTTTTACTGCAAAAATTATAACCATACTTAGAGCATTGAACAACGTTGAACCATCTATGTATAAAATTAAATCACTTTTATGATTCCGTTTTCTTATTAAAAGCCTTGCATAATTTCAAATCTGACCACTAGTTAATATTTGATATTTTAAAGAAACATGATGTTCTCGTACTATCCGTATGGTCTGCTGCCTAGTCACATCATCATAAAGAGTGATGAAAGAGCAAATAAAACAGCCAAAGCTGCTATGCAATCTTCCGTTTCCGAATGGAAGACTCTGTGTAATGACTACAGATAATGGGTAAATCAACATGCTCGCTATACTTTTCAAAGCTTGTGGAATGAAAACTCTACGAACATGCTTAAGAACATCAAACCCACTGTTGAAGGGTGGTATCCCTCTATGGGTAGGTACTGAGCCAGTCGCGTGTCGGACACACATACCCGACACATGAATACCACCTGAAGGATGAACTTCGATTGGAAGTGTACCCTTCCAGCGTCAAGTTCGTCAATTTCCACTGTGGGGCGGAAATATTGCTACGTGAACTGTTTGAAAAAAGAACCGAATGAGGATGTTCAACCTGATCATATCTCATACTTTTAAGTGAATGTGGTTTATACAATAAATTTTAATCATGTCATAAGGAATTTACTTACGGTCCATTAACATGTTATTTTCTATAAATCTTGTAGAATTTTAACATCTTACGTTTTATATTTGCTTTGCTGTGCACAATTTTCTATGGAAGGGTTTAACTTCTTAAATTATTTTGCAATTCATTTTAACATATTTGAAACTTAACCTATTTTTGTCACAGCATGGTCCATGGTTGTTCCAGCATCAGTTGTTTGTTGTCATTGTGAGGGCCGTATATTTGATCCTATTTGGGTCAAACTACGAAAATTTCAAAATCTTGGACGAGTTATATAATGGTGATATTTATCCGTACGTAAGAAGTTATCTGAAATCTGCCTGGTTCGTCTTTAAAAGAACTCCGGAGGCCACAGTTTTGTTAAATGCTAATATTAAACTTGATAGATAGACTTTTACCATCAAGATCTCGAATGACCTTACTCATACGTATTTTGCAAGTCGACATCATTTAGCGTATGTTTTGGTTAGCTTCGTCACGATTCTAGGTCAGTAGTTTTGATAAAATATTGATCAAAGCTGGAAAATATTGGTCTGTAATAGAAATATTGAGTTTGGTTGCAAGCAAATTTCTACGTATCAAAGTGGTAATGTGTTTTTCGCTTTTGCACCTGAAGAGTTGTATTTCAAGTTGAGTTTTAATCAAACGTGTACACACACACAAACACACACACGTATATATATATAGCCCAGGTATGTTACCCATGTTACACCTATTTTTAATTTAACTTTCAGTAAACCCTATAATTTAATAATTTAAGTACAGATTAGTAAATGCATGCTAGGAGCCGTGAATAAATATTAATTCATTTATATGCATTCGCATCACCATTGACATGTAAACGTGATGAAATTTCGCTCATTCTGAACAGAATGTCTAATTTGTTGTTGTTGTTGTTGTAGGGTTTTTCAGCACACGATAGGCTATACATGACTCCCAGTATTAATGATGGAGGAAGAACACGGGAAATCCCCGAAAAGAGCCACAGGTCCACGAGAGACTACTGGTAAGTTTTCTCACATACCCACATTCGCTGTACCCGAGACTTGAACCCACAGAGACAGAAGTGACAGAGCAAGAAACTTCATGAATGTATTTTATTCTCGGTACACCACTTTATAGAATCTTATACTAAGGAGATAAATCTGTAATAAGGAATATAATCCAGGGATTTAGCCCATCTTATATCTAAAATGGGAACATTTCGATTGTACAGAAATCGACAAAATACATTTCAAATCATTACTTACAGTCGCAGCAAGTTAATTACCCTTATCGACCACTGGGGGCAACACCGTTATCGTTTCATGACCAAAATTTTGGGCAGTTCATTCAATATTGTGCCTTTAAAATACTGAAATGGATTTGCAACCCTACAATGGGTTGAAAATACGCTGTTTATTCAAAGAAGAAACGTGTCAGAAGAATTATATAATTTAATAAGCAGTAAAGCTGGGGATTCTACTAAAAATCTTTGCATTATCTAAATTATCTGCTTTCCTCGACGAAGAAAAAGTGTACAAATTTTGATTGTCCCATTGTAAAGAATATTTATGAAGAGTTATAATGAATTGATTTTTCTACATCCCACGTTTAATCTCTCCACCATCCAATTTTCATAATTATAAGTGAATTATAATAGTACTAGTGTACAAACACGCGTATCATTTCAATCATAAATTTATATTCTCTTGTGAGAAACCGTATTAATTGCCTTAATTTCATAAAACTTCCCATTCTTATGCTTAAACATTCCATGAGCGTGATGTTGAAAATTAATAACTGAATCACATTTAGTTCAAATATTGTTTTATAAATAAGGGTACTGAATGACAGATGGATGGATGGATACAAAGCCTATATTAATGTGACCTTTCTTCTTCAACATTATGGCTACAATAAATGAATCGCTTCCTCTTTATTGTAAAAATTAGAAGGTTAATACAGAAGCAAGAACTTTGGCAAACGTACACTTGTAAACTAAGTTATTTTATGATATTGCCGGACTTGAGGGCCTGTCATGACATTAATGCTGATAACAAATTATGTAGTGTTGAAATGGATTCTCTTGTTAATTACTTGAGAGAAATATTATAATATTTTATGAGGAAATATTTATTCAGTGTTTCATGATCTCTATAGTTAGTGAAAAGATTTATATAAGAAGCTGCTGCCATGTCAGTATGGGGGATTATAAGATCCCATTGTGAATGGGCAACAGGGATGGGACCACCTGCCCACGGCAAATATGTGCGAACAGTCTCGTATGCAGCAGTCATGTTTGGAAATCAGTACATGGTGAAAACAGAGGAGTCATGCACACAAAAGCTTCATAGGTGACAAAATTTTAAGGGCAGTCCCTACAACTCTTGTTAACATGGACATACATAGAACATATGAACTGACCATCGTTTATTTTAATACAAGGCTCTCCCAGTTTCAGGGTGATCCAGAATATACAATTTTTTTCATGAAGATATGCATGGGTTTACAAATCTTTTAGGCTTTAGCAGCAGAGGGGGCGAACCCTACAACTTTTAGAAGGTTCCAAATGTCAAAATAATCCTTCCACACAAAAGAAGTAAAAATGACAACAACACAAAAAACTAACTTTTTTAGGACCCGGAGAGAGTATCTCCAAAAGTTCCTCTCTGAGCTAGTTGTTTTGTTTTCATTGGAAATAGATTAAGTGTGCGAAACGATTACAAAAAATGAACCAACTCGTTGTCGCGCGCGCCACCTCTGCTGCTGCTGTGAATTAAAAAGTTATTATATCAATAATGGCAAAGATCGGAGAAGCACACAGCGCTAGATTAGCACGAGAGCGACTAGAAGCAATTAAAAAATGTATTCCTGTCCGTGATAGTGTCAGAGAAAAACTAAAACAACGACAAGAAGCACAAGTTGAATTCGCAGAAGGTGCAGAACAGTTATTTAAACCCGTCACAAAAGTTACTGAAAGGGTTGCAACAGCTACTGAAGGTCTACTTGCGCCATTAAACCAAACTGCCGAACAAACTAAAAAAATAGCAGCAAGAGCTAAGAAAACAAAGAAGATTTTACGAGAACATCCAGCTGAAATAGCTGCAGCTCAATCTCCACCTGTCGAAGAAGAAATGCAACAAGTATTTGATAGTATTGATAAAGTCCACAAGGAGGTCAGTGATGTAAAGAAACGTGTTACGCCAGAATCAAAACCACCTTCAAAACCGGCAGCACAATTTAGAAAAGAGGGTTATAATATACTTCAGGAAAAACGATACAAAGTTGCCGCTTACGGATATGAAGTTCGTGATAAATTATTAGATCCAAAAACTGTCGATGTTCCAGAAGAAAAATGGCTTCCTTTTGTATTTCGAGAGTATGAAAATATATCAAGAATTACCAGTAAATACAAGGATAAATACGAACAGTTTGTGAAACAAGTTGAAGAAGCTATAAGATATCCGTTACCAGGAGATATTTTATCATCAAAAAAAAAACTTCATTCTCTCCGCCTGGTATTGAGGAGGAAGAATCTGGTGTTACAGGTAGTGGTTTGGGAAGTCATATTATTTGTCCTGATAGTGTTCTCAATGATGTGTCACGACTTGAAGTTCTCATAGGAGGTAGACGATCTTGTAATAACTCACCAGAAATAATTAATGAAGCAGCTGATATTTGTCAACGATTATTTCAGGGTGGTATCATGGACATTCATGTTTACCGAGAACTTATTGATGTAATTTTTGACAGTGACTAGAGACACTACGATTAGATAAATGACGAACAAATAAGATGATTATACATAATGATCACCGTGGACCTACTGCGGTCAGGGTGATAAGCTCGCGACTACCAGTTTATAAAGCAATTTACGGAGACGAACTTGGTGATGTTGTTCAGGGTTTACTCAGAAGGATAGCCCCCAAAGCAATACCGATTGCAAAATAATTATCGGTGAAGGATATTGATGTGGTTCGTGATAAAGCTCCTGGTGCTATTCGTAGCGTCGCCAGTAAAGTATTTTCTGCAATCAAGGATAGACTGGCACGATTACGCAGACCAAAACCACCGCCATCGGTGAAACTGGCAAGCACTGAAGTGATGCCTGCAGATGTCAGTAAAGTAATAAATCAAGCCGCAAATCAAAAACTAGCGGAGATGATAAACAAGCTGAACTAATAAATACGAGTATGATATTGGGAAGTGGTCTTCGTTTTAGACGATAACAAATTAGAATAAAATGCTTAAACGCCTGTCCGACCCAGCGTTCGACATGGACGCACCAGTACTCAAGGATGAGTCTGTACGCGATTATCAGTATTATTCTTATGAAGCACGAGATCCAAATCAGCGCGGACGAATTGAATTACGAGTTCAGGATACAAGTAGATATGTCTTGCCCGCTGAAACATTTATTGAAGTCACAGATGCACTTGTAACAAATGTTGCTGCTAATACAGAATATGGAGCTAATGTCAGGGTTGGTTTTGTTAATAAAGGTATCATGGCTCTATTTAAAAGTGCTATATACATGATTGATGGAAAAGAAATTGACACAATCCAAGATAATCTTGACGTTGCTACGATGATCATTGGCCTAGCAAGATATTCAGATGATTATACTAGATCAGCTGGTCCGACTATGCTGTTCACCAAAGATAATTCGGAACCTCCCGATGGGAGACCTGATCTTGTAAGACAACCAAGAAACTTAGCCGATAACGCTGACGCTGATATATGGCCGGTGGTTCACAGCAATCCAAATTTCAACTTAGGATTTAGAAGGCGTCAATTAATGTTAAAGGGTTATCGTAGGAGATTTTCATGTGCGATTCTACTGTCCCACATCTTTGGATTTTGCAGAAATGTCCGAAAGTTAATTTTTGGAGCCAAACACATAATTGTTCTTCATCGAAAAAGTGATGATAATGATGCTATCTGGCGATAAGATACCGCTGGTGTTGTTGATGGTAAAGTAATATTATTTAGGCTCGCATTGTGGATGCCGGTAATGACTCCATCAATTGCTGAAGAACAGCGGCTACTGTCGTTTATGGATCAAGGCGGTAAATCAATACTGTCATGGTTAACAACAACCACCGACATTAATCAAAATCCCGTCAATGGTTTATTCACGTGGCATATATCATCACAGCAAGGTGTTTCTGCACCAATACATGTCTTTGTTGCTCTTCAACTTGCTGCACGATTAAACAATCAAGAAAGAAATCTAATGGTGTTTGACAAACTTGGTGTTTCTGAAGTATCTTTATGAATAAACTGACATCAAGAACCATCGGAGGATATATTATTGGATTTCGATAATAATTATGTAGCGAGTGTATACCATCGTTTGATGACATTTATGGGACGTGATCAAAATATTGATACTGGTTTGCAAATATCACAGTTAGATTTTACGAGTCTGTATCCGATTTATTACTTTTCGCTGCAACATCTTGATTTAGTTAAGCAATCTGTCGTTGAATTACACTTTAGAGCCACCGTAAACTCAGCTGATAATTACAGAACAATTGCGGTCATACTCAGTGATAAATCAATGCTACTCGAGGGTGTTGGCGGTCGAATGAGAGTCATTGATGCCTCAGTAGAAGACATATAACAATTAAATCAATCGCGTTTATTATAAAAATGTCGTACAGTCACGTTAATGTCACTCTGACTCCTGGTCAGATGAAAAAATTGCAATCGAAAAACGCAAGCACATGTGGAGCAACGACAACCTTGAAACAAGACCAGATTGCTAATGGTGGTTCAAATAAACTATCACAGACTAAAACTCAACTAAATCATTTCAATAAAGCACTAAAAGCAAAAACCGGAGTTCAACTTAATTTTGCTCCGAAAGCCGTCAAAGATATCGTTAAGACCGGTGGCATTTTTCCACTTCTCGCAGCTATACCAGCGTTAATAGCCGCTGCTGCTCCAGTCGTAGCAAAAGCCGCTGCGTTAGGTGCTGTTGGAACCGCAGCCGGAATGGCATTAAAGAAAGCAACTGGAAAGGGAATTTTACACAAGGAAAACTTTTAAAAAAAAGATAAATACAAACACAAAATCCATGGTACCAAAACGGTTCTATCAGACGCAGAGCGTCTCGTACCAATGTCAAATTTTGATTTGCTCGAGTCTGCTAAACAATTAAATATAAAAGTTTCAGAGGTGTTTTTATGCGAGACCAATTATCACAACGACTAAATAATCCGCAAACAGGAATTATTAATCTCGACAACAAAAACGGTCCCGGAACTCACTGGGTTGCTTACGCGATTGATCCACGTGGAATTATTTATTTTGATTCGTATGGGTTAGCACCGCCAGTTGAATTTCTAAAGTATGTCAGTAGCGCTTCAACTCCAACTTGGTACTCAACGCTACCAACACAAACACTAACTGATCCACCGCTATGTGGTCGTAAAGTAATTAATGTACTTGATGCGATATCAGCTTCAACTAAACCACCTCACAAAGTCGTACACGAGTATACCGCAAATTTAAACAATCCTCAAATAAATAATGGTTGATATTTACGGAAGATCTCTCATCGCAAGGGGAAGCAAAAAAACAAGATGTTGATTTATCAAAATATGCAACTAAAGATGAAATAGATAATCTTTTAAATTTATCTGGAATAGACCCAGACGAGGATGTTATTTTTCAGGATAAATATGGTAAGCTAAAAACCAACAACATCAGATGGAATGTTATAGTTCGCAGGGTCCTTGGAGCCACCACAGATAACATTCCTGTATTCATTGACAGCGGCAGAATCAGAGACTCAAGTATATCATTTACAACCATCAAAAATGAAATCGCAAAAAGTGTCACTGATCGCTTAAAAAATACCGGTGACACAATGACAGGTGAACTCAGCATGAACGGAAACAAAATACTGGTTTTAAGGGATCCAACATCCGACGAGGTCGCAGCGACAAAAAAATATGTTGACGTCAACTGCAACACCATAGATGGTAGACTATCTACGTTGCGAGCCGAGTATGATGTTCACGTAAACGCGTTTGCAAGACTTCGTAGAAACTTTCAAAAAACTAATGAAATCGAAAGTGAATTCTTTGGTGATCCATTAACCGTTGACTTGAAACTCACCGATATTAAGACGGGCATCGACACAACCAAAAAAACGCAAGAAGACATCGTAGCGGGGATTCCTGAAATCGTAAACAAGACCAGTCTGATTAAAATTTCAGCCGGAGTAACTCCCGGGCATATTACCAACATCCTATATACGGTATCATCTGGGTTAGCAACATGGTCGAAACAAAATAATACTATCATATATACCGCAACAATCACTGGTGTGTACAGATTGTCTGTGTTCAGTGCTGCAAAATTTGAGATATTTACAATATATCCCTGGCGGCATTCCACCAACAAGTTTTTTGGAGTTGTGACTATCATATTAAATAGCGGAATCGAATAAACCTTTATACAGGAAGCCGCCGACAAGGAATTAACCGCAACATCTTATTGGTGGTGTATAAAATTTGTAGCTGGAACACCTCAATTGGTCACTGTGTAGAATAATAATGACAGTGTCAACGATGATAGCGTCAACGACAACACTAGATGCGCAGCAGTATGGATACGATCAGGTGTGTGAATGGCAGTCAGAGTTAAAAACCGTCGTTGATCAGAATACGTTAAAAGTAAAAAAAGTACCGACGACGTGTAATTGTACTAGATGCTGTAGTTTATTCAGTATCCGCGTTAGTTGCATCCACCGGAGTAACATTATCAGCGCTGACCCCGGTAACAACTGCAGTAGCAGTAACAATATGCGTTTCGTCATCAACTGCAATCGCAGGTGTTTTTAATATCATAGCAAAAAACTGTCAACGTGCACGAGCACGAAATATCACGACGCGGTTACACGATTAAACACAGCCATGACTCTATATTCTAAATTGTCGTCGTTTATATCATCAAGCCTCAGCGACGAACAAATATCAGATTCCGAATTCGCGTTAATGGTTAAGACATACGAGGATTTAGAACTTCAACAGTTAAATAATGACCGAACTATAGGCTCTGCTCGACATAGTCGGAAATACAACTCCGGCAAAAACCACGATGATAACAAGCTCGACTAACCCAGAAATCAACATTATTTTTCCAACTGCAATTCCAGTGAAAGAAATCGCGTTATCACAGTTGCAAGTATATCACAGCTGGCCAAATATCAGATCAAAGTCATTTGGTGGATTACCAGCAAATAATACGTTTGTGGTTGCATATAAAAATAAACCAGATGGCACTCCTGACTGGAACGTCATTGGGTTACCAACTGGGTCTTATCAAATCGAAGAAATCAGTGAGGAATTGCAACGTCGAATAAAAAATATAACAGGAAAAGAAGCAAAGATAAAAATAATCGCCTAGGAACCAACGCTGTCCTCCGCGATCGAAATAAGCACCGTTGACTACGCTGTGGATATCTATCAAAGTTCAACCAGGTCAATATTGGGCTGGCCTGAAATTCTACCACCAGCGCCACCAATCCTGCCTGAGCCTAAAAAAGTCTGATTATGTCACCGACGGGCAATCGTATCACGAAATCACTCTGCCGTACAAAGATCGTTTACTTGATATAAAAAATTCAAATCACAGGAATAGTATTAACTTCGCCTACGTAGGTAATATTCCTGGATGGATCTTTGAATTTGAAAATGAGAGAACATATGGAAGTTTCGACATATATTCTATTACCAGCAGAGAGAAAATTGAATACTTTAAAATTATTAATCAAACGTATGAAACACACCTGCAGCGGCTGCGGCAGAGTTTTCTGGAACATCTTTTTGATATATCTTTACGCAGCGACATCCTTAAACAAACTGAGATACTGAATCAACTTGCATCCGACATGGAATATCTTAACCTACGAGCAATCCAGGCAATAATTAATACCGACAACAGAGCCGCAGAGAGAGAAAAACGAGCCAAACAAGATTTTCTTCGCTCACACAAGATAACATAAGCTGAGCTACCAAATTTTAAATTGCCCGGGTATAACCCAGAAACGTTAAAACAATCAGTCAGCGACATCATTGATGAGTTCTTTCCTGAAATATTTTAACAGTACAGAAAAACACTGCCGCCGTCAACTATTCTCAAACACAACAATAGCTCTGAAGGGACAGGCAGACATGTCTCTCCGGAAATCGTAAATATCACCTTAGTGGTTGCGGTCAATCTAGTCTGTGACGTGATCGATGGCAGCTATGCCACGGAAAAACAGTATCAAATCAAGCCCAGCAGGGATACATTCTCTACTCGTTTATCTCCAAAGATCCACCTGGATTTTTGATTGTGCAAGAGCCAATCAATCCCGTCTTCTTGAAATGTCATAATCCGTGGTTATCAAGAATAAATTTTAAACTGACCAGTCCGGCCACCTTTTGGATTTGAGAAATCAAAATCTAAATATTAATGTACTTGTGAAATCTTTAGATTTCCATCACACTCCAAGATTTTCAATGTTACAGAGTATTAGTCAAAACCGTGTGTGTACATTTGTCACTGACAGGCCCTGATTTCTAATTAATCGAACGATTATTATGTAATGTACCAACACGTGAAGTTTTTTATACACGACAAACAAGTACTTGAAAACCACATCAGAAAAGTATTTAATCAGCTTCTAGCCGACCCAGTTGAAATTGTTATTGTTGTATTCGGTAACGAGGATTTTTTGTTGACACAACCAAAGCTTGATAAACTACAGCGAGAACGTATTTCTATGATCACGTGTGATAAGGATCAGATTCTAAATTACGCGCATTCTTGCATTAAATTTGATTGACTTAATGAAATATTATCCAACTCATCAGGGTAAAAAAAAATGCCGGATTGTGAAACAAGTAGTATTTTTACTTTCGATTTCATTTCCGTGTAGTGGACTTCATTTCTAGGTATCCTTGATTTCATCAAGTGAACTTTCAATCGTTTCACTGGTAACTAACTTCGTTACTCGATCGTTTCACGATCAGACATAAATTTCTCCAGCTGTCTCACGCGTGTCTTAATTAATTTTGTGCACTCGTACTCTTGTGATAATTGTGACCTAATTTTTTCAATTGCACGAGACAACAAAACAAATTCATTTATTTGTGATTCTTCTATCGTAGCTAGCAATTGGTACATATTAGTTTGAATTTTCTTTATAAACCGGTAATTAGATGGCAAAATATACAGTCCTTAGTTGTTAGCATCTTGCAGAGTTTCAAAATCAGAAATGATTTTTTTCAGGATTTAATTCATCAGATACTTTTATACCGTTATCTTCTAATTTTTTAATAGCAACAATTATATCATTGATAGTTTCGTAATTCATATTATTATATTATATATTTAAAAGAAAAAAAAATGTACACCATATGTGAACTCCTAGGTTGCTCTTATAACAACCTAGCCAGTCCAGAATGGTGTGTTTTATTTACACTACTTACAGATGTATCTTTTAACTAAGGACAGCACAGACATATATATATTTACACTATTTACAAGATATATTTTTTAAGTAAGGACAGCACAGGCATATATATTCATTATGTGAACTCCTAGGTTGCTCTTATAACATCCTAGCAAGTCCAGAATGGTTTACACTAACGACGATACATCCCGTGAGCCTCTATGGTGTCATTGACATCCTATCAAGCTTCGGGAGCGGAAACACAACCCCCTGTTGTGAACCACTAACCTGTCAAACAACAGTCTAGAGGTCCAAGAGGACATGTTTGCGAAGGACAGAGCACAACATGTATATTTACACTATTTACAAGATATATTTTTTTAACTAAGGACAGCACAACATATATATTTACACTACTTACAAGATATATTTTTTAACTAACGACAGTACAAATAACTAGTATTCACACTATTTACAAGATATATTTTTTAACTAAGGACAGTACAACATATATAGTTACACTATTTACAAGCGGGTTTATATTCTACGCTCAGCAAAGTTGCACATCCACCCCCAAAATCAACCAGTGAAGTGAGAAAAATGTCACCACGCGTGGCGATAGGGTGGGAAGATGTGTAACTTTGTTGGGTTTCGAAAACCCCGGTTATAATACGGATCCTATAATATATAAACCGACTAATACCTGAAGATTCAAGAGTAGCTCACCTCTGTTTATATTCTTATTTTCCTCAATATAATCGCAGAAAAAAATGAACCAGGAAACCAAACGAATTTGATAAAATAAGGATATTGTTTTTGAAAAGAAAAATAGGCGATTGCGCCAACCCCTTTGACAGAGTTATTGATATAATCATTGACTATGTCATCCTTGACTTTGTCAAAGGGGAAGTAATTGGAGAGTGTACAGGTGACACGGAGAACCACTTACTGTGTATACAATAAACGATACGTTATAACTAACTATCTAACGCAGCTGTAGTGTGTATACAATAAACGATTCGTTACAGTTAAATGCATTTGACTTTAGCTGTTGTAAAATAATACTTTCCCGCGACATGTGAAAGTCAAGGGAGAAAACTGATTGCATGCTATATGCCTAACGGAGTTATCTCCCTTGCACTCAGAAATTTATATGGAAACCCTCGGATTTTACACAATCTAAGAATAACGAAAAACAATCTTTTGATTATATTTTTTGCAGGTGGCGGATTTGCATATTTTTTCTGCGACTTTTCGTATTGAAGCTACACAAATATCAAAATGCTTGCTAGCTTATTACATTGAATGAAAAATTGTCTCTTCTCCGGTCACTATATTTAAAGATTGAACCATCCTAGACCTTCTGTCCCCCCCCCCCGCAATCCCACGTGCAACATTCTCGCGTTGTGTGATAACTTGTAGGTTAGATAATTCATTATTAAGTTTATTGTTATCTTTGTGATCGATCACAAGACCATCTTCGATCTTTCCAAAGAAACACTTGAACACAAAACGATGGTTGCAATACCTCTTACCCCCAATAGTAAACCTAGGATAACCAGCGTTATCAACAGCACCAACTGGCCTTTTCAACCTGCGATTTCTGATTACTCCATCGAGATTCGCTTCGTAATTCTTAATAGTAGGATGTTGGACAAATTCTTGATTCATTATACAATAGTAATGTCATTTGTCTAATTTATAATTTGTCTGAAAACTTAGTTATATAATCGCGCTCACATTTCAGCGCATCACCGTTATTTTTTTATAATACCGCTTATGTTCCCTATACCGCTTTGCGCCACAACTCGCGCACAACTGCGTTTTACCTCTGACCCCAATACCACATCGTAGGCATGGTATTGGTCCTAGACTTCCTCTCCTGATGCTTTGTAAGTGTTCACCACAGAATTCTTTTCTGCAGGATTTATTACAAACGGTTACAGATCTCACTTTGAACCACTTGCATCGATTGGCTTGAGACATTATATATATAATATTTCTTATTTAAATGTTTGTCTTAAATATAATATGGAGGAGTTTGAGAGATTATTTGCAATCGAACTTTGGAAAGCTTTTAGATTCGATCTTGACAGATTAACCCCTGACTCGCAGAGGCGGGCTCTAACTGATCTGATTGATATTATCAGGAGTGCCATAAAAGAATTTCGTAAAGATGTGGCATCTCACGTATGGTCTACATTCAAAATTATACATGACACCGAAGGTGTCGACGACGATGTCAAGGACACTACAATGAGCTATGCACGAGCGAAAACGATTATCGATTACCTTGATAGTCGAAAATATTTTTTCAGATTAAAATTTATCGTCAACACCGAAGGTGTCGGCGAAGCAGATAATTTGATTATCCGTGACAAGCGTGACCCTGTCCTTGCTAATGGAAAAATTGTCATTGTGAGTAAAGATTCCAAACCTGGAGCGCTGACTGGGATTGATAAACCATATTACGCTCGAGCGTATCCTGTAACAGCAGTCATTTATGGAATTTATCCGATAAAAAGCCCAACATCGATGATCTTGCCCCAGTGAGATTCTCCTTGACAGAGTCAAGGCTGAATTGCGTAGCTGAACGAGTAATAGAACATTTTAAGAACGCGATGCGTGGAAACGGTTTAACTGATCTACGACGTAAAAAAGTAACAGAGTGGGCTGAGCAGGTTAAAGATACTGGAGCGTCAATAAACGATGTTGCCGGGTTAGATAAAAACACTAAGATTTCCAATAACCGTAAAAGCAATAACAGGGGAAATATTATACAAATCGAAATATAATCCAAACGGAGCCTCAGTAAATATCATTGATCATAACGCACACGCCTGGACTGACGCAGTTGCAATATTTCCACGAGATCGTGTTGTGAGATGTTACTCATGAAATATATTTGATGCTATTCACGCGCTGAATAAAAGCGATCCTGAATCAGTGTGGTTATTTTCGAGTTCAGATAATCATCAATATGATCAATTTGTACTCGTTAACGGTGAAATATTCCGTAAAGAATCTCTTCATGATGCAATGAGAAAACTTGCACAAAGATACTCGAAAGATATTGAACGATTACTAACTAATTGTTTCACTGTCCCATCAGTTGCAGCCCACGCTGCCAGAGAAAAAAATTCGTGGAAGCCAACACGATTTGAGTTTCTTGAAGATATGCGGTTAAGTTGTTGTGAATACGGACATGGATTGTGGAATACCAAGTATAATCGCGGTGATATGATATCAGTTGATATGGTTGCGTGTTATCCTGGAAGGTTTCTCGGGTACGGAGAATGCGCTGGATATTTTTAAAAAATGTGGTCATCCGACACACGAGATGACGCGAGTGGCCATTAATGGACCATTACCTGATTTTGACCTGACAGGATTCGCTCGTGTAGCGTCATTTGAATTCGCTGAGGGTCTTCATGTTATTTGTTATGTTTGGTTTGGTAGGCATTTTAGTGAAAAACGCTGGGTACGAATAGTGCTTTACGATATATGCTTGATTGTAACATACTGATATCGCTGACAGTCAGTGAGGCAATTATATCATATCGGGCACAGACTGAAGTTTGGTTACCAACACCTGAATTAGTTGATTGCGAAGGTGATGATTACAGTACATTAACCGCCAACCTCGAAGATAAAAAAACCGCGAACGATCTTGGAAGAAGAATAATTGGTAAGTTTACTCAAGGCGGTGCATATGATCATAAACGGCATTATGCACGATTAATTATGGACGATGCTGAATACGATTTTATAATCGCTGATGCAACTGCGAAATATATATTTATAAGTCGAGAAAGCGCTTGTTTATCTGACGGAACTCGGCTGTGTACAATTGTAATTAATATTGATGAAGAATCACCTCAGTATACTCATATAAGATCTTCAGTGCTAGCTTATGTTTCCATCAATTTGCTATCGATGATAAATATATTCCCTGACACTGCAGTTAGAGTTGCAACGGATTCGTGTTACATCAACAAGAAATACCTGAATTCGGTAGCTCGTTTTACAACTGATGATGAATTATGGGGTTCGTGGAGAATAAAACAGGAAATGGTACATGATTATTGTGAGTCCGCAGATGCCGAGGTCAAAGACAGTTATTATAAATCAGAAATGTAAACGACAACTTCTTTGCTGCCGTCTCTGTACGATCCAGTATCCAGACACAAGACTGTCTATATCAATGGGCTGGGAGGGTCTGGTAAGAAAACTCGTGTTATTGAGTTATTTCGGAATTCAGATATGATCGTGCTAACACCTGCACACAGACTCGCGCGAGAGATGAAACAACGAAAGGTTAACTCATGTACTTATCATAGCTTCTTCAGGTACAAGGGCAATGAATGGACTCCTGATCGGATGGGAGAGAAATATATTCCAAAGATTATCGCTTGGGATGAAATATGTACGGTATCGTTAGAACCATTAAAAATATTTCTCGATTGGCTGTTAACGAAAAATACCGCAGTGATAATGTGTGGCGATCACGGTCAACCACCGCCTTTTGTTGGACCATCTCCACATGATTGGTTGAAGAATTCTGTGGAGTATTACTAAGAGATAACTGATGATTATAGAGCGCTTGATGTAGATATAACGAGTTCAAGAAATTAATCAGATTGCAACCGAATAAAATTCAATGTGAGATAATGAGCAAAATAATTTCAGAGACTTCAATGAGCGACTTTCTGCAAGCGTGGAGACCAAACGACTTGATAGTGGCAAGTAGAAAGATAGTCAGAGATACACTTCAACAGCGGTTGTATCAGTTACACAAGAAAAAATTTCCAACGTTGCCAGTGCTGTTGTGTTATAGGCCAGCCGATACACGACTACAAAATATTGACGTTGATATACCGGGCCTGACTGAAAAACAAAATCTCGTATTAAATGATATTGTCGCAGTTGATGTCAATGTTGTTGAAGATGCCCTACGCGCTGATAAATCCCCGTGTACGCTAGGATACGCAATGACGATTCACTCATCTCAAGGGTTAACTATTTCTGTTACAGTTGTCTGGATTGTTAATGTCCGTATCGAGTGGTCAAATTTAGTTTACTTGGCAGTGTCCAGAGTCAGAAAAATATCTCAGCTGCGAAGAATTGTCTTGGACGAGTCAGAAGTTATTGATGACGTAACCGACGATAGCACAATAAGAAAAAAAATAGCCGGTTATAAACAAAGTGACAAAAAAATAATCGAGAATTTGATATTGATGTTGAATTTATTAACACGCTGAAACAACAGCAGAATAATCACTGCGCGAGCTGTAATTGTATAATGCTGTGGCAATATTCGAGTAAACATCCAAAACAATTCACCGTGGACAGAAAAGATAGTAGTCGTGGTCATAAACGAGAGAATGTGATGTTAACCTGTCTTGAGTGTAATCGACGTCGGGGTGCTAGTTAAGTGATCGCGGTAGTAATTGTGTATCGTCGGGAATTACTTGTAATTGTTCACGTGTAAATCCACGTTGAGGAGCAGTTGAATCCAGTCTGTAGATTGCGGGTCTACCCGTGGATCTTGTTATGTTAGATATCTTGTGTGTAGTGACGTTCCAGGTAGGATAAGTCGCTCTTTTTTTACCACCTTCGAGTTCACCTGGTTCATATAAATATCTCACAGTGACATTGCCCAGTACTGTCTGTGCTGAAAAATCACGTCGTTGTACAGGTATATTTTTTTGGTTAATTGCGATAATAGGTTTCATGTTGGTTGTTCGAGTTATTTCATTATTTAATGCGGTTATTACACATGGTAATCTTGCAACCCATGCACGAGATATCTTGTCCTGAATGAATTCCTTCTCGTATTGATATCCAAATAACCGCTCAGCAAGTGTTCGATTAAATCGCTCGACAATTGCCTGATCACGATGAATTGCAGTATGTCCTCGTCTGATGGTGACGTTGTCTTGCTTCATAAACTATGATACTGTGCCCTGAAATTCTTTGCCAGGATCAACTTGTAATAAATTTGGCCATCGTAGACCACCTCGTTGATAAATTCGTTTAAACGCTGATGCTACCTCAGATGCTGTTTTAGTTGTTAACGGTTCTGCCTCTTTGTATCTACTTGCAACATCAACAACAGTTAACGCATATTTGTACACTTTACGGCGTATAGTATCATGAGGTAAAAGCAGAATATCGGCCTAATGAACCTCATAAGGAACACTAACATAAAAATGTGCAAAGTGAATTTGTTTTGGCGGTGGTAGAAAATTTGCCAAATCGCCTGCTTGGATAACAATTTTTCAGCGGCGACAAAAACAACTTTTGCTGCTTCAGCGAGTTTGCTAATTGCTGCTCTACCCCTCCAATATCCCCTTTGGGAGTAATAAATCGCCTCTATTATAATTAATTACCAGCACCTAACGCTAATTTACCTTTCATTGTGGATCTCACTAACCAGTTAGCTAATGACTCTCTGAAGTTTTTATTTTTTTTAGAATTTAGCGCGTGAATTAATTTCACATCTGCGATATGCCTGTCTTGCAGGTTTTTACTTTTATAAGCTAAACCATGAGCATGACACGCTTTATCGATTTCATTTACTGGATACTCATCTGGTTTTGGTTGATCTTGATCGTCAAGTTTGATATCGAGTCTGGTTCCAGGGCCACAGTACTTATATCCTGAGAGGTGTTTTTCTCCTGGATATTTAGCCCACGGAGCTGCCGGTAATTTTATTAGCCTTGCGGCAACATCACCTCCTCGCTTTTTGGTTGTTTTTTTTTTTAATACTCGCTTACTTTGTCCCTGACTTGCCACCGGGAATAAATTTAAATTTCTTTAACATCGTTCACATTTGCCGGTTAGTGCTTTCGATTGTTTTTGGTTGTAGCAGTTGTTAGGTCACTTGTTGGGGTGCGCGCCTTGCATTTTACACAATATAAATCCATATTTATTTTATATTATTCTAATGGAAATAACTGACTTTTCTGCTACAAAACGCCGAGAGCCGGTTAAACATCATGCAGAGCTACCAAATTTTGTTCGTATGATTATAATTGGTCCATCTGGAAGTGGTAAGGCGCAGTTGTTGCTTAATTTAATAATGAAGTGGATGAAGTCGCATAAGTTGTATTTGGTAGCACCATCAGCTTAGGATCAACGATGCAACGAAGTGTTAAAAGATTTTAATGAAAGTGCAAAATCATTAAACGAAAGCGGAGATGATGTTGTTGAATTTATAACTGACATTAATGAAGCAACATCTGTAGAAGATCTTGATGGATTTATTAATAATTTAGTTGTTTACGATAACGTGATGCTGGATAAACAGACAAACCCTGCCAGGATATTTTCCAGAGGCAGACACAAAAACACTGATGTGATTTATGTTACTCAAAGATATGTACAGATTCCAAAAGTGAACCGTGACAATTGTAATCTTCTGGCAGTGTTTAACATAGTTGATATTCATACACTACGAAATATTCACCAAACATGGTATAGCAGTGATATGCACATAAATAAGTTTAGAAACTTCTTTTCGCGAGCGCAAGCTTCTCCGCATGGTTTTATCACGATAAATTTGCATGATCCTCGAACACGGTACCGAATCGGGTTAGATAAAAAATTTTGATAAATTCACAGCAGCAGCAGAGGGGGCGCGCGCGACAACGAGTTGGTTCATTTTTTGTAATCGTTTCGCACACTTGATGTATTACCAACAAGAAAACAAAACAACTTGCTCGGAGAGGAACTCTTGGAGATACTCTCTCCGGGTCCTAAAAAAGTTAGTTGTTTTTTTGTTGTTGTCATTTTTACTTCTTTTTTGTGGAAGGATTATTTTGACATTTAGAACCTTCTAAAAAGTGTACGGTTCGCCTCCTCTGCTGCTGCTTTTATGTCCTTGATTTAGTTAATGATTATGTGTAATTAACACCAGAGGATCATATTTGTAAAGCACATGTACTTCAAAACTTTGGTCAGAAGAAACGAAGTCAATTGAAAGACGGAACGTTTGTCAGGGTAACACTGCCATATGGGCCGTTAGAAAGGACCTAGAGGCTGATATCCTCAACGCTTGAACATGTAAAGCCACTGAGCAAACTGACAGGGAAAAAACATGCTACGTCTTTAGTAAATATTGACATTGCAGCATGGTTTCAAATATGAAAAATGGGCATATCAAATTTCCTGTGAGATTCTCAAAAATGTTTCAAGCAAATGTAGACAGAAAGCTTCAAAAAAGTATCGATTACTTTCCTGTTCCTCAGATGGAGTAGTAGATATGGAATAAGTCACTGAAGTTAAGTCTCCATTTTTGTCAATGGACAAAACGATATCATCAGTTGATGTGCCATACCTTAAGCAAAGATTTTAACTTTATTTACAATTTGAGTGAAAGTAATGTTTATTAATATCCAATTCAGGGACAGTTATTTTGTGCGGATATAAAATCCTGATCATTATGTACCATAACAGACATCGAGTTCATAACTATCCAAGAAATGAAAAATTTATTGCTAAGATGATTCATTGTATAGACATTCTTCGACAAATCAACACCTTTAGAATAGCATTTCTATAATATATACATTGATTAAAGTCGCATTATGAAAATTGGTTGAGTTTGTCCAAGACCAGCGATTCTTTCATATGCACCCTTTTATTTGACGCTCTTCTGTCTTTTATACCAATTTACTTAGACTATTTATGTTATTTCTGTGAAAGGTTTCGAATGTTTACATAAACATTCACTAGATCAAAACGATCCCGAGCATTAAATCCTCTGCCTACCACAATAAAATCTCTGGGATCACAACAACTGATTAATTTATCTGCCCCTCACTTGTTGATCCACCAAATGCTGAAGACATAGAGGAAACATGTCCATCTGGTGTTGATCCTACCAACAGCTTCACTGTATTACGATTCCTTTATGTTGACAATGAAGCTTGTTGCGCTTTGCGTGCTCTGAGAAATTTGATAGGACATTATATTGTAGTCAAAATGATTCTGGATGTTAGAAATTTTGCCTTTAAGTTAGATGGGGTAAAGTGACGTACATGGTTTTGTGACGGCTAAATATTACATTCTCACAATTGTTTGGATAGATCAAACTGAATCAAAGTGTACAACAAAGTTTGTTCACAAAAGACTCAGGCACTGAAAACATTCTTGAAAATTCAAACGTTTATCTATATTTTCTGATCTTCAATAATGCCATAAAAACGGATTTCATAAATACACTCCAACTACATTCTGGTACAGATAATTTAGGCAATATTCAGCTGGACCAATTATATTTAAAAAAAAACTGGAGGTCAGTGTAGGTTTCTAAACCAGTAAACAATTTATAGCTGAACTATCACGTGCATATTCTCAACGCTGAACACAGGCTCGCTTGATTGCTTGTGTCATTACGTCTTTACTTTCCTGCAAATCATCAGTCATTATTAAGCTGCAAAATTTGCTACATTCCTGTTTTAATTTTCAATGCCTGGCAATAGTATTCCTGCAAGTACTCCGCTTCTAACATTTCTTTCTAACAAATTTTCTAACAACTTTCCTCAAATGTTATTTTTCTATCATTTATTTTTTAGCTCTGCTTCTACATCCCAAGCTCTGATGTAGATTCTGAATTGAGAAAATCCACTTAGAACTACAGAGGAAAATATCTTTTGTAGGTATAGGTTTTGTATCTAAAAGCAGAGTATTGAAATATTCGTGTTATAACTCCAATCGCGTTTTGACAAAGAGTTGATACAATTTATCTTACCAAAGCGATTCTATTACATAACTGAAGAACTGCGCAAATGTGCTTAGAATCTAATATGCGTACCATTATATTATATTAATATTTTTCGCAAATAGAAATATTTACCATGATATGCTTTCTTAATGCATTGTTCAGTAAGCACAAAAAATCTTTTAATTTTAAATATGGCGTATTGAATATCACCAGTATTGAAGGTACATTGAGGCAAACGTACTAGTTTTGGGACATGAAGAACTATTAAAACAGAATTGTACAATGCATCGTTAGTGCATTATTCCATCAATTACCTCAGCAGACTTTACGCAATGCAAATATGGTGCCGAGGGCTGGGAAAACGAATAATATTCACATACATCTATCATCAGCTTGTAATCGTGGACACAAAATAAAAAAAAATAATAGATCTCTCGTGCAAAAGTGTTATAGAAAATAACACATTAACTTCCGAATATCTTAGTTTTGACGTACTATATTTTTTTCTTGAACGTAATCTTCTGGTGCTTGCAGTCCATAAGCATAAGTGAATATCCTGTCCTTCAAAGCAATGAATAACTTTTTTTAATGTCCATTAACTGACTTACGGACTAACTGGCTCTCTCTAGTTAGAAATAAAACAAAGATGCTATGTGGTGATTAGCAACTATTTTTTCAAATGTTTTAAGTTTAAATTTGTAATCATTCTAGTCGAAAACGAAAAATAAGTTTTTTACTGGACTGTTTATAAAGATTCGTTAACACAGTATGTACATTTTCAGTAGCGTCGATACTATAAGGTGGATGACTGAGTTGAATATCAGCAATGCTCTCTACTCTGCAAATTATAATGGAAGTTTACATCTGTTTGGTTATGATCAGGCATGAAGTGAGTCTTCGCCCTAGAAACCAACACCACCTGCACGGTAAAGATCACAAGTGGATCTTAAATGAACACCATTTATCTCTCAATTGTTATAGGCTACGTATTTTGGTTCTCAAGTAAAAATGCAACGACTATATAACTGTCGTCTGTCGCATTAAGTTACAATACATTTAAATTATTTGACTTTAAGAGTGAACTTGAGATTTGCTGAAAACGTGTCAAATTGAATGGATCCGGAATTTAAGTATGTAATACTTGAAATCAGCTT
The DNA here is from genome assembly GCA_028554795.2 of Sinohyriopsis cumingii. Taxonomy (NCBI): domain Eukaryota; kingdom Metazoa; phylum Mollusca; class Bivalvia; order Unionida; family Unionidae; genus Sinohyriopsis; species Sinohyriopsis cumingii. Next base: position 134,834,005 of record CM068829.1, read on the forward strand.
CTGGTAAGGTAGTATCCAAAAGTATTAGCGAGGTAGCATCCAAAAGTCATAGCAAGGTAGTATCCAAAAGTCATAGCAAGGTAGCATCCAATAGTAATCTCTAAACTTTCCATGTCAAATGTTTACAAAACTATGTTACATTCTGTTGTTAAATATAATAATATCATTCCATTGCAAAACGTTTAACAGTATTATACAACTTACTCCAATCCCACTACATTTGCAGTTTTGTGTGAAAAGAACAAACAACGATATATCTGAAAATAGTATATAAATCATGGACGAATTATATGAAGGATGATTTTCTCTTTTTGATATAAAGATCAATATGTTCAATATAAATATTTTTGACTGCTTTAAAATAAAAAGCTTCCTTTGAGATACAATTTATAACATATAAATTTTGGGTTCTGGGGTAATATTTCTATCGATCTACGAAAAGCACACTAGTTATGGACTACAGAACAATTAATCAGATTTCTGGAGACCGGTGCTTGTTAAATCGATATGATGCAATGATTTCTAATATCTGGTCGGTGGAGGTGGTGATTCCTAATTAAGTTTTCGTTTATCTGGCAGCCAGACATACTGTTAGGTACAGGGCTAACATCGATTTCATAGTAAAACTGTCATCTTGAAAAATTCCAGAAACGTATATTCGAAAATCTCGGGCAAGCTGACCGCAATTTTGGCGCCTAGTTATAAAAGGCGGTAAATATATTTCATCCTGATTGGTTACGTTAAATAGGGGCTTGTTTCCCACACAAAATGTCCTTGCTGTAAATATTCGCTTCATCAAAAAAACTAATTAGTCTAAGCTTTGCAGCAAGAGTAAAGGTACAGGGGACTCCAAGAGTGAATTTGAAATAAATCTGAAGCACGAGGTATTTGCGTCAACTTTCACGTAATTCGTTGATACCAATATAATGTTTTGCTTGAATTATTTGATAATATATGCATGAATTTAGTTGTTTAAATTCATAGATCAATTCTCTTGACATGAGTATAACTGCGTTAAGTTTATATACTTATAAATTCGTACAATAATCTTCTTCATATAAGGTTTTAAAATTGTTTGAATTTATTGTATTGTTTTATAGGAATTAGGTTCTAAGAATTTCATATATTGCTTTAGTTCATATAAGTTACTTGAATCCGTGCGAATTCACCGATCGTAGGTAATTTCCCGTATGATAAACACTTGAATGTGCGTATTCACTGAAATAGCGTAATTCAGCTATGTAATGAATTTCAGTCATTCATTTGTAATTGAGAATAGAACATAACTGTCATGTCTCTTGTATTAATACGAAGTGATGAATTAGCCATTGGGAAATACATTAATCTTATCAAACTAGGTTTGTTTTGATCTGCCAGGCTTGGGCCGATTAATATCTCTGGTATCTGTTCAATACCAATAGTAATATCTGACAACGAGAGGGGAGTAATGATTTATCCCTAGTAGGAAAACCGATAGAAAATGTAGGCTGTTATCTGTTTGTTTCAAAAGGGGAAAATAGCTCTTCTGATGTATTCGTAGACGTATCCTTAGATGTACCTATGCAGTGACGTATCCAAATATATGTGTATCTACATGCTTACATATCCACCAACCCACACGAAGGGAGGCGAAACATGAGAAAGGTTGGAGACAAAAAAGAAAACGGAAGTAAAAGAAAAGGCGAAGGAGAGAGAACAGCTACAGTGAAATCGGAGTGAACCAGAGCTAAGCAGGTTTTGCAGTTGTATAAGGCAAAGACTTCGATTGTTCACTCGATCGTATGATGAACTAATTCTATCAGTAAAACAAATCGGCTATTTGTATAATATATTTGTGTTTTGAATTCGGTGAAACATTTATTCCAAAAGAAGTATATCTTCCTAATGTATTTTATTATCACCATTGTGTATGTAATTGATTAAATTTTGATTTCTTTGTACGGGGACTCGAGTAATTTTGTTCTATACATCTGCTCAGATCTCTAGTCATTCTACATATCTCGGCAGTATCACTGAGGACATCCATCTCCTAGCACCGAATAAAGCGGACACCTTGAAAGCAGGTACAATCCTCCAATCAATCAACCAACACCCTTTACAAAGAGTGGGGCGTTACATTGTGACATCATGTATTCAAAATAAAAAAAGACAAAGAACACAAGGTACAGCTAATGTTTCTGCCTAGTCTTATATTCTTGTTTGAGGACCGTTATCAGGGTAGAAACGATTTGTTGTCTACATAGGCTTACTTTAATAGACGCAATTATTTTGTGAAGATTATGAAATCACCATACAGGTATCATTATGACGTCAAGCTAAAACCTGACAGGCATAGACATGCTTTGAACAAGGAAGACAAAATAAATATACATTACTCCGCCCAAAGTTAAACCAAGGTTTCTACCTTATGTTTGTGTGAGTATGTAGGGGTATGTTGTCACAACATTAAGGACAAATGTGTGCATGAATGTTTCAGAAGCGTATAGAAGTGGTTCACAGTCAATCATGTCAGCCAACAAGATTAAGCAATGTTTTAAGCTGATGTATGCATAATTGGTTACAAGGATTTATTTGTGGTCATTGTCATAACTCACAGCTTCCACGGCGAAAAGCAAAAGAACATAAACCATGTGGCTGAAATTAAATCAATCCATTTCATACTTGTAATATACATAACAATAAGAAAATTGGAGTATGGGCAGAAAAGTAGTAAGTATATAAAAATGTTAATATTTGTTTGATTGGATTGACCCTAGAGTTGACAGAGAAGCGGTTAAAGAAGAACTAGTTTGATGCAGTCGCAACCATTCGGTTAATCTTCATATATTTAATAACAGAAGTGGTCCGAATAGTCTCTACGGGCAGGTATCGACATAGATTGATGCATGGTTTGTAGTATTGACCGAGAAGTATTGAATGCCCTACTCGTAAGCTGCAGCAAGAAGCAATAACTCCCAAAGCGACAAGGGCGATGAAAAGAAAATATGCTCTTTGTATTCACCCATAATTTCTAGTAATACAGACAGCTTGCAATGACAAAAAATAGTAAAAAACAAATGGTATTCCTTGAATTGGACATATTTTTTTTTATGAATGTTAAGAAACATTTTATTTCTGTTAAAGTAATATATATCTGCTTATACAATCTAATTACACTTTATTACTAAAATAATCGTTAGTAAAATTTGATGAAGGTCAAAACGAAAATGTTTCTCAATGACACAACTGATGACTGATGCAAAATGCTTTATAATTAATAAGAAAATATTGAACATATTGAATGAACGTTTGCAATAATATAACTAATACGAAACGTTTAAGTTTTGATAAATATAAACATGGAAGAGAGAATTAATGTATTCCTCTTTGTGGTCAATTTGCATATTGTAATATACACACATAAAACATGATTGATGTATTTGTAATGTTAATATACATCATATGATGTTTTATATGTGATGTTATTATTTAGCAATAAAACACAATAAAGACTAATACGACTAATAGCAAATTCAAAACTAAAACTGTTCAATGATACATACTTACATATTTACATTTAGAAAAATGTCTTACATAGGGCGGATTATCGCCAAAAGCGAACCTAGTCTTTTAGAGCATCTCTAAAGAAAATCAGCTAACATCGAAGAACTTATTGGTTGTATTAAACTTTCCGTTTCTGATGTTCAGCAAACAACATACATCATCTAACAGCCTGAATCGTTTGTGAAAGCGTTGGACCTGGCTTGAAAAGACGCCGAACAGCACATAAATGTGGAAGGTATCTAAGAATGCCAACAGCTTATGAATCCTCATATATACAGACAGAATTTGAAAACATCCTATCAAGTAGAGTGTAAAAACAGATGTTGTTTGGGGTTTAACACCAGTTTCAGCAGCATATAGGCTACACATGGCAGTCAGTATTACTCATGGAGGAACATCCCGGGAAAACCAAGGTGAGAACCAAAGACCATAGCAATCTCACATATCCACACTCGCCGAGACTCGAACCAACGGGGATAGAGGTGAAATTTCAGTGATCAGTAGGAGTGAGATCTTTAGTCCACTTGGCCACCCGGGACCCCTAAGAGTTTGCCGCTTTTGGTGGATGTATATACTCGTTGATATGCCGCACTAACAATGTTAAAATACGCTAGTCAGGCTGATCCAAGGTTTACAAATGCGATCGTGAGAGTACTCACACACGCGGGCGGAGTACATTTCTAAAGAAAACAATCGTGAGTATTTTTGGAGCAGATGGGATCCTCCTCTGTGGTAAAATAGAGCTCATTTTACAAAACAAATATAGTAATCAGACTTGAAATGATATCATAAACCTTAAACGTAAAGGAATCTGAGATAAACTATTGTAACGTGCAAACAAAAAGTTTATGATCGAGACACTAACAAAAGTTTCAGGTGAGTTACGTGCACAAGGATGATTTCACAAAAACTGGTTTTATCAAGAACTTTTCACTTCTAAATGAGAGTCCTTACCGGATCACATACACCGTGTAATACACGATACACTGGATAATGTCGATGATCACAATGATGTAAAATAATGGACATCATTGCAATCAATAAAGAGAAGCTATTAAAATATAGCTATCAACCTGATCATATTCAGAATGTAAAAAACTATCAGGATCCGCCGATAAACGGCCAGTTACTATATCCACCGTAAGAACATGACATTATCGATTTCAGTACAACACAAAACCACCCAAGATATGACTCATTACTTATGCGCTTGTTAAATATTACATACCTCTGTTTAATGTTAGCCAGCGGGCATAATATTTTTTGGAGCTCTGTTTTAATGCGTATAACTGTTTTCGTCACCCAATTGGCCAGATCGCTGCGCAGCAATGTTGATACTGATATTTCATTTTAATTGAGGAGACTATTGAACTCAGATTGGTTGCACATGATAAAAATGTCCAGCTTTGACATTCATCACCAGTCTTAATCACCTAACAGGCCGGCATAACTTTTTACGTTCTGAAGAATAAAAACAACGAACCTTCCATGATGTTGTTTGGCAGTCAAGGCGTTCAACGGTGCTGCAAATTCACAACGATGTAATCAACACTGAATACACATTTGCGGACCGTAAGAACATTTGAACAATATTTTAAAGCAGTAGCGTGTCTTATCTAAAAATATATTGTCTGCAGCACAACCTCTATCAGAATGTTTCATTTCGTGTGAATATGTCGAACTCATGACACTTAAGTCATTGTAAATTTACACAAATCATATAAAACATGAACGTAAACAGTTAAGATTTGATTTGCGCATGAAATCGAATTTTCGCAAATAAATATATATAAACTTCCTCCACAAATAATGTAGATAGCGTGCATGAAAAGTTTGAAGTAATTCAACAGTGGACGTGGCGACCGTCGCAATTTTTGTGACTTCCGAAAAGAGATTTGTCAAACAACTGTAGGAATACATTACTAAACGTAAAGTGGACGTAAAACACTATTACCACTCGAGTGGGTTGTTGCACGGGTCAGGTAGCATTGCCAAGCAGTATGATCAGCATATAACAGTCAGCTAGGCTCGAGATGCAACGCAATTATAAAAAGAAACTGACCGCCAACAAGTCGCGATGACAAAAACTGGATCATGATGGATATGTGTGAGCACACCATCTGTGTGATTTGCATGTTATTAGATGCTGGTATTCATGCGAAAGCTGTCACCCATGCAATGAGTTTGTTATGCCATTATTATTTCTCCCCTGTGTACTGGCACGCGGCTACTGCGACGATGTGTCGGAGGTCTTTATCTGGTTTTTGATAGGGATGAACCTATCAAGTTCCGCCATGACGATATTGCATTCGTTCGCAGTAATGGATCTATCATCGTTTGAGTCAAGATTATATTTTGGTGACTCTAAAAAGACTACTCTCAACAGCAGTCAGTATAATTATGTGAGGGCACATCCGTGTATAAAGACAGTCAACAATAGTTGGCCACCAACCCATACAGCTCCAGCCGTGAAAGGTATGGTACTGACGGCAATACCGACCGTTGCATCCGCTACCGTCATCAACGTGGCAATGACAGCCACGCCAAGCCCCACTGTTGCTGTCGGTGTATGCGATATTGATAGCGGTAAATCGGTGCAGCACTCCCTTGAGTTTGTCAATTTCAGCGTAACTGTACCATGTACTTCCTTCATTTTCTCATTTCTCTACTACTGTTCCTCCAGCCTGAGTTTTCATTATTGTTATCACGACGACGTTAAGATTTGCATATGACGGCTCAACCTCTGTGATCAGTTTGACCAGTCAAAACCTGGAACAAGCGAGGACAATAGCAAAGACAGGCTCCTAAAGACTACTTTGTACGCGGAAACATATACCTGCCCCTTCGGTAAGATTAACCCTATCGGTAATACTGTTGGTGGTGATCTGCAGGACACCGTTTGTCGTGTCCTCCTTATCCTATGGTAAATTTACGAAACCCTCGAGCATCCGGAGCAGCATGGCGAGTTTGGTAAATTTCAGTCAACGTGGATTACTTATCAAAAAGGGATTTCGAAAGCACTAAACGCGCCTGGCATTGCTTCAATGGCACCCAGACGAGTGTTGATGTCATCCAGCAACGCGCCTATAACGGCAAGTTTAGGACTGGCCATCATGGGATTTCAAGAAAATTTAATTCATTTTGCAATTGGTAAAACGTTTTATTTTCTCGTCCTATTGAATTCTTCCATTGTTCTGAACTTATTTTTTATCACATTGTTGACACTGGCAGACTCGCAGTGAGTATAAGTCTGGTGTTTATGTTAAGCTTTTCCTTCATAGATGCCTTTATTCAACACTCTCTATTCAGCCACCTAAATAAATTCACTCGGTCATAGTATGGACTATTGTATGGTAATCGCGGCAATGTTATTGCTCGTAGTAAACTCGCAACAACATATGTTCATTTATTGCCTCTACTGGCATGTCTGACCTGCTGATCTTTTCCAGCACAGTCATATTCCATTAGTTCACTGTTCGAAAAGAGTACTTTATTTGTCTCCATCTAAGACCGCAATAAATACACAAAGAAGGACACGTTTCAGCTAAATAGCATGATACTAACTAAACATTTTGATTTACACAAAGCTGGTTTTAGGGAACAGCCCGAATTAGATCCTTAGGCAGCATTTGTCTTACATGAGTATATAGCACTTCAGGAAGTTCAAGCTAATGTTTGGGGTCCTCAGGCGGACTTCCCCTCCTTTTCCTCTCGCAGGAATAGTTGATCTTGATCCATAGAGACGCTAAGTCTGCAGTGGTGACGGAAACACATTTATATTTATTTCTAATAGTCTAGAATCACTTCTCTCAAACTGTTGGTTGCCAACGAATTGTCAAATTCTGCATACACGATGACGTTCAATGTGTGATCAGAGCTGTTCAGCATGAAGTTGACCCTATTTATACAGTAGAAATGTCCCTTGTCGCTGCTTATTCTGGAAAGAAATGATGATGATGATGATGATGATGATGCTCATCATAATCAATACTGTTATTCAATAGGTTCCGTGGGATACCACAAATGATTTTACCACCAATGCACTCCATCTTTACCTGTTATCACTGCCATTCGGGAATATCCAAATGCCTTGCCTGATAATTCTTTAACGTTGTCTTCTCACCTCCCTTTATTTCTGCTTTTTGCACCGCAGCCTCTTCCTGTGCTTTGCTTGACTCATTTTGCTGGTCCATATGATCGCGAGATATGACAATATATCTTCAGTTTGATTCATTGCGGTCCGGAGGACTTCTTTGAGTCCGACTGCATATTTGGATCTTCTTGTGGTTTTATTGTTTTGGTTACATGGTCAACGTATGAGATACCAAAGATCTTTAGGTAGCATCTCATTTCGAAGGTTTCAATCCTGATTTGTAGCTCTTCTGTGAGTGTCCATGTTTCACAAGCATACAGAACAATGCATAAGGCTACAGAGTGAATCAGCTTTAGTTTGGAACCCAGAGCCATGTTACTGTCTTTCAATATTGGTCGTAACCCTGTTAATACTGATTTTGTCTGGTCAATTCTGGAAAGTAATTCTGCTCTGGAACCATCATTTGTGAAACTGATCCCAAGTATTTGAGTCTTTTGATTGTTTCCAGCTTCGATCCACTGACCTTTATCTCCGTACTGATGCGATTTGCGTTATTTGTCATCAGTGTGATCTTTTCAGCGCTAATAACCATTACCGCAGGCTGTGTTGCTTGTGTCGAGGCGATCGACATGTCAGCCAGTTATTGCTGATCTCCTGTCAAACCATTAACATCAAGATAATATTTATATACATATATCTAAATGCAAATTATCCATCATTTCTAAATTTAGCTCTAGTTTGATTTGCGTTAGTGGCCGTTAGATCTAACATGGTGAGACTCGTAAACATTCAGTTCAGGTTTCCCTACGACGGAATCATTCCGATGTGTATTTTTGGCTTATTTTACGTACTTCAAGAGATTTTGCAAGCAATGCTGACTAGTTTGTTATTCATTTACAAATCCACCTCTTTGAACAAAGAATGCATGAAACTCTTGACGGGAGCGACTCTGGAATGGTCGCCTGTATTGGTCTTGTCCACTTGGAGAACTTTAACTTTCGGGTACAAGTAACCGGTATTCAGATCGATGTAATCGTCTGTTTATCATTTGATTTCAGATCGATTGGGGCTGAGATAGTCGAACAAGAAATAGGATGAAATTCTACCCACTGGAATGAATTCTTGCATCGTTTTCTTGGCATGTGCCAAGGCAAACAGATGGAGTTCAGGCTTGCAGCTTTTGCAAGAATCTCGGTACTTTATTTTGTTGTTTCGGTTAGTAATCAAACATGTCAAATTCTCTGAATGTTCGTCTTGTTTTTGTCAAGAGGTCACTTGTTCTTGATGGTGGTTTTCACTTCTGTCTCAATTCTTTTTTTCTTCAGCCGAAGATAGCGTCGACATCATCCTTTTGACCCAAGATTTTATTTCTTCTCGTCTGCGGGTAGGAAAAGTTGTCAACAAGGACGTTTGTGCCATCAACGTTGGTATGGAGCAGATGAAGCTTGAAATACATCTCGTGTGTCTTCTACCTCTTCCATCATTTTTGACGCGTCGGTCTCGGTAACTTTGGGTTTGCATTTAATGATCCCTTTTAAATCTGTGTGCGTGTGTGTGTACTTCTTTGGGGTGTCTTCTTTTGTTAAAGGACCAAAAACACTGAAGTGAAGCGTTTCACACACTTCATTTTCATACCGGCGTTCGTTTCCAATGATTGTCGTCACGTCGTATTGACTTCATGATGGGAATCACTCGATGCTGATGTGTTTAAACGGATTAAATCAGGGCAGTTCTGGTTTGGATAAATCAAGTATTCTCTGTAACGCTCCCGTTCTGTTATGGGCTTTGGCCTTGTGTGAGACCACTGTTATTAGCGTCAGCAGCCGCATCTGAGGAAGAAGACGTCGTCGCTCTCACCAGAGAAGAAGTTCAATTCGAAATGGTTTCCATTTTTCATCACATTAGGCCATACTTGTGTTAAAAAAGGTTTGGCAGGCATCATGGTCAATGACGAGGTAGATGAGGTTTGAGACGACACCGTTAGCGTACGGCTTGGTTTGTTTCTCAGTTACAATGTCTTTGTTTCTGGCAGGAAATGCCTTTTACTTTGGGACTTTTCATCTTGATTATGTGGCCTCTCTTCTTGTTTTATCTGTGAAGTTTTGTGACACCACAACGTTTCTTCCTGGCACGTCCATTGTGCGACAATGTAGCTCTTCATGCTCACTTCTTGCACTTTTGTTTTAGTGAACGTCTTTTCTTGGATCGTTCCAATGAAACAGACCACTGACATAGTTTGCCACTTCTTGCATAGAAACATCGAAGCCAGAACGTTTCCAGTCACCTACATCTTTCCATTGTAAGTACATCACAATCTACACACTCTTCTTGGTAGTCATGAAAAGTTTATAAAGCACAGGGAATCTTTCTTTTTTTCACACAGAAGTCGAAAAAAGATAAGAATTTGCAACAGGGTGAGTGTCTTTTGCATTCACAGTTGGAGTGATCAGGATGTCTTTGCATGTACTTTTCATAAATAGTCCACAATGAATCTGCTGAGAACGAAATTTGAGAAAAGCAGTGCCTAACACGCACACGATTTGTCGTTCCAAATTCTACGAAATCAAATGTTGTAAAAGATTTTGATAATCTTCCGAACTTTTAATAATGTCATTGATTTCCTTTCACGAAATATATTTGAAGTTTGTAGTTAGTTATTCACATAAGTACCTTTGTTGAAAATATTCATGCTTTTGCCACTCGCTATCGGATGATAAATTGCACCAAACCAGATTGGTCTCTAACGTACACACCACACATCGGAGCTATTCTTCTTTCAATCGTGCGAATATTTTGTATCTTGACAATACCATGTTTCCACTGAATTCGTAAAATATTTCCTTTCATTTTCGTTTGGTGAGTTCCTTCCTAATTTGGATTAAATACCCTCCATGTTGTCAAAGGTTGTCAATAGTATATATGCGCAGGTTTGTTATATGACTGTGTTATGTTAATCGCTTCTAATATAACCACGGGTGATTTTTCCCTAATTGACGTATTGGACCCTTATGTCTCATTGTCAACTTCTTATTGTTTAAGTTTATATGTATTAGGCTGATTATTTTCATTCAGTTAAAATCAGCATTATACTCGTTGCTCATTATCATCATGAAACAAACACACCTTTGTTGCGTTCTTCATTTTTCCGTTGAAGAATTAAGCAGTACTATACGTTCATATACTTCGTCCTTAGTACAGCAGCTCACTTACCGCGATTATGGCATGGTGCAAGCGGTACGTTCACGTATTCTCGTTGCAGATAAAATAAATCTATGACATTTGCCATGGGCTCATCAGGGCTCTGCGCAGGCTTCTGGAACAATAAAGGAAATCCTTCTCTTTGTTTTCGTTATCAATATATGTCATTATCATCTCTTTTGTTTATAGGGTCCGTTATTTTATTAGCCTAGCTCCTAAAATTCAAGACTGTATCCGTCATTTGTATGAATTGTTTTTCAAGGTACCGAATAGAAGCCTATCATTTGCAAGTGTATAGGTACTGCCTAAGAGACCCCACAACAGTTTCTCTCAAACGTTAAAGACATAACTTTTCACAAGGAAGATATGGATATGGCCGGATGAAAGTAGTAGGTTGTATTCCACGTTTCCTCAAGGAAAGTAGATCAGTCTTGCTGGATCAAATAGATACGATTCTGAGTGACAAGGATCTTAATGCTGGCTCTTAACTTGGGCTACACGAGTAAAAATATTGTATCAGACTTCAGCAGAGCAAATTGTACGGTAGGCACTAACAATGGTGGCAGTGTGGATCTCATACTGCAGCAGGAGAAACAGAGAAAACAAGCAACACAATAACTGCAACCAGCAAAGTACGATCAGGCAGGCCTGGACCCGTGTGTGAAGAAATGTTTAAAGAAACACAGGCAGAACCACCAGCCATACTTGCAAAGAAGCTTACGACTACGAAGCTAGCAAAGCAACACTAGTCGTTGGAGGTTATTGTGGTAGAGATAGAGTCCATTTGGTTTTTACGCAAAAAAAAGGCAAAAAGCGCAACCGATGTGGTGATTACAAGCATCCACAGATTCCCACAAAGGCAGTCAGTGATACACGGTAGTACTACCAAAAACTGTTCTGCCAGTATTGTCAACATTCCAACCAGCCGCTTCAGCTTAAACCTTTCTTTTGCACAATGAGGCGTGTCTAGGTGTTGCGGAAAAGGGGGAGGGGGAAATTAGCTTCGGTACACCTGTGTAGCCTGTGATCACGAGCACAATTGTACTTATGATGAATCCTAGTGCGGTAAGAATTGAAGGTTTATTGATATCTGTTCAGGGTTTACAAAGGCATTAGCACGGTTGCTATACGTATCTTTGCTGACTCCCTCTCTCTGTTTCTCTCTTTCCGTCTATGTCTCTCCATGTATGTATGTATATATAAATATCTATATATATATATATATATATATATATATATATATATATATATATATATATATATATATATATACCGGTTATCGGTCACCTCTTTACACTGGCCATTCACCCCGTCTAATGCTAACTGAACATATAAATGCTAGTCAACTCATTACATCTGTTCTGAAAATGGTGACGCTCAAGTTACAAAAGAGATGCCCAACGCTATTAATACTCTTCTTCAGTGAAACAAACAATTTACTAAAAGCAACGCAAGCACAAGAAATCATATATAGCATTTATACATGTTAGAGTAATAACCAAACTTTACAGAATCTGGGTTGAGCAATGCCACAATAAATCAAGTGAAAAACACTAGTAAACTACGCAAGCTACACGTATAGTCAATTGTTTGGTCAGAAAACCGCAGTTGCTGTAATCTGGTGTTTTGTTTCCTGTTTCATTATGTAATATCAAGAATACGCATTGATTAGCCATTAATGATACTTTGATTAAACTTATCAGCCAGCTAAAGGTAATATACTTTACTCATTTGGATCTGACACTAAATGAAATGTTACGTAATATAAGAAAAGCTGTGTAGAAAAGGATTGAATCATTAAGTTGCTCGACAGGGGTTGTCCTTATAATTTTGATTTATACAGATTTTGTTAATAAAAATGTTAATTATCTGACTTTTTTTCTAACTGAGTTGGCATTCTGGCAATAAAAAATGCATAAAAGTTTCCATATGAAGGTTATTTTGATCTTAGCATAAGATTGGAAACTTTCAAGATATTTTGACAGTAAACATATATTTACCAAACACTGTTTTATTTGTGAGATAAATATCAAATTCAAACACTGAAATGATATATATATGGAACTTAAACAGAATTTAATATAGGGACCGTTACGCTATATTATAAAAATTTACTTTAGTTCCTCTGAGATTTTGTCGATGCAAATTAAATATACATAGTACAATTTGTTTTCGGGGTTCAAGCAGCTTGTAAAACGTATAATCTTTCAAAAGAAACGAACAAGCTCCTTAAACAGAAAACAAATATACATATATTTTGACCCATAAAAACGATTAGCACAATCGGAAATAGACAAAACATATTTTGTAATACTTTACAAGCGGCTATAATGCAAATTATTGTTACATTAAATGTATTTTATTTACTAATAGACAATTATTCCAACACGTTAAAAAAATCCTTTGAGAAGAGTATTAAATTTCAATAGTTCATTTGAAGTGAAATAACCGATGAACTCATCAGTCAGTCATCTGTGTATATTGATTATCCAAATGCGAATACAACAGACTGAGATGTGACACCACAAAATGCAACATAAAATGAATGATGCGCTATGCACTATCGGTTTACAACATACGAAGAACACATTGAAAAATATTTCTTCCCTGCTTCAAGGGCATATCCATAAATTTTGGTAGCACCCCATTTTAACTTCAACCCTTTCCTTAGTTCTGTTCGTTCTATGTTCATTCTGATGTTAATTGGATTTCATGGAGTTTTGTAGTACTCTTGATATATTTTTGTGCAGCATTCCGTCATCAAATATCAAAATAATTTCTAAATATGATAAGATTGTATCATCTGCTTACGGTATAAGAGATGACATTCAGATTAGATAAACATACACATCGGTTTCTGGAGCCAATCGATGATGCACACAACTGTTTTATTAGAAAAACATGGCAGCCGTCAGTTACGCATCGCGTAATATAAATTCTGATGGTCCATTGACATATCTAGTCAACAAGTTATCAACAGACAATAATATAATGGCGTAAGTCAATATCAGTTAGCAATACATTACATTAGGAGTTTAACGTCGATATGTTGTTTCCCTTGTATAAATTATAATTGTAATTTAAACGTAGAATATGATTTCAAAGTATACATAAGGTGTGGCCTTTAATCTCCGAATTAGTTAATGTGACATATATGATCAGGAGACTGTTCACCTATGAAGTTGAAGAAATATATGGTATTCATGTATATTAAACAGAAGCCACAGATCTTTTCTAAACAGTAAATTTAATTAAAATAGGACAGCTTGTTTTCGTTTCTTAGCATAGGAACATTTTTCAAGAGCGCTAACTCACGGGGAAAGGGAAGTAATGCAGTTGAAATTTCTTGAGAGGCGTTTTTTTTTAATTTTTTTTTTTATAGACGTGATATTTATATTGCGCTTGAACAGAATGTATATTCGAGGAGATATAACGTAATCAGCAGTCTCTGATTGGTAATAAAAAGACACACGTAGACGAGTGGGCAAAAGTTTATTTGCCGGTAATCGAAGTAATGAAAGGTAACTAACACATTAATCGAGAGAGAGTTTATATCTCTATTCGTCTGCATTTGAAATTTATTGATCCAACCCCAACCAGTCTCTTACATTTTGATCCCTTTTTCTCGAAATCCGCTGGACGAAGTTTGTTAAATCTTTTTTTACTCATAGAACAGATCAAAAAGGTGTTGAGATCAAAATTATGTAACTAGGAGTTTAAGCATATCATAATTCAAATATAATCTATCCACTTAATACCAGTTTAAAATTGATGGTATCCATACCCACCACCCCGAAAAACAATCCGATTTCTCGGTGAACTTGCTCGATATTTCAATTTGGTGTCAAATATATCAAAATCATTTACGGAATGATAGAAGGTCCATATATGGACTTAAAGACGTAAATCTCCTTGTCGAGTTTTCTATGCTTACCATATAATTAGTTCCGTAATTTTTTAAATCGGCTCGACGAATTTTTTTTAAATTATTTGCAGCTGTTGAACATGTCTATACGTAGAAACTCTGAAGTAGACACTAGAATCAAAATCCAATAACTAGGGATTCTGTAAGCGCAAGTTGTTGTTTGAGGTGATCGGACATGCATTTCAAACATAATACCCATACGCTTTTCTTTGATTCCTCTGCACACATGGGCAACAACACTTATGCATCGCTATAGTAATCTACTGTACACATTCATATCATAGCTAGACAATGTAATTATATTACATAATAAGTTGTGGTTCTTAACTACTCAGGTATAGATAGAACATTTATACCAAACGCAAATATGTACTGTGTGCAGCTGCATTAGAATCTATTGCAATTTTACAATCTTGCCAATGATTCAGAGCAGAGCCTACAATAAAATGATTTGTTTGCGCTTTATGTGCCATTGTGTTATAATACAAACAATTTTACTTTATAACCTTACAAACCCGATTCAAGAGTAAAGTAATAATTTATTTTATAATGCTGTTTCTGCAACCCCAGACAATTAATTTGTCATTCATAGGTGACATTCATGAAAACAGATTTTATGCTGGTCCTGCCAGGGATAAAAATCTAATGCATCTACACATTTGGAAAACTTTACCAGATAACACGGCATTTACTTCTACAGTAACATTAATTTTCAATTAGCTCTTTAATTGCACAGTCTCCTAGGTGCGTTATATTTCTAGATGGAATTGTAAAACTTAGAAAGAAGACTACAATAATATTGAGCTTGAAATATTTTTTTCGTTTGAGAAGGATACGTGTTCCGATGAAATATTGTTATCCAACAAAAGATAGCTATACGCAAAACAATGGTGTATTTTGATTTTTATGTTTTACAATATGAGTAGTTCATCATATCAATTTATATGACAGAAGCAATGTATCAATATATACCACAGTTATGAGGCCCAGGATCTTCGTTATTTTGCAAAGGGGATTGGTCCAGAAATGTACTTGTATAAAGATACAATATAAATATTTTCATAAAGAGATATCCTGGTTTAATCTGGGTTGACTGGTTCGGTACCCTCATACCCTTCACTACTGCATGGATTGTTTCACCTTTGTGATATTAACCCTTTGAATAAGTAGGGATTTTGAATTACCTAACCAAATAATTCAGTATTTCTTATGACCGTAGAGGCGAAGCTTCAAAACTATAACAATAATAGATAGACCCGTTAAAATGAAATCTTGTTTGGTTTATAAACCTAGAAACTGCATTTTCAAGGTGATCAAGAAATAAAAAAGATAGCCTATTATAAATTCAGGCAGAAAATACTACCTTTATGTTAGAACAGCGCAGGTCCTGTGCCACCCAAGACTGATAACGGCTGATGCTAAAACAGACCACCTGCTATGATATTTACATAATACCCTTCCAAGAAAACCTTGTGGAGTCTTATCAGGTATACGGAGATAATTTACATACAATTCCCGTGTATAATGCAACAAGGAAGTATATTATTTATAACAGGCAGTTCTCTATTTTGTGCATGGTTTCAGCAGATCAGTCACGCGGTCATATTATATAACGTTCTAGATAACCTCTGTTTGGTAATCTTGAAACAAAACACATTATAGACAGTAACAGAGAGAGAGAGAGAGAGAGAGAGAGAGAGAGAGATAGGTGGTAGGGTAGGGGCGATCTAGCAAAAAATGAACTCTCCTATATCCGGATCAATCAGCTATTTCATAGATTAAATTCCAATGGCCCTGTGATTAATACATCGTTGCTATTCACGGACGAAAATTCGCTTTGCTCTTTCTTTGATGTTTACTATTTGTTTGTTTGACTAATATGCTTTGTGATATTTCTTTCTCTCTTTCTGTTTTTGAGACCAATAAAAGCTATTTATGATGTGAATGTTTTAACCCCTTTCTTTTCTAAGGCACTATTTTTACGTCCGTCACATCCTGGTAACTCATTACCTTTCATATATATATATATATATATATATATATATATATATATATATATATATATATATAAACTTCATAATTACTTTTGCAGTATCCAAGCTGCCAACAGAGTATTCACATCGTTTCTGTTTCTTGAGCATGTCGCGTTACTGTGAATACATAATATCCATTATATATATATATATATATATATATATATATATATATATATATATATATATATATATATATATATATAATAACGAAATTGTACTCATTTTGGTTACCGGGACAGTGTCGTCCGAGAGTCGTGTATTATCTTCTTTTGCTATTTCAAAATGCTGAGTTTGGTTTAGCCGATGCAGCTCGAGCAATATGTTTGCAATGAGAGGAGGTTAAGCTAAAACAACTGTCAACCAGGGTGCTTGTACAGTAAACTGATATTATCTTATCACAATACCGCTGTTATTTCTCCAATAAATGAAACATCATTTTTTGCAGTAACATGTCCGGTTAGTATAATAAAAACCTTTGATGTTCCAATTGCTGCAACGTACGAACTAATGCTCATTTACCGAAATTTCTTTAAAATGATATCTTCTACATACCATATACACTCCTGTGACACTATGAAATTATGAAGCTGTAAAACAGAAGAATTATATAATGACTATTCATACCTTCAATCGTCGTGCTCATAGTGGATATCGTCATTTCACTATTAATTTATCTTCACACTTAAGCGTCAGAGATATTGGCGTGTCATCCATGTACCAGTCAATCTGAAATAAGCTCTAGTTCCTAAACATCTGCAGGAAGGCATTTCACCAACCTGGTACTTAAATTTCTCAGATAATAATAACGTTCAAGAGAGGTATTATTCCTGACTTTTAGCAAGCGGCAACAAAAGAAAGATGAATCTTCGATAAATTGATCGAGATGAGTCATGCTTTGTTAGAATTTTATTTCTTCTTTATATAATCTTTGGTACAGATGCTTGAATGCGACAGGATTACGGAATACCGTCTTGGCAGGTTTGCTCAAATTAATATTTAATATAACACGTCGAGTTGGCCCTACCCCGACGCATTACCAATTCCTTCTGTTTTGGTCCAAATCTTTGTGTAAGATTTTGTAATCTTAAATTGTGCTCAAAAGCGGGAAAAATCACTTCTTGAGAGAGGGTGGTATTTCTTTACTAAGGCCCACAAAGATATAACTGTATTAGGAAGCAAGCTTACAAGGTCAAGTCGCTTGTGTGTCATAGCATGTCACCGAACAGCGGATATTTTAGACTCTAGTGACTGAAGTATGTGAACAGTAGTAGAAATTCGATAATCTGCAGTGGGGTGACGGCTTTATCGGGTCATTGCTGTATAAATTTAATTATTAGTAACATTTGTCTTACTAGAATAACTATCTTATGTGTGAAGAGATTGGCATGAGAACTCAGGAGTGATTCTAAATCTTACACCCTTGGACTCAACCTCGTCCCTTGTGTTCCAACCAATGATTGTACATAGCATACCAAGTATGGTCCCTATATACTTAGGATGCATTCAGATAATTATACATTGACTTTCTTACAAAGTTTTTGTTTTGTGTCCTGATTTTGCATTACATGACTACACATTTTGTGAGTACCTGATGCTCTAGAAAACTGAGATATTTGATGTTTTATCATCCAACCCAATCTTTCCATAAGATATAATATAAGTAGTGAAGTGGGACGATCTGGTGACAATGGGAATTAGCATTACAAGACCCCTTGGGACTGTCTAGCGACAATGGAAAATTAACATGGAGAAAACTCGTGGGACTGTCTAGCGACAAGGGAAATTAACATGGGAATAGAGTTTGGGACTGTTGAGCGACAAGGGGAAATTAACATGGGAATAAATCGTGGGACTGTTGAGCGACAAGGGGAAATTAACATGGGAATAAATCGTGGGACTGTTGAGCGACAAAGGGAAATTAACATGGGAATAAATTGTGGGCTTGTATAGAGACAATGGAAATAAATCGTGGGCCTGTCTAGGGACAAGGGGAAATTAACATGGGATTTATTTTTTTTAAAAATAAAAAAATAAATAAAAATAAAAATAAAAACTGGGGTTGGCAATTGAAAGTAGATCTCTTTTCGAGAAATTGGAGTGGCCCTGAAAAGGGCCTTTGAGTTTCTTCTTCTTCTTCTTCTTCTATTTCCTCCACTTCTTCATCCATCCCTTTATCTTTCCTAATAATCCTTTCTTCTTTATATCTGACTCTGGTAACCAGTCAGGATGTCCCAGCTCTCTAAACTTGGTCTGTATCTTCATCCAATTGTTGTTAAGCCGCTCAAACTCTTCCCTTTTCTTTTTGTTTTCCTCATCTTTTCTTTCTTCCCTCCATCTCTCTTTAATCTTCTCTACTTCTTCCTCCATTACTTTTCTCATCAGATCTTCCCCTTTCTTCATCTTGTCCAACCCCCATTTTACATTCCTCCACTCTGTCCAGTACAATATCTTTTCTAGGAAGCACCGGACTTGGATGACATGATCCAGTGCTTCCTTCAAACTTCCCACTCTGAAGGAAGGTGGGTTAATGAAGCCTCTTGACTTATTGACTTCTTCTTATATCATCCCTGCTATGATATCTCTTGCTGTCTTAAGGCCTTGAACTTGACTGGTTACCAAGTCTTTCATATCTCCATGCCTCCATTCCTCTTCTATTCTTCCTACAACATATTCTACATTAATTATCCAAAAATAGATGTCTCTCAATAGATTAAATAAAACTGATACTTGAGTCATTTTGTCTCAGTTATTCCTTAGAATGGTTCGAACATCAAACTTTCTGGGTTCTTATAGTTAAAGTGCGGACGTGAAGGAAAGCATCCCCCTAAGACACAACATTTATATTACCTAGATCATCACTTAAAACGCGCGGACGTGAAGGAAAACATCCCCTACTTTTCTCATTTCATATTATCTACTATCCACATACGTGAAGCAGCAATAAACAAACCCCAAATCTACTATTCACACACGTAAAGCATTAAAATTAAATCCTAATCTACTATCACACAAACCAACTTAAGTTCTTACATAACCCAATAATCTACTATCCACACAAACGTACGTGAGCGCTTACAAACAAGCACACACACACACACACACACACACACACACAAATAAAAAGAGTCAGTGTTTATATTCACACTACTCTTCATACACACATTGGCAAATCGATTACTATTTCTTTTCTAGAGTATTGGGTAGCCCTGAAAAGGGCTGTCTGTTTTTTGAACTCCAGTGACACTTGGTTAATGATGGCACCTTCCAGGCCTGGCACCACACACACATCTTCTTCCCCAGTCTCCTTTCACTCTTTTTGGTGGGAGAGCAGAGGCGGGATAAGTGGCTTCAGAACCCCAATCTTCTGTCTCTGGGATTCTGAAATTTCCTCTCTCCTTTTCTTCTTCTTCTTTGTTTCTTCTCTCCTCCTCTTCTTTGTTTCTTCTCTCCTCCTCTTTCATCCTTCCCTCTTCTACTATGGCCTCTGCAGCCAGCTCATTCACTATACGCCTGGCATATTCCAGGTGTACATGAAGTTCAAGCTGTTTAGCTAGTCTGGTGTTCATTCTGGTGGTGTTGATCAATCAACAAGGGTAGCTAGACTGCCGAACGATTTTTAATTTATACTAAAAGCGCGGACGTGAAGGAAAACATCCCCTGAAACAAAATTGATATTACCTAGATCATGACCAAACAACGCGCGGACTTAAAAGAAACACTCACTGACTTTTTTATACTACCCATCACTATTCTAAAAAATTTCATTAAATCAATAATATACTATCCACAAACGCAAAGCAGTGAAATCAAACCCAAATATCTACTATCCACGCACGTCAAACAGCAAAAAAAAAAACAAATCATCATAATCTACTATTCACACAAACGTACTTGAGCCCTTACAATCACTCACACATATAAACCTATACAATCACACCAGAAATGAGTGAGTGTTTATATTCACACTACTCTACATACACACATTGGCAAATCGATTGTTATTTCTTTTCTAGAGATTGGGGTAGCCCTGAAAAGGGCTGTTGTTTTGCTTGCGTCAAGTTGAAGCTAGGGCCATCTTTTAGTTTCTAAGAATGCGACGTCCTCTGATGATAGACTTTCTGACGATAGGTCTGCTTCTTCGGAAAGAGAAGAAGAACTCTTTGGTGTCGATACGACAATCGACAAAGCCTCTGTCAGGTTCAGGTTGCTGCTGCTGCTGCTGTTGTTGTTGTTGTTGCTGTTGCTGCTGTCTCTGAAGTCTGTACTTCTCTGTCCATTCTTCTTTCTCCCTGTCCACTTCTTCTCTGAAGAGCTCTTCTATCAGGTCTTCAGTGACTTTTAACATTCTCACATTCTCTATCTCTTCAGGTTTCGGTATCAGACTGTGTCTGACCCTATGCAAATTCACGTAGGCTTCGTTTAGCTTAGCTAGTTTGGAGCACATATTCGTAGGAGGATGAGTCGACAGTGGATGGTTTGACTGGAAACTACCCCGGTTCTTAAAGTCAAAGCGTGGACGTGAAGGAAAACATCCCTACACGTTTTCGAGCCGGAACGTTTAATGAGTGTCATGAGAGAGACAGAGAGAAGTCAAAGCGCATGAATCAAACTTCTTATAGCAAAACAAAAGACAAAGGCATTTTTTTTCAAAAACACAACTTTTTATTCCAAATCACTTAACACTAACAAACAACTCTAACATTTTTAACACTAATCCAACAATATAACATCAAACATTTTTTTTTCAAATACCAAACATTTTTTTTTTAATTTTCACATTCTTTTGGACAGGGCTGACAACGTTGTGAATTAAATTGTGATTTCCACTGTTGGAAGTCATTAGGCCATTGATGGACACTACGTTTCCTAGCTTGAGACAAAAGATAAGCATAATGGTCACAGAACCATTCATCTACTTTCACATCATTTCTAGAAGAAGAACGAGTATCAAAATGAGTCACTAAATGTTCAAAGGAATAGCCCAGGCTGCGATGATGCAGAAAATACACACAATATTGTCCACACACCAAGGAATCTGTGCCTTGTAATTTCACATTATTGAATCGGGTGGTCTGAGCATTTCTTCTCATAAAGTCAATGATATCGTCTTCCAGAGGAGGCAATCCATACGAATCGAAATATTCCACACATCGTTCTTGAGGAAAGTAGACGGCTACCCAGTGGGTTCCTGGGAGATGACTGTTGTCCGTGTTGATCACATAAGCTTGATGACCTTGAGGTTTACGATGAGGGAGTTCATCTTTAGCACAGACGACATGATTCCAAGAAGCAGTGTACGAAATGTGGTTCAAAAGGTAATAAAGTTCCCAGGTATCCATGTTTTGTGTGTTTTTTCTTCTTCACAGGTAATAATAAGTGATCAATTCGATCCTGACTTTTTGCTTGAAAATGTCTGACAAATAACCGTTTCTTCGCTTCGTCTCCCCACTCTGATTCAGGATAGCTTCGATACGATGGATCTCTTGAGTGGTTAATGGTGGACAAGAATGTTCACGCAAGTCTTTATACCACTGGTGCAACACGACTTCGTCCGAGACGAGACTCCAAGCTTCGTTCAGATACTCGTCCAGTTTTTCTTCTTGACTCAGCATTAGGCATTTGTCGTGTTGAATTTGACTGGGAAGATCGTTTTGACATACATAGCAATTTTTCTTGATCAATTCCGTAATTTTTTCGACCAAGTGTTTGGCAAAACAGGAAACTAAATGGGCTTCTTGTTCTGGCCATCTCGACTTCATCATGACAACTTCTTCGTCTTTGTCTTGGGATTCCTCTTCCACGGTCTCCTCACATTTCATGTCCAAAGTTTCTTCACTAGGTAAAGAGGGATAACAGTCTTCCACGGCCTCTAATAATCTAGAATGACTTCTCTCAAACTGTTGATTTCTATGGTATTATCGAATTCGGCATACAAGAGGACGTTCACCGTCTCAGTTAGAGCATCTGTAAACTGAAGTTCCACACGAATCTGGCCTGATTTTATATGGTGGAAATGTGGCCCTCGTCGCTGCCTTGGTCTGGAGTGAAATCAAATGCCCACAACGCATAGCCTCCTGCATAATCTTCGTACGTAATGCCGTGACTGGTGTTGGTCCCTAACTGTCCAGTGGCTTTGAACAGGGACAAGTACGACCTCAAATAATTCTTCTTGTCAAAGTCAGGTTCAAAAGGTCGAGTACACAAGGTCTTGTCATCGCGACTGACTTCAATCTTTGACACTTTGTAATAATTAAACTCAAAAGGATTTTGATCGTGGACTCCGTCGAAGGCTCTATTCTCGACCATACCAAGAATTAAACGTTTGGGTAATTGCCCTTGGAATAGATGATCTTCGATCATGGATCGCTGTCCAGCAGGAATGGTGAAGGTTTACACTTCCACGCGTCGTATTGGATACTTGGCGGTCGTTCTGCTCAACGTCTGACTAATGTCGTTTCCCACTTTAGGTAACACTTCCACACGTCGTACGTAGAGTTTGGCTTCTTCAATTTTGGTTTTGTAATCGGCACTATCAGCCACTAAATGGAAAGCGGTACTGCTGCGATTCAGTCTCAGGTGGACATTCACCCCGCTCAGCAAATACTTTTCTTGTAACCACATGTCCAAATGCAAGCGATCCATCAGTTCTAAACTCTGTCCATTTTTGATTTTGTCTCTTCGTTCTACAAATCCCGCATTGTGTGCTTTGGTTGTATCAGTTTCAGTTATGTCAAACTGGCCCGCATCGTCAGCTTCCCATACTACACAAGCATTGAGATGAGTGTTCTTGGCGTCTATTTCGTACGTCAAGAGATTTTCCAGGTAGGCACGATAAGGGTAAGTTTCCATGCTCCTACTGACTAGTTTGTTATTCAAGTACAAGTCCACTCCGCTAAACAAGGAATTCATAAAATTGTTGACGGGAGCTACTTGCTCGTCATCTATAACACCTCCAGTCTTATCTAGAACTTTGACTTTCAGGTACAAGTAACTGCTATTCAGATCGATGTAATCATCGGGCTGTCCTTTGATTTCAAACTCGATGGGAGCGAAGTCCGTCAAAGAGGAGACAGGTGAAATTCCACCCACTGGGATTCTTGCATGGTCATCATGGTGGGGGGCATGGCAAACAGATCCAGTTCCGACTTGGAACAAGCGCAAGACTCTCGGTGCATCATTTTTTGTTCTTTCTCAATAATCGAAAACGTCTAGGTCTCTAACAGTTCTTCTTTTCTTTGCCTTTCTAGCTTTAGAAGTGTGAAGTCTGGTGAAAGGGTGTTTTCCTCCTCGTCTCTTTCTGCCTTGTTCTTGCTGAATGCCTGACTCAGTAGCGTGCAGGACATTTATAGGTGTTTCTCGTCGACCCAAAAGGTCTTTACCCGTTTGCAGCAAGACATTTTTGCCTGCCCTCAAGAATACTTCTTTGGGGTTTTGTTTGTCGATGATGACATTTTGGAGAAATTCTTTGCCGTTTGTCAGTGCCGCATCTTTCAAGGCGTGCAATCCGCGTGTCACCATCGGTTTCAACATAGGGGCCACCGAACGAAAGGCTGATTTTAACATATCTCCTAAACCGTGTCCTCGCTGTCGAGCAACCCCTCGGTACATTGGATACATGACTTACGAATCGTGAGAGAACCGTTTTCGAAAATGGAGTTTCACCGTGACTTTTCCTTTGGTGAATGGAATATTTTGTTCCAGATCTCCTTTTATAGCAATGTTGACCGTGTCCAAATACGACTTGCTGAACGGCAAATAGTGAGGATGTACAAATTCGCGGTGGACGTGATAAGTGTTTCAACCTTCCTCGTCAGCGAACGTGGCAGAATTTACTTTGAAAGGAATGACACGCAGTAACGGTACGGAGGTGTGTCCCACCACGTTATACTCCACCACATCGGAGTACACAAAAATGAAATTCAGTCCTTGGTTCAGTTCTACCGGGGAAAAACCTTGGCAAAAGAATCGTTGTCGTAAATAACTGCTGATTCAACTTTTTGTTGTTCTACTTTCTTCCTCAGTTCCATGTCCCCACCCAACATTGCAAAGAATTCATGACAAAATATGAAACCCACGATTTTACTTTCAGGAAATTTCATCAGGACGGGACGAGCGACTTTGTGGTACTCCAGGGTGACACTTTTTCTGGCACTCTCCAAAGCTTTCCCAAACGTAACATTAAACCTGGAGGCAATGGTGCTGACCAAATGTTGACCACAAAAATAATAGAATGCGGGAATGGTCAAGACATAGGAGGTCCACTTGGGATCTTTTTGGCGCTGGTTTTTTTCATGAGATTTTTCCCATGGGTATCCAAGGACTGTTGCATTTGTTCGTCATAAACTTCCACCTCAAAAAAATTTTGACCGGGAAGGACATTGAGGACTTGGGTCGGGTGAATCATTTCTACCAAAGCCACTTCCCAATGGGCTTCGTGATCTAATGGGACGGCCTGAGGTAATTTGGCCGTGTAACAGCACAACGTGCTGTGGGGAAACACCTCCATGGAACTGTCACTAGGTAAGATTAAGCAAAATTGGTTTTGGTGACTCATAATTCCAGAGTTCTGTGGCTGTCCGAGGGGTTACTGGACGTCAGAGGCGTGTCTCCGCCCAAAATAGGGTTGTTGTTGGAGTGGTGACTGGCACTGGTACTGGACACAAGGTTCCCGTTGTTCCAGTTTGAGGTGAATTTCAGGGAGGGATTAGGAAGCAGGTAACCGATGCAACTGCTCAATAAAATGGTCCAGACTTTTTCCATTTTTTTGTGTCTTAATAAGGCACCCACTCTTGGAAGATGCTACTCTTTTTCTCTTGGGGTATTTTCTTGGATTGTAATGTTTTGAGTGTGCGACCAGCAATAGGTGTCGAGGAGGAGGAGGAGAATGCCTGAACAGGGGATATTTTTTCTTGTTTCACTTCTGTCTTCACCTTCTTTTTCTCTTCTGATGAAGAAGGGGTAGTCATCATCTTTTTAATCAATCCTATTCTGGAGGTAGGTGGTGTTGTTAACTTGCATACTTTTTCCGGTGAAGTTTGAAACCCTTCCTCTTCTTCTTCTCCTATTTCTGTCTTGGTCACTGGTGGTAGTAGTGGTGGTGGTGGGGGCGGTGATGGTGCTGGACTTTTCATCAAGGTCTTAAAATCTTTCAGAGTGGGAAGAGCTGTTTCGTCTAAAGTTTTTTGGTGAAAGAGTTGCAGTCGTTGCAAGAGTTGGTCCTACTTTTGCGATTTTTCTGTTTCGGACAAATCTTGGCGATCCATTAAGGACTGCAATTCGTGTTGTAACTGGGATATTTCGCTCAAATGGGGATTGGGAGGTAAATGCGGGGTGCGTTGTTCTTGCCAACGATGGTATTCCATCCACCGTTTGTAAGGCACTAAAGCTAGTTTTCGTCCTTCCATGGGATGTCAACTGTCGATTCTGAGATCTTGGGACTCCAGAGGGCCTTTTTATCTTGCTCCCATCAGTCCTCCCAACATGGTTCCCAAGACTCCTTTCAGTAATAGGCCTCACAAGATGTTTAAAATTCCTCCACGTTGGACCAACATCTTCTTCTTTTGACCGAGGGGAATTTTCTTTTGAACCATTTGGCGCAGAACGTGACGATGTTTACCTAAGCATTGTTTCTGGTGCTTGAACAAAGGGATCGTGCCTTTCAACACGTTCAAACAACATTCGCACACGGTATCGATGACCTCTTTGGAGGCCGATTGAATGAGTTTTTCTTCGCAGGGGTGGAGAAGCCTTGGACAGGACAGATAACATGTCCCCATGTTTGACTAAACGTGGAGGCAGTCCTTTCCTTTTCTTTCCTTGGGGTTTAGAAGAGGAATGTTTTCTTGAGGGTGACATCTTTGAGTCTTCAGCACCAAAAACACTGATGCCCCTACTTGGTCACAGTCCTTTTTTATACTGGAGAACGTCGCCAGTGATTGTCTTTACGTCGTATCAACTTGAGGACAGGCATGACACGTCTTGCAGGGGTACGCAACGGACTAAATCGAGCCATTTCTTGCTTGGACAAATCTAGTAAACTTTGTAACATGCCCGATCTCTCTTGGACTTTGATTTTGGGAGCAGGTACTTTGTGAGCCGCAGCCACTGCCGCTAAATGGGAAGGTCCTGCCAGTGGGGAAGTTCTTGGGGTCATCAACGGAGAAGTTCTTGGTGTGATCAACGTCTCCAAGTACTGTTTGGTTCTTTATGACATCAACGGAGAAGTGACTGAACCTGAGCCTACCGGAGACGCAGTCGCCGCCGTGGCAGGTCGTGGTTTGCGAGTGTAAGTCTGCGTCCTGGTCGAAGTGCCTCTCTTGCGACTAGTTTTCTTATGTGGGCTTTTCTTTTTCTGGGGACTTCTTCTCTGTTTCTTTTTCTGGGGGCTTTTCTTTTTCCGGGGTGGTGTCTGGTAAGAGGAGGGTCCCACCACTGGAGAAGTTCTTGGAGACACGGGTCTCTTTGGGGACCTGGTCTTTTTCTTTTTCTTCTTGGAACTTCGTTTGACTTCTTTTTTTTCTTGGGGAGAACATTGGGAGCATTAGGATACCATCTTAAGAGAGAGCGAATGATGACCCTTCCTACAGTACCGCTCCCTCCAGGTTTCAAAATGATTTGTTTTTTGGTTTGAGTGTCCATGTGGGGATCGGCCAGTTGGGTCAAAGCGACTTTGTTTCGATTGAAAAAGCGTTTGGTTTGATGAGGAATCTGAATGATCCCTTGGAGTAATTGATGTGCTGTCACCGTGAACCATCGTAAGACTTCTTTGAGACTACCTTCTAAGACACGAGCCCGTATTTGTGGACTGATGCCGTGCAAGGCACGAATCAATTTGACGGGAAGATGTGATTAAAGGGACGTCATGTTCACACACTGTGTGAGACAGACGAAAAGCGTCTGAGGTTTTTATAGATTTTTTTTGGAGTGAAGTTAAGTTGAGGACGGAGACGTGTACAGGAAAGGCCCTCCGTCTTGGCACCAGTGGTGAAACAAGTGGGTACGAAATCGCAAATCCTCGGGGGTCGTAGGTTTCAAATCGACGAGTAAATAGGCGTGTGGAGTGTGAGTGGCATCGTCGTACGCCTGAGTCAGCCAAGGCGTTCCTAACTGTTTGGCTAAGACTTGCACTTGCGATTTATCTCGAGGGCTTTTAAACAAGACCACGTAATGCGCATTGAGACTGATGGTGCGATGGCTTTACTTTGTTGAAACAAATTTTGAATGATGTAAACGACACTGGCATTACGATGATGCCCTTTGCGCGTGAACCACAGTTTAATTTCTTCTTCGTCTTCTCCTAACATGTCGTCAAAAATGACCAAATGGGTTTGACGGGAGTCAGAGACGATGCCATCGTCTTCTTTAGGAATGCCTTCCACAAACAAGATTGAATCGCCTTGACTTTCTCGCAAGAGGCTGTATGCCGATTGCCACTCTTTGTAACACCACACGATGCGTTTGGGGTGGACGATCGATCAAAGGATGTTTATGTTCGATCAAACGTTTGACAAATTCGGTTTTGCCTGATCCGCTAGGTCCGGCAATGAGCATGCTAAAAGGATGGCGAAGATACAACGCCTCCCAACTGGCACGATCTAAGTGTTCGTCGATGACTTTGACAGTAGAGGAAGAGGGATCAGAAGTAGCCATAGCGTGAGGAATGTCACTTGTGACACGAAAACAGACAAGACAAGAGTTTATATACTTTTCTCAGGACATGTTTATTGAATGTTTTAAACAGGAATGCGAAAGACAAAAATACAACGATAAAAGACACATCGAAATTATCAACGTGGAATAGAACCAAGTGTCTGTACAACATGTTTTGGGTAATGTTCTGACCATTTCTATAGGGGGTAAGGTCACACAAGTGTCCTCCCGAAAGGGTCTTTCAGGCATGTTCACGACAGTCCTGTTCTGGGTGACGAGTTCTTCTGGTACCGTCACTAACACATGTTGAAAAGTGACTTTTTTCCTTGAACAACTCTCGTGCATACTGGGCCACTTCTTGGGTCCAAGCCTCAAAATCCCATTCTTTCCAGGCACGGACATCTGTCCAGTGGGGGTATAAGTCACAAGCTACACACACATCGTCATACACGTCTTGGGTAGCTAAAAGATGACGATTCTTTTTTTCCCGTAGAGGTCGAGAAGTATCCAGATGAAAACGCAAGGCTTTGAGCAAAAGGAATCTTTCGTGACCATTTAAGGCCATTGTGGTGGTAAGTACTGACCGTAAAGAGTCCATAAGGAATCGGCTGGTAAACGAAATCCTAGAAAACAAGTCACTAAGACACACACCACTTGTCGACCCAAATTGAATGGATACAGTTCTTCTAATAATCGATGGTAATGATCCACGGTTTGAATATGGTCATTGAGTTCCTTCCACGGAATCTGTTCAATTACATGTGATAAAAGTCGTGGCATGGCAGCCTGTTTTTATAGTCTCTTTGTTTCGGAAACAATACACATACTTTCTAGCCAAACATCTTCGTTCTCCAGAGGGAAATTTAAATGTTGCATACCGTAACCGAAAAGTCAGAGTTCGTTGAGAAGTTTCCTCTTCCGCTAAGTAGATTCCACGTAAAATATGTTGGTAATCCTTTAACTTGTCTTCCTCAATGCGTTGTACTAGGTGAATCTCGAAGTAACCAAAATGATCAACACGTGGATCATCGGGGCTCTGGAAGTATTGAACAAGGTCTGACCACTGAAACAATTTCTGACGAATCAGTTCTCTTATACCATTCAGGTACCAGTGGTTAAAGATCTGGTGACGTAACGGACGCAACTGTTCTTTATGTTTGACTTGTATTTTGACCAGCTCTCGGTAAATGCGTTCTCTCAACTCTACAGGCAACGCACGAATGTTCTCTTGTAAAGTATCCATAAACAGGTCATACTAAATCCTCTTTTGTCTGACAGAAAAAATGTACCGTTTGCACAGACATGGTTTTACTTCAGTGCCAAATTTAAATCGTTTAGTCACTAATTTACACATTACAATTCGTTCAGAAGTTTCCTCTTTCACTAAGTTGACATTGAGTAAAAGATGTCGGTAATTCGTTAACTCTTCCTCTGGAATTCGATGCAGTAAGTTCACATTGTAGTAGATAGAATAATCAATAGCAAACCAATCCTTTTTAAAACCAGGGGGTTGTTGATCAATGTCTGTCCAATGGAACACTTTCAGCTGAATCAATCCTTTTATAGCATTCAGATACCAGTGATTAAACATCTGGTGACGTAACGGATGCAATTGTTCTTTACGTTTCATTTGTATTTTGACCAGCTCTCGGTAAATCCTTTCTCTCAACTCCACAGGCAAAGCGCGAATGTTCTCTTGTAAAGTATCCATAAACAGATTATGGTAAGTTACTTCAATGTCTCGGTCCCACTAAGGGTAAGTAATGACAATTCGGTGACCATCGAGCATGTTCTACGTAGGCCGAATCTTGTGGTTCCCAGTGGTGAAGTGACACACCGCAACTGAAGCACTTGACTTTATCTCCTTCGCCCAAGTAGAAAAATCCGGCTCTGGCTAATTATTCTGGGGTCGGTCCTCCCAGATACTTAGGCCATTTTCCTTTGAACGATTGAAGACGATTCTGAAAGTCGCAGTATTCCGACAAACGCACAGGAAACGAATATTCGTCTTTCACAGGTTCGTTTCGATGAGGGTTGGGTGACATGGACAGGAGTTTGCACAGGGTTGAATGACATCCGTAGGGGGGTAAACGTGTAGGTGAACATCCACCTTTAAAACGAAACCCAGTAAAGTGTCCAAGAGGACGAGTGGCATCACTTTCGCATTGATCAGGTTTGGTACGCACTGTATCACTTTCCATGATAGGGGTAGTCAAAACAAAGTTCCCACGATGCTTTACGGCATCGCTAAGGTCACAGCGTATAGCATCGGTCCCATCGCAAGGCTCACAATCGCATTCTACTTCAGATGCCCTACACTTAAAGTGTGCCTGTCTGAACTTGTTTTGTGTTTCTCTGAAAGTATTCATCTTGTTCGCTTGGTCTTGGTAGTCACAATGAATTATCGATCTTGCCTAGGGTTCCTTTTAATATACAGACCAATACCGACGTGTCCATACGGTAAGGTGAAATGATTGGGAAGTCGCACTCGCTTCTGGTATACAATTTGATAGACTTTTTCCAAGGGTCGACTGACGATGTGATGAGTGGGTAAACGTACAATCTTGTTGGGTTGATAGGTGGTCACTTTAAAGTGTTCATCTTTTCCAGATGCAAGGCTTCTTTCAATACCCCAAAGTTCACCACTCGACTGGTACGATAATTCAGTGTCAATCCTTTCACTTTACACTTCGTGTGCACTTCTCCTTGTTTGTCCCGGTATTCGTAGCCGTAATTTTTAGGACCGCCACTGACGAAACTTAGAATCTTGTCGTCGGGGTGCTCGTCTGTCCAGGTTCCTAAACGGTCTCCTTCGATGTCAGGGTGCGGTTGACTCGGATGATCGATGTAAATGCAACCATCCCTGTCAAAGTACAGGACGCGTTCCCCTAACAGCTCTAAAGCTTCGCACAATTTTAAGCGAGCATGAGCTGTCACGTAAGCCGCAATGCTGACATTTCCAAAGGGGTCGTCTTGTACAAAGTCCAGATCTTCTTCGTAATTGACCAAGATCAAATCTTCGCGAACGACGTCCACGTGTTTCATGAATTTAGTTTTGTCGTGAATCATCTGGAAGTAGCGAGAAGTTTCTGTCAAATATTCCGTCTTGGATAAACACGGGCGTTGTGCCATTTTACCCCACAAGCAATTTAACATCACTTTGGCAAACGATCGCCTGCCTTCGTTTTTCTCGATGTGATCTAAAGTGATGCCTTCTTGTGCCCGGTATTTCTCTTTGAATGTCTTTTGGTCTTCGGGAGTGTGACACCAGGACGGATAACCGCTGGCTTCTTGTTTCAGTTTCAAAAAGGCATCCACGTAGTCGGCGAAAATGCCTTTCTGCGTGGGGTCACCCTTGTGGTATTGTTGTGTCTTGGGAAAGTGACAAATTTCGTACACTTCTAACAGTTGGTATCCCATGTCCAGAGCTTTGAACAATTCTACGCTGACCCAAGTCACCGTCAAGGCGCGTTCTTCCTGGGTGTGCTGACAAGGCTGATCTTGGTTGCACGTTTCGGCACAAGTACGGCACAAGGGAAACATCAGTTTGCCTTGGCAATGGTGACGTAAGACGGGATGGTACAAGTCCGTGGGAGGCAAAACTTTGCACTTGATCAAGCCTTCGTATTGTCGAATGTTTTTCAGGTCGATGTGTTCCGTCAGCAATTGTGGGTGCCCTGCAGGAAAGCGACAATATTTGCACACGTAGAGATACAGCGAACACACGTCCAAATATTTGATTTCTTCTCCTTTCTCTTCGTCGGCTTGGTACAGCAAACAGGTGGCATTGGTCCTTCCTCCGTACAAACTATCCCTCGGGTTCAGCGGGTCCATGAACTGGCAACTTTCCACGAGACGTTTAAACTCGGGATCGGTTTTCAAACGGTGATCGTACTCGTGTTCCCACATTTCCACCACTTGGTATCCTTCCTGTTCTAACTTCAAGCGTCGCTGACAAGTGGCCTGAAACAAGTCTTCCATGGTTCGTTGTAAAAACTGGTTTTTAGTGCCACGGTCAGGGTAACAGACCGGGCATCAGTGAAATAAGCAACCGTTAAACTCGTACACGACCTTGGGGTTTTCTAAGTCCCAGCCATCGACCGAATGCGTTCCGATGGTCTTTTCGCTCCCTCCGTTGCGAGCATGCTGAATCCATTTGTCTTCCTTGTCGCACAAGCAATGTAACCAGCGTAGGGCTTTGACCGAGTATTGACGTTTGACATAGTTGGTCGTTTGAAGACTGATGACAGCCACGGTGTTTTCAGACATGAATCGTTCCCGGTACACTAAGGAACACGCTTTGGCAATGGTGCAAGCTTCTTTCAAAGGATAGACCCCTCCGTGTTCCATGAACAGTTCTCGAAATTTTCCACAGCAACGCCGTAAAATGTTCACGTCGGAATGACAATACTTTAGCATTTCTTCCTGAAAGTCGAAAGGGTCTGAGGTGTGAGTTTGGTACCAAGCGTAGAAAGCTTCTCTTTGTTCGGTACGCATGTTGTCGGGGTCGTAGTCTTTAGCCTCAGGCAAATGGGGTAGAACGGCATGTTGATTGGCTTCCGTGTTGAAAAAGTGTGGAAAGTACCCTTTAGCCATTTCTGTCATTCCAAACGTTTTAGGCATTCGACTCAAAGGCATGGCCAAGTAACTCATCGAATCTTTAAACTGTACTTGTCCCACTTGCATGAAAATGATTTTGGCTCCGTTCAAAGTGACTTTAGGACGTTCGGTTCCATGTTCTGTATAGTATCTAAGAAGAAACTGTCCATCGCATCCGGAGAAATTGTGAGCCATCACCGTGGCATGACGATGACAATCTCCGTAACGTTCGATGTCCTCTTGGCTCCATGTCTTGTCGATGGGGTCTAAGACCCATTGGGCAAAATCGGCTAGCGTGTTCGGTCCTCGAAAGATTTTTTCAGCCCACCAGGAATCTTGCTGCAGTGAGGGCAATGACTGAAAATAGGTTCTTGAATGCACTTTTCGCACGCTCGATGAGCCACGCAGAAATTAGGAATGTGAATACTGGTCTCTTGCTTGCATTCGAAATCGAAAAAGATGAAATTGCCTTTTTTATTCTTGTGACCGTCCTCTTTCTCTGTTTGGGGTTGGCATTTTTGCACGTAGCATTGATGTTCCAAGTCCACAATGTGGTGACAAATGTGACATTTTTTCTTTCCTCGACATACGTGTGCCTTGGCATTATTGGTAAGTATGCCTTGTCCACACGTAGGGCATAATCTCAGCAGTTGACAAGCACATTTGTTCTGTGAACCTTGTGTTTTCAAATGTTGTTGGTAACAGGCAGGGCTAACAAACGTGCGCAGACAAGTTGAACAATGCACTGGTTCTTGTCCTTCGCTCAGACAGGGTGGAGAGGCCAAACATCCTGAGCATTTCGATCCACAATGCTTGTGTTGCTCTCGATTGTTATAGCCATAGTCACATTTCTCACAGTAATAACCGTATCCCAGGAATACAGTGATACTGGTAATGGTATCGAAATGGTCATCGTGATGATAAAGGTGAATGTATTTTCCGTCCTTAAAGTCTTAAAGTCTGCCGTGTCGTTCTTGTTGGCATAGGTTTGTTGCACCACGATAGCCTTGGCTAAACACATCTGGTCTTGAGGGTTGTGAATTTGGACGAGGCTCGTTTTGGTGATGCGAAGGTCGTTCACCAATAACACCTTATTGCGTTGTCCTGTCCCTTGAGGAGGTGAAACGTGGGTCATGTCCAGTGTGGCTTTTCCATCGGTGATGTCAAACTGGTCATTGGATTGTTGTACGTGTTGAATCTTGTCCATGACTTTGGAAGCGGTCAATTCCCGCAGGACTGCTAAACTCGATCCAAACTGGGGATTTCAAAGCGTCGTGCTGTATGGAAAGTCTCAAGCGATCGTCTTCTTTGGGTTGACATTGTCGCTTGTGTGTGGTGAGTAAAGAATCCCACACCCTGGTGATGAACCCTTCTGCTTTCTCTATGGGTACGTCGGACTTGAAATCTTTAAACTTCACTGTGTATTTGTAAGCTGTCGTTCTACATTTTCTAGAGCAGCGCTTTTCTGTCTCTCGAATGAAATAGCATTTGTCAGGGTTAACTAAGGGTGGAAAACTTTGTTTAGAGGGTTTGGATTCTGCTTCACTCATGTCCTCTTCAAAATCACTGGCATGAATTTGTGCCAAGACTTCAGCTCTGGTACGAGGCGATAGATCACGTTTCTGTCTCTTACTTTCTTCTTCTTTCTTCTCATATGAATTGGATCGTTTCATCTTGAGTGTAAAAAGTCAAATGACTAAAGTTTAAACACCATGGGTTACTTCGGATTGGATGTGGGCTGACTGAATTTTGTAACGTGTGTTTGGATTGGTCAACGAACTCAATTCGTTTCAATCCTTTCTGTCCCTATAAATAAGCGCAGTTCACTGCATTGATTCACCTGTTCTCGGAGCCTCAAGATGTGGACCGACGTTCAATCTTCAACCCTTGTGTCAACAATGATGTTCAGGACGGACATACCCATGTATGTCCGATTCAAGTGAACCGTTGTCCATAGGACCACCACCAGCCTATGGATACGTAGGATTTACGTGGAGAGGCAAGGATGCCTCAAAAGAGTGCTAGGTTATGGACCTACACTGAGACGAAGTTTAAGGCGAAAAAGATGTCGCAGATGCCCTTTATGTTAAGGGCATATTAACATAAACCCAAAGGCCCTTTTCAGGGCCACTCCAATTTCTCGAAAAGAGATCTACTTTCAATTTCCAACCCAATTTTTTATTTTTATTTTTATTTATTTTTATATTTTAAAAAAAAATAAATCCCATGGTAATTTCCCGTTGTCCATAGACAGGTCCAAGATTTATTTCCATTGTCCATACAAGCCCACAATTTATTCCCATGTTAATTTCCCATTGTCGCTCAACAGTCCCACGATTTATTCCCATGTTAATTTCCCCTTGTCGCTCAACAGTCCCACGATTTATTCCCATGTTAATTTCCCCTTGTCGCTCAACAGTCCCAAACTCTATTCCCATGTTAATTTCCCTTGTCTCTAGACGGTCCCACGAGTTTTCTTCATGTTAATTTTCCATTGTCGCTAGACAGTCCCAAGGGGTCTTGTAATGCTAATTCCCATTATCGCCAGATCGTCCCACTTTACTAGTGCTATAAATTAGCATATTTCATTCTTGATTATAATGAGATGTTTCTTAATTTTCCCACGTTTTTTATTAGAGCAAGCGGCTAGAAATATTTAGGACAGGAACGTTTCAATCATTCATTGCAATACGTTGCAATTAGTCTATATAATGTTTTTTTGCTGACTCGGTATTAAAATGGCATACAACTTAAGAATGGTTGATGACATGGTGTCATGCTTGAATATTGTTAGATATGCGACACCCCACCCCCTTTCCAATGTATGTAATATTTATTCATCCACTGTACTGTGTTTCTTATCATCTATACACTGTCCTGTTGATTAATCAACTTTTCAACGGTAGACCAACTGAAAAGGCTGTATGGCAACAACCTGTTATAAGTGAGCATTTTGAAGTTTCCCAATATTCTTACCACATGTCATTAATACCAGCTGGAAAACATGCTTTATTATCATTTGCATGCAAATGGCCGCCAAAAAATACAACTGTCTGTCTAGTTCAATATATAAATGCTTAACAGTTAGAGACTCTTTCTGATGATATTCACACACACTGAAGAATTATGAGATACATAAAAGTTTCTCATCTACCACGTAATCAAGTACCTGGCATAATAATAACAACGTTGTTTGATCAACAATTCTTGTACCATATCTCACAGAGTTAAGCTGCCTTATTTTCTCGGACTTAGAGATTAACTACTCATATTTAATGATTTTGCTACATCCTAATTAAAGCAAGTGAACAATAGCCAAGTGAACGATTATTGAACCTCCTTTAGCTGGACTTGATTCAAATAAATATTTTGAAATCCTTATAGGACACTAGATCGTCCTCTGTATTAAACTGCTTTATAAATGGTTTATGGATTCGTTTACATACGGGTATTTTGGAGCTGTTTAAAAATCGCCTTAAGTAAAGGATAACTTCCTTTTCTAGGCTTTCTTTCCCAGACTGGTAAACAAATGCTTATCATCTAAGAAAATGGGTGTGCCCGGCACGTACAATCTAAGGAGAATTAGCATTGTTACATATCTAGATTTGTTCAAATTTCCATTGTTAATATTAGCAGCTAAAATGTGGATCCACACTTCAAAGAGCACTATTTCGTAATTTTGATTATAAACTTTCCTTGGACGATATTCCTGTTGGCACGCCTTTACATTTACTTTTGGTTCGAAATCGAGACTCATCTTTATTCAGGAGTCATCCAAAACATGGTATGCACCATAAAACATACAAATGCCCGAAGGTTTAAGAATTACCATTCATTCGCTGAATTTGATAACTGTCGGTAGATTCAACGTAAACCATGCGCAAATATATATTGTAGGTGTTCCCACGGATAAAACAGATGCGACAGCAAAGATATATGTAGATTCGAAGCGAGTGAAAATGGATCAAATTTCACCGCTGCTGTCAAACTCCCAAAGAGTCTGTGGTTTCAGCTTCATTTGTATATAGCCTTTTGTATACCAGGCAACCATTTCTAAACTACTTTCAGATTTTTATGCTAGATGATCTTGGGTAAAATGCTAACATAATGTCGAAGAATTTATCAGTATCGTTCTGGAACATTGCAAGTGCCTGTCTGTCATAACACAGCACAACCCACCAAAACGTTCTGCATACAAATAGACTACGATAGCATCAAGCATCTAAAAGAGTCTTGGCGGATTTTTAAGACTGATCAATGTAGTTCTGAAGCAGATGATATCAAGGAAAGCTAGTTTTTGTGTGTGTATATCTATGCGTTCTTCAGCGGTGGCGATGACGAATACAGCTTCGATTCTGTTATCAACCGGTGTGTCAGGAGATCACTAATAAGGTCAATCCGAGAATAATAGTCTCTCCGGCATGTGGAACACACAAGAGTTGGTACGGAAGTAAAGGTGTTGCAGTTTTGGCCTGACAAGTGGCACTTCTCAGCTGTTGTGCTGCTTGAACGCAAGGAGGGATGGTCTTGGGCAAAGGTCTCCCACTAGGCACTGTTGATATGGATGTTTCTCAAGAACAACCTTAGAGAGTCCTTGAAACGTTTCTTTAGTCCTCAAACAGCGCGTTTCCTTGCAGAGTTCGCCATATAGCAGCCGATCTGAAATGGCTCCTCAAACATGCGGATGATGTGTCCTACCCATCTAACTTGACCCTCTGCAGCAAAGTGAAGAGGGATGCGATGCTATCTAGAATTTTGTCTTGCCACCTTATCCGCATAATCCTGTGGAGACAGTTCAAATGCAATTGATTCAGTTGTCTGGTTTATTTGCATAAGATAGCCCACGTATCGCTCGCATACGGGTGGAGGGTGTCCACCGCAGCATGGTATACTTTCAGCTTGATGGTAAGTCTGATTCCTCTGCGGTCCCACACATTCGCATTTAGTTTTCCAATGCTTGAGCTGACTTTGACAATTATGTCGTTGATCATATAGTGCCAATGTTGACTTCTTGTGAGAGGCTGCTGCTCAGATACATGCATCTGTCGAGAGCAGGTAATGTCTGACCCTTCAATGTGATGTTAGTTTCGTAATATGGCTTTTCAGAGACGGGTTGGTAAAGACTACAGTCATTTTGGTGCTGATTGTGAGGCTGTAGTTCCACCAAAAGATGAGATACCAACAGCAGTAAAACAAAATCGGTAAGGCCATATCCTGAGATACTCGTATTACAATGTGTACAAAACCAGCATTTTTGCAACTGCTCTTAAACGTGTTCGAAAGAAGACAAAAGAAGACAAACTAGCCAATGTACTGATTTCGATGAGAAGGTCAGACAAATACCTGGTGGCTAATTTAACGAAACACCACCTGGAGACATCAAACGGGTAATATTTTCATAGAATTTATTTTACTTAACA
This sequence comes from Sinohyriopsis cumingii, assembly GCA_028554795.2. Taxonomy (NCBI): domain Eukaryota; kingdom Metazoa; phylum Mollusca; class Bivalvia; order Unionida; family Unionidae; genus Sinohyriopsis; species Sinohyriopsis cumingii. The sequence continues at coordinate 134,872,468 of CM068829.1, forward strand.
CCACTCAAGAACAACCTTGAACAAGATTCAGAAAGTCTCTTTAGAATTCGAACAGCAAGTTAGTTGTCGAGTTTGCGCATGTTTTGCAAAAGAAAATTGTGGTGCATTATTTTATTGTTAGATACCACCATCCGTAATAAACACGCAGCGGATATCGCTCAATTTTAAGCAAGGTTTATTGGTAGAAAAGACCTGATTATGACGTTACAGTGCAGAAACAAAATTACATAGTGGCAACTTTGCTGATTCTCCTAAAGCAGCAAACCACTGTTTAGAAAGATTTGAAAAGCACGACACATTTCATACAAAACGCGTTTATTACTTACTACACCCAAGTTTTATTTTAGCATGTTATTAAAGCAACAGCTACAGATGACGCAGAAATGAAACAACATATATCAAAAGCTTAGTACAACATGTTTAAGTCCTTAAGGGCTTCTGGAAAACCGCTGACTGAACTTTATTAAGAACAATTATAAGGTTGATTATGTTGTCATCTCATAAATAAATACTGGTTACATACATATTCTTCAATATCAGGGTTACTAAAGTGACCAATCCGAAATGTTATGAGGAGCAGCAACAGCCACAATATCAGTCTTTTGTTGTCAACAAAGAATTGCAGCCAGATTGTGAATAAATAAGTAGCTATTGCCATTTTATACAATGCGTGTTATCAAGGATTTCAATCAAATGCACGATAACCTACCATCAAAAGTCCGCTAGAAATTTATAACATTTGATGAGTATCATAACAAGCGAGTTTATTGCGTTTAGAAGTCATGCGGGTATTATGACTGCATTCCATTATTTTAAAGACAACTCTTCGCCTTGCAGCCACTGATGCCATTTCTGCTGGTGGAATGATAAGTCTCTTTTGCTAATTATTTCTGACCTTAAAACAGCAACAGAATCCTGCTTTAAGAAGCTGGAACCAAAAACACAAATGAAGAGAACCATGTGCAGGTATGTATATATCACGTATATGTATGTTCTCAATCAAATCGAAGCTTGTTTGCGCGGAACCCCTTATTGTTTTGATGACCTAGTGAAAAATAAATACGCGTGGTAGATAATATCATAGCGGATTTTAGTCCAATGCTGGTTACTAGATACGAGAAAGTGGATGCAAAGAAATATCAGAAGCAAGAAAAAGAAAACGTTGACGATATGGTGCTTGTAGCAAAGTATAAATTCAGATAACAATACTTAAAGAGAGCTTATGACACATGACGCCTTACTACCAAGTCTACTGTAGTCTTTCTCCAGAAATAAGAAAGCATGATTTAACTATACTGCTATTTCGACATAACATAGGCGTGTTCCTTATTTTTATGCCAGTTTCTAAGCGATGTCAAGAGCGTCTGTTACGAGCGCGAATGCGTAGTTGACATTCATTGGATTATCGAAGTCATACAAATTAAACTCTGGTGAAAGTAGAGGGATGAATCTTTTTTAGAAGGCCATGTTTGCCTTTGCATATAGTATATACTTTGCTTACACTAAAACGTGAAACAGCCGTGACTTATTTTAATGTGCCTTCAAAAGCGGTTTTGACAAAGTCATATAGGTTTTCCTTTGAACCAGGCTTGTATTATTCATCTAGCATGCGTCTACTATGTACCAATGGTTGTAATGCGATATGCCATTTCGATGACGTCATCTGAGCACCATCCCACTGGAAACATGAGCAAAGCATGTTTTTGCCTTTTTGCACGCAACTGTTATTCATTTAGTATCATAACTGTAGTACATGATTTATATAAGTGCTGATACAAGCTCACTTATCTTTGACATTGCATTCTGTATTGTTTCACCGTAACCTGGATGGTGAGCGATGTAGTTGTAGATGATCATAAATATTTTCCAAGGCAAGAAAACGATGGACGTTTTGTCCAGACGCCTGCTAGTGATATAATCAATAGCATCATAATCACCTCCAGGCTTGCCCTCAACATCAGCAATAACGTAGCCGTGTTATCTGTGCAGAACGTTCATCAAATATGAGATCATTTCAGCCTCGGCAGATTCGTCGAAGTCAACGAAATTTTCATAGTCGACAAAAATCCTACGATGACCATCACTATTGGACCATTCAAGTGGCTACGGCAATCTGTTATGAAACCTTCTGTCATTATTCGGGCAAAATAATAGTTGTGTCAGTGGGCACTTTCGTAAAACGATGTCAATAAGGAATCCGTACGAAATGAATACTAATAACTCTAGGCAAGATAATATTTGCGTTTGATAATGTCTTGGCAGCTTGTCAACGTTTCTAGCAAAATGACATGCGAATTCCAAAAACAGAATCTTGTTACTGTCAAACATGTAGCCATGAGGATTATATCTTAAACCATTTATAACTTGAATGCAGATACTGCTGCCAACGACCTTTTCGCCAGCAGTGATTTATATGTATTTTATGCTAACGCGCTCGTTAAGCACATACCAAAGGCATGGTGAAGTCACCACATACGTCTTCTTAAGCAATGGCATTAGTAGTGGCGAAAGAACATGTTCCCTAAGACACTAAGACAGTATCCAACTCTGAGCCAGCAATTGTGTTTTTTCATCATTCGGCGATTTCTGTTTGATGCATTGCGATTAAACAAATAGTTCCAAAGTAGCCTTCGGGTACTATGCTTTTACAATCGGTCTACACTTAATTAGTCTCCATTTTTATGTAAACTGGTATATAGACAAACAAGAGCAATGGGTAATAAAAATATTTTTATTTTAACAGGTATTATACCAGCAACAATTAACAACCACAATCTGAAAACACGAAATAGTCGTCCACTGACTGGTTGCAGATGGAAAGTGAGGTCTTAGAATGCAGTAGATCTGATTGTTAGGATTGGGAACAACCGACGATTGACCGAGCCTATCGGGTGGCAGATAATACAGTCCGTCACTAAAAGCCTATATACTCAAACACATGCGATTGCCATTGGTAGTGGCTTAAAATAAAAATGCGAGGGCGTGTGTGTGTGTGTGTGTGTGTGTGTGTGTGTGTGTGTGTCACGCAATAGTAGCCCCTTTTAGTAGTAAGGTGGGGCACTAGAGCCTCAATGGGAATTAGCATTACAGAGACCCCTGGGCAAATATAGCCTCAATGGAAATTTAACATGGAGAAAAATCGTGGGCAAATATAGCCTCAAGGGGAATTTAACATGGGAAATAGTCTTGGGCCACTATAGCCTCAAGGGGAATTGAATATGGGAATTTAAATTTAAAAAAGGGGAAGGCAATTGAAAGGCTATCTCTTTTCGAGAAATATGGCTGGCCCTGAAAAGGGCCTTTGGGTTTATGTTAATATTAATATTAACATATATGGCATCTGTCACATCTTCTTCTTCTTCTTCTTAAACTCCTTCTAACTGCCGGTCCATACACAAGTACCCTCTTGAGACATCCTTGTCTTTCTATGTAAACTCTCCTCATCCATTGACTAGTATCTGTCCTATCAACAACAGTCCACTTGGACCTGACATACATGAGCATGTTCGTCGTAAACATCATGGAAGACACAAGGGTGGATGACTCAACTGTGGTCCACATCTTGAAGCGACGTGAATAGGTGAATCAATGCAGTGAACTGCGCTTATTTATAGGTACAGGAAGGATTGAAACGGATTGAATTCATTCACCAATCCGAACACGCGTTACAAAATTCAGTCAGCTCGCATCCAATCCGAAGAGAGCAGTCTGTGACGTCACGTGGTCTATATAGATTCGTTAGCGCTTGTGTGCAGTCAATCTATGTGACAGTGATTCAACATGACGGAAACTCAGAAAACGATCCATTGGGGTGCACCAGCAGGGGAGACTGCCCAAGGGAACCCGGACTTACTTTCAGAAGAGGTACATTGGGATTTAGTGGATTTCACTGGTCAACAGTGAAATCATTACTGACTTGAAAAGGCCCTAATCTGTAGTATTTTGGTGTGCCGAACACGAATATAACCGTGAAAAATTTGTATTGGCTCTCGTTTTGAAGATATTCATATACCTCATTTTCTATGTTTCACTGTGTAAATTTCTCCAGTAGGACTGCAGCAACATCCGGAATAATGATGTAACATTGCATAATACCATCATGCTCACATCATCCACAGTTGATTGCATCATTTTCTGATGCAATGCAATACTAATGCCATGCGGCTGCTGAAGTAAGTTGACGTCAGCAGTGTACTATACATGTGTAGGCCTATTATACTAATGCCAGGCGGCTGCTGAAGCTGACGTAAGCAGTGTACTATATAAAGCCCAATCAGATAGGTTCAGCATTTAAAATATTTTAGACGTTGTGCGAGACAGTTCAAGCTACTGTTACATAAAACTTATTATTTTATCCATTTACGTACAATAAAGAACAGTAATGCCTCGAAAGTGTGTTAATACCGCGGACAATTTTTGCTATATTTGTGGGGAAGTGACATTTGCCAACCAGAAGAAAAGTATCAATTCTCAAGTGAAGAAGGCATATCATCTTTACTTCGGATGCAAGGTTGGTGACCAAGACAAGCCTTGGGCTCCGCATATATGCTGTGCTACATGTACAACACAGCTTTCACAGTGGTTGAATTGCAAAAGGTCATCAATGCCGTTTGCAGTCCCAATGGTGTGGAGACAGCCAAGCAACCACCTAAATGACTGTTACTTCTGCTTGGTTCCTCCTCTTTCCGGCGGAATAACGAAGCGAAAGAAGTCGAGAATAGTCTACCCAAACATTCCGTCCGCATTGAGACCAGTTCCACATGGTGAGGGACTTCCTATTCCAGAACCTCCAGCAGAATATTCTCTTGATTCATCTGACGAAGACAAAGGTGAGTCGACCTGTTCTTCTCCTGGTCCATCAGCATGCAGTGATCCAGATTTTCACTGTGGTGCATCATCAACCCCACACAGAATAACACAGGAAGAACTAAATGACCTGATTCGTGATTTGGACTTATCAAAGAACAAGGCAGAATTGCTAGGATCAAGACTCCAACAATGGAATCTTCTAGAAGAAGATGTCACAATTACTGCATATCGAAAGCGCCACCAGCAATTGGAGCCTTTCTTCAGAAAGGAAAGTAATCTGATATTCTGTTCCGATATTGAGGGCCTCATGAATGCTTTAAAAATGACTCATGACCCACAAGAATGGAGACTATTTGTGGACTCTTCGAAACTGAGTCTCAAGGCTGTGCTTTTGCACAATGGAAACATTCTTCCATCTATTCCAGTAGCGTATGCTGTCCACATGAAAGAGACATACGATAACTTAAGGCAGCTACTGAATTCCATTGAGTATAACAAGTACAGCTGGCACCTCTGTGGTGATTTGAAGGTAGTTGCCCTTTTAATGGGACTGCAGCAAGGATAAATAAAATACATGTGTTTCTTATGCGAGTGGGATAGCCGAGCAAGGGAAATGCACTACATGAGGAAGGAATGGACTCACAGGCAGAATGTAGCCATTGGAGAGAAGAATATCCAACACCCAGCTCTGGTTGAGGCTCAGAAAATCTTGCTACCACCCCTTCACATCAAACTAGGTTTGATGAAGAACTTCATGAAAGCCATTGACCGGACTTTGCCAGCATTCCGATACCTGCATGAAAAATTCCCTCGACTCAGCGAAGCAAAGATTAAAGAGGGAGTTTTTGTGGGTCCTCAGATTCGAGAGCTTTTCAAAGATGACCGGTTCAACAACTTGCTGGAAGGTGACGCGAAACAAGCATGGAATGCTTTTCGCCTAGTTTCTACAAACTTCCTCGGAAATGTTAGGGCAGAAAACTATAAGGAACTAGTAGAAGACATGTTGATGAAGTATAAGAAACTTGGCTGCAATATGTCTCTAAAGATTCACTTCCTTCATTCCCATTTGGATTTCTTTCCTAGCAACTGTGGTATTGTTAGTGATGAACACGGCGAACGTTTTCATCAAGATATCGCAACAATGGAACAAAGATACCAGGGAAAATGGTCCACTACAATGCTGGCTGACTACTGCTGGACACTCCTCAGAGATGCTCCCGAACAGCTGTACAAGAGACAGGCGAAGAAATCTAAGATGTAGTCAATGACTTGATTTTTTATAGGTAGGCTATTACAGTTGACCTTTTACTATTGGAATGCATTTCGTTATGTAAACATTAATTTCTTGCAGATTACAAAAAAACTAGAGCCAATTTTGCAATTTGACTGTCATATTCGTGTTCAGCACATAAAAATTGATAAGAATTGACTAATTTTATTTCAGTAACATGACTTTTGTAAAAATTTGTTGTCCAGTGTTTTCTTACCTCGCAAGAATTTGTTCCGGAACCTTCGTTACCTTCTTCATTACCGCAAGTGGAGAATTTTAGACAGAGACAGAAAGAAGAATTGGAGAAATTTATGCAACGACAAAAGGAAGCGGAACAAGCTTTTCTCCTACAGCAACAGCAACAGGAAGAGGTAAGAAAAAAACAACAGCAACAACAGCAAGAAGAAGTAGCAGCAAAGAAACAAGAGGGTGAAAATCAAACGGCTACGGTACTGTTGGACATTTTAGCGGAGTTAAGAAGTCTGAAACAAATGTATCAGACTTCTTTATCACGACCGAAGAGAATACGACCTTCCCGAGCTAAACACGCCAACCCTGTGCCTGAGCCTATCGTACCACCCTTAGTGATTTCAACCCAATCATCAGAAGTAGGCCTCGGCCGTGGCAAAGGCTTAAGGCAGTTAAAGTTGATCGGTTAAACTCAAACCTACACCAAAATAAAAAGGCCCTTTTCAGGGCCACCCACTTCTCTCGAAAAGAGATAGCCTTTCAATTTGCCAATAACTCAAAAATCAACAAAAAAAAAACAAACCATTTTACCCTTATAGTACATGTCTGTGTATGAGTGCGTGAGTGTAGCTTCTTATTTTAAAATCAAAACTCAAAGACACTTACCTTATATCATTCATGTATTCATTTATCCATTTTTTACAATCCAATTCACAATTTACCACAGAACACTTTAATTAAAAGTTCATTGACTTCTTCTTTCTCCTTGTTTAGTCTCTCTGTTTTTTGAATTTCCTCACCATTTTTTCCTCATTTTCTTCCCTTCTTCTTTTCTTCTCCTGTTTCTTTGCTTCTTTTAAATATAATTGTCTTCTTTCTTCCTCTTCTTCCTCTGAAGAATCCCTCTCTTCTTTCGAAGAATCCCTCTCTTCTTCCGAAGAATCCCTCTCTTCTTCTGAAGAATCCTTCTTTTCTTCTGTCTCCTCTTGTTTCTTTTTTGGGCAATCTGGAGACCAATGTCCTTTTTCTTTACAATAATAACAGGTATCTTGACTTTTGTCTTTTTTAGCCCCTGTTTTTTTTTTTTTTTTTTTTTGACGGTCTGGACACTCTGAAGACCAATGCCCTTTCTTCTGACAGATATAGCAAGTATCTTGACTTTTATCTCGAAAGGAAGGAGAGTAGTCCGTCGGCTGGTCTGAAGAGAATTTTCTAATGACCCCTCGCAAAGCTCTGACGAAACGTTCCATCTGGGTAGTCTTTTCCATCATTGTGCTCGGCTTGAGAGTGAAATGAATAGTGAAAGAACAAGACACACACTCTTTTATATACGCTGGTCTGCCATGACTATAAATTAGTCAATGGTGTTTACACTTGAGTCATTTGACGTTTTGCACTCAAGATGAAACGATCCCATTCATTCGAGAAGAAAGAAGAAGAAGAAAGTAAGAGGCAGAAACGTGATCTATCGCCTCGTACCAGAGCTGAAATCTTGGCACAAATTCATGCCAGTGATTTTGAAGAGGACATGAGTGAACCAGAATTTGAAACCTCTAAACCAAGTTCGTCACCCTTAGTAAACCCTGAAAAATACTATTCCATTCGAGAGACGGAAAAGCGCTCCTCTAGAAAATTTAGAACCACGGCTTACACCTACACGGTGAAGTTTAAAGATTTCAAGGCCGACGTACCATTGGAGAAAGCAGAAGGGTTTATCACCGAGATGTGGGATTCTTTGCTCACCGCACTCAAGCGACAATGTCAACCCAAAGAAGACGATCGCTTGACACTATCCATAGATCACGACGGTTTGAAATCCCCTGTTTGGATCGAGTTTAGCAGACCCGCAGAACTAACCCCTTCCAAAATCATGGACAAGATTCAACACGTACAACAATCTAATGACCAGTTTGACATCACCGATGGTAAAGCCACACTGAAAATGGCTCACGTCTCTCTTCCTCAAGGGACTGGACACAAAAAGATGTTATTGGTGAACGAGCATCGCAGCATTAAGCGTAGCCTTGTCCAAATTCACAATCCTCAAGACCAGATGTGTTTAGCTCGAGCCATCGTGGTGGGACGAACCTATGCCAACAAGAACGACACGGCAGAATGGAAAAGAGCCTGGAAAACTATTCGACAATCGGACCGAGCCAAACAACGAAACGAAGCAGAACTCCTGTTGCAACAAGCCGGACTGTCCAAAGACACACCCTGTGGCATTCCTGAGATGCAAAAATTGCAAGATGCCCTAGCTCCACGCTACACCTTGAAAGTGCACCCTCAAGAAATGCGCGGCCCTCTGTTGTTTCGAGGCCAAGACTTTAAGGACGGAAAATACATTCATGTCTATTATTACGATGACCATTTCGATACCATTACCAGTATCACCGGATTCCTTGGATACAGTTATTACTGTGAGAAATGTGACTATGGCCATAATAATCGAGAGCAACACAAGCATTGTGGATGGAAATGCCCAGGATGTTTGGGCCTCTCCACCCTGTCTGAGCGAAGGACCAGTGCCTTGTTCGACTTGTCTGCGCACGTTTGTCAGCCCTACCTGTTACCAACAACATTTGAAAACACAAGGTTCACAGAAGAAATGTGCTTGTCAACTGCTGAGATTGTGCCCTACCTGTGGACAAGGCATACTTACCAATAATGCCAAGGCACACGTATGTCGAGGAAAGAAAAAATGTCACATTTGTCACCACATCGTGGACTTGGAACACTAATGCTACGTGCAAAAATACCAACCCCCACCAGAGAAAGAGGACGGTCACAAGAAGAAAGGCAATTTCATCTTTTTCGATTTCGAATGCATGCAAGAGACTGGCATTCACATTCCTAATTTCTGCGTGGCTCATCGAGCGTGCGAGAAGTGCATTCAAGAACCTATCTTCAGTCATTGCCCTCACTGCAGCAAGATTCCTGGAGGACGTGAAAAAATCTTTCGGGGACCGAACACGTTAGCCGATTTTGCCCAATGAGTCTTAGACCCCATCGACAAGACGTGGAGCCAAGAGGACATCGAACGTTACGGAGATTGTCATCGTCATGCCACGGTGATGGCTCACAATTTCTCCGGATACGATGGACAGTTTCATCTCAGATACTATACGGAACAAGGCACTGAACGTCCTAAAGTGACTTTGAACGGAGCCAAAATCATTTTCATGCAAGTGGGACAAGTGCAGTTTAAAGATTCGATGAGCTATTTGGCCATGCCTTTGAGTCAAATGCCTAAAACGTTTGGAATGACAGAAATGGCTAAAGGGTACTTTCCACACTTTTTCAATACGGAAGCCAATCAACACGCCGTTCTACCCCATTTGCCTCAGGCTCACTATTACGACCCCGACAACATGCGTACCGAACAACGAGAAGCTTTCTACGCTTGGTACCAGGCTCACGCCTTGGACCCCTTCGACTTTCAGGAAGAAATGCTAAAGTATTGTCGTTCCGACGTGGACATTTTACGACGTTGCTGTGGAAAATTTCGAGAACTGTTCATGGAACACGGAGGGGTCGATCCTTTGAAAGAAGCTTGCACCATTGCCAAAGCGTGTTCCTTAGTGTACCAACAACGATTCATGCCTGAAAACACCGTAGCTGTCATCAGCCCTCAAACGACCCACTATGTCAAGCGTCAATACTCGGTGAAAGCCCTACGCTGGTTACATTACTTGTGCGACAAGGAAGACAAATGGATTCAGCGTGCCCGCAACGGAGGGGGTGAAAAGACCATCGGAACGTGTTCGGTCGATGGCTGGGACTTAGAAAACCCCAAGATCGTGTACGAGTTCAACGGCTGCTTATTTCACGGATGTCCCGTCTGTTACCCTGACCGTAGCACTAAAAATCAGTTTTTACAACGAACCATGGAAGACTTGTACCAGGACACTTGTCAGCGGCGCCTAAAGTTAGAACAGCAAGGATACCAAGTGGTGGAAATGTGGGAACACGAGTACGATCACCGTATGAAAACCGATCCCGAGTTTAAACGCCTCGTGGAAAGTTACCAGTTCATGGACCCGTTGAACCCGAGGGATAATTTGTACGGAGGAAGAACCAATGCCACCTGTTTGCTGTACCAAGCCGACGAAGAGAAAGGAGAAGAAATCAAATACTTGGACGTGTGTTCGCTGTATCCCTACGTGTGCAAATATTGTCGCTTTCCCGTAGGGCACCCGCAATTGCTGACGGAACACATCGACCTGAAAAACATTCGACAATACGAAGGCTTGATCAAGTGTAAAGTTTTGCCTCCCACGAACCTATACCATCCCGTCTTACCTCACCATTGTCAAGGCAAACTGATGTTTCCCTTGTGCCGTACTTGTGCCGAAACGTGCAACCAGGACCAACTTTGCCATCACAGCCAGGAAGAACGTGCCTTGACGGGAACCTGGGTCAGCGTAGAATTGTTCAAAGCTCTGGACATGGGATACCAACTGTTAGAAGTGTACGAAATTTGCCACTTTCCCAAGACACAAGAGTACCACAAGGGTGACCCTACTCAGAAAGGCATTTTCGCCGACTACGTGGATGCCTTTTTGAAACTGAAACAAGAAGCCAGCGGCTATCCTTCCTGGTGTCACACTCCCGAAGACCAAATACAATTCAAAGAGAAATACTACGAACAAGAAGGCATCTCTTTAGACCACATCGAAAAAAACGAAGGCAGGCGATCGTTTGCCAAAGTGATGTTAAATTGCTTGTGGGGTAAAATGGCACAACGACCGTGTTTACCCAAGACGGAATATTTGACAGAACCTTCCCGCTACTTCCAGATGATTCACGACAAAACCAAATACATGAAACACGTGGACGTCGTTCGAGAGGATTTGATCTTGGTCAATTACGAAGAAGATCTGGACTTTGTACAAGACGACCCTTTTGGAAATGTCATCATTGCGGCTTACGTGACAGCCCATGCTCGCTTAAAATTGGACGAGGCTTTAGAACTGTTAGGGGAACGCGTCCTGTACTTTGACACGGACAGTTGCATTTACATCCATCACCCGATTCAACATCACCCTGACATCGAAGGAGACCGTTTAGGAGCCTGGACAGACGAGCATCCCGACGACAAGATTCTAAGTTTCGTCAGTGGCGGTCCCAAAAATTACGGCTACGAATACCGGGACAAACAAGGAGAAGTGCACACGACGTGCAAAGTGAAAGGACTGACTCTGAATCATCGTACCAGTCGAGTGGTCAACTTTGGGGTATTGAAAGAAGCCTTGCAATCGGGAGAGGATGGAAACTTTAAAGTGACCACCTATCAACCGAACAAGATCGTACGTTTACCCACTCACCACATCGTCAGTCGACCCTTGGAAAAAGTCTATCAAATTGTATACCAGAAGAGAGTGCGACTTCGAAATCACTTTACGTTGCCGTACGGTCACGTCGGTATTGGTCTGTATATAAAAAGGAACCCTAGGCAAGATCGATAGTTCATTGTTCATTGAAGAAACTTACCATGTCGTTGACGAAGAAGAAACCAGATTGGTTTGGCTTGGACCCAAGAGGTGGCCCGGTATGCACGAGAGTTATTCAAGGAAAAAAGTTACTTTTCAACCCGTGTTAGTGACGGCGCCAGAAGAACCCGTCACCCAGGACGGGACTGTCGTTGACAGGCCTGAAAGACCCTTTCGGGAGGACACTTGTGTGACCTTACCCCCTACTATAGAACTGGTTAGAACTTTACCCAAAACATGTTGTACAGACACTTGTGTTTATTCCACGTTCATGGTTATCATGTGCCTTTTATTCTTGTACTTAAGCCTTTGGCTTTTATGTATTTTTGTCTTTCGTATTCATGTTTGAAAAAAAAACATTCAATAAACGTGTTCTGAAAAAGTATATAAACTCTTGTCTTGTTTGTTTTTTCGTGTCACAAGTGACATTTCTCACACAATGGCTACCTCTGCTGTCTCTGCTCCCTCTTCCTCTACTGTCAAAGCCATCGACGAACACTTAGATCGTGCCAGTTGGGAGGCTTTGTATCTTCGCCATCCCTTTAACATGCTCATTGCTGGACCTAGCGGTTCTGGCAAAACCGAATTCGTCAAACGTTTGATCGTGTGGTGTTACAAAGAGTGGCAATCGGCGTACAACCTCTTGCGAGAAAGTCAAGGCGATTCCATCGTGTTTGTGGAAGGCATTCCTAAAGAAGACGACGGCATCGTCTCTGACTCCCGTCAAACCCATTTGGTCATTTTCGACGACATGTTAGGAGAAGACGAAGAAGAAATTAAACTGTGGTTCAAGCGCAAAGGGCATCATCGTAATGCCAGTGTCGTTTACATCACCCAAAATTTGTTTCAACAAAGTAAAGTCCATCGCACCATCAGTCTCAATGCGCATTACGTGGTCTTGTTTAAAAGCCCTCGAGATAAATCGCAAGTGCAAGTCTTAGCCAAACAGTTAGGAACGCCTTGGCTGACTCAGGCGTACGACGATGCCACTCAAACGCCACACGCCTATTTACTCGTCGATTTGAAACCTACGACTCCCGAGGATTTGCGATTTCGTACCCACTTGTTTCACCACTGGTGCCAAGACGGAGGGCCTGTCCTGTACACGTTTCCGTCCTCGACTTCATTTCACTCCCCATAAAAAAATCTATAAAAACCTCAGACCCTTTTTCGTCTGTCTCACACAGTGTGAACATGACGTCCCTTCAGTCGCATCTTCCCGTCAAATTGATTCGTGCCTTGTATGGCATCAGTCGAGAAAAAAATCCACAAACACGAGCTCGTGTCTTAGAAGCTAGTCTCAAAGAAGTCTTACGATGGTTCACGGTGACGGCACGTCAATTACTCCAAGGAATCATTCAGATTCCTCATCAAACCAAACGCTTTTTCGATCGAAACAAAGTCGCTTTGGTCCAACTGGCCGATCCCCGCATCGACACTCAAACAAAAAACAAATCATTTTGAAACCTGGAGGGAGCGGTACTCTAGGAGGGGTCATCATTCGCTCACTTTTAAGATGGGGTCCTAATGCCCCCAAAGTTATCCCCAAGACAAAAGTCCAACGAAGTCCCAAGAAGAAGAAAAAGACCAGGTCCCCAAAGAGAAGAACTTCTCCAGTGGCAGGACCCTCCTCTGACCAGACACCACCACCCCGGAAAAAGAAAAGAAGCCCCCAGAAAAAGAAACAGAGAAAAAGTCCCCAGAAAATGAAAAGTCCACAGAAGAAAACTAGTCGCAAGAGAGGCACCTCGGCCAGGACGCAACCTTACACTCGCAAACCACGATCTGCCACGGCAGTGACTGCGTCTCCGGCATCCTCACGTTCATCCACTTCTCCGTTAATGACACCCAGAACTGAAGAGTACTTGGAGACGTTGATTACACCAAGAACATCTCCGTTGAAACCCCCAAAAGAACTTCCCCAGTGGCAGGACCCTCCAATTTAGTGGCAGTGGCTGCTGCTCACAAAGTACCTTCTCCCAAAATCAAAGTCCAAGAAAGATCGGGCATGTTACAAAGTTTACTGGATTTGTCCAAGCAAGAACTGGCTCGATTTAGTCCGTTGCGTACCCCTCCACGACGTGTCATGCCTGTCATGAAGTTGATACGACGTAAAGATAATCAGTGGCGACGCGTTCCAGTATAAAAAAGGCCTGTGACCAAGTCGGGGTATCAGTGTTTTGGTGCTCCTGAAGACTCAGAGATGTCACCCTCCAGAAAACCCCAAGGAAAGAAAAGGAAAGGACTGCCTCCTCGTTTAGTCAAACATGGGGACATGTTATCTGTCCTGTCCAAAGCTTCTCCACCCCTACGAAAAAAACTCATTCAAACGGCCTCCAAAGAGGTCATCGATACCGTGTGCGAATGTTGTTTGAACGTTTTGAAAGGCACGATCCCTTTGTCCAAACACCAGAAACAATGCTTAGGCAAACATCGTCACGTTCTTCGCCAAATGGTTCAAAAGAAAATTCCCATTCGTCAAAAGAAGAAGATGTTGGTCCAACGTGGAGGCATTTTGCCTCTCTTGTTAGGCCCCTTACTGAAAGGAGTCTTGGGAACCATGTTGGGAGGACTGGTGGGAGCAAGATAAAAAGGTCTTCGGAAGTCCCAAGATCTCAGAATCGACCCCTGACAACCCCATGGAAGGACGAAAACTAGCTTTACTGCCTTACAAACGATGGATGGAATACCATCGGTGGCAAGAACAACGCACCCCGCATTTACCTCCCAATCCCCATTTGAGCGAGATGTCCCAGTTACAACACGAATTGCAGTCCTTAATGGATCGCCAAGATTTGTCCGAAACAGAAAAATCGCAAAAGTACGGTCAACTCTTGCAACGACTGCAACTCTTTCACCAGAAAGCTTTAGACGAAACAGCTCTACCCACTCTGAAAGATTTTAAGAGCTTGATGAAAAGTCCAGCACCATCACCAGTACCAGTACCACCAGTAACCGTGACCAAGACAGAAAAAGAAGAAGAAGAAGAAGGGTTTCAAACTCCACCCGAAAAAGTACACAAGTTAACAACACCACCTACCTCCAGAATTGGATGGATTAAAAAGATGATGGCCACCCCTTCTTCATCACAAGAGAAAAAGAAAGTGAAGACAGAAGTGAAGACAGAAGTGAAACAAGAACCGATATCCCCCGCTCAGATATCCTCCTCCTCTTCAACACCTATTGCCGGTCGCACACGCAAAGCATTGCAATCCAAAAAAATACCCCAAGAGAAAAAGAGTAGCCTCTTGCAAGAGTGTGTGCCTTATTAACACACCAATCAACACAAAAAATGGAAAAAGTCTTAGCCAGCATTTACTACGATCCCTCGCATCCTGCAGTTTACGCAGGAGTTCAAAAATTGTATCGTGCTGCCAAAACGCGACTGAAAAGTCTCCGTTTACCTCAAGTGCAACGATGGTTACAAGAACAAGCTACCTACACTTTACACAAACCCATTCGACGCAAGTTTGCCAGAAGTCGCACCCGAGTGGAAGGCATCGATCATCAATGGCAAGCCGATTTAGCCGATGTCTCTCATTTGGCCAGCTACAATCGCGGCTACAAATATTTGTTTTGTGTCATCGACGTCTTTTCCAAATTTGCCTGGGTCGTGCCCTTGACTTCCAAATCCAGCAGCGAGTTAGTGCGAGCCCTGCAACGGGTGTTGAAACAAAGCGGTCGCCACCCTCTTCGATGGCAAACGGACAAAGGCACCGAATTTCTGAACCAAGCTTTCCAAAAAGAATTAAAGAAACGTGACATTCATTTTTTTACCACCGAGAATCCCGAAACCAAAGCCAGCATCGTGGAACGTTTTCAACGCACTTTGAAAGAACGCATGTGGAAATATTTTACGCATCACCACACTCTTAAGTACATCAACATCTTACCGCACCTGGTGCAAGCGTACAACAATCTTACCATCGAAGCATCGGACGTGCCCGGCAAGACGTGACTCCCGACAACGAAGTGCTGGTGTTTGAGCGTCTGTTTGGTACGTCCCCGACGAGGGCTGTCCCCAAGAAAAGTGGAGAGTTGGCCGTAGGAGATTGGGTGCGCATTGGCAAAACCAAACGCACTTTTGACAAAGGTTACTTACCTAACTGGACGACCGAACTGTTTCGCGTCACTGGACGAGTGCATGGCCGTCATCCTGCCGTCTATAAATTGGAAGACATGAACGGAGAAGTGCTCAAAGGAACGTTTTATTTGCTCGAGTTACAACGTGTCACCAAAAAAGAAGACGACGTGTACGACATCGAAAGCATTCTCGAACGCAGAACCCGTAAAGTGGGCAAACGATGTGTCAAAGAAGTCAAAGTACGTTGGAAAGCATATCCACCCAATTTTGATTCTTGGATCGACGCTTCGCAAGTCATCGAAGTGACCATCATGCCCTTTCACACATCAGACGCAGCTACGTCGACCACTCCTCCTTCATCCAGTTCTTTTGTGCAAGATTTACAAAAACAACCCTTGTGGGTGTGGTGTGGAGAACGTGTGCCTAAAACGCAAATCGTCTTTTTCTGCCAAATCTTCGTGGTGTATTGTGTCATCGGGGCAGGCATCGCCAATTTGAGTTTGCAACAAGGAGACAAACAATTGTGGACCATTTTATTGAGCAGTTGCATCGGTTACCTGCTTCCTAATCCCTCACTGAAATTCACCTCGAACGGGAACCACGGGAACCTTGTGTCCAGTGCCAGTGACCACTCCAACCACAACCAGAACCCCATTTTGGGCGGAGACACGCCTCTGACGTCCACTAACCCCTCGGATAGCCACACAACTCTGGAATTATGAGTCACCAAAACCAATTTTACTTAACCTTACCCAGTGACAGTTCCATGGAGGTGTTTCCCAAGAACACGTTGTGCTGTTACACGGCCAAATTACCTCAAGCCATCCAGTTAGATCACGAAGCCCATTGGGAAGTGGCTTTAGTAGAAATGATTCACCCGACCCAAGTCCTCAATGTCCTTCCCAATCAAAATTTTTTTGATGTGGAAGTTCATGACGAGCAAATGCAACAGTGGATGGATAGCAATGTCAAATATGACAAGAAAACCCGTACACAAAATCAAAAGAACACCACCTATCACTTGTTCATTCCCCCAGGCTATTATATTAGTGGTCAACATTTGGTCAGCACCATAACCTCCAGGTTTAATGTCGTGTTTCTGAAAGCTTTGGAGCATGTCAACAAAAATGTCACCATGGAGTACCACAAAGCAGCTCGTCGCTTCTTGATGAAATTTGAACGGAGTAAAATCATGTCCATTTTATTTTGTCCTGAATTGTATGACATGTTGGGCGGAGACATGGACATGAGAAAGACCATGATCAAGAAAAACGAATTACCCATCGTTTACGACAACGAGTCTTTTAGCAAGTTATTTCGTGCCCCGGTAGAACTGAACCAAGGACTGAATTTGATGTTTGTGTATTCCGATGTGGTGGAGTACAACGTGGTGGGACACACCTCCGTACCGTTACTGCGTGTCATTCCTTTCAAAGTAGATTCTGTCACGAACGCTGACGAGGAAGCTGGAAACACTTACCACGTCCACCGCGAATTTGTCCATCCTCACTATTTGCCGGTCAGCAAGTAGTATTTGGCCACGGTCAACATTGCTATAAAAGGAGATTTGGGACAAAATATTCCATTCACCAAAGGAAAAGTCACGGTGAAACTCCATTTTCGAAAACGGTTCTCTCACGACTCGTAAGTAAGTCATGTATCCAGTGTACCGAGGGGTTGCTCGACAACGAGGACACGGTTTAGGAGACATGTTAAAATCGGCCTTTCGTTCGGTGGCCCCAGTGTTGAAACCGATGGTGACACGCGGATTGCACGCCTTGAAAGATGCGGCACTGACGCAAGGCAAAGAATTTCTCCAAAATGTCATCATCGACAAACAAAACCCTAAAGAAGCCTTCATGAGGGCAGGCAAAAATGTCTTGCTGCAAACGGGCAAAGACATTTTGGGCCGACAAGACACACCTATAAATGCCCTGCACGCTACCGAGTCAGGCATTCAGCAAGGACAAGGCAGAAAGAGACGACGAAGAAAACACCCTTTCACCAGACTTCAAGCGAGAAAGGCCAAGAAAAGAAGAACCGTTCGAGACTTAGACGTTTTCGATTATTGAGAAAGAACAAAAAAATGATGCACCGAGAGTCTTGCGCTTGTTCCAAGTCGGTACTGGATCTGTTTGCCATGCCCCCTACCATGATGACCATGCAAGAATCCCAGTGGGTGGAATTTCACCCCATCTCCTCTCTCACGGATTCCGCTCCCATCGAGTTTGAAATCAAAGGACAGCCCGAAGATTACATCGATCTGAATAGCAGTTACTTGTACCTGAAAGTCAAAATTCTAGATAAGACTGGAGGTGCTATAGACGATGAAGCAGTAGCTCCCGTCAACAATTTCATGCATTCCTTGTTCAGTGGAGTGGACTTGTACTTGAATAACAAACTGGTCAGTAGCAGCATGGATACTTACCCTTATCGTGCCTACCTGGAAAATCTCTTGACGTACGGAATAGATGCCAAGAACACTCGTCTCAATGCCTGTGTGGTATGGGAAGCTGACGAACCTACCAAGTTTGAAATATTGGAAACTGATGAAAAGAAAGACAACAATGATGGATTTCTAGAACGAAGAAAGAGAATCACGGGAGCCGACACAAGTTTAGAACTGATGGATCGTTTGCATTTGGACATGTGGTTGCAAGAAAAGTTTTGCTGAACGGGGTAGATGTCCGCCTGAGACTAAATCGTAGCAGTACCGCTTTCCATTTATTGGCTGATAGTGACGGTTACAAAACCAAAATCCAAGAAGCCAGACTCTACGTACGCCGTGTGGAAGTGTTACCTAAAGTGGGAAACGACATCAGTCAGACGTTGAGTAGAACGACCGCCAAGTATCCCATACGACGCGTGGAAGTGAAAACCTTCACCATTCCCAAGGGACAGCGATCCATGATCGAAGATCATCTGTTCCAAGGACAGTTACCAAAACGTTTGATCGTTGGTATCGTCGAGAATACAGCCTTCAACGGAGCTGCCGAAAAAAATCCTTTCTACTTTCAACACTTTGGCGTGTCCAAAATCGAAGTCAGTCGCGATGGCAAGACCTTGTGTACCCGACCTTTCGAACCTGACTTTACCAAGAAGAATTACTTGAGATCGTACTTGTCCCTGTACGAAGCCACCGGACAGTTAGGAACCAATACCAGTCACGGTATTACGTACGAGGATTATGCAGGAGGCTACGCTTTGTGGGCTTTTGATTTCACTCCAGACCAAGGCAGCGACGAGGGACATTTCCACCCTATAAAATCCGGCCAGATTTGTGTGGAAATTCAGTTTAAAGACCGAGACCCTGATGAAACGGTGAACGTCATCCTGTATGCAGAATTCGATAATACCATAGAAATCAACAGTTTGAGAGAAGTCATCCTAGATTACTAGAAACCATGGAAGACTGTTATCCCTCTTTACCTAGTGGAGAAACTTTAAAGATGGAATGTGAGGAGACTGTGGAAAAAATGTGTTTTGAAAAAAATTGTTTGATGTTATCATGTTGGATTATTGTTAAAAATGTTAGAGTTGTTGTTTAGTGTTAAGTGATTTTTGAATAAAAAATGTTGTGTTTTGAAAAAAATGCCTTTGTGGTTTGTTTAGCTATAAGAACGTTGGATTGATGCTCTTTCATTTCTTACTATCCCTCGCATGACACTCACTGAACGTTGCGGCTCGAAAACCGTGTGGGGGACGTTTTCCTTCACGTCCGCGCTTTGACTTTAAGAGCCGGGGTTGTTTCCAGTCTAACCATCCATTGTCGATTCATCCTCCTACGAAGATGTGCTCCAAACTAGCTAAGCTCAACGAAGCCTACGTGAATTTGCATAGGGTCAGACACAGTCTGATACCGAAGCCAGAAGAAATAGAGAATGTGAGAATGTTAAAAATCACTGAAGACCTGATAGAAGAGCTCTTCAGAGAAGAAATGAACAGGGAAAAAGAAGAATGGACAGAGAAGTACAGACTTCAGAGACAGCAGCAACAGCAGCAGCAACAACAACAACAACAGCAGCAGCAACCTGAAGCTGACAGAGGCTTTGTCGATTGTCGTATCGACACCAAAGAGTTCTTCTTCTCTTTCCGAAGAAGCAGACCTATCGCCAGAAAGTCTATCCTCAGAGGACATCGCATTCTTAGAAACTAAAAAAAGAATGCCATAGCAAACAAAAAAAACAGCCCTTTTCAGGGCTACCCCAATACTCTAGAAAAGAAATAACGATCGATTTGCCAATGTGTGTAGGTAAAGTAGTGTGAAAATAAACACTAACTCTTTTTTTTAAAATGTGAGGGTATGTGTTTGTGTGTTTGTGTTTGTAAGTGCTTAAGTAAGTTGATATGGATAGTAGATTAAAATGATGTCCTTTTTTTTGGTGTTTGAGGTGTAGATTTGGGGTTAGATTGGATTGCTTTGCGTATGTAAATAGTCTATTGAAGTGATTTATAAAAAATTTTAAAATAGTGATGGGTAGCATAAAAAAAGTGAGTGAGTGTTTCTTTTAGGTCCGCGCGTTGTTTCTTTTGGTCATGATCTAGGTAAGATCAATTTTATGTTTCTTAGGGGATGTTTTCCTTCACGTCCGCGCTTTCACTATAAATTGAAACTCGCTGGGCAGTCTAGCTAACCTTGTTGATTGATCAACACCAAAAATGAACACGAGACTGTCTAAACTGTTGGAACTTCATGTGCATCTGGAATATGCCAGGCGCCTGTTGAATGAACTGGCCTCGGAAGCCATTGTGGAAGACGGAAGGATGAGAGAGGAGGAGGAAAGAAGAAATAAAGAAGAGGAGGAGAGAAGATATAAAGAAGAAGAGGAAAGAAGATACAAAGAAGAGGAGGAGGAAAAGGAGAGAAGAAGAAAAAATTTCAGAATCCCAGAAACCGAAAATTTGGATTCTGAAGCCACATATCCTGCCTCTGCTCTCTCCCCCAAAAAGGTAAAAAGTAACTGGGGGACAAGATGTGTATGTGGCGCCAGGCCTGGAAGGTGCCACCATTAACCAGGTGTCCGTGAAGTTAAAAAAAAACAGCCCTTTTCAGGGCTACCCCAATACTCTAGAAAAGAAATAACTATTAATTTGCCAATGTGTGTAAGTAGAGTAGTGTGAATATAAACACTAACTCTTTATTATTAGTGAGAGTGTATGTGTTTGTGTGTTTTTGTTTGTAAATGTTCAAGGAAGTTTGTGTGAATAGTAGATTATGGGTTTCTTTATTGTTTCTTAGCGTATGTGGAGAGTATAGTTTGGGTTTGATTATATGAAATGAGAAAAGTAGGGGATGTTTTCCTTCACGTCCGCGCGATGTTTGGTCATGATCTAGGTAAGATCAATTTTATGTTGTAGGGGATGTT
Organism: Sinohyriopsis cumingii; assembly: GCA_028554795.2. Taxonomy (NCBI): domain Eukaryota; kingdom Metazoa; phylum Mollusca; class Bivalvia; order Unionida; family Unionidae; genus Sinohyriopsis; species Sinohyriopsis cumingii. Next base: position 134,893,678 of record CM068829.1, read on the forward strand.
TTCGATCACGTTCGCGCTTTCACTATAAGAACCCACCACGTTCGTCGTTGGAACCATTCTACGGAATAAAGACAAGGAAGATGGTAGCTGTAACAGAATTGTTTAACCAGTTGAAATACATTTGGTATTGGATGGTGGATGGAGCTTATGCAGTGGAAAGGATTGAACGAGAATGGAAGCATGAACTTACCCGAGATTTTGTCAGAAGACAAGTGACCAACCTAAAATTATCTATGGATCTGGTGAAAGAGATGATAGAAGAAGAAGTAAAAAGACTAAGAGGCTTTACAGATCCAGAGTATGTAAAGATTGGTCACTTAAAGGAAGCCATGGATAATGTGATAGAAGGCAAGTGCTTTTTGGAAGACGTAATGGAATGGACAGAGTGGTCCTTTGTCAAAAAAGGCCTAGACCAGCTTAAGAAATCGGAACAACTTATGAGAAAAGTAATGGAGGAAGAAGTGAAAAAGATGAAAGACAAGTGGAATAAAGAACGAAAGGATAAGGAAAACTTAAAGGAAAAAGAGGCCTTTGACAAACTCAACAACAATTGGATCAAGATACAAGAGAAGTTCAGGGCTATGGGTCACCCAGACTGGTTACCTGAAAAAGAAAAAAGGAAGAACAAAGGAATTTGGGGAAAGATTAGGGGATGGATGAGGAAATGGAGGAAATAGAAGAAGAAGCAGAAGAAAGCCAAAGGCCCTTTTCAGGGCCAGCCATATTTCTCGAAAAGAGAATGACTTTTCAATTGCCTACCCCTTTTTTATTTTTTTTTTTAAAAAAAATCCCATATTCAATTCCCCTTGTCCCTAGATAGACCCACACTTTATTCCACCATGTTCAATTCCCTTTGTCGCTAGAGTTGCCCACGAATTTTTCTCCATGTTAAATTCCCCTTGTCGCTAGATTTGCCCAGGGGTCTCTGTAATGTTAATTCCCATTGTCGCTACGGTGCCCCACTTAACTACTCCTTTTGTACTTTTTGTTCTCTTTACATACAGTTTAGAATGTTGAGTGCTTTTGTATTAACTGAATTTAAGGGGGCAGGAATACTGTCAGGCTAGAGCAATTTCTGTAAGTGAGCATTTCCCATGGGCATTTGTGAAAATGCATGTGTAACCCGTATTCACTTTTGCGACCTTTTGTCAGACTCTTTCGTTTGAAATATTCTCATAAAGGCTGACAATTTATGTATTGGATTTGGTAGTACTGGGGAAACTGATGTGGCCTGCATCCTCATATTTGTCTAAGGTAAGGCAATCAGACTTTCTCTTCTCAGTTGTCTCGTCTTTCCTTTTGCCTCATTTGATTCCTTTATTACATGCTTCTTGTCAGGACCTCGGGTGGCCGAGTGACGTAAAATACTTGCCTTTACTAATCACTGCCATCACACTTCTACCTGCGTGGGTTCGAATCTCAGGCGCAGAAAATATAGTTGTGTGATAAAGCTTGCCAGTAGCTTCTCGTGGGTCGCAGGTTCTTAACCGGATTTTCCATGGTTTTATCCAAATGCGTTGATACAAAGTGTATCTCTTTAAATTGCCAGTATCGGTTTGTGTCTCTTGTGGATGGAATTAAAACGCAAACATATCTTCAATGTTGTTATTGTCAAGGAATGTGCCGCTGGCACACGTTGTATATGATACAAATGTTCCATGCACTTTTTGTGCACCTTCGGTATTGTACCTCGGTGACATTACGGCTCTATAATAGCTTTTAAATGGTGTTAATTAGTTAAAGAAGATTACATCACCGCCATTATATATATATAGACCTAAATGCTTTGATAGTATTCTTCGTAAAGTTGACTGAAGATAAAATCAATACATGCCACGTTTTCATCTGAGTCACAAAAACATTAGCTAAAATGTCAACTCTAGGACAACAGATGCAAAATTGATTACTATGCATACACCTTGTATCTTGTCAATGCATTTTACTCTATAATGAACGAATTACTCTGTAAAAAAAATACTGATAAGTCCCAATTCAGCTGGCAATCGACTTATTTGATTACCCTTTGCTCCCATATGCATTTGAACATTCGGCTTTCAATGTTCTCGAAACTATGGGAACAAGTTTGTACCTCTGTCTTCCGATCGATGCTTAACTGGTGCCGGCACCGGTCATACTATATGGGTTGCGACTCTTAAATAACTTTTGCCAGAGCATGCTCTAGTTACTTCCCTTGGACCACGAGATTGTTTTGTTGCTCATATAACTCGGCAACAGTCAAAATGGTAACGAAAGTCTGAAGAAGTATATCTTCTGGCATCGACTGGTCCCCAATTGCTTATCCAGCTCTGCATATGGATGGTGATATTTAATGCCATTTTGATGTTTATTTATTCCACGTACACGATAACGTTTTGTATAATTGCCAGTCCACTTTATGTGAGTATGATTAGTGTCAAAATGATTGTAACCTATATATCAACCTCTACAGCATGAGATTGTTTTTATGGAGAGAATTGCAACTTTCTCCATACTTTCTTTATCTAATTTATATCTATTACAACCTCTATCCACGTATCTTACATCACGCATTCATCTGCTAGTAGCGTTTTTTCTTCTTATGTTTTGACAGCTCCGGTGACCTAGTGGTTAGAGCGTCTGCCTCGGAAGCGGCACGTCGTGGGTTCGAACCCCTGCCGAGTCATACCATAAACTTACAAAAATGGTACTAACAGATGCCTTGCTTGGCGCTCAGCATTAAGAAGTTAGTGTTAGGACTGGTCAGCCTGGTGTCAGGATAATGTAACTGGGTGGGATATCATGCTACATATCTGCGGCATGATGTCCCAGTGCTAGACATCACTATAAAATGCCACACTGGAGACATCGTATGACTGAAAAAAATTGTTAAAATCTACGTTAAAAATCTTAATCACAATAATACTAATCTTCTTATATTTTCATTTCTTCGATCTTGGTTAGACAGTAGAAATAGTATTTTATTGAATATTCCTTTTGTGTCAGTATTTCATTGGAAGATCCATATTGTGGTAATGTTGCATACGATATTATTCAATCATGAATATTCACAGGTCACACTAATCAGAACAGGTTTTTTGTTCTGCTACTTCCATAATGACTGTGGGTAACTTGCTGAGCGACTTTCTAACAATCTTTGTGACTTTTTTTTGGCAAGCTATTTGGAGGCGATATTATATATATATATATATATATATATATATATATATATATATATATATATATCGACACACAGTCAACTGATGAAGCTGTGCAAAAACGACTTTCCTAGTGGAGCTTTAAGGGTTAGGCTTATTTCAATTAGTTTAATGCCGATGGACAGCTTGCCACACTATTTCGCTGGATATTGTAATTTAATGTTCATAATGGATTTATTGATGGCGATGAAAACATCGCTTTTTTATATACAACAGTGAAATACCAAGGGTTCACTTAAGTGAATATATTGACAAATTGATGATGGAATGTGCTTTTACGCACTAAAACCACTTCTCTGATTAGCATCATGTTTTGTTTCACATATAGAAATAATGCGTTTGTTATCGATGAAAGTGTCTTGCATGTATACTTATTATATTCTTTGGATACTTTTAGTCTGCAGTTGAGAATACAACACAAAAATGAAATGAAAGAATATCAAAAATGAAAAATAATGAAATTTTGCTGCATTTCTACAATTCCACTTCCAGAAGCAGATTTTCTTAAGAAGGTCCAAATAAAATGTTGACTGACTATATCAACGATTCCACTGGATTTAAATAAATGGTAAATTGGGGTCCGATGTCAACTCTTCATTAAAATCTGCAATTTTGCTGCATGAAATTTTTGCGGAACAAACCTGCGAACACTTGAATCACATATCGGTAATTGGTAACAACCACATGTAGCGCGAAACTTAAAATGACCACAGGATAAAGGGTTGTGCTATTCCACTTGAATGTACAAGTCACATAAGATTTGCACCGGAACATATAATTTACATGTCACAAAAATAACCTTTCAGTAAATGGCACCTCCACAGCCACGATAAATATCGTTAAGTGTATAAAATGTATACTGATGTGTACAGTGAAAAGTGGCTGCAGAATGCTAGCATTACGGTGATGTTTTTACAAGCCTTGCCTTGTTTACAAATTTAGAATATTCCGGAAGCGAACTTCTGGTCTATATCATGGTCAACACAATTATTCCGTCAGTGGAATTATTTTTTGTTGTATTCAGATATAACTTCAGACAAAGTACTTATTTAGATTATCTATTGTACTGTCAACGTGCCCATTGACAAATTGGATAAAATCATTATTTTCTGATTACTATGAGTTCATTTATATTTTATATTATTGTCATATATCAAGGCTGTAGACAAATCAACCTATTCAAGACTATAGATGCATCAGCACATTCAATACTAGGATTAAGTCGGAACATATTGTACCTTTGGACGTGTGATAGAACTATTAGGAGTATTTGGGATTCAATTTAAAACATTGCATATTGCTTTTAATTTGTCCTTTCTACTATTAAAGAAATACAATTATCTGTTGAGTTTACAACATTAGGATGGTTTTGGTTCTTTCGGTTACATAGTTTAATAGTTTAAAGTCGAACAAGTGTCTGACTTCACTTCACTCGCTTGTTACTGTAAGAAAGTCTAGGCCGTACTCTCTGCGACTTTTGGTCCAGAATGAACAGTTACAACTAGGTCCGTCTGAAAAATATTTTGGTGGATCAAGCGGATCAGCAGATGTGCCTATCCATCGGCTGTGAAGGGAGATATCAGGAACTGTGCGGACAGCGGATGGATATCAGCTCAGATGCAGTAGGAACTGATGGCCATTCTGTTCATCTGGGCATGATTCCAGTCGTCTCGACAATGTCCGTCACTGGATTCAAACAGACCCGGAAAAGTGAGTTAGGGCTACTCTACACAACGTTTCCTCACTCAAATCCAGCTCATGCACAAGGCAAGATACTATTCCTCTTCACCACCAGACACGTTTAAGTCCTTTGGTGATGTCGAGCGGCAATGAAGCGGGTGAATATACAACTGGAGCTGTAGATGCATACTTGCACTCAGGCGGATCAGAGAATAGGGTCGCTCTTAACTGGACGGAAGCAAAAGTGAAACACGGCAGCCCCCAGAGTGACTTAGCAGCCCTTTCTATAATCATACTTCGTGCCGCCATAGCACGAGCAAGAGGTTAAAATTGCCTGCTTTACATTAACACTGGTCAGTACACCGTGGCCGATAGGAATCCCATATATAGTCGTAGAAAACCAAACAGGAATACGAAAGTGATGCAACTTACCATTGGTGCGTGGAAGTACGACACTAATTGACAATACATCAGCACGTTTGCAGAGAGAACCAGAGCCATGGTTGGTAGAGAACTAGCTAGACAAAATATTTCGAAAGCAGCTTTGAGGATAACCAAACTTACCGAATTAAGAGCCGCTTGCACCTTCTATAGAAGTGTCAAAGTAAAGAAAACAACGGGCGATGTGAAATTAATGTTGGAATTACCATCAAATCTCTGCTAATTAGCAAGCTTAGAAATCTTCAAATGGGCGTGAATAATAGACTAACAGACTTATCCAAAAATGAGGCGCACACTGTCTGGAAAAGACATGCACCTATCATCAGAGCCTATATGCTCAACATGTTCAAGGCAGATGAGATCAAGGACAAATGTTTAATGAAGACCTGCAGTCTCTTATTGCAGAAGTACCAAAAGGCAGGAAAGCTCTTCAGCCTTTAGACTTCAATGCTAGGGTTGGCACAGATCACCAGACACGGCCAGGTGTCATTGGCAAACATGGAGGTGACAAATGCAACAGCGACGTTCTCCTTCTACTGAGATAATGTGCTGCACATAATCTCCTAATCACGAACACATTATTCCGTTTTCTCAACCGCAATAAGGCGTCGTGGATACACCTAAATTCCAAGTTCTAACAACTAATTGATTACTTCACCATCAGCAGAAGAGACATGCAAGATATCCGAGTGACGAAGAGAAGTACAGAATCTTGGACTGACCACAGGCGCATAGATTCCAAACTCAATATTTAGATTCAGTCTAGCAAACGTTCACAAGGCAAAACAAAATGAACAAAAGCTTAATGTTATCAGTTTGAAACGAGTGAATGCTAAACAGTCACGTGTTGAAGAACTGTGCAGTCAACTGGATACAATCGATACAAACTCCGAGAATGTCGAGGAAAAATGGATTGTCTTAAGGCACATTGTGTATTTAACCGCATCCTAATCCTCGGTCCCACCAAACGTACACATCACAATTGATTTGATGAGAACGATACTACCATTCAGAAACTACTTAGTGAGAAACATTGCCAACAGAAAACCTATGTAGAAGACATCACTTCATTATATAAGAAGACAGACTTTAAGAATATTAAGATGACTGTCTAATGTAAGCCTAGAGAGCTGCAAGACCCTTGTCTGGGTATTAAGCAGATAAGATTCAGTCATATGAAGACAAGAATGACATCAAGCATTCTATAATACTTTGAAGGCAATCGCCGGAATCAGTCATCATAAATATCTCTAATACTGAATGCTGATTGTGACATGTTGCAGATTGACAAAGAAAATATACATTAAAGACGGGAAGCAGACTTCACCAGCATTCTCAATCAGTGTTCATCTATTAGCGATGATCAATCGATCGATTGCCCTAAGTGAAAATGAACATGTCTTTGGCTGATCCCCCAAAGCTGACTGAAACTGTAAAGGCAATCCACCTGATGTATGACAGCAGAAGTCTATAAGGTAGGAGGCTCGCACATGGCACTTAAACTGACTGAACCATTACAATCAAAATGGATTTAGTGAACTATACCCAAGGAGTGCATTCACTTTATTAGCGGAAAGGCAACAAACACCCATTGAACACCCACCGGGAGTAGTAAAGGGGGTAGGATTAGCCTCAATGGGAATTAGCATTAAAAACACCCTTGGGTCCGATTAGCCTCAAGGGAAATTTAACATGGAGAAAAATCGTGGGTAGGATTAGCCTCAAGGGAAATTAACATGGAGAAAATTGTGGGTCAGATTAGCCTCAAGGGAAATTTAACATGGAGAAAAATCGTGGGTCAGATTAGCCTCAAGGGAAATTTAACATGGGAATAAATTGTGGGTTAATATACGTACAAGGGAAATTAACATGGGATTTTTTTTTTTTAAAAAAGGGGTAGGCAATGGAAAGGCTATCTCTTTTCGAGATATATGGGGGCCCTGAAAAGGGCCTTTGGGTTTTCTTCTTCTGCTTCTAAGTTCTTCTTTTCCTCCACCAACTTCTTATTTTATCTCCAACACTCTTTCTCTTCTTTTTTTTCTCCTCCTCTTCTTTCTTATCTTCCTCCTCTTCTTTCTTCCTCTTCTCATTTTCTTCTTCTTTTTCAACTTTTTCGTTGCATGTTCTTATTCTTATCTTTTCCTCTTCATCCTCCTTCTCCTCCTTTATTTCCTTCATCACACCACTGATCATGTCCTTTGCTTTTCTTAAGTTGTTAATTTCCATTTTTACTCTATGCGGACTATAAGAATAGTGGTCTTCAACGAGTCGTACGAGCATTTGTTCTATCATGCCCAAATTGTCAAGGACGTCTTGCAATGATTGAAATTTATCCAGGTGGTTTGAAGCCATCTTCTATGTAGAATGGTTTGAACGACGAATACTGTGGGTTCTTATACTTAAAGCGCGTACGTGAAGGAAAACATCCCCCAACTTTTTTCATTTCATATAATATAACCCAAACTATACTCTCCATATTTGCTAAGAAACAATAAAGAAACCCATAATCTACTATTCTCACAAACATACCTTTACTCTTACAAACACAAACACACTAACACATACCCTCACAATTTTTTAAAAAAGAGTTAGTGTTTATTTTCACACTACTCTACCTACACACATTGGCAAATTAATAGTTATTTCTTTTCTAGAGTATTGGGTAGCCCTGAAAAGGGCTGTTTTTTTTGAACTCCTGATGCACGTATCTAATGGTTGCACCTTCCTGGCCTGGCGCCACACACGCATCTTCTTCCCCAGTCTTCTTTCACCTTTCTTCTGGGGAGCGCAGAGGGAGGATGATTCGCTTCAACACCCCAATCCTCTGTCTCGTGAATATTGAACGACATCCTCTCTTCTCTTTTCTTTTCCTCTTCTTCCCTCTCTCTTCTCTCCTCCTCTTCCTTCTTTACTCTTGCTTCTTCTACTATAGCCTCCGCTGATAGTTCGTTTACTATGCGCCTGGCATATTCCAGGTGCATCTGGAGTTCTAACAGTTTCACTATTCTGCTATTCATTATTCTGGCTGTGTTGATCAATCAACAAGGGTAGCTAGACTGCCCAGCGAGTTTCAATTTATAGTGAAAGCGCGGACGTGATGGAAAACATCCCCCTAATAACATAAAATTGATCTTATCTAGATCATGACCAAAAAAAAACAACAACGCACGGACCTAAAAGAAACACTCACTCACTTTTTTATGCTACCCATCACTATTGTAAAATTTTTTATAAATCACTTCAATAGACTATCCACATACGCAAAGCAATCCAATCTAACCCCAAAAATACACCTCAAACAGCCCAAAAAAACAAACATCATTTTAATCTACTATCCACACCAATCTACTTTATCACTTACAAACACAAACACACAAACACACAAACACATACCCTCACATTTTTTAAGAAAGAGTTAGTGTTTATTTTCACACTACTCTACCTACACACATTGGCAAATCGATCGTTATTTCTTTTCTAGAGTATTGGGTAGCCCTGAAAAGGGCTGTTTTTTTTTTGTTTTGCTATGGCATTCTTTTTTTAGTTTCTAAGAATGCGATGTCCTCTGAGGATAGACTTTCTGGCAATAGGTCTGCTTCTTCGGAAAGAGAAGAAGAACTCTTTGGTGTCGATACGACAATCGACAAAGCCTCTGTCAGGTTCAGGTTGCTGCTGCTGCTGCTGCTGTTGTTGTTGTTGCTGCTGTTGCTGCTGTCTCTGAAGTCTGTACTTCTCTGTCCATTCTTCTTTTTCCCTGTTCATTTCTTCTCTGAAGAGCTCTTCTATCAGGTCTTCAGTGATTTTTAACATTCTCACATTCTCTATTTCTTCTGGCTTCGGTATCAGACTGTGTCTGACCCTATGCAAATTCACGTAGGCTTCGTTGAGCTTAGCTAGTTTGGAGCACATCTTCGTAGGAGGATGAATCGACAATGGATGGTTAGACTGGAAACAACCCCGGCTCTTAAAGTCAAAGCGCGGACGTGAAGGAAAACATCCCCACACGGTTTTTGAGTCGCAACGTTTAGTGAGTGTCATGAGAGGGATAGTAAGAAATGAAATATCATCAATCCAACATTCTTATAGCTAAACAAAAGACAAAAGCATTTTTTCAAAACACAACATTTTTTATTCAAAAATCACTTAACACTAACCAACAACAACTCTAACATTTTTAACAATAATCCAACAATATAACATCAAACATTTTTTTCAAAACACAAACCATTTTTATCTCAATTGACAATCTACTTTAAACAGGCTGACAACGTTGTGAATGAAATTGTGATTTCCACTGTTGGAAATCATTAGGCCATTGATGGACACTACGTTTCCTAGCTTGAGACAAAAGATAAGCATAATGGTCACAAAACCATCGATCTACTTTCACATCATTTCTTGAAGAAGAACGAGGATCGAAATGAGTCACTAAATGTTCTAAGGAATAGCCCAGGCTGCGATGATGCAGAAAATACACACAGTACTGTCCACACACCAAGGAATCTGTGCCTTGTAATTTCACATTATTGAATCGGGTGGTCTGAGCATTTCTTCTCATAAAGTCAATGATATCGTCTTCCAAAGGGGGCAATCCGTACGAATCGAAATATTCCACACATCCTTCTTGAGGAAAGTAGACGGCTACCCAGTGGGTTCCTGGGAGATGACTGTCGTCCGTGTTGATCACGTAAGCTTGACGATCGATGTAATCTTCTGGTTGTCCTTTGATTTCAAACTCGATGGGAGCGGAATCGGCCAATGAGGAAACGGGATGAAATTCCACCCATTGGGATTCTTGCATGGTCATCATGGTGGGGGGCATGGCTTGACGACAGGATTCCAAGAAGCCGTATACGAACTGTGGTTCAAAAGGTAATAAAGTTCCAAGGTATCCATGTTTTTTTTCTTCTTCACAGGTAATAATAAGTCGTCAATTCGATCCTGACTTTTTGCTTGAAAATGTCTGACGAATAAACGGTTATTCGTTCTGTTTCCTCACTCTGATTCAGGAGAGCTTCGATACGATGGATCTCTTGAGTGGTTAATGGTGGACAAGAATGTTCACGCAAGTCTTTATACCACTGGTGCAACACGTCTTTGTTCGAGATGAGACTCCAAGCTTCGTCCAGATACTCGTCCAATTTTTCTTCTTGACTCAACATTAGGCATTTATCGTGTTGAATTTGACTGGGATGATCGTTTTGACATCCATAACAATTTTTCTTGATCAATTCCGTCATTTTGTCGACCAAGTGTTTGGCAAAACAGGAGACTAAATGGGCTTCTTGTTCTGGCCATCTCGACTTCATCACGATCACTTCTTCGTCTTTGTCTTGAGATTCTTCTCCTTCCACGGTCTCCTCACATTCCATGTCCAAAGTTTCTCCACTAGGTAAAGAGGGATAACAATCTTCCATGACTTCTAATAATCTAGAATGACTTCTCTCAAACTGTTGATTTCTACGGTATTATCGAATTCTGCATAGAGGATGACGTTCACTGTCGCTGGTAGTTTATCTGCAAACTGAAGTTCCACACGAATCTGGCCTGATTTTATAGGGTGGAAATGTCCCTCGTCGCTGCCTTGGTCTGGAGTGAAATCGAAAGCCCACAAAGCATAGCCTCCTGCGTAATCGTCGTACGTAATGCCGTGACTGGTGTTGGTTCCTAACTGGCCGGTGGCTTCGTACAGGGACAAGTACGATCTCAAGTAATTGTTCTTGGTAAAGTCAGGTTCAAAAGGTCGGGTACACAAGGTCTTGCCATCGCGACTGACTTCGATTTTCTTCACGTTGAAGTGTTGAAAGTTGAAAGGATTTTCACCGAAGGCTCCGTTGAAGGCTGAATTCGAGACCATACCAAGGATCAAACGTTTGGGTAACTGTCCTTGGAACAGATGATCTTCGATCATGGAATGATGGTTAGCGGGAATGGTGAACGTTTTCACTTCCACGCGTCGTATGGGATACTTGGCGGTCGTTCTGCTCAACGTCTGACTGATGTCGTTACCTACTTTAGGTAACACTTCCACGCGTCGTACGTAGAGTTTGGCCTCCTCGATTTTGCTTTTAGGATTGTCAGCAGTAGTATCAGCCAACAAATGGAAAGCGGTACTGCTGCGATTCAGTCTCAAGCGGATATTGACCCCGTTCAGCAAATATTTCTCTTGCAACCACATGTCCAAATGCAAACGATCCATCAGTTCTAAACTCTGTTCACCTAGGATTTTCTTTCGTCTTTCCACAAAGCCGTCATTGTCTTTATCTAGTTCGTCAAACGCCTTCGCTTCGTCAGGTTCCCATAACACACAGGCATTGAGATGAGTATCCTTGGCATCTATTCCGTACGTCAAGAGATTTTCCAGGTAGGCACGGTAAGGGTAAGTATCCATGCTGCTGCTGACCAGTTTGTTATTCAAGTACAAGTCCACTGAGCTGAACAAAGAATGCATGAAATTGTTGACGGGAGCTATATTCTCAGTGTCTTCTACTGCTTTATTATCCTTATCTAGAACTTTGACTTTCAAGTACAAGTAACTGCTATTCAGATCGATGTAATCTTCTGGTTGTCCTTTGATTTCAAACTCGATGGGAGCGGAATCGGCCAATGAGGAAACGGGATGAAATTCCACCCATTGGGATTCTTGCATGGTCATCATGGTGGGGGGCATGGCAAACAGATCCAGTTCCGTCTTGGAACAAGCGCAAGACTCTCGGTGCATCATTTTGTTCTGTTCTTTCTCAATAATCGAAAACGTCTAAGTCTCGAACGGTTCTTCTTTTCTTGGCCTTTCTAGCTTGAAGTCTGGTGAAAGGGTATTTTCTTCGTCGTCTCTTTCTGCCTTGTCCTTGCTGAATGCCTGACTCGGTAGCGTGCAGGGCATTTATAGGTGTGTCTCGTCGGCCTAAAATGTCTTTACCCGTCTGCAGCAAGACATTTTTGCCAGCCCTCATGAAGGCTTCTTTAGGGTTTTGTTTGTCGATGATGACATTTTGGAGAAATTCTTTGCCTTGCGTCAGTGCCGCATCTTTCAAGGCGTGCAATCCGCGTGTCACCATCGGTTTCAACACCGGGGCCACCGAACGAAAGGCCGATTTTAACATATCTCCTAAACCGTGTCCTCGCTGTCGAGCAACCCCTCGGTACACTGGATACATGACTTACGAGTCGTGAGAAAACCGTTTTCGAAAATGGAGTTTCACCGTGACTTTTCCTTTGGTGAATGGAATATTTTGTCCCAGATCTCCTTTTATAGCAATGTTGACCGTGTCCAAATAAGACTTGCTGACAGGCAAATAATGAGGATGGACAAATTCGCGGTGGACGTGGTAAGTGTTTCCACCTTCCTCGTCAGTGACCGTGGCAGAATTTACTTTGAAAGGAATGACACGCAGTAATGGTACGGAGGTGTGTCCCACCACGTTGTACTCCACCACATCGGAGTACACGAACATCAAATTCAGTCCTTGGTTCAGTTCTACCGGGAAACGAAAATACCTTGCAAAATGCATGTCGTTGTCAATCTCTGCCATTTTAATTTTTTTGGTCTGCTTATCCGTGACCAAATTGAGGTCTCCACCCAAAATGTCATACAATCCAGGGCAAAATTTAATACGTATACTTCTTTCCTTACTATCAAATTTGATGAGTAGACGATGAGACTGTTGATGGTACTGAATGGTGACACGTTTATTTACTTTGGTCAGAACTTTGTCAAAGGTTGCATAGAATTTGTCAGCGATGGTCTCCACCAGATGTTGACCACTAAAATAATGGCCTGAATTAATTTTAAAGCGATAAACGAAAAGAGGAGGAGAAGAGTCACTGCTGCGTGGTAATAGCTCCTTTGCAAGATGTGAGTTATGTTGAGGACTGCCCGTCATGGTTTGCTGCAGTGCTGTGTCCAAAATTTCGACGTCAAAAGTGTTTTGAGTTTCAGTGATGTTTTTGATTTGTGTAGGGTGAATCATTTCTACCAAAGCCACTTCCCAATGGGCTTCGTGATCTAAGGGGATGGCCTGAGGTAATTTGGCCGTGTAACAGCACAACGTGTTGTTGGGAAACACTTCCATGGAACTGTCACTGGGTAAGGTTAAGTAAAATTGGTTTTGGTGACTCATAATTCCAGAGTTCTGTGGCTGTCCGAGGGGTTATTACTGGAAGTCAGAGGCGTGTCTCCACCAAAAATGGGGTTCTGGTTGTGGTTGGACTGGTGACTGGCACTGGCACTGGACACAAGGTTCCCGGGGTTCCCGTTCGAGGAGAATTTCAGGGAGGGATTAGGAAGCAGGTAACCGATGCAACTGCTCAATAAAATGGTCCACAATTGTTTGTCTCCTTGTTGCAAACTCAAATTGGCGATGGCTGCCCCGATGACACAATACACCACGAAGATTTGGCAGAAAAAGACGATTTGCGTTTTAGGCACAAGTTCTCCACACCACACCCACAAGGGTTGTTTTTGTAAATCTTGCACAGAAGAACTGGGTGAAGAAGGAGTGGTCGACGTAGCTGCGTCTGCTGTGTGAAAGGGCATGATGGTCACTTCTTCTTTTTATAGTCGATGACTTGCGAAGCGTCGATCCAAGAATCGAAACTGGGTGGATATCCTTTCCAACGTACTTTGACTTCTTTGACACGTCGTTTGCCCACTTTACGGGTTCTGCGTTCGAGAATGCTTTCGATGTCGTACACGTCGTCTTCTTTTTTGGTCACACGTTGTAACTCGGGCAAATAAAACGTTCCTTTGAGCACCTCTCCGTTCATGTCTTCCAATTTATAGACGGTAGGATGACGACCATGCACTCGTCCAGTGACGCGAAACAATTCGGTCGTCCAGTTAGGTAAGTAACCTTTGTCGAAAGTGCGTTTGGTTTTGCCAATGCGCACCCAATCTCCTACGGCCAACTCTCCACTTTTCTTGGGGACAGCCCTCGTCGGGGACGTACCAAACAGGCGCTCGAACACCAGCACTTCGTTGTCGGGAGTCGCGTCTTGCGGGGCACGTCCGATGCTTCGATGGTAAGATTGGTTGTACGCTTGTACCAGGTGCGGTAAGATGTCGATGTACTTCAGAGTGTGGTGATGCGTAAAATATTTCCACATACGTTCTTTCAAAGTGCGTTGAAAACGTTCCACGATGCTGGCTTTGGTTTCGGGATTCTCGGTGGTAAAAAAATGAATGTCACGTTTCTTTAATTCTTTTTGGAAAGCTTGGTTCAGAAATTCGGTGCCTTTGTCCGTTTGCCATCGAAGAGGGCGACGACCGCTTTGTTTCAACACCCGTTGCAGGGCTCGCACTAACTCGCTGCTCGATTTGGAAGTCAAGGGCACGACCCAGGCAAATTTGGAAAAGACGTCGATGACACAAAACAAATATTTGTAACCACGATTGTAGCTGGCCAAATGAGAGACATCGGCTAAATCGGCTTGCCATTGATGATCGATGCCTTCCACTCGGGTGCGACTTCTGGCAAACTTGCGTCGAATGGGTTTGTGTAAAGTGTAGGTAGCTTGTTCTTTTAACCATGCACTTGAGGTAAACGGAGACTTTTCAGTCGCGTTTTGGCAGCACGATACAATTTTTGAACTCCAGCGTAACCTGCAGGATGGGAGGGATCGTAGTAAATGCTGGCTAAGACTTTTTCCATTTTTTTGTGTTGATTGGTGTGTTAATAAGGCACAAACTCTTGGAAGAGGCTACTCTTTTTCTCTTGGGGTATTTTCTTGGATTGCAAGGCTTTGCGTGTGCGACCGGCAATAGGTGTCGAAGAGGAGGAGGATGACTGAGCGGGGGATATCGGTTCTTGTTTCACTTCTGTCTTCACTTCTGTCTTCACTTTCTTTTTCTCTTGTGAGGAAGAAGGGGTGGCCATCATCTTTTTAATCCATCCAATTCTGGAGGTAGGTGGTGTTGTTAACTTGCGTACTTTTTCTGGTGGAGTTTGAAACCCTTCCTCTTCTTCTCCTTTTTCTGTCTTGGTCACGGGTACTGGTGGTACTGGTACTGGTACTGGTACTGGTGATGGTGCTGGACTTTTCATCAAGGTCTTAAAATCTTTTAGAGTGGGTAAAGCTGTTTCGTCTAAAGCTTTCTGGTGAAAGAGTTGCAGTCTTTGCAAGAGTTGACCGTACTTTTGCGATTTTTCTGTTTCGGACAAATCTTGGCGATCCATCAAGGATTGCAATTCGTGTTGTAACTGGGACATCTCGCTCAAATTGGGATTGGGAGGTAAATGCGGGGTGCGTTGTTCTTGACCGATGGTATTCCATCCATCGTTTGTAAGGCACTAAAGCTAGTTTTCGTCCTTCCATGGGGTTGTCAGGGGTCGATTCTGAGATCTTGGGACTTCCGAGGGCCTTTTTATCTTGCTCCCACCAGTCCTCCCAACATGGTTCCCAAGACTCCTTTCAGTATGGGGCCTAACAAAAGAGGTAAAATACCTCCACGTTGGACCAACATCTTCATTTTTTGACGAATGGGAATTTTCTTTTGAACCATTTGGCGAAGAACGTGACGATGTTTGCCTAAGCATTGTTTCTGGTGTTTGGACAAAGGGATCGTGCCTTTCAAAACGTTCAAACAACATTCGCACACGGTATCGATGACCTCTTTGGAGGCTGTTTGAATGAGTTTTTTTCGTAGGGGTGGAGAAGCTTTGGACAGGACAGATAACAGGTCCCCATGTTTGGCTAAACGTGGTGGCAGTCCTTTCCTTTTCTTTCCTTGGGGTTTTCTGGAGGGTGACATCTTTGAGTCTTTAGGAGCACCTAAAAACACTGATACCCTACTCGGTCACAGGCCTTTTTTATACTGGAACGCGTCGCCATTGATTGTCTTTACGTCGTATCAGTTTGAGGACAGGCATGACACGTCGTGCAGGGGTACGTAACGGACTAAATCGAGCCAGTTCTTGCTTGGACAAATCCAGTAAACTTTGTAACATGCCCGATCTTTCATGGACTTTGATTTTGGGAGAAGGTACTTTGTGAGCAGCACTCACTGCCGCTAAATTGGAAGGTCCTGCCACTGGGTAAGTTCTTTTGGGGGTCATCAACGGAGAAGTTCTTGATGTGATCAACGTCTCCAAGTACTCTTCAGTTCCTGGTGACATCAACGGAGAAGTGGACAAACGTGAGGCTGTCGGAGACGCTGTGGCAGGTCGTGGTTTGCGAGTGTAAGGCTGCGTCCTGGCCGCAGTGCCTCTCTTGCGACTAGTTTTCTTCTGTGGACTTTTCTTTTTCTGAGGACTTTTTCTCTGTTTCTTTTTCTGGGGGCTTCTTTTCTTTTTCCGGGGTGGTGGTGTCTGGTAAGAGGAGGGTCCTGCCACTGGAGAAGTTATTCTTCTTGGGGACCTGGTCTTTTTCTTTTTCTTCTTGGGGCTTCGTTGGACTTTTGTCTTGGGGATAACTTTGGGGGCATTAGGATCCCATCTTAAGAGTGAGCGAATGATGACCCCTCCTAGAGTACCGCTCCCTCCAGGTTTCAAAATGATTTGTTTTTTGGTTTGAGTATCGATGCGAGGATCGGCCAGTTGGACCAAAGCGACTTTGTTTCGATCGAAAAAGCGTTGGGTTTGATGAGGAATCTGAATGATTCCTTGGAGTAATTGACGTGCCGTCACCGTGAACCATCGTAAGACTTCTTTGAGACTAGCTTCTAAGACACGAGCTCGTGTTTGTGGATCTTTTTCTCGACTGATGCCATACAAGGCACGAATCAATTTGACGGGAAGATGCGACTGAAGGGACGTCATGTTCACACTGTGAGTGAGACAGACGAAAAAGGGTCTGAGGTTTTTATAGATTTTTTTTTTCATGGGGAGTGAAATGAAGTCGAGGACGGAGACGTGTACAGGACAGGCCCTCCGTCTTGGCACCAGTGGTGAAACAAGTGGGTACGAAATCGCAAATCCTCGGGGGTCGTAGGTTTCAAATCGACGAGTAAATAGGCGTGTGGCGTTTGAGTGGCATCGTCGTACGCCTGAGTCAGCCAAGGCGTTCCTAACTGTTTGGCTAAGACTTGCACTTGCGATTTATCTCGAGGGCTTTTAAACAAGACCACGTAATGCGCATTGAGACTGATGGTGCGATGGGCTTTACTTTGTTGAAACAAATTTTGGGTGATGTAAACGACACTGGCATTACGGTGATGCCCTTTGCGCGTGAACCACAATTTAATTTCTTCTTCGTCTTCTCCTAACATGTCGTCGAAAATGACCAAATGGGTTTGACGGGAGTCAGAGACGATGCCGTCGTCTTCTTTAGGAATGCCTTCCACAAACACGATGGAATCTCCTTGACTTTCTCGCAAGAGACTGTACGCCGATTGCCACTCTTTGTAACACCACACGATCCGTTGAGGGGGGCCGATCGATCAAATGATGTTTATGTTCGATCAAACGTTTGACGAATTCGGTTTTGCCAGAACCGCTAGGTCCAGCAATGAGCATGTTAAAGGGATGGCGAAGATACAAAGCCTCCCAACTGGCACGATCTAAGTGTTCGTCGATGACTTTGACAGTAGAGGAAGAGGGAGCAGAGACAGTAGAGGTAGCCATGGTGTGAGAAATGTCACTTGTGACACAAAAACAAACAAGACAAGAGTTTATATACTTTTTCAGAACACGTTTATTGAATGTTTTCTTTTTCAAACATGAATACGAAAGACAAAAATACATAAAAGCCAAAGGCTTAAGTACAAGGATAAAAGGCACATGATAACTATGAATGTGGAATAAACACAAGTGTCTGTACAACAATCACATGTTTTGGGTAATGTTCTAACCAGTTCTATAGTAGGGGCTAAGGTCACACAAGTGTCCTCCCGAAAGGGTCTTTCAGGCCTGTCCACGACATTCCTGTCCTGGGTGACGGGTTCTTCTGGCACCGTCACTAACACGGGTTGAAAAGTAACTTTTTTCCTTGAACAACTCTCGTGCATACTGGGCCACTTCTTGGGTCCAAGCCTCAAAACCCCATTCTTTCCAGGCACGGACATCTGTCCAATGGGGATGTAAGTCACAAGCTACACACACATCGTCATACACGTCTTGGGTAGCTAAAAGTTGACGAATCTTTTTTTCCTGTTGAGGTCGAGAAGTATCCAGATGAAAACGCAAGGCTTTGAGCAAAAGGAGTTTTTCCTGACCATTTAATGCCATTGAGGTGGTAAGTACTGATCGTAAAGAGTCCACAAAGAATCGGCTGGTAAACGAAATCCCAGAAAACAAGTCACTAAGACACACACCACTTGTCGTCCCAAATTGAATGGATACAGTTGTTGTAATAATTGATGGTAATGATCCACGGTTTGAATATGGTCATTGAGTTCCTGCCACGGAATCTGTTGGATGACATACGACATAAGTCGTGGCATAACAGCCTGTTTTTATAGTCTCTTTGTTTCGAAAAGAATACACGTACTTTCTAGCCAAAGATCTTCGTTCTCCAGTTGGGAATGTAAATCTTGCATACTGTAACCGAAACGTCAGAGTTCGATTAGAAGTTTCCTCTTCCGCTAAGTAGATTCCACGTAACAAATGTTGGTAATCCTTTACCTTGTCTTCCTCAATGGGTTGCTCTAGGTGAATCTCGAAGTAACCAAAATGATCAACACGTGAATCATCGGGGGCCTGGAAGTATTGAACAAGGTCTGACCACTGAAACAATTTCTGACGAATCAGTTCTCTTATACCATTCAGGTACCAGTGGTTAAAGATCTGGTGACGTAACGGATGCAGTTGTTCTTTACGTTTCACTTCTATTTTCACCAGCTCTCGGTAAATGCGTTCTCTCAACTCCACAGGCAAAGCACGAATGTTCTCTAGCAAAGTATCCATGAATAGGTCATACTAAATCCTCTTTGGTCTGACACAAGAAATGTACTCTTTGCACAAACATGGTTTCACTTCAGTGTCGAATTTAAATCGTTGAGTCACTAATCTACACATTACAATTCGTTCAGAAGTTTCCTCTTTCACTAAGTTGACATTGTGTTCAAGATGTTGGTAATTCGTTAACTCTTCCTCTGGAATTCGATGCAGTACGTTTACAATGATGTAACTACAATCGTCCATACCAAACCAATCCTTTTTAAAACTAGAGGATCGTTGATCAATGTCTGTCCGATGGAACACTTTCAATTGAATCAATCCCTGTATAGCCTTCAGGTACCAGTGGTTCAAACACCGGTGACGTAACGGATGCAATTGTTCTTTACGTTTCACTTGTATTTTGACCAGCTCTCGGTAAATGCGTTCTCTCAACTCCACAGGCAAAGCACGAATGTTCTCTTGTAAAGTATCCATGAACAGATTATTATGGTAAGAAGTTACTTCAATGTCTCGGTCCCACTAAGGGTAAGTAATGACAATTCGGTGACCATCGAGCATGTTCTACGTAGGCCGAATCTTGCGGTTCCCAGTGGTGAAGTGACACACCGCAACTGAAGCACTTGACTTTATCTCCTTCGCCCAAGTAGAAAAATCCGGCTCTGGCTAATTCTTCGGGGGTCGGTCCTCCCAGATACTTTGGCCATTTTCCTTTGAACGATTGAAGACGATTTTCAAAGTCGCAGTATTCCGACAAACGCACAGGGAACGAATATTCGTCTTTCACAGGTTCGTTTCGATGAGGGTTGAGTGACATGGGCAGGAGTTTGTTCAGGGCTGGATGACATCCGTAGGGGGGTAGACGTGAAGGTGAACATTCCCCTTTAAAACGAAACCCAGTAAAATGTCCAAGAAGACGAGCGGCATCGCTTTCGCATCCCAACGGTTTGACACGCACAGCATCACTTTCCATGATAGGGGTAGGGACACTAAAGTTCCCATGATGCTTTATGGCATCGCTCAGGTCACAAGGTACAGCATCGTATCCATCGCAAGGCTCACAATCGCACTCATCTGCAAACTCCGTTACGCAATTACAATGGTAACCACATGAACAATCGCAGTTTCCTTCCGGACATTTTCCGTCGCAATGCATGGGTCTTATCCATCCAATATTAGTCACACTAGAGGAAGATACAACTTTTTTACAATCCCCAAACTGGAACGATGCCTCTTTCAAAGTATTCATCTTGTTCGCTCGGTCTTGGTAGTCACAATGAACTATCGATCTTGCCTAGGGTTCCTTTTTTTATATACAGACCAATACCGACGTGACCGTACGGCAACGTAAAGTGATTGGGAAGTCGCACTCGCTTCTGGTACACGATTTGATAGACTTTTTCCAAGGGCCGACTGACGATGTGGTGAGTGGGTAAACGTACAATCTTGTTCGGTTGATAGGTGGTCACTTTAAAGTTTCCATCCTCTCCCGATTGCAAGGCTTCTTTCAATACCCCAAAATTGACCACTCGACTGGTACGATGATTCAGAGTCAATCCTTTCACTTTGCACGTCGTGTGCACTTCTCCTTGTTTGTCCCGGTATTCGTAGCCGTAATTTTTGGGACCACCACTGACGAAACTTAGAATCTTGTCGTCGGGATGCTCGTCTGTCCAGGCTCCTAAACGGTCTCCTTAGCAGCAGGGAGGGTGTACAGACCAGGTGGCTCAGATAAATTTAACCCTCCTACCGAACATTTATCCGTAGAAGCCTCAGATTTCAAAAATAAAGCCTCCTACGCAAATTAATCCGCGAAAATTCGACCCAAAGTGCATTTTTAGGCATAAAAAAAAAGGCAGCTTTTTTGGGGGGGGGTATTGTAAAATTTGTTTGTGCCATAATGAATTATGGTGGGTTGTAATTTTATGAGTAAATTTGATCAAGACCGATTCGATATCTACTACGTGGATCGTGAAGATTAATCGTGACAAAACCATGCGGTGTTGCCTGAGCGTGACTGAAAAAATTTTTGAATTTATTTATATCCATATCGCCATTGCACCAAGTTTGATGAATATTCCTCAGTGTGTGAGTATCAACGCCATTGAAAACTGATAAAATATTACAATTATCTCTAATCACCTTTGGAATTTGCGTATATCTCTGCGTCACGTAAATCACATCGGTGTTCTTATGTCGGCCACGCGAGAATATCCTAGCTGGGTTAGTTTGTTTGTCCAGCATCACATCATCAAAAACAACAAGATTATTAGCATCACCGTCTAAACTTTCCACTGATGGAGTTTCATTGATATCCGTTATAAATTCTATTGTGCCATCCTCAGTTTTATCGCTAAATTCCTTTAGTACTTTATAACATCGCTGATCATCAACGGATGGCGCAACTAAATACAATTTGTCCCATTTTAACCATCGCATAATCAAATTCAACAACAACTGCGTTTTTCCAGATCCCGATGGTCCAATGATTATCATTCTGATCGAATTTGGTAATGCCTCGGTGTGCTTTACTTGCTCGCGTTTTTTTGTGGCTGAAAAATCAATTACATTCATGTTATTAGAATATTATGGATTCATATTGTGTTAAGTGTCGCACTCGAACTGCTACGATAAATCCAATCGAAGTCGTTACGCGCAACAACAGGAATGCAATCAAGGGAGAATGCGCGGTTTGTGGAACAATTAAGTTTAGATTTGTAAAAAAAAAAGTAGAACCGGAGGAGACATCGCTGCCTCCTTAACAAATCTGCCTGGAGCTCCCTGGGCGAAATATCCCGGAGAGAAGCATCTACCAGGATATAATTACTGCGGACCTGGTACAAGGCTAGATATAAGACTTAACGATAATAATCAACCAAATCCTGGCGAGGATCCAGTAAACGCTATCGATAACGCATGCTACTATCACGATCTTGCATATCGCAGCGGAGATTTACAACAAAGACATCTTGCTGATATTAAATTAATTCACGCAATAGATGCTATTCCTGATAAAAATTTCAAAGAGAAATTGGCAACTTGGTTAATAAAAGGAGCAATGAAAGGTAAATTAGTACTAGGTGCTGGTAATTTATAATGGAGCAAATATATTATTCTCCGCGAGGATTTTGGCGAGGAAAATCAGCAATAGCCAAACTTGCTAAGGCAGCAAAAGTAAAGCAATCTGTCGCTGAATCGTGGCTATCGAGACAAGCAGTTTGGCAAATTTATCTTCCTCCGCCTAAGAAAATATCATATGCGAGTTTCTCTGTCAGCGTCCCTAATGAAGTCCATCAGGCTGATCTTATGTTTCTTCCTTACGATACCGTTGACGGAGTTACATACAAATATGTTCTGACGGTTGTTGATATTGCTAGCAGATACAAGGAAGCGGAACCGTTATCGAATAAAACAGCAACAGATATTGCTAAGGCGTTTAGCGAAATTTATTCACGATCTCCATTAACATGGCCGAAGCTTCTCCAGGTTGATCCAGGTCGAGAATTTCTTGGCGCGGTTACTTCACTGATGAAAAAGAATAATGTTAAAATCCGTCGCGGTATTGTAGGTGTTCATCACAATCAAGCTATCGTTGAGAGATTCAATAAAACTCTTGCAGAACGATTATTCGGATATCAGTACGCGAGAGAATTTATTCAAGATAAACGATCTCACGATTGGGTAACAAGATTACCTCACGTGATTAATGCGCTAAATAACGAAGTAACACGAACAATATCAATGAAACCCGCAATTGCAATTACAAAGACAAAAATACCACTAAAACGAGATTCTACTATTCCACCTGTGCTAGGTAGCGTCACGGTCAGATATTTATATAAGGAAGGAGAATCCGAGGGTGGCAGAAAAAGAGCAACTGATCCAAACTGGAGTGTTACGACACATAAAATATCAGCTGTAACAAGATCATCAGGAAGGCCAGCGATTTATTTTCTAGATTCACTAGCGCCACAACGCGGATTTACCAAAGAAGAATTACAAATAATACCAAAGGATACTCAATTACCGCCATCTTCGTTAATGTGAAATTTAATCCTACCTAACTGAGATAATTTTCTTACTCGAGAAACTGCTAGATAAACTAAATTTGACCAGGAAATTCTATCATCGACGATCCAGACCTGGCCATCTACTGTTAATCCCTGTGATGAATGTATCGTTGCTGCGTATCCGAGTTTCCATGGCGATCTTTCTGCGTTTATTGCATCATTGACAAGATTAATATCAACGAAAATAATATCATTCAAAACTAATATTTTTTCTTCTCCACATGGCAAAATAACATTGATATTTTGTTTCCTAGTATCAGTTGGCCTATAACACAACGGCACCTGCAATGTTGGAAATTTATCACAATGAAGTTTGAATAATATTTCCTGAATAACATCGCGAACAATTTTTCTGCTAGCAACGATCAAATGATCTGGACGCCACAAAGTTAGAAAATTATCCATCGAAGTTTCGTCGATTATTTTTCTCATCACATCACATTGAAATTTATTAGGTTGCAATCGAATCATTTTTTTAAACTCGGTCAGTAAAATATCATTAGATCTATAATCAGCGTCAATTTCTTCATAATAATCTACAAAATTTCTAAGCCACCTGTGAGGAGATTCACCATCAATAGGATCAGGTTGACCGTGATCTCCGCACATTATTACAGCGGTATTTTTTTCTTCTAGCCAACCCAGGAATAATTTTAACACAACTAAATTTACCGTGCAAATTTCATCAAATATTATAATCTTGTTGATATATTTATTTCCCATTCGAGCTGAATCCCACAATCCACCGCTGTACTTGAAATAACTATGATACGTACAAGAATTAACGCCACGTTGTTTTATTTCTCGCGCTAATCTATGAGTTGGAGTTAACACGATCATATCAGAATTTGAAAATAAATTTATTGCTCTTGTTGTTTTACCACTACCGCCAGGACCATTTAGGTAAACGAATTTGTTTCGTGAAATTGGATCAAACACTGATACTGCTGTTGATACTTCATCGCATTTATCTTTATGAAATTTATCGCAATCTTCTACATCCGCGTCCTCACAATAATCTAGAATATCCTCGTCTTTTATTCTCCAAGTTCCCCAAGAACCATCGGTGATTAAATTTTCTAATCTGCACTGATATTTTTTATCAATATAAAATGAATCCGTTGCAACCCTTACCGCGATATCAGAAAATTTATTTATCATCGACAGCAAATTAATACTCACATAAGCGAGCATTGATGATCTTAAATGAGTATACTGTGCTGATTCTCCATCAAGATAAGTGATCACTGTACCTAACTTCGTTCCATCAATAATAATATTTTCTCTGTTGCAAAATATTCCACGCGACACTGTATCAGCAATAATAAAATCCATCTCGGCATCATTAATAAATAACCTAGCGTGGCGATGTTTATGATCAACTGATCCTCCTTGAGTAAATTTACCAATTATTTTTCTTCCAATATCTTTCGCGTTTTCACAATCTGTCGGCAACCACACCTCGGTCTGCTTTCTATACGATATAATTGCTTCACTTACCGTCAATGATATTAACATCGACGAATCCAGCATATATCTCAACAATACCGTAGGGACCCATCTTCGCTGAGATAAATGCCGACCAAACCAAATATAACAAATTTTATGCAAATTTTCAGCAAGTTCGAATGAAGTAACATGAGCGAATCCTGTCATGACAAAATCGGGTAACGGTCCGTTAATTGCAACTCTAGTCATCTCGTTGGTGGGATGACCGAATTTAGCAAAGTAATTTGCACAATCGCCATACCCAAGGAAACTTCCAGGATAGCATGCGCTCATATCAACGGAAATCATATCTTCGAAATAATATTTGGTATTCCATAATCCTCCATGGCCGTATTCGATACAGCTAAGTTGAATATCATTGAGAAATTCATTTCTTGTAGGTTTCCACGAATTTCTTTCTCTGGCAGCATGAGCAGCAACAGACGGAACAGTAAAGCAATTTGTCAGTAACTGATTTGGATTTGACGAATACTTCTCCGCGATATTTCTCATTGTTTCGTGTAATATTTCATCACGGTAAATATCTCCGCGTGGCAAGATAAATTGATCGTATCTTTCTTCGCTCGAGAATAACCAAATCGATATTGGATCGGACTTGGCTAATAGTTTGATATACCTAAACATTGCATCGGAATTGTCTTTCCCAGATTCCACGGGATAAAACTTAACAACACGATCTCGCGGGAATATCATTACCGACTGACTCCACGCATGTGAATTATGATCAACAATTTCGATTGGTGTTCCTCGAGAATTATACGGCGATGAATATAATATTTCACCCGATAGTGTTTTAACCGTAATAGGAAATTTAAGTTTCTTACTTAACGCAGCAACATCATCGATTGATGCGCCATCAGTAACTGTCTTTGCCCATAAATTAATTTTATCCAATCTCAATTGAGTCAGACCAGATCCGCGACGAGCATTTTTCATGTGCTCGATAACTCGCTCAGCTACACAATTTATCATCGGAGATTCCCTCATCGTAGGTAGATTTTTCACATCAGGATTATTATTCAGCCGATAAATTCCATAAACAACAGCACTAGAAGGATACGCCCTAGCATAATAAGGACCATCAATCCCCAGCAGCAATCCCGGTTTCGAATTTTTATCAAGAACAACATTTTTCTTACCACCGCGTACCGGATCTCGTTTATCACGAATAATCCAAATGTCATCGGGTATTTGTGCAATAAATTTTATTCCGAAAATAAATCTCTCTTCTTTGTGTTCAGATTGTATATGTTCGATTATCTTTTTCGCTCGCTCCAAATTCATCGTAGCATCAACAAAGTTAGTTTTCCATGTCGACCAAACATGAATCGCTCCATCATCAAAAAATTCCTTCTTCGCATTATCAACTTCAGGAATGATATATTCTGCCTCATCAAGATCAAATAAATCCATTATTATATTTTAGACAAATATTTAATTATAATAATGAAGCAATGCGCGTGGATAACAGTTGGATCAACAAAGTCATGTGACAAATCCTGCAGAGGTGAATATTGTGGCGCTCACATATACGAAATTCGACGAGGTAACAAAGGACCACAGCGACGTTTAGTTTCTCAAGTTGGTATTCGAGGAAAGACAAGATTATGTTTCTCCTGTGGAGGAAAAAAATATCGTGAGTTACGAAGATATTATGAAAAAAGATCCTCGTCAGTGATATCTTGTGAAGAAGATTATATTAATCGTTTCAAAGCAAATTACGATTTAAACAAAGAGAATATCATATATGGAAATGAAATCAGCAATTCCCATGAGTGAATATAAATCGCATCCCATCATCGAAGGTTACGAAGCATCTGAGGATGGTAATGTCAGAAACATCAAAACAAAGAAACGTGTTGGTAGTATTTGTAATTCGGGATATCTCAAATTTACAGTCCATAAAAGAAATGAAAGAACAGAATGTTATTCGAATCATAGATTTGTGTTCGAATGCTACAAAGGACCAATAGAGAGAAGACTTCTTATCGACCACATTGACGGTAATAAACTTAACAATAAACTTTCCAATCTGCGCGCGGTAACCCAGAGTGAAAATTCAAGATTTGGTAATAACCGTGGATTTCCTAATTATTCGAGGACTGTTAAATCAGTGAATCAAGCAACAGGTGAGGAAATCGCGTTTACATCGATGAGTGCAGCAGCAAAACATTTCTTTATTGAACCACGATCAGTACAATTTGTGGCAGAAGGAAAATATAACGCAACATTTTCTTATGATGCTGATTCATGGATCAAATTCTCCTATGTACCAATAATATTTGATTCGGAGAGTGACGAAGAATAATTGAATATCTCCGCAAAACAAAAAAAAAAGATTAATTTTGAAAATTTCCCTGGATTTTATTTATTTTTTTCGCCCATTTTTCCCACGGAGACAGATTTGGAAAATCTCACTTGCGATTTAAAAATCGGGAATCAGAGATTCTCACGATTTCACCAAAAGATTGATACTTACAGTTTCTCCTCGTATATCAAGTAAATTTCCTTTCTGATCCGTTAGTTTGAAATTTATTCTTGTCAATAATCGATTATGACATCGCAGGTAAAACGGATTCATTGGCTCCTTGATTATCAAGTAACCAGGAGATGCGCTAGGTGAAAATGAATACAATATAAAACCCTGATGAGCTTGATTTGACTCTGACGCATCAACATTATAGCTACCCTCGACAACATCCGCGTGAAGATAAATCGCGATAACTTCCGTTATATTAACGATACCCGGCGATATATGTCGTCCACCTTTGTCAGGATCGTTATTGTGTTTAAGAATCAATTCTGAATGTACTTTTTTGGTCCATGAGGCATGTAATTTCGGAAATAAATCATCGATGGTATCAGTGACGGATTTTCTCATCGCATCAAAATCAGAATTGGGAAATTTGAAATCTGGCAGTGTTTCCTCGGTTAATTCAAATACTCTCATGAATTTTTGTTTCTCACCCGAGTTCTTGATCAACTCGAATTTGCTGATAGGAAGAACATACTCGGCAATTGATATATCGTCGACTATCGCCCGAATAAACATATCATGATAATATTCAATATCATTTGCAAGTTGATTTAAAATCTTCACGTGCTTTATAATTTCGCTACATGAACCAGATTTATTTAGGATGCATTCATGAAATGATCCGCGCAATAAATTTAATTGTAATTCGTGTTCTTGAATAAACTCGTCTAGTGTTCTTCTTACCAAGATACCGTCTATGGGGGCTATTATCCTGTTAATGTGGGTAGCGTCGAAGATTTTCACATCTGGGGGGATTTTAGGAAGAGGTAACCATGAGAGAATTCTTTCGTTAATAAAAGTGAAAGCGAATATTACTAGGTTAATTTTGTGGTTATTCATGAGATTGATGGCGCTGTGGATCAGAGGTTTGTGTTTGATATCTCCATACCATCCTTCGTTGGTTGTAAAATCTTCCTTTTTTGGTTCCGGTAGTTCTGGAAGGGTTTCATCATACCAACCTGGAATAATAACATCCGATTTCTTTGGTTTTATCAGAGGTGCGACCTCGGGCCAACCTAATATATTCCTGATCGATGATTGGTAAATATCTACCACGTACGGTGATTTCACTTCTATCATTGACGATAGTGTTGGATCATGTGAAGATATCTTTATTCCCGGAGTAGCATCGCCGGTTAAATTTGATATTCTAGTGGTAAACTCATTATTCAGCTGATCAATTTCGTAACTACCGGTTGGTATACCAACGACGATCCAATCGGGTGTTCCATCGGGTTTATTTTTATTTGCAAAAACAAGTGAATTATTTGGCATCAAATTACCGAATGATTTTGATCTAACATTAGGCCAGCTATTGTAGACGCGCAATTGTGTTAACGCAATTTCATTAACGTTAATTGGTGTTGAGAAATTAATACTAAACTCGGGTTTCGTTGAACTTAGCGATATTAACGTTGTTGTTGGCGGTGTCGTGTTTGTCACGATCTGGGCTAACTCGGACATTATTAATATTCATTTGTTCAATCTCCGAGTAAATACTAATCATTGAAGAAAATTCTAGATCGGATATAATACCATCGTTGAGACTTTCAGAAAGTAACAATGATAACTTCGAGTACGCGTCACTAACTTTAGTTAGTTTATTTTTGTACGAAGATAATTTTTCACTTGTGCACGAGGATATCTTTTTCGCGATGATATTTAAAACACCCGCGATTGCTGTTGTTGACGAGATTATTATTGTTGCAACGATTGGCGCTATCATTGTTACCGCGGATAGAATTATTCCTGCACCAGCGACCACAGCAGATACCGCGTAAACAGCAACATCAATGATAACTAATTTGCGCTGGTATTTATTTATTTTTATCTGATAATCGTCAAGTTGTTTTCGTAACGAATCCTGCCATGATCGCGCCTGATTATATCGGTAATTCGATGCGTTCATATATAAATAATTCTCTATACAATTCTGGGGGTGTTTCGGATAAATATTCGAAAACTACAAAAAAAGGAATTGGGGTTGTTATGGTTCTATCTGGTGGTTTCAGTTCGATAAAAAATACTTGCCCTTCATCTAAGGGTACAATAATAAAACCGGGATAATATTCAGTGAAATTTGCATTAGTGGTTTTTGCATTGAATTTTATCCTGGAGATAATATATATTCGATACATACCCGTAATTAGCGCTTGAAGGGGAAATGGGTCAACCCCAGGTGTCCATATACCCTTATATGTCTCTACCACAAATGGTACACTACAGGTAACATTACGTATTTCTGCTTTTTTTGGTATCGAAATTCGCGATAATCTTCCAAGGTTCATTGACGATATTTTTGTGTTGATATCGTCAATTTCTTTACCTAATTGCTTTACGTCAGTGGCGTGACCAGTTTTATCGACGGATTTGTCAATTTTTGCTGTTGCAGCAAGAAGTTTCGTGTTTAAATCTTGAATTTTTTCATCGTACGTTGATGTATCGACCTTTTGACGCGCTAATTCACGTACCACGTTAATTTCATCGTTGATGGATTTTATTTGTCCTTGCATCACGTTAATCCCCTTGGTAAATTCAGGAACAACAACATTGCCGAGTTTAATAATTTCCTCGTTGATTTTTTTTATTTTTTTATTGAGATCGTCGATTGATGTTTTATCGATTTTCTGACTTATCGAGATATTTACTTCGTTAATTTCGGCAAGAATATTAGTAATTTCCTCGTTGATTTTTTTTATTTTCTCGCTAAGATCGTCATGTGATGCTTGATCTGATACGGAGGAAGTATCAATGGGTGTTTTTATATTCTCGTCAAATTTTTTGCTAAATTTAGCTAAAATATCGTCAAGTTTTTTAAGATCGTTATTTAGTTTGTTAAGTCTTTTTGTCATTCTATCTTGAAGTTCGTCGTGTAATGTTTTATCAGCCTTCAGGGGTAACTTTGCTATAATATCGGCGATATCAACAACAGATTTTAATACCATCTCCGATTGGCGAGTAAATTGACTAATGTGATCGTGGTATTCGTCTCGCTTGATTATGTCAGTTATTTTAACGTTACTAGTTTGTAATCGCCCTTCTGTATTTTGAAATACAGCAACTTCACCAGGATCAACTTCTGACAGCGATAAAAGATTATTAATATCACTCTTGGTTGCAAACTTTGATGTATCGATGTCGACTGCGTCTTTTTTTTCTTTTCTGAAGAGAGACCTACCGTAAATGTCAACCATGATATTTATCTACGGTATATTCAAATAAAATTTTGCGATAAGGATTGGATGATTTTGAAATTGCATCAAGGACGTTAATTGATTCTAAACCGCATATTGGTGGATCTGCTAATGTTTGTGTTGGAAGCGTTGAATACCAAACTGGAAGTTTTAGTTTTGACACGTATTTGATAAATTCATTTGGCGGTGCTAATCCGTATGAGTCGAAGTAAATGATTTCGCGAGGATTAATCGCATACGCAACCCAGTGAGTGCCAGGACCAGAATTTTTATCGAGATTTATTATTCCTGTCTCGGTGGGATTTGGTTTATCTGGTAGTTGATCTCGCATAAATACGCCTCTGAAAAATTTTATTTTCTTTTTTTTTGCTTCACTGATTAAATCTAAATTTGAGGTTGGTAGGCTCGACTTAGACCGGATCCGTACGGGGGTCGTCTTAGGTAAAGGCCGGATCCTTGTTGCGGCAGTAATAATTTTGTGAGAAGGGGAAGAAGCGGAAATATCCCTCCCTTTTTTTTGCGATATCTTCCTCCGACGATCTTTTTTCCTAATGCGGTACTTATCCCACCGAGTGCACCTAATCCTATTGTTTTTGCAATCATGGGGGCCGCTGCAGCTATTAATCCTGGAATAGCGGCGAATAAAGGAAAAATACCACCTACTTTGATCATATCTCTGATTGCACCTATCGAGAGATTCAAGCGAATACCAGTATTTGCTGATCTGGCTCTGGTGAAATGTCCGTGTTGATTTTTAGTTAACGATAGTTTGTTAGGTCCACCGTGAAGTTGATTACTTTTTAAGGTTAAACTTAAACCTCGTCGCGCTGTTGTTGCTGCATGAAGTTTTTTCACTTGACCGGGAGTCAGAGTTACGCTGACGTGATCGTATGGCATATTAATAATCACTTAATCTAAATTTAGAATTTATCACATGTTCTCTACGGGTGCGTCGATAACTCTCATTCTACCACTGATACCCTCCAGGATCATCGTTCTATCACTAAGAATAACCGCGATTGCTCTTGCCGGTCCTCCTGTGTTAATTCTGGCTTTGAAATGAATATCAACGACAGACTGCTTTACTAAATCGAGATGTTCCAGGGAAAAGTAATAGATGGGATAGAGAGTATTAAAATCTAGTTGTGATATTTGCAATCCGGTATCAATATTTTGATCGCGTCCCATAAAACTTAGTAATCGATGATACGCGCGTGCCGTCGAATTGTTCTCAAAATCGATGGCTATTTCCTCGGATGGCTCCTGTTGGCCATTTATTCTCAACGATACATTTGTTGCCTCTAATCGATCGAATATCATGTTACTATGTAATTGATCGTCTCTGATCATGCTTTGCAGAGCAACAAAGATATGTCTAGGTGCGGAAGAGCCTTGCTGTGAAGCAATTCGCCAGGTAAAAATTCCGTCCAAATTAACATTTTCGTTGGAGTCAGTCATTGTTGTCAACCAAGACATGATGGATTTTCCTCCTTGATTCATAAACGACAGTAATTTTTCTTCTATGATCATTGATGGAACTATTGCTGGCATCCACAAGGTAATTTTTTCAAGGACAACTTTACCAGGATCACCAGGATCTCTCCAAATGGCTCTGTCATCATTGGCATCTCGAACGAAAGATATCGTATGCTTCGCTCCGTAAATAACTTTTCTGAAATGTCTGCAAAATCCAAAAATATGAGATAATGGAATTGCACAGGAGAATTTTCGTTCATCTCCCTTCAACATATTTTTTCTTATGGCAAATCCAAGATTGTAATTGCCATTGGGGGCAATCATCGCTGAACGAACATCAGCGGGGAGGCCAGCGGGGTCTACCGGTCTACCAATATCAAATGGTAAATGTTCAGGGTAGTTGGAATTATCCTTGGCAAACATCATACTAGGACCGGCTGATCTGGTAAAATCATCCGAGTATCTTGCTAGACCTATGATAGTCGTTGCTATATCAACGTTGTTCGTAATTGATTCAATCTCTCTTCCATCAATCATGTAAGTGGCATTCTTGAATAATGCCATGATACCATTATTGACAAAACCAACACCAAAATCCGCATCGTAGTTGGTACCATCAGCTGCCTTTACAATTTTACCAACAAATTCGATATACGCCTCAGATGGAAGAAAATATCTTGTTGTATCGTGGACTTGAATTTCCTTCCGATTTCTTGAATCTGGCTCAACTACATCGTACGAGAAATACTGAAAATCTCGCACTGATGTGTCCCTACCTACTGGCTCGTCCATATCAAATACTTCATTTGACACTTGTGCGAACATTTATTACTAATAATATCGTTTAAAACGAAGACCACTACCTGAAACAAAACTTGTATTTGCTAAATTTGTCCTAGCAACATCCTGTGCTAGATTTGTATTAGCAACTTCCTGCGCTAGATTTGTTATAGCAGCTTCCTGTGCTAGATCATTTATTTTTTTATTTGCCGCATCATTTATGACCTTACTAACTTCGGGTGGCATTTCTCTGGTAATGGGTAATTTAACAGGTTGCTTTTTACGTACTAAACTTAATATTTTATTTTTGATAGCGTTGAAGCCTTTACTGGCCAAATTACCGATACCAGAAACAGCAGTCTCACCTATCTTTCCTATCGCTTTCAATCCTAGTTGTTTTACCATTGGTCCAATTTTAGGTATTACTCGCGTGACAAGACTTCCAATGATATCGCCGAATCCATTACCGTGAATATATTTGTATACTGGCAATCGAGAGTTTACTATGCGGACCTGATTAGGTCTGCGTTGATGTTTATGAATAATCATATTATTTCAATTGTGTTGATTTAATCGATGAGTTCATCGACAAACTCCTTGTAAATGTGAGAATCGATGATACCACCACGGAATAATCGCTGACAAATATCTGATGCTTCGTTGACTATCTCACGAGAGTTATTTCCGGCTCGTTTTCCTCCGATTAATACTTCAAGACGAGATACATCGTTGACAACACTATCGGGACAAACTGAATATCCGCTTCCTGTTTTTTTTGTTTCTGGAGATTCCAATGGCGTTACGTAGAATAAATCGTCTGACGGCGATGAAGATGTCCCTGACGGCGATGAAGATGTCCCTGACGATGACTTCGGTGGCGAATCCCCTATAGGACTATCTTGTTTAGGATATTTATCCTTTATAGTAAGATATGGACTTATAGCAGCCTTTTCAAGAGGAGCATATGGTTGTAAAATAGAAACTTCTTCAAGTGATTTTACACGCGGGGGGTATGTTAATTTAGAAATAAGTTTCTCTGTGGGATTATAAAATTTTTTAGGACTAAACTTTTCAGGACTATCTTTTTTAGGTGTTATTAAAGTTGATGCTCTTGCTTTTCCCTCTGATAACTTTATTCTGTAATTACCAACATCCGATGAAAATTTCCCAAAATCTTCATCGGAATATCTTACTGGTTTTCCTAAACTACCAAAATACATCATCGCATACCAATCAAGTGTGTTAACTTTATCAACATCAATTTCTTTTCGCAAAAATAATCTTTTATTTTCCGTAGAATCATCCGCAGCCATTTGAACTACTGAATCATAGTTGCCAAGTAAATACAACCTGTTTGTATTCAAATAATTATCCGCTGTTACACTAGGATCAATTTTAAACACACTACTAGCCGGTGATGATTTATATTTGGGTACAATTATCGGTTCATCACTCTGATCTTTTTTCTTTTTTGGTTTTCTTTCCTTTTTCTGAGGTGGAGTTCTTTCTTTTGGTCTAGCTCCTAATTCCTCTGGTTGAAATATTGGCTCCTGTGGTTGAATATCTTCCTGTGATGTTTCTTTTCTTCCTCGTGTTTTAGTTTTTTCTTTTCTTTCTTGTTGTTTTCTTTCTTTCTCTTGCTGTTTTCTTTCTTCTTTTTCCTGTTGTTTTCTTTCTTTCTCCTGTTGTTTTCTTTCTTCCGCCTCTTGCTTATTAAATCTTTGTGTATCTCTTGCTGTTTCTAAAAATCTTCTGTAACGCGGATCCGCTGTCTTCCTTATTGATGTTGTTTGTGTGTAAATTTTATATACCATATCATACCAACTATCGCGAGTTGCATATCTTTTTTTCCCCACTGCAGTCAAAAATTCAGTTCGACTACTAAAATATTCCTCCGCAAATTGGCCAATCTCATCTATATTATACAATGTCGAGAGGGGCTGCGATATTATTTCCCATCCCTCATCGGTGAAATTTTCTCTTAAATTATCGATATTAAACTTCCCTTTTATCATTGCGATTTTTCTTTCTCCCGGTTTTCCATCTCCAGGTTTTCCTCCATCAGTAATTGCAAGTTGTTGCGCCGCTGCTGCTATTGCTAATCGCTCGGGTAATGTTCGTGATTGATCCTCAATACCTTTCAACATAGGAAAGATTCCACGTTTTCTAGCATCTGGATCTTTTTCGTCGCCATATACAACCTGTTCAATTGTTCCGGTTACTGGCTTCATCCATTTTGCCGAAGTTTCTGAAATTCCATGTTGCATATCTTCGTAACCACGAACATTTCTCTTAAATAATCGTTTTGTTGGAATGAACTTCTTTAATGCCGCTAATTGCTCTCGCGCTAATCTAGCAGAATGAGGTTCTCCAACTGTGCTAACTTTTCGACTCATCTTATTTTCAACTATATTGTTTTATTGTGAAATAAAATTAGTATCCGCAGTCGGAATTTACAATCACAAACAAATTTTACAATACCCCCCCCCCAAAAAATGCTGTTTTTTTTTATGCCTAAAAATGCACTTTGGGTTGAAATTTTGCGGATTAATTTGCGTAGGAGGCTTTATTTTTGAAATCTGAGGCTTCTACGGATAAATGTTCGGTAGGAGGGTTAAATTTATCTGAGCCACCTGGTCTGTACACCCTCCCTGCTGCTCTCCTTCGATGTCAGGGTGATGTTGAATCGGGTGATGCATGTAAATGCAACTGTCCGTGTCAAAGTACAGGACGCGTTCTTCTAACAGTTCTAAAGCTTCGTACAATTTTAAGCGAGCATGAGCTGTCACGTAAGCCGCAATGATGACATTTCCAAAAGGGTCGTCTTGTACAAAGTCCAGATCTTCTTCGTAATTGACCAAGATCAAATTCTCGCGAACGACGTCCACGTATTTCATGTATTTGGTTTTGTCGTGAATCATTTGGAAGTAGCGGGAAGGTTCTGTCAAATATTCCGTCTTGGGTAAACACGGTCGTTGTGCCATTTTACCCCACAAGCAATTTAACATCACTTTGGCAAACGATCGCCTACCTTCGTTTTTCTCGATGTGGTCTAAAGTGATGCCTTCTTGTTCGTAGTATTTCTCTTTGAATTTTATTTGGTCTTCGGGAGTGTGACACCAGGAAGGATAGCCGCTGGCTTCTTGTTTCAGTTTCAAAAAGGCATCCACGTAGTCGGCGAAAATGCCTTTCTGAGTAGGGTCACCCTTGCGGTATTGTTGTGTCTTGGGAAAGTGGCAAATTTCGTACACTTCTAACAGTTGGTATCCCATGTCCAGAGCTTTGAACAATTCCACGCTGACCCAGGTTCCCGTCAAGGCCCGTTCTTCCTGGCTGTGATGGCAAGGTTGGTCCTGGTTGCACGTTTCGGCACAAGTACGGCACAAGGGAAATATCAGTTTGCCTTGACAATGGTGAGGTAAGACGGGATGGTATAGGTTCGTGGGAGGCAAAACTTTACACTTGATCAAGCCTTCGTATTGTCGAATGTTTTTCAGGTCGATGTGTTCCGTCAGCAATTGCGGGTGCCCTACAGGAAAGCGACAATATTTGCACACGTAGGGATACAGCGAACACACGTCCAAGTATTTGATTTCTTCTCCTTTCTCTTCGTCGGCTTGGTACAGCAAACAGGTGGCATTGGTCCTTCCTCCGTACAAACTATCCCTCGGGTTTAGGGGGTCCATCAGCTTGTAACTTTCCACGGCACGTTTAAACTCGGGATCGATTTTCAAACGGTGATCGTATTCGTGTTCCCACATTTCCACCACTTGGTATCCTTCCTGTTCTAACTTTAGGCGCCGCTGATAAGTGTCCTGGTACAGGTCTTCCATGGTCCGTTGTAAAAACTGATTTTTAGTGTCACGGTCAGGGTAACAGACGGGACATCCGTGAAATAAGCAACCGTTAAACTCGTACACGATCTTGGGGTTTTCTAAGTCCCAGCCATCAACCGAATACGTTCCGATGGTCTTTTCGCCCCCTCCGTTGCGGGCATGCTGAATCCACTTGTCTTCCTTGTCACACAAGTAATGTAACCAACGTAGGGCTTTGACCGAGTATTGACGTTTGACATAGTGGGTCGTTTGAGGACTGATGACAGCCACGGTGTTTTCAGGCATGAATCGTTGGCGGTACACTAAGGAACACGCTTTGGCAATGGTGCAAGCTTCTTTCAAAGGATCGACCCCTCCGTGTTCCATGAACAGTTCTCGAAATTTTCCACAGCAACGCCGTAAAATGTCCACGTCGGAACGACAATACTTTAGCATTTCTTCCTGAAAGTCGAAAGGGTCCGAGGCGTGAGCCTGGTACCAAGCGTAGAAAGCTTCTCGTTGTTCGGTACGCATGTTTTCGGGGTCGTAATAGTGAGCCTCAGGTAAATGGGGTAGAACGGCGTGTTGATTGGCTTCCGTATTGAAAAAGTGTGGAAAGTACCCTTTAGCCATTTCTGTCATTCCAAACGTTTTAGGCATTCGACTCAAAGGCATGGCCAAATAGCTCATCGAATCTTTAAACTGTACTTGTCCCACTTGCATGAAAATGATTTTGGCTCCGTTCAAAGTCACTTTAGGACGCTCGGTGCCTTGTTCCGTATAGTACCTCAAAAGAAACTGTCCATCGTATCCGGAGAAATTGTGAGCCATCACCGTGGCATGACGATGACAATCTCCGTAACGTTCGATGTCCTCTTGGCTCCACGTCTTGTCGACGGGGTCTAAGACCCATTGGGCAAAATCGGCTAACGTGTTCGGCCCCCGAAAGATTTTTTCACGCCCTCCGGGAATCTTGCTGCAGTGAGGGCAATGACTGAAGATAGGTTCTTGAATGCACTTCTCGCACGCTCGATGAGCCACGCAGAAATTAGGAATGTGAATGCCAGTCTCTTGCATGCATTCGAAATTGAAAAAGATGAAATTGCCTTTCTTCTTGTGACCTTCCTCTTTCCCCTGGTGGGGGTTGGTATTTTTGCACGTAACATTGGTGTTCCAAGTCCACGATGTGGTGACAAATGTGACATTTTTTCTTTCCTGAACATACGTGTGCCTTGGTATTATTGGTACGTATGACTTGTTCACACGTAGGGCACAATCTCAGGAGTTGACAAGCACATTTCTTCTGTGAACCTTGCGTTTTCAGATGTTGTTGGTAACAGGTAGGGCTGACAAACGTGCGCAGACAAGTGGAACAAGGCACTGGTTCTTCGCTCAGACAGGGTGAAGAAGCCAAACATCCTCGGCATTTCGATCCACAATGTTTGTGTTGCTCTCGATTATTATAACCACGGTCACATTTCTCACAATAATAAACATATCCCAGGAATCCAGTGATACTGGTAATGGTATCGAAATGTTCATCGTGATGATAAAGGTGAATGTATTTTCCGTCCTTAAAGTCTTGGCCTCGAAACAACAGAGGTCCGCGCACTTCTTGAGGGTGCACTTTCAAGGTGTAGCGTGGACCTAGGACATCTTGCAATTTTTGCATTTCAGGAATGCCACAGGGTGCATCTTTGGACAGGCCAGCTTGTTGCAACAGGAGTTCTGCTTCGTTTCGTTGTTTGGCTCGGTCCGATTGTCGAATAGTTTTCCAGGCTCTTTTCCATTCTGCCGTGTCGTTCTTGTTGGCATAGGTTCGTCCCACCACGATGGCACGGGCTAAACACATCTGGTCTTGAGGGTTGTGAATTTGGACGAGGCTCTTTTTGGTACTGCGAAGTTCGTTCACCAATAACATCTTATTGCGTTGTCCAGTCCCTTGAGGAAGAGAGACGTGAGCCATTTTCAGTGTGGCTTTACCATCGGTGATGTCAAACTGGTCATTAGATTGTTGTACGTGTTGAATCTTGTCCATGATTTTGGAAGGGGTTAGTTCTGCGGGTCTGCTAAACTCGATCCAAACAGGGGATTTCAAACCGTCGTGATCTATGGATAGTGTCAAGCGATCGTCTTCTTTGGGTTGACATTGTCGCTTGAGTGAAGTGAGCAAAGAATCCCACATCTCGGTGATAAACACTTCTGCTTTCTCCAAGGGTACGTCGGCCTTGAAATCTTTAAACTTCACCGTGTAGGTGTAAGCCGTAGTTCTAAATTTTCTAGAGGAGCGCTTTTCCGTCTCTCGAATGGAATAGTATTTTTCAGGGTTGAGTAAGGGTGACGAACTTGGTTTAGAGGGTTCGGATTCTGGTTCACTCATGTCCTCTTCAAAATCACTGGCATGAATTTGTGCCAAGATTTCAGCCCTGGTACGAGGCGATAGATCACGTTTCTGCCTCTTACTTTCTTTTTCTTTCCTCTCAAATGAATGGGATCGTTTCATCTTGAGTGAAAAACGTCAAATGACTCAAGTTCAAACACCATAGACTAATTTATAGTCATGGCAGACTAGCGTATATAAAAGGGCGTGTGTCTTGTTCTTTCACTATTCATTTCACTCTCAAGCCGAGCACAACGATGGAAGAGACTAACCAAATCGAACGTTTCGTCAGAGCTTTGCGAGGGGTCATTAGAAAATTCTCTTCAGACCAGCCGACGGACTACTCTCCTTCCTTTCGAGATAAAAGTCAGGATACTTGCTATATCTGTCAGAAGAAAGGGCATTGGTCTTCAGAATGTCCAGACCGTCAAAAAAGAAAAAAAACAGGGGATAAAAAAGACAAAAGTCAAGATACCTGTTATTATTGTAAAGAAAAAGGACATTGGTCTCCAGATTGCCCAAAAAAGAAACAAGAGGAGTCAGAAGAAAAGAGGAATTCTTCAGAAGAAGAGAAGGATTCTTCAAAGGAAGAGAGGGATTCTTCAGAGGAAGAAGAGGAAGAAAAAAGACAATTCTATTTAAATGAGGCAAAGAAACACGAGAAGAAAAGAAGAAGGGAAGAAAATGAAAAGAAAGAAGAGGGAATGACGGTGAAGAAATTAAAAAAACAGAGAAACTAAAGAAGGAGAAAAGAAGAAGTAAATGAACTTTTAATTAAAGTGTTGTGTTATGAATTGTGAATTGGATTGTAACAATGGAGAAAAGAATAAATTAGGTATAAAAAGGTAAGTGTCTTTGAGTTATGATTTTAAAATAAGAACGTACACTCACGCACTCATACACAGACACGTACCATAAGGGTAAAATGGGTGGGTTTATTTTTGAGTTATAGGCAAATTGAAATTGTATATCTTTTCGAGAAATGTGGCTGGCCCTGAAAAGGGCCTTTTTTATTTCGGTGCAAGGGTGAGTTTAACCAATCAACTTTAACTGCCTTATGCCTTTGCCACGGCCAAGGCCTACTTCTGAACTGCGTAATATTGATGATTGGGTTGAAATCACTAAGGGTGGTACGGTAGGCTTAGTCACAGGGTTAACGTGTTTAGCTCGGGAAGGTCGTATTCTCTTCGGTCGTGATAAAGAAGTCTGATACATTTGTTTCAGACTTCTTAACTCCTCTAAAATGTCCAACAGTACCGTGACCGTTTGATTTTCACCCTCTTGTTTCTTTGCTGCTACTTCTTCTTGCTGTTGTTGCTGTTGTTTTTTTCTTACCTCTTCTTCTTGCTGCTGTTGCTGTAGGAGAAAAACTTGTTCGGCTTCCTTTTGTCGTTGTATAAATTTCTCCAATTCTTCTTTCTGTTTCTGTCTAAAATTCTCCACTTGCGGTAATGAAGAAGGTAACACAGGTTCCGGAACAAATTCTTGCGAGGAGAGAAAATCCACAAAATCCCAATTCACCTCTTCTGAAAGTAAGTCCGGGTTCCCTTGGGCG
This sequence comes from Sinohyriopsis cumingii, assembly GCA_028554795.2. NCBI lineage: Eukaryota > Metazoa > Mollusca > Bivalvia > Unionida > Unionidae > Sinohyriopsis > Sinohyriopsis cumingii. Next base: position 134,934,140 of record CM068829.1, read on the forward strand.
GTCTCCCCTGCTGGTGCACCCCATTGGATCGTTTTCTGAGTTTCCGTCATGTTGAATCACTGTCGCATAGATTGACTGCACACAAGCGCTAGCGAATCTATATTGACTACGTGACGTCACAGACTGCTCTCTTCGGATTGGATGCGGGCTGACTGAATTCTGTAACGCGTGTTCGGATTGGTGAATGAACTCAATCCGTTTCAATCCTTTCTGTCCCTATAAATAAGCGCAGTTCACTGCATTGATTCACCTATTCTCGGAGCCTCAACATGTGGACCGACGTTGAATCTTCAACCCTTGTGTCAACAATGATGTTCAGGACGGACATGCTCATGTATGTCCGATCCAAGTGGACCGTTGTCCACAGGACCAGCAGCAGCCTGTGGATAAGAAGAGTCTATATAGAGAGACAAGGTTGCCTCAAGAGGACTCTGATGTATGGCCCTGCTGTAAGACGAAGTTTGAGGACAAGAAGATGTCGCAAATGCCCTTTATGTTAAGGGCATATTAACATAAACCAAAGGCCCTTTTCAGGGCCAGCCATATATCTCGAAAAGAGATAGCCTTTCCATTGCCTACCCCTTTTTTAAAAAAAAAAATCCCATGTTAATTTCCCTTGTACGTATATTAACCCACAATTTATTCCCATGTTAAATTTCCCTTGAGGCTAATCTGACCCACGATTTTTCTCCATGTTAAATTTCCCTTGAGGCTAATCTGACCCACAATTTTCTCCATGTTAATTTCCCTTGAGGCTAATCCTACCCACGATTTTTCTCCATGTTAAATTTCCCTTGAGGCTAATCGGACCCAAGGGTGTTTTTAATGCTAATTCCCATTGAGGCTAATCCTACCCCCTTTACTACTACCGGGATATCTCTTTGCTGTATATATCTGGCATAATTCATGCCAGAATTATGCTGAATCTCAATGTGCATCACAGAGATGACATGAACCTTCTAGAGAGTCAGTGTGACTTCGGAAAGCAATAGTGCTTACAGCTAGTCAACAACACGTATATATGTCAGGAACAGAACTCCAACCTGTATACAATATTTATTAATCTGATGAAAGCCTTTGACACAGCCAGCGCAAAAACACAATTTGATTGCCCGGATAAATATATTGTGATGGTTTGTAATACGAAAACATCATGATCGCTCATGTCGTGGATGATGGTGACGCATCTAAGCCATTCCCAGGGACCATTGGAGTTAAGCAATGCTGTGTGTTTGCCCCAATTTTCTTAAGAATTATGTTCTACGCAATGCTTACTTATGCCTGTCGTGGCCATGAATCTCGGATCCACATCAGATACGGACGGAAGCCAGCCAAGCTGTTCAATTTGAGGAGATTACAGACAAAGAAAAAGTAACACGATGTGACTGTTCCTGATTTCATATTTGCTGAAAGCAACACAATACAGACCATTTCTCTATAGCTTGTGACAATTTCTGTCTATAAAGTAGTGCCAAGAAGCAAAGGATATTATCAAACCTGCACTATTATAGTAAATGGCCAAACAATTGAGGCAGACAAACCAGGAAGGAAATTGATGGATAACACAATATTCAATTGCTGCATTAAAATGGTGAAAAAGTAACTTCAGTTACTTTCATTGTCACCGTTTAACAGGTAAAAATCATTTGTGATTTGTATCTTTATCTTGGAGATCTAAAAAAATCCGATTTAGCTAATTTAATATGGCAGACAAATCGTACAGATAACAAATTTCTTCTTTAAATTTTAACAACGATTAGTTCCACTCTTAACTTATGAGCGGCTTAGAGCAATATCATAGAGATGATTGACAATTCAAGTTAACAAACAAAAAGACGTAGATACGGACCTATATTTTAATTCTGTATCCGTCAGGTTCTATTCAAATCCAGGTTTGACTGTTAAAATGCTAATGGTTTCGAGTGTTATGTTTACTCGCTATAACAATTGGGAGCATTATGGGAACTTATTACATGCACTGAATTATAGGCAGGTGGCAATTTAACAAGGAAGTGAATTGTAATTGTAAATAATGACGTTGTTTGTCCATCCTACACTGATAAAGATATTACAGGATCATTTAAGCAAGAGAGCCAATATTGCAATTGTTCCCATGCGCCAGTCTTTCTGTCCAAAAAATTGATCTCCTCCTAAGCTGCTGGAAGGGTTGTATTCACACTTGGAGAGCGAAATCAATGGTTGATGTAGATTTTAGTAGAATGTTAAAAGGGGGCTATGAGCGCATTTCCATTCCTTCCCATCTAGCAACATTTATTTTCATCCGCAAACCCTTCCATGGTTGTAATTTAAAATTTCATGCAGTAAAATTCGTTCCTTGTGTTGCGCATAACTTCTAAACTTATGATGGTCATTTTTTATTATATCAGCCCTTGGTCATCCTGATATCATTAAATTATGTTATGGGTGCATGATAGATGGTATTTCAAGCAACGCTGAAAAATTTGTGTCTCTCACAGTTAGGAAATTACGATCTATTGATAGTTTACAGTTGATGAACTCTTCCCTTGTCTCTCTAGTGAAAAATTGTGAGGATTTTCCATCACTGACAAAACATTTTGGTAAAAAGACATATTTAATGAAACAGAAAGGCATCTTTCCTTACGAGTATTTAGATAGCTTCGAGTGCCTTAATAAAAAATCACTTCCAAGCCATGAGATATTTTTCTTGTCACTAACAGTTGAAAATGTAACAAATGATAAACTTGATCACGCACATCGTGTCTGGAATGAATTCGATTGTGCTGATGGTGATGTCTATTAGGATATTTTAAATAACAGAGAGGAATTCGATTTATTAGATTTAGCAAAATAAACTTGATTTCACGACTCAACAAACAAAAAGTAATCGGCAAGATGAAAGACGAGTTTTGTTTCGAACCAATTATCAAATGTGTTGGATTACGTAGCAAGGTATATTCTGTACTGTCTTTAAACGTTAAGAAAAACATGAAAAAAGCAAAATATGTTAAAAAGGCCGTTGTTAAAAAGAACTTTACTCATTATTTGTTCAGGTTGGTTTTATTAGGTGAAGAAAAAAAATCATATTGCTATGATGACTGCAATAAGACTGGTCAAACATCAAATCCAAACGGATACAATTTTTAAGCATGGATTAGTTAATTTTGATGATAAAAGATTTTGTCCTGGTGGTAATAATACAACCGCGTTAGGGCATTATACATCATCTTTTAAAAACCATCAAGCAGTAGATAATACTTTTCTGTATATTTTAATCCATTAGCAGGTACAGATTTTATCAATAATTTTTGTTTATCTTTACTTGTTTCTGAAAGGTTACTTATTACATGATCAAACATGTTAAATCGTTTAATAGCTTTTTAACATCTATATAAGCTTCACTAAAAATAACCCAAACTGAGCCATCTGATGCTTTTGAACATTCTTTACCTGACAACAAGTAAAGATATCAGGTATACTAATCCCATGTATTTTTGATGATATTGGTCTACACTGGAATACAGCAATCCTCTTCCGAGTTAGATTAAAACATATTAATCTGTTGTTAATGTCGATTTATCATAAAAGAATGTAAATCCTCAAATGTTAGCTCCTCAGGATTAGAGGACATTTTTGGTTTTATAATCTCATTTAATTAAGATTTAATTTTTCTTATAAGTATTATGTATCATCCGATTAAAATACTTAGAATGTATTCGTTCTGTATCATTATCTTCCATTTTCGGAATTAATACAAGATGATTTAACGTACCAATGTATCCTTAATGTCGGCTCTTCGCATGTCATCTATCCATATCGTGAGTTTAATTTTCGACTATGTTACACAACTACCATAAACTCATAGCACTTCTCTCTCTCATTTGTGGCGCGAGGCGGATTGGGTGACTCAAGGAAAGCAATTGTCCCCAGGCACCAGGCGTGGGAGTTGGGCAGTCGGGAACATTGCTATGCAGCTGAAATTTTCATAATAAAATTTTGGTCCGCAATATATGTTTCCAATAATGTATATACTTCTCATAGGTGTAACCGGGGTAATTCTTCAAAACCTGATATTTATGAGGAGGGCTGGTAACTTACATAAAAACTATTCTCTGCAGCAAAGTAAGGGTGCCGTTAAAGAACATTGACGCCCGAGCTGCTTTAATCCTCCAGCCACCAGTATTCTCTCTCTCTCTCTCTCTCTCTCTCTCTCTCTCTCTCTCTCTCTCTCTCTATATATATATATATATATATATATATATATATATATATATATATATATATATATATATACCTATCTATCTATCTGTCTGTCTGTCTGTCTGTCTCTCCGTATTAGCGATAATATTATTAGTAATTTATTTGTAATTATAGCCAAGTGGCAGCTATTGTACTGGTGTCAGAAGTGATGATTATGTGGGTGCGGCAGTAGCATTTATTGATACTTCACATATTTTAATTGGTCAGTTTATACAGATGGGTGACATTTAGGATTGTTTTTTACGTTTACCAGTATATAGGTAATAAGAGCTTTAGAATTCGTTCCTAATCCGGGTAAAAGCCTTCTACCCCACGTGACTTACGCTTATATCACGCGATGATGCGCGTGAAACCCTGTGCGAACCCACGTGACAAACCGTGAACGATACCGATGGGCGCTCGTACATGAGGATATCCAGTTGGGTTAAAAAACTTCAACCCAGACCAGTAACGAAAACAAAAATTCCTATTATCTATCTTCTCGATTATACATGAAAGCAGACCCATTTACATATGCGAGTACACATTATTGAAAACATGTATTGGGGAGCATAAATTTAGCATCAGTTAATTACATGCTAGCAATTCGATCAACAAATACCATTACCAGTACAAGTCTATACATGCAAAATGAACAATATTTGCATTTCGTCTTTAAAGTGTCATGGCAATTCTTGCATAATGATAATCCATTTCTGATTTTGCGTGCAAGTCATTTTTTTGTGTTGAGAAAAATAGATCTTAATAAAAAAATGTATAAGTCTGATGTGACAAGTCATCAGCTCAAAAGCCGAATTAAAAATTTCTTGCAAATATGGAAAGCTACTCGGACTTATTTTGGTAAAAGGGCTAGAAATAATTCAAAATGGCGGAGTTTCTCACATCAGCTTAATACTTATGGATGCTAGCACACGTTCTTCAGCAGCCCCATTCACTTTAAATATGAGCTATTTTATAGTCTGGTTTAATAAGTTAGTGTTATGATGCTGATCAGAACACCGCCCGTTCGAGTCACACTGGCGGAAAAATAACATTTTCACTAATAATTGGTTGTACCTGAGAAATAATGATCTAAGGTCCATGTCAATATAAAGTCTTTGAGAATGTCTGGTTAAACGTCTAACCTACTGGAATGTCGTTTGCTACGCTAAGGACGTATCTGGCCGTATATCAAAACCGTCTTATTTGGTATGAACTGCTATAGCTACGATTAAAATCTCTGTTTCATTTGAATGCATTACACAGGCTTAAATACATAGCATGATCGTTCAAACACATATCCGGCGGATCTTGATAAATGTACGTTGCAAAATAAATAAATGATACTTGGCAAAGCATTTCATAAAAGCAAGATTAGTCATTATATGGTATTGTGCAGGATAAACTGACGTCGCTGACGCTGCTTAGATGATGACATTGATGTAATTAGCGAATATGATGACAACAGTGAAGACCATTAATGATCAAATTATATAGAGAAGCACCTTTGATATTATAATTAATACGCATTTAACGGTCGTGAGAAATACGAAAAATTATAGAGCGACGAAGTTGCAAGATAGCTGTGGTAAGCAGTGGTAAACATGTATAAATGATGAAAATCGATGTCTTGAATGGCCGCTCGAGGTAGTGTTATATCCCACGCCCGATAAAACAGATCAGCCTTGGAAATACTAGCAATTCAAGGGTGACTTGAAATTTAATGACATAGATTTTCTGTTGATGTTACGAAAGCAACACTCAACACAAATTAAGAACTTTACCTCAGTATCGCCGTTAATGTGCTTGCTTGCATAAATGTCTTTTATGCGCTGGCAATATCCTCACATGCTGAAAAAACAAGAATGTTCCTGGGCGAACCTATATTGGTCTGCTGCTGGTGCGTGATACACGTGGTTCAAAGCCGCAGTACTGTTATGTGTGGATAAAAACTCTCTCCAGGTTCCCATACTAAGAACATTATGTATCAAGATAAGACAGCAAAGGAAGAAATTCAAAGATGATAACAAAACTGGGAGTGACCGAGCAGACGTCTGTCTGTGGATAAGCAGCCATCAAGAACCCACAGAAAACATTTCATTCCACTTTGGCATCTACCGAATCGCTCGTGTATATCATCAAATGTTGAAATACTTGGACCAAGACTAAAATGTTGACAGATGCATGTAGATTTCAGAGCATGATTTTGAGATGTTCTACCAGATTTGTTACTTTAACCTCGAGCAAATAGACCTGGTTAAGGAGTCCGTGGTGGACATATATTTTAAATCACGTATGGGAAGAAACCTGGCTGGCTCATAATATTAATGCATTTCTTTGTTCCTCTCCGCCAGACTCTGCTGTTGCAGGGCCTGAGTGGTAAAATGAGAGGTCATGGCACGCCTGTAGGGAATAAGTAGCGTTTTACCATAGTAATTACATCTGCTTGCAATTATAATATTATATTACGAAGTTAAGTTAGGCCTTAACAAAACGATTACTGGTCACAGTAAGGCTTTCTCCGACTAAGTTAATTGGAATTATGCACGTGTGGTTGACCCAAACACAACATTCTCTGTTTCTGGTGCCCAGAAAAGGACACCTCATTGACAGTAAAATTGTGTAAGTCAAAGTTGGCACAAATGCAAAAGACAGGTGGGATGTTTTCATTCTTATCAGCCATACCAGCTCTGTTAACGGCTGCGGATCCCACGGTTGCCAATGCTACTTAGCTAGGAGTGTCGGAATTCAATCCGGGATGGTTCTAAAAAAAAGCGAAGATAGGTGGACCTTTGAGGCTACTGAGCGGAAGTGGTCTTCAATTGTTGTGTCGCCGTTTATGAAAGCAAAGTTTCTCACACACCCTTTAGCTAAATTTTAAATTACTCGCGATGTCAACCAGTTAAACATTTCCGATGTGTCTTAATGGGGAATGATGAGTCCCCACCAGTGCAATATTGACATCGTTTACCCGCAGCTAACAATAGGACCTGAAACTCATTGGGATGCAACCAGTCATCTTTGATATTTTTAATCTTACTGGCTTTTACCTTCACGTGAAGTTGACTATGTAAAATGGGGTGCTATCGCCCGTGGCTGACAACAACCAATGTTTTATTCAGCGCTGCAGTTGCAAATTCGATTGAACCTGTTAATGTGTGGACATCTTGCTGATACAATGTTGCGCTCACTTAAGGTTTCACAAACGCCACAAGCGCTTGCTGATTGTACGTTCTCATTTAGGGCGTACACTTTATTTGATACAAAATGTCAATTATTATTTGCTGCATTTCAACCGCCTGGCGTAACACTGAAGCGGATCAGAGCAGGTATGTAACCAAGGCAGATTTGATTTGAATTACCTGCCTTAATTTCTACTGACGTTGACCGCGAGTGATCTTGTGATTTTCCAAGATGAAAATGAAAAACTTCTAACGTGGACATTCAATATATTGCTTTGATGCTGTGAGGCACTATCGACAAGAACCTGGTGAAAATCAGTGAAATCTTGAGAGAGAAAGACTCTGGTGTATCAGTTGCGTCTATCAAAAATCAAATAGCAAATTAAATAAAAATGGTATTGAATTTTTAAACAATGTGGCGCTAAATGACCGAAGACCTGGTCATGAACGGAATACGAATTCAGCTGTTGCAAGAGCCCACCGTAAGTGGATATAAAAATCGTTGAGATAACCCTGCCACCACGTGAAGTAACTATACTCACATCATACCAAAAACTGCTGACCAACAAACATTAGGAAAAAAATAATAACATATGTTCGAAATATGTTTGGTAATTTTGATGGTTTTGATAATCTAAATCTCACATCTTGACAGTACGCCAGTCTGGATTGTATTTATTTATTGTATTAGGTTATTACAATAAGTGGGTTCAATTAGCATTCTTGATAAACAATCACTCTGTTCCATGAATACCAATAATAATAATAATAATAATAATAATAATAATAATATATGACAATCTCGAAGCAATGCAGAATCTTTCACATAACATATACAACATCAAAACCATTAATTGCCATAGCTGCAATAAATTTGAAGCGTTCTACATCAATCCACATGGCTACTTAACCGTCTTTGGTGTTTGGGTTTACGATTAACCTTTCATTACATGTAAGTGATGGATTGTGACCTCGATGATGCAGTTACGGAATCATCCAGCGGGGTGTCTGACCGGTTGACTGTGGATGCCAGCTTTAATGACACTTTTATTCCACTTGTCCATGAATATATGTGCCAGAGGTGGTGCGAACAAGTCATCGCATTCACTAAAATATAATCTTGTGAGGAGCCAAAAAGCAATCGACAGTTGAGACAACCCTGATATATCAATGTCAACTCGATGCCAGAATGGCATGGTCGCATTATCACAACAAACACTCAATCACTTATTGTACATCCAGACGTGAAATCAACCAAAGACTGTTTCTATAGCGATAAGTGGAATTTCCCAGGAAATATGCTGAACAGTATTGATTCAAATTAGAAGAGAACGATTCCAATTGTTATTTAACAAGGACCTACATACTCGCTTAATAGTTTTTAAATGAACTCTATCGGTACAAACAAAGAGTCAATGAGTAGTCGGTGTGTTTATATATGATCGTAGTGCCAGTGGTTATGCAAGTGAACAAAGGTGTATGGCTTGAAGTAATTACAGGTCTTGTATCTCACCAAGGTCATTCTGCTGGGCAATTACCCGCCACGATGACTATTAATTGAAGAACAAAGATAGAACCGCAATGTTATCGTCGTAAAAAGTTAGATGAAGCAGAACAGCTGCTAGACGAGATCTGCGTTGTGAAAGAAATGTTAGCGTATATATATAACATTGCAGATAACATGAGCTCAATAACCGCAGCAACCACTGTAGGTCTTGGTGTTCTCGAAATTACAACAACATCAGCCATCTTAGATATAAGAATGGGGCCTGCTGTCGGGACTATATCGATAGCAACCGGTTGTGCAGGTGGTGATGTAACGTTCGCGGTTCCGCACGTGGTTTGACAAACAATATTTAAAAGATTCATTCTTTAAAATCAAATAAAAATCTTTTGACAAAATAACACTAGAAAGCAAGGTTATCATGGCACCTCTTTAATACTAACCGATGATGACGGCCCATCAGTCAGCAACAAAGTGCCGTCCAATATATGATGAGTTAAAATGGATGGTCAGAATCTTCCGTGCAAATGCTTGGAATGAACCAATGGTGAATATTCCGGTTCAGGTATGTATAGAAATTAGTATCTGCCACATTTGAGTGAAACGATGTTTGTTTTTAAATCATGTTTATTTCTTTATTTACTAAATAAAACTTAAAGCTAGACGAAATGGGGATTTCTTACAGTATACAGCATTCATGTTTGGTCAAACTGCAATATAAGAGAATCAGGCAACTTGGTTCAAATAATAAATATCCAAATTGGACCTTGTGACTAGCAAAGTGCGTTTTGATTCTCCCTAGAGTGACCCGTCTCGGCTACCGTAGTGTGTCCATAGGCTAAGAACTTGACACTGCTTGGTTCAAGATTATACCTTGCACAGTGCCATGAGAGTAGCAAATATTGATACTACTGATAATAATAATAATAATAATAATAATATAGCATTTAGCTGACAGGAAAATGTCTAATGCGCCTCATAAATCTCCTTTCATAAATATATTAAAAATATTAAGCAACATAATAAATGTTTTGAACAACACTGTAACATCTAAACCTTTACTAACTCTTATGTGCGATACGAAAGAAATTCGCAACACAAAAAAGGAACGATCATGCTTATTATGCCCAATTATGATTAATAGGCTAATTTCATCTTTTCATTTTACACTCTTTTTACCAAACAGTTTTCTTTCGTTAGTTTCGTGGTTATGTACGATTTTGCTTGCTTACCGTAAAGTGGTCTATAGAGTAAGCCCTGCACTCTAGTCCCCGTGCTTTACTTGGAAAGGGTATTATTAAATTCAATATCCAGCCCCCGTGTTTTTCTTGGAAAGGGCATTTTTAAATTCAATACCAGGAACTACATGTTTACTGGTAACTTGTTCTGCTATCATGTTGAAGCGTTCTGCCTGGTCAGAAAGGTAAATATTTTATAACTTAAGACTCATGTATGACTCTGTTTACAGAAACTCATTTAAACATTTAATTTTGAATGATGTTTAAGTTACTCCTTTTTGCATGCCAGTTTTTATATCCTTATCCGAATACCACACATGTGACACATGGTATATGACGTAATGCTATGTTGTTAACATTTATTAAACGAGGACATTGCAAGTATACGAGTTTATATACGAATGTAACTGTAAGGAAACCCTAGATGGAATGGTATAGTATTGCTAGATTTTGATTCCGATAGGAAGTTTGAAGAAAAAAGTTGTATCACGATATACCACAAACAAGATTGAAATAGAGCACAATTTGTTTAGACTAATCTACTTCCTGGTTGAAATGTCAGGGATGTTTATTTGCATTACGTACAAAGACTAAGTACACACACACACAAACACACACACCCACACACACACACACCCCACACACACACACAAACACACACGCTCTCATCATATTCTGGTTCCCTGTTTCGTATGCTCCCTGCGTTGTACTCCGCTATTCACTGCTCCCGCGGTGCTCATTTGGAACGAAAAGAGTTTATAAACAAACGATTGCGACTATAATGAAACTCCAGACAGACGAGAATATTAATCCAAGATTTGGATTCAAATGGGAAGTTAGAGAAACAAAAGTTGTATTATCATTGTGTACCACAAACAAAATTGATATAGCACACATATTTTCTACAGTAACCTACTTCCTCGTTGAAATGTTTTGGGTGTTTATTTGTATCACGTGGGTAGTTTAAGTCAAATACCACCCCCAACAATCTTACCGGCCGACTATAATTTGGTTCCTTGCATCGTATGCTCCATGCGTTGGACTCCGCTATTACTGTTTCCACAGTGCTCTTCTTCGTAAGAATTATGAATCACTACCATACCTGGACCAATCAGTTTATTCGTCGCCATATTGGCACTAAGGTGGAAGAGGTCTGTATGAATCAGATCTCTTTCAAAGATAATGATTGAAAAGCTTTCACTCCATACTGTGTACCTCTGTGCTAAAGTGTTTTACTACCTTTATGATTTTATGCAATGCTGCAATCGTCGTTGTGTTGTTTCAATCCCTTTTTCAAAAACAATATTTCCAGAAGCCTTGAAATTATGTGGTCTAATGCAAATTTAAATTTAAAAAATATCACTGTACCATGGATAAGATATCGTTCGTTTCTGAAAACATAATTTACATCCCTGTTCTTTGTTGTAGGATATAACTGCATTAACTTAGCTCACATATCCAGGTACAACAACGCCTTTGTAAGAAAGGGGACAGGTAATAACGTTTTCAAGATTTAATTGTTTGCCGTCCGGCAAGTCAACACTTGACTGAAGGTCGACGTTGGTGTACCTAAAATAGAATATATATATATATATATATATATATATATATATATATATATATATATATATATATATATATAAGCCTATAAATAGAACATTTGAAGCAAATCTTTTTAGCGATGCCGCCTCTGCGATTGAATGTAGATCAGCTACTCATTCGATATATCTCTTTGATATGCGTTATATCATTCATAATAAAAATTAATCGACATTTATTCGTATAGAGTTTGATACATGTTCTATTTAGTCAAAAAGAAAAAGTTAACCTTTTCGCTAAGAAATTGCCACACATTATGAAATGATCAATTATTTCAGCAGCTGTGATATATTTTACCAATATTTGGTGACAGTGTGAATAACTGTTTTTACATTTGGAGGAATATCACTTGTCGCTTTTCCTTTTGGATAAGTTTGATATTACAAAGAGTCAATCAACCGCTCGGGTGGCCTAGTGGTTAGAGCGTCCGCCTTTGATGCAGGAGGTTGCGGATTGGATCCTCGGCCGAATCATACCAAAGCTTTATATAAAGGATACTTTACAGCTGCCTCGCTAGGCTCTAAGCATTAAGTGTCAATATATTTACCTCTTTCCTTATCGTTTCTGAGACATCTTTAGCATGGGAAATATTATCTTCAATGACTTTCTCTTATGAAACATACCAACATGTTTATCAAATACTTGATTTTATTTTTACCTCAACGCATAAACTTAAAATGCCGCACTGCTCCCACTTAAGATTTTCGCTTGGTTTGATATTTTGTCCTTATTGGCTATAACTAAAGCGCGTAAATTTATATTGAGTCAGATAAATCAACCCCACAAATCTGTGTTGATACTAGTGGACGATGTTGTAGGCATGATGCCACCTGTTCATTAAAATATGCAATTTCGCTGCATGCAAATCATTCCGGAAAAAACCGCGTACACTTTAGACATATACCAGTAATTGGTAACAGCCATATCAAGCGCGAAATTCAAAATGGCCACAGGACAGATGGTTGTGCTATTCCATGTGGATTTACAAGTTACCAAACAGATGATTTACTCAGGAAATATAATCTATATGTCATCAAAAGAACCATTCAGCCGACGGTAGCTGCACAACCACGAGAAATACCGGTAAGTGAATAAAATATACATCGATGTGTGCAGCCAAATTTGAATGCAGATAATTGCACCTTTTAATGAATAGGTGATAGCAGCCCCACCCGAAAATCAATATCATCACGGGTGAAGGGCTGATTTATCGGCCTAATTTATATAATATACACAGTCTTTATGTTTAAAGCTAAATTCAGTCGCAAAAATATTTTTGCAATTGAACACTATGAACGTGTTATTCGTATGTCCTAACATTCTGAACTAACTACCTTATCACCAAACCCATATGCCATTGTCCAAACTGAACTGATCACATTTATAATAAAAGTAACACAGGTCAGGTAGTCATTCAAAACCGACTATTTCAGTAATGGGTGACACCATAGCGATCGATGCAATTTCGTCTGGAAGTTTCTTGATGACAGTTAAGGTGCATAGCAAGCAATAATCAAGATTGAATAGACTTTGTTAAAAGAAAATTAGTGTCAAATTTTAAAAGAACAATTTGTATTTAATTTAAAATGTGTAAATGAGCATACATGACGCTTTTGACTAGTATTAAAGGAAATTCCAAAGTCTGAGATGAGGGTAGGGAATAGGTTGTGATAACACTCTGTGTATGCATTTTGACCATCTCCGCTACTTTCGCAAGCAAAAACTCTTTAGCTTTTGTTCTCAGAAAATTTCTTCGCAAAAAAAAAAAACATAATCTATTCGAACCACCTTGGCTAGTTATCTTATTAGACTGACCGAGAATTTGCCAGTGAAATCTTATTTCAATGTTTTTCCAATGTCTCTATGAATCCTTGTTTCGTATATAGTCGTACATTTTAAGAATAATTCGTATGAGTTACGTTCACGTTGTGAATGTCGGTTTATAGTGCTTTTCAAAACGAGGAGTCACTTTTGTGTATATACCCAAGTTTGTATCAGTGATCTATGTTCATATGATTATGTTGCTTTTTAACTAGGTCCATTGTACAATTATTAGTTGAACAAAATTACGGTTGGGTGCAGTAATCATTTAAATCTTCCAACGACACTTGGACGGCTAGAGCACGTGACCTACATGTTGATTATACATAGATTGTTTATACTTTCATGGACCCAAACACCCGACACCACGGACCTCTTAACTCTTGCGTAAATGTTTGCCAAACAGTTGACATATTTGAGTAAGACAGCCATATGAATAATGCTATGCAACCAACCTGCGTCACCCAATAGGACAATTTACCAATTCACCTTGATAGCAATTACCCAAAAGCCCTGTCGAGCACCGCCATATTACATTCAGACAAACAGAACATATGGACTCGGATAAGAATTATTACTTCCGGTTCAGTACCCTCGAATGTAGTCCCAATCAAATTTTACATCATTTTTTCCCACTCTCATTTTCTTGCTGCAAGAGTTAGATTTAGGCATATTGATTATTGTCTAGAGTTTTAACATTATGGTATATTTGTCTGTATGTACAGCGACAGTTCAAAATGAATAATTAGGCATGGATGTTGCTCCGGAAGTGAAATATGTTACCCATCACAAAATTCTTTATTTACAGTTAAGTCTCTCAAAACAATGCTGGATAAGTTATGTCAAGAATCTCACTGTGAGTTGATCTTTGAAAGTAGTTTAGATTAACATATAATTTATTAGGATTCGGACACAATGGAAAGTGTAGGACTGTCACGGGCGTAGAAGGTGGACAATTAAAATTAAAATAGCTCCGAGCCCTCAGTCACTAACTGACTACGGTCTAAGTGTATAAAAGACCCAAAGTGAAAAGGTATAACAGTTTAATAAAATATTAACTTATTCAACGATTTCATCGACAATTTCACAACCGTAATTCTTTCGACAAATGTAAAGAATGACCTGTACACAGTTGCCATCAGCTATCCTCATGTGAAATTAAAGTCTTTAAAGAGTATGTTTCCCTTCGGTGTTGATTCTGTTACTCATTTTCCGCCTCTCGTGTCTCTCTTTTGGTAATTCCCGTACCTTCGACACCGTGGTCTCCTTGTACTTTCGGAACTCTCTTCCTTTCGGCACTACGCCTCCACCCAAACTGCTCAGGTCACAATAGACTTCCCACGTGTTCTCAACGTGTCTTTCTTCTCTCCGATCTTCTAGTGCCCCCTGTCGTTCCTACCTGGAAAGCTTGCTGTGGAATTAGAAGGGACGTATAATACGGTCTCCTTGCTCTAATATCAGGAGAATTAATCACTCTCTCACAGACGTTTCATCACAATAATGGCAAATAAATTATCTTGTCAATTCACGCACTCAAAACTAAATATTCCATACATGCTTGGTTCTACAATAATTGTGACATAACAATAACTATAATATCAACGAATTCTGATACATCATAATTGTTAACTTCTCGATACAGTAAACTATCATCTTCAACAGCAATCATGCACATTTACTATATAAACGACACATAAAATATACAGATACCTAAATGTATGTCCAACCGTGATTAACTCTACATAATTCACAAAGTATATATATATATATATATATATATATATATATATATATATATATATATATATATATATATATATATATATATATATATTCATATACTAATAAGCAAGTACAAGTTCTAATACAAATTACATATAAATTAATTTATGCATTACCGTGTAACATAGTAAATTGTCCAATCAAACAATCTACATACGTTAGTTTTTCATGTTAGTAATTCGCTATACATTAAAGATCCCATTTATAACAAATGAAATGTACATAATACCATGTCAATCTTACAGCACCAATTTATGAAAGTGAGACAAATTCAAGGGAAGATGTGTTACCTCAAGAGGCATTCGTTCTCAATCCAGAATGAGAATTTCCCTAGAATTCCTTTCCCGCCTTTTAACGCGCACAGAACTTCGGCCCTCGGAGCACAGTATAGTTTCTCAAAATGTCTCTATGATCTACTCTTGCCAACGTCCATATTTTTTTACTAACTGAAAATGGAGGTGGACTGAACAAATCGCTTATTGAGACTCCACCCTAGATTTGAATCTCTCGGTTCCGATTGGATACAGTAATTGTAAAAATCTACTACCCCGATTTCTTATGTTTATAAACGTTTTGAGTCACTCACAACTTATCTAATTTAATGTGTGTCATGTAATGATTATTTAATCCATTTTCACAGGTATTGTTGTTGTTGACAAAGCTAAAAATACATTGAGAGGTATTCAAGGCATACATTACTGAAAATATATTTTTCTTATTATGTTAATTAGATGATATTTCTTTTCTTTTACAGATATCATATATCAATAAGTGTGCTGAATAAACACAGAAATGGTAATAATTACTTTATATAGACTTTAAAACTAAAGTGTCGAAGCAAAACGAAACACGTATGTAAATCTAAGCTTGTAACCTAATCTACAATTCAAATATGCCCCTATTTAACGTAAAAGTTACAAATTCATTTCTTAAGTTACGCCTGTTCTAAAGCATTTTATTTTTAAAGGATTAACCCTTGTAAAATCAGTCTTTTTAAATACATTTCAATACAAGGCTGCACCTTTAAAAAAATAAAATACCATTTTTATGTAAAATATTTAAAGTAAGTTAAAGATAAAACCTTCATCTATAATTACAAAAAATGTATTTTTTAAAATAATATGAATATTCTCATATGTTTAGAATCACACGAAGATAGTAACAAAACGTCGCGTATGCTTTCAGTCAATACAATAAAACTGTCACTGTTACAAAAGCAAATAATAGAGGATTATAAGGAAAAGGTTTATAATGTGCCGAACGTCTGTGCACACTTTATGACAAGGCATATTATGTAGTTTACTAACGAAACATTCATTTTTATATCATCATGCTAAAGACAATTCACCAAACCGTTCGACCAGAAACCATGCTCAAAACTGCGTATCGAGCCAAGGATCAAAATATTCCCAGATTACACTACATTAGGCTTACAAGTTTTGGTTTGGGAATTGGTACTAGTGAACATGAAACAAAATATCACACTTGTAAAACCGATATAAGGATACTTCATCTTATTCGAGTTCAGTAAATTGCTGGAGTACACATTTGTGTACCACGAATTGAAATCGAAATTTGGTGACAAATTAAAGCTGCTACTAAATGATACAGATTCACGTACAGTCATACAAAATGAAAGAGAATGTACAAGCAAATATAAAAAGGATATTATCTTTGGAGTTCATCTATAAGTAACGAAATGTACAGTTTATATAAGTACCTCAAAGAGTGCCACACACTGAGTATTGGAACTTTGTGTCGTTTCATTTACTTTACCACTCCTGATTGTTGCATTGTCATACGATTCAACGTTTTGTTTTCTTATCTCCAAAAAATGTGTTTGCAATTCGTTTAATTTTTGAATGCTGATCGCAATCATTTGTATCTAATCTTGAAATGTGAACTTAAACAAGGATAATAATAATAATAATAATAATAATAATAATAATGATGATAATATTATTATTATTATTATTATTATTATTATTATCATTATCTATAATATTATTATTATTATTATTATTATCATTATTATTATTATTATTATTATTATTATTATTATTATTATTATTATTAATGGTGATGATATTATTTATGACTGCAGCAGCGGCAGAATGTGCTGCTGATGATTGTGTATGTGATACTGCATTAGGCCTTTAACCCTTTCCACAAGAGCAAATCAATACAAATATATCTGTATACATCAAGCAGTAGCCTTGTGGTGGTTGCAGTAGATTTCGAAACAACCTAGTCAGGAGGGCGTTCTCGTTTAAGCATGAGTATGATGCAGATCCTAAAAAAATCAGTGGCAGGCAGTGGATTGGTGGACAACACATTTCGTTGATGACCCCTACATCAGTTTTGATCAAACCAAATGGCAAGACTGGAAGTTTTTGGATATGAATTTGAAACTAAATACGCAGATTTAACATCAAAGGAAAACAACTCTGGATATAAGAAATGGTACTTATTCAGTCACTTAAGATGATGTTGCATGGGAAAATGATAATACACTATACAAGTACTACTCCCACTACCACTACTACTACCACCACTACTACTACCACCACTATTACTACCACTGCTACTAATACTATTACCACGGATAGATGATACATTCGTGCTTTGCATTTATCAACGACAGTTTACTTTGCATGTAAGTATATTTTTGCGTACAAAAAGCAAATGAATTGAAAAGCTGAAGAAAACAATAAAATTAATTATTTGAAGAGAATGCGAATCTGCCAGCTACCCGTTTGTGAAACAACACTACTATTCTTGTGTCGTAAAATCAGCATGATTAGAAAATGGATCTTTCAAACCTAAATGCACCGAAACCACAAGTCATAATGGTGTTTTCATATATCTAAATTAACCAAGATTATGAATAGGACAACAGCAAAGCATACTGTTGTACATATAGAAATTTGAATGGAATTTATTTAATTCGCCTTCACAACAAAAGCGAGATTATTGTAACTATTTGTGTGCATGTGTAGTATAATATTCAAGCATTTCGATACAATTCAATACTAATTAGTAAGATTTTAGAGAATGACACAAACAAAGTTTGCTTTCAAATAACTGATCTTAAATTGCCACAAGGTTCTGCTAATAATTAATAACAACCGCCGAGATTGTGTGACATGGGTATCACTATCTAGACTGATGCTGGTCTTTATTCTATTAATATGTAATAAAGTTAACTTAGTTTTAAATCAGTCTATCAGTAATTATTTTTATGTAATATAAATCAATATTCATAGACAGAAAATTAATATATATATTCTCTTCAAAGTATTATAAATCAATCTGCACACGCTAAGATCGCGCACGTACCATCGACAAAAAAAATCGTCATTGTGTCACTCTTGGTCAGTACACATACACTAGTCGTCAAGAGAAAATAAATCAGCGGCGTTTGTTTACCATGCTTTGCCTCTTTCATATCACTGTTAAAATACTAAAATGCAAAATGTGTTGACTAATAAATTATAGAGTATTTATCATGCAAGTGGTAGAGTGATACAGTTGTATCAATCTATAGAATCAGTAGCCTATCTCACTTGAGTATATGGCACTATGTGTAAGCATCCTCGGAAAGAGAAGCTTTATTTCCTTTGCAGGTCGAAGGCTAAAATACTTAATTTAAATCTTCCTGTCTCTTCTCTAGTAGAGTGGAGTTGTAGTGAACGCCATGAAGCATTGCATTGTAATTGATGATTTATAACATTTGAATCAAAACCTTTATACAACTCTTTTATCAGGCAGGAATTAAGAGCAAACATCTTAGAATCGCACTTGAACCGAAACAGAATCTACGTTTTGCCACCTTCTTCCAGTGGAAAAAATGAATGACGGAAGTGCAATGGCGTCATTTAAGACTGGCTCCAAGTACTTGGTGCTAGATGCTGGAAGCAGTTAATTGCAGTCATTTTAAAATATCATTCTTCTCATATATGTTGGTGTAAGGGGTTTAGCGCTTTTATAAACAGGACAATCTTCAATATTCTAGTACCGTCATCAAACACGAGAAGCTGCTTGGTCAAGGAAATGAAACATAAAATGTTATGATCACTGTAACTGTATCAGATAATTAAGCAAGGGCACCAACTACGAGAGCATCGTTGATTATGACACATCTGACAGGAAAACTGATCCAAAATATCACATTATCTTTACATAATGGCAGCATTTTAAACATGTATTTTGAGACATACATTACTCAACATTTGTATGTATATTAGATTTACTTATATCTGATTTAATATATATTTATTTCAATTTAATTGTTTGTCAGTTTTAAAAAAATTTAATTTTGTATTACATGCAATTGTAATGTACATTTATTCTCTTGAGATGATACTTTTTCAGAAAATAGTCTGACCTAGAGTATTTGTTTTATAAACACCAGGTGTTGATCAAAATCATGACATTGATTCAAAATATGTAGCAACCACGTAAACAGTTTCTATTTTTATTTTACAATGATTGGTTGTTGTCGAGGTCATGATGGGACTTAGTCTTTAAGATGTAAACAATTTTGTTTAACTTTTTATTTCTTAGAGTAAAATGATTGGTTTTTGTCAGGGCCACACTGGGTTGACGTGATCTTTAACGAGTACCTAATTTCTACGAGCTTGCAGAAGATGATCACCAGACCCCTTTTCACGTTTCAGAAGACGATATAACCTTTGTTTTGGAGAATTATTCTCAGCAGAAGTTGGCTGTTACACTAGATGTTTTATGTTGTGCTGTTTCGAGTTATTTCAAATTACATGGATTGAAAAAGGTTTAAGTCTTTTTGAGCTGGAAAATACATGTGTGATTCTTAATCAAAGACAGTTCTTATAAAAAAAAAATTATTCAGCTTTCCAAAACCGGAGTGATAATTCTTGTATCTACAAGGAACTATAGACTTCAACACTACAGATGTCAACATACGTCGACGTCTTTCACATTTTTTCATTTTTACTGATTTTTTTCCGGAAACAAAATTATTGTATTTATTCAAAGCTTGATGTTTTCACTATTCTTGTGTTACTGTTTATTCGAGCCTAAACACGTGACAACATGGTATCTTGTTTTGATTTTATTTGATTTTAAATATATACGCTGTATTTCTTTAGGTGGAACTGTCGATATTACCGTCCATGAAGTGCTACCTGGAGGAAAGCTTAAAGATCTTTACAAAGCTATTGGTGGGGCCTGGGGAGGGACTAAAGTTGATGAGGCCTTCAAGCAACTCATCATTAGCCTTGTTGGGAACCTGGTTTCTCAGCGCTTCCAGAGCGAAAGAAGATTACATTGACATATTTAGAGACTTTGAGGTAAAGAAGAGAGATGTTACTCCAGAAAACAATAATAGAGGCACAATTTGTCTCCCATCATGGTTGAAAGAGATTTTTGAAAATGAAGAAAATGCGATCAAGCAAACTAGATACCCCGAGAAGATCGTTCTGGCAGGTGAAAACCTTCGCGTAGATGTTTCGGTGATGCAAAATCTCTTCTCCGACGCCATTCAAAACAGTTTTCCATGTGAAAGAGATGATGTAAGACAGTAGAATTCGGGGTATCTCAAGTATTATAATGGTCTGTGCTTTTTCAGAGCCAAAGATGCTTCAAGGCGCCATTAAGTCTAACTTCCCGGAAGTCAAGTCATCGTACCACACGAAGCAGGCCCGATAGTCATTAAGGGAGCTGTTGTTTTCGGTCACAGCCCTTTTTCAATTCCACAGCGTGTCAGCAAATACACCATCGGTGTTGGAACGTCTCACATATTTGATGATATAATACAGGATGTAAGGAAGCAGACTGAATATCATGATCGACCGTACTGTACAGATCTTTTTTCAATGTATGTCGAAGATGGCCAGACTATTTCATTAGATGAGACGACATAAGAATAATCATACACTCCGGTTAGGGAAAATCAAACATCTGTAGATCTCAGTATATCTACATCAACTAAAACTTCGCCTATCTACGTGACAGAAAAAGGGTGTGTGAAGCATGGAAGGGTGACTATCGATATTCTAGACAATAGTGTTCTATAAGATCAAAGCAGCATCCTTTTTTCCATGTCATTCCTTGGAAATGAAATTGTAGTTAACGCGAGAGAAGAACGAACTGGCAGATGGATTTTCTTGGATAAAAACAAATTGACATATATACAAGTTGAATATATGATCTAAATTGTAAATGTATTCACATATGTCATATATATATATATATATATATATATATATATATATATATATATATATATAGAGAGAGAGAGAGAGAGAGAGAGAGAGAGAGAGAGAGAGATGGTCTGTTGTTTTTATTTTTTCTATTTTTCACAACCATATATGAACTGAGCTAGATTTCTGTCACAAGCTATCTTACTTTTCTCTTCATTGTTCTTTATTTTGGACTGTACATATATGTGAGTGACTTATACATAGCAAGAAAGATACATTGCTCCTAACAACTCCATCCCACCACTTTGTAAAAGTTTGATTAATGAAGGAATAAACCCCGAATGTGTTGTTCTTCACGATATAGAAATGATTATGTGCAGCACTTTTGTAATAGGATATATTTGTTCTTCCTGTATTGCTTATTTTATGTGTGTGTAATTGTTTTTTGCTAAGTAATGCTCTTCTCTTGTGATTGAACAATACTTATGTTTTTCCATAAATAAATTTCCAGCATGATTGTATAATACACGCCTTGCCAGTAGATCTACAAATACAGGTTTTTATCTCCACAATCACTTGTGTTTCTAAAATAACAATAGTAGACATCACGTCTGATTTGGGTATATTATACGAACCACTTTAGGTATCGGCACTCATTTTAAAGGGACAATTACCACTTAGGATGTATTTAAGACACTATAGTTAATATAAGAACAGCACGACCGTGTCTCTTCTTCGTCATGGAATTAGAATGTTACCCTGCACATGGTTGTATAAATGTATCAAACAAACTATAAAAGACTTCGGATCTAACATGTGGCAGCTGTTTAAGGTTATACAAAGAAATAGGATCCAAAACGTAAAAATTTGACCCATTTAAAAAAAAAAAACTTGTATAAAGCGTTGAGGAAACTTGGTTGAAATTATTGTGTCAAGTTATATTCCGATTGAGAGTTATTCGAAGCTGTTCATTTTTATTCACTTGTATTGCATATTATAACATAACCAGCTTTGATCACACTTTTATACCATCCAAATTTTCAAAACAAATACACTTTGCTACGATTATTGATTTTATCCCAGGCTCAGGAAATATTTTATGATCTCTCTAAAGATTTACTCTGACACAATATGGATTCATGTCCTTATTTATGTTATTAATGTTTATATTATTAAGAAGTCATCATCTCCCCATTGGAATAGATCTTAAAGTATGTCAAGACTGTTGACCCTCTGGTATACATTTATGTAGTCAATAAAAAAGCGCCGCGAAGAATGCGTAAAAATTAACTCTAAACAAGAGAAAGCAGGCGTCAAAAAGTAACATGTTTGCGTACTTAGTTTGCCACGTGAATCACGTGACTACACTTGCACGACCTGTCGTTGTTCGATATTCTTTGTTACCTATGCATCAGGATATAACTGTTACACTCAACGAAAAATAATGCATATTTGTATCAAAACCTCCAGAATATATGTAACTGTCATCACAAGCATAATCATATTCAAAAAACGATGGAGAAATCAGGCATTGATTACTGTCGACTGCAAACCGAAATCAGGTGATAATCGAACTCAGGGTCCAGCTCCTCTAACCGAAATGAATTGAAAGCATTTCCACAGACATAATTCACATCTAAACGCAGAAATAAACAAAAATATCAGCCAGCATCATATCAAGTAAGCTCACAATCATTAAAATATGTTGTTTAATGATGTTACGCTCTGATGCTTTTTAGAGTTCTAACATTTTGCTATACTACCCCACCACAACAATATTGACAATCAATCCACGCTAGGTGTATTAAGGAATGAAAAATCGCTTATATTGTGCATGAAAACATTCATTAATTTGACAAAATACACAATATGAAGCAATTTATTTGCGACCTGAATTTGTAAAAGTCGCTGCCCTAAGTTATGGTAACATGTTGGACCATTTTAAATTGATGTATTCATTCTGCCATCGATCATATTAACAAATTATGCAAATCCAAATCCATGGAAATCGAAGGTTTTTGCCTTAAAAAATGTACACAAAATAATATTTACGTTCTGTTTAGCACCCCTCTGCCTCCACAACCTAGCCCTGCTGTTAATTTTTTAACGCGATTTAGTCTCTTTTGGTGTTATTGCTATTGATGGGTGACGTGGATAAAACTATATTGCTTAATAATTTGCAACATATCGCAAACAATATAAATCCTTTTGAAATTAAAATTATCTTATCACATTCATGATGCAAATATTACTTTTATCCAAGTTAAACAAAACATAAGATTGTGTAATCTGTTTCTTATTCGATTTTATACCACACATGTGCTATCAAAGTCAATTCCCACTTATATATGTAAAGGGGGTGGGTGGGTGGGAGAAGTAATTACATATCTCATAACTTTGATATACCACAGAGTGTATTTGATGAAAAGTATTCAGTTATCAGTGATAATAAAATCGTAATGGTATATGTAATGTTACAAACAGCTAAGGTTACGAGAGACTTACATATATGTAACAATATAGTTCAACAAGAACCACGCAAACACGCTGGCGGCTCTATGTGAAGTGAATTAGATTTCATCTTTAATGAAAGCAAATTTTGTATTAGCTAATTCTAACCTATCTTTAACACTGTCTTAGTGTGCAAAGTCATTGGGGTATACTATCAAGAACAACTAATTTAATATTTGGCTTGCAGAATGAAACTCTACGTAAATATTATTTATTTTTATTCATTTGTTACGTCTTTGCTTTGATCTGAGAAAATATAAATCGCAGAGAAGAAAAATAAAATAGTCTGTTTTTCTTCTCATGGGTAATTCTAGGTTGGACTAAGATTCCTTTTTTATGGAAAAGCTTGAAAATAGGAATTTCCGGCTGTTCTAACTGATAATGGACAATATTATCCTGGTTCGGATTAATTCTGCGTTGCAGGCTTTTATGTATCAAACACTCTTGAAACAGATGAACTATAGGACAAAAGGTAATCGGGTGAAATTAGTCTTATTTGCTGTTCACAATAATGCTTTCTTGGTCAACAGTGCTCACATTTGTTACCTCCCTTGACTCCAATAAGTCCCAATTCCTCCTTAATGAATGCCTTCTTCAAAATAAAGATCACTGAATAAGATGGCCTCAGCCAAATGCGTTCAAGTGATTTCTAGCAGAACATTTTCAGCATAAAGCTGAATATGTTAACATGACTTGAAGGTACTCTGGTGTTGTTGCAGGAAAAGCAACGCAAACGATTGAGTGTAAGGGAACTGGTTACCTATAGCACATGATACAGACTTTCAGCTGGAAGTTTTGTATGGTCAGACCTTTGGATTGCTCAGATGATTTTTATCTAATCATTCTGGACAGACTTCGCAAACTATCATGAAGGATACAGTGACATCAGTTGAAGTAAATGTAAATAAAAAGGGAATAAAATGTGGTATGCATCAATACGGTTGATAATCATATTTGCAGGTTCTGTAAATATGCATAGGACCTTCAATGCTTAACAATGGGTATTTACATTAACTTGCTTCAGTGATTTAGGACCTGCCGACATGATTTCAGATGAGGGAAACAGATGTGATCTCAATAATGGTGCTCCACTTAAAGAAACAATTGAAACTAGTGCAATGAAGTGCATATCAGCCTATAAAATGTACTGTGATTTTGGAATGGTTGAATCTTTTGGCATGTACAGTTTTCAGTTGTTATATAAGTTAAATACTCCGACATTACACAGACTATTATTCTTAAAGTTAACCAGTACGTGTGTAATTATTTCAAAACAATGTTTGGTTTGATTAACTGAATGTAGTAATAATGTTTTCTCGGAATACCAGAGCTTCATCTAACTGAAAGAGTTTCAAATCACATATGTTGAATTTCACTGAAGCTATTCAGTTCAATGAAATCACTGTAATGTTCCACATGGGAAAAATAACTTTTTGGGATGTGGAATACGTTAGACTTGATAACTGACGCCCTGAACCTATTCATATGTATCAAACGCGACCTTTAATCCGATTTGTACAAAATACAAACAAACAACAATACAAAAATAAGACAACAAAAGTAACAACAAAATAGCCTTATGTAATAATGTTTCAACATGGAAAAGGATATATATAGGTTAGTTAGCTGACATGTCGGAAACTTATGATTTATGTCATCTCAGGAATTGTTCATAGGGAAATAAGATATTTGAATCTCGAACTTAAATATTAGGCTGAAGTTGTTTCATCAGCCAAACAATCGTCCTGGAGGATAATAATATAAAAAGCTGTTACATATGCCATCCAGAATAAGCAATGACAGAGATAGCTTGTAGGTTTTAAATTGTAACTGCGTTTTAACTGGCACATATTTTCAATTAATGTTTGAAAATTTTCTCCTTACTTTGGCATTTAGGCATGACATGCGCACATGAGCATATACCATTCGTTATTTAAAGGTTAAACTCAATTCAGTTTTATTTTTCCGCAATGTATTTTTATCGAAAAATAACATAAACGGGTTTAGAATATAAACAAAATATTACTTATAGTGATGTGTTACGTTTTGGCAGCACCTGTAAGATGAAAGAAACAAGTTGTTTCTTATACTTGTATATGCACAGATTTATTGGACACATTTGCTCTCACTTACTGAGCTTCAGTAAGGAAGAAAAAAAAAAAAGCAACCACAATACTGTAGGATTTTAAACAAACTTTAATTGTTCATGCTCAATATTTTGAGAGCTGAAGTGCAACTAGGCGAACTGGTCTGGTTTTGTAGGTTTTAACGCCATTTTTCAGCACAAGCTCGGCTAGCCATGGCGGTCAGTATATTTAGTGGAGGAAGATTCCTAGAAGAACCACTGACCCACGGGAAACAAACCTATATGTGTTCTGCATAAAGATCGTGAAAAGGGGTTAATTGATAACATAACGATGGTAAGTTATGAAATGAAAACATTCAATAACACATTCTTCCCATAGGCAATTTATAATTTATGGTAAAAGAATCGTGTGCCAAGATGGAAGTAATAATCAAACAATTTTGAGAATGATAGTTCGAATTTTCATACCAATATTATGTTGCAAAAACACATATTTTTAAGTAATCTACGTGGATATTACTTAGGATGTGATGGTTGGTAAACCTATTGAATCATTTACTTCGCATAATGAAGTAGTTCAGGGAATTATGTCATTGAAATGTGCTCGGTCGAATAGATTTCGAAAGCACCCCCCAACTCTCCCCCAAAAATTCAAAAAGAAAGAAAGAAAAAAATACGCTTGTATCATTATCATTTATCAGTCTGAGTATTAACAGATTAACATCATTAAAATATGGAAATTCTATTAATTAATAAAGAGTTTAAAACAAATTTGTGAGAACAAGTTCAACATTTGACTGATCTGGACGATGTAGAAAATTCAACCCTATTGTGGAATTGTTCAAGTTAGTGCTTATTTATACCCCTTTTTCATGAAGAACACAGGGAACATAATCTCTGCACTACAATAACGAAAACAAAATCATTGACGTTTCGATTAACATTTAGATTTAATTACAAAATTATGTGCTGGATGAATCTTTTCTCGCTATGCTGTAATATAGTCCCTTTTCGTACTAAATAAGTCGAATTAACATATTAAGATAAGGAAGGCAATGAAACTTTATTAAGACAGATAGAGCACCAGAGATCGAATTTTGCATGTGTTTTTTTTTTTTTTTTTTGCTCACTTTAGAAGAAAATCCATAGCAGAAAATTCACCAGTCATTCCGTGTAATAATTCGACACGAAAAGTGACTTTTCAATGAACAAGCTGGAATGAAGACCCAGAAGCCAGATATAACTATGGTTGGCGATGAGATGAAACATCATTGCACGAATGTTTTGGCGAACATTCACTTTCGATTTTAATAGGCAGAACGATTTTTAAAAGTCGCAGTTGTTACATTAATACACTAGTTCTCCAACATGTTACGTTTATGGTAAATATACGAAATTTAGCGTTGTTCAATGAGTCTTACTTTTTCCAAGGTAATACGTCTGAACGATACTCTAATAATGCCTTAATTCTGAGAGTTGGCACGTAAAAGTTACAATACACACATTCAAAATGTGGGCAAATAGAACGTTAATTAAATTGGAGAAGACATAAACAGGGAAGTTGATTACATTACAAAGTAATATGCTGTCTGGTTTATTGATAATGATCAATGATTCCCTCTCAGCTATCCATCATTAATGGCACATACTGCAAAGGAAATTGACTCAACTCGTACACTATAGTGGATGCCGACGCTTTTTTATTCTATGAACTGTATCAGCCTTTAGTACCGCCTATTTCCTGTAACTTGCTTCAATGACTTTATTAAGATACAAAGAGTTATCTTTCTTTAACATCATGGAACGAAAGTTAAAAAATGGCTGATGGGTGAGGGAAAAGATTAATTTTGGACACGATTCCTTTTCAACTCTAAAGTCTAAACAACATGTCTGGATTCTCATTTCTTAATTTTGCTCGTGTTTACTCAAAGAACAAGCGCTACAGAAAGTATATGAACCTATCATTAAAAGGTATTACTGACACAATTAGAACTGAAATAAATGGAAAGAACAAGAATTTAATTAAACTTATTCGCATTCCATTAATACGCACTTTTCTTAAATCAAAGATCTTACTTTTCAAAATTGCAATTGTAGCAATTGTTATAGAAAAACTGCAAATTAGTTTATTACAAGATAGGTTTGTAGTATTTATTCTTTGCATTATATTTGAAATTGTAGAGAGAAACATAAACATACACAAAAACGCACCGTCGGCAACATTATTATCTAAATGATTTGCATTGTCTTGGTTCAATTCGATGGAGTACCATCACCGACAAAACAACAAGTAGTCACCCAGAGAGAGATAAAATATAACAGCATGTCTAATAGCCCGAAGTGGTCTGGCTTGACGGTCGTTTCAGACAACAACGAATGTAAATAAAAATGTTAAAGCATCTGACATAGATGGACAAGTCCACAAAGATGAATCAGTGCGTGATTATCAGTAGTATTCGTATGATGCAGGTGCTCCTGACGCATGTGGACTAATCGAGCTACAAGTGCAGGACACAAGCAGATATTTTCTACCTGCCAGGGCAATCAATGAGATCGAAGGAAGACTTCTAAAAGCAGATGATACAGCATTTGCAACTGATGTTTGAGTTGGTTTTGTTCAAAATAGTGTTATGACGTGGTTAACAAGTGCCACGTACGTGACTGTAGGAAGAAAACATAATTAATCATGTATCCATCTTGTCGACGTTGCCACTACTTTACCAGATATGGCAAGATATTCTGATCATTATTCAAGGCATGCTGGTCCACCAGTGATGTTCGCGAAGGATACCACTGATCACTCCAACAGCCGCAACGTAACGATGAACGGAGCTGGCGATGCATATGCATCGGTGAATGAGGTGTTTAATGTGAGATTCTCATCACGTCGATTCCAAGGTCTTATATTTCAGTAATCTGCAGAAATGTCACAAAAGTTATTTTAGGCACTAAACAAAGAATTATGCTAGTCATAAAAGCCACCGACAACACTATGCAGTCTGGATCCCTGTTGGTGATCCTGGTAAATTAATGCTGACAAAACTTTCGTTGTGGATGCAAACAATGACACCATAACTCGTTGAAGAACAACGGCTGATCTCTTTCATGGACAGCGGTGGCAAGTCAAAGTTATAATGGTTGACGATGACCTCAGACAGTGTCCAGAGTAACGTTGTTGGGTTATTTATATGGCAAACAGCATCACATCAGGGAGTGTCGGCGCCACAACATATATTCATAGCGTTTCAGGATAACGTTAGAGTAAACTCGCATGTGCGAAACCCAAGTTATGTTTCGTCCGTTTAATTTAAGTATCAGTTTTGGTACATGCAATACAAAACTGCTACTCATATCGCGTTCCTTTCCATAAAGTATGGTATATGCAATAAACATATGCAGCTAGTATCGTGTGCCTTTCCAAAGACTCTGGCATCTCATAGGATGCCGACACCTGCTCTAAGAAATCTACCCATCGACTGGATAATGTAGCATCATAATCAACACCACTTATAGGCCATTGTCATCAAAAGTGTCACGTGCAACACCTCTATACTAGCTGCATCATCAGGTTTGGAACTGCTTTCTCTGCTGAGACTTGGAAGCATATCTACATAGTCACCAACGATACAATAAAGTGATTGCTAAATGCAGTCAGGTCTGTTGTAGACACTTCAAGAATACCGTGAAATAATATTTCAGTGTGCTGATGTCGATTTACATATATGACATGGGTAAAGCTGAATGGACGCCATTTGGTAGAATCACATGGATGGTTGATCAACGCTGAAATACTTTCAAATGCAACTTGAACAACTTCCCTTTGAAAATGTGATATTTGCTATGAATACAACAAATCGTGATAGAGTGATTCTTAAATTCATACCAGTCTCTGAAAGAACCATCATTCAAGCAGCATTTGATCAGCTTGAGTTAGTTGCCATCGACAAACTGTTGGAGGTTTTTGAATCCCGTGAAAGTTAAATGTTGCCAACTGCTGCAGCCATCCAGTCCATCATTCAAGATATAGCACTCAAAGAAATATTACAAAAACTAAATTTATCATGACAGTTGAAAAACGATTTTAAAGAAATATTTGGAATATATATTTTAATGTCCTTTGAAACATGTTTAAAGAACAGAAGTCAAATGTGAAAAAATGCTGCATGCTTTGAACATTCCAGACATGATGGAGAGCAACCAAGAAACCACATCTAAATACGTGAAACTTTTCTTGCGAGGGTTGCATACGACAGTATAGACAATAGTTTGCAGTTTTGCACAGATTCGTATCCGGTGTGTGAACAGATCACCGTGAAGTTTGAAAGATTCAACTAGCACATACATGTAGAAGTATTCAAAAATACCAACAACTTATGAAATCTTCTAAGATATATGGATATAATTTGAAACATCCTCTCACGTAGTGCGTGTGAGATGGAGTATGTTAAATATGAATACAACTATATAGGACCGAGTAGCTATGTTAGTATTGTTTGCTAGTACATACAATATTGTTCAAACTGTGGCACCATCAAGAGTACATATATATATATATATATATATATATATATATATATATATATATATATATATATATATATATATATCTTAAAAAGGACAACTTTAGATTAATGTGAAATGTGCATATTGTGAACATTGTATATCTTGAATGAAAGTATTAACTGTTCTAGGTACTGTTCAATATCCAATGGTTTGAAGATGTGTCAATAATAATAATAATAATAATAATAATAATTATTATTATTATTATTATTATTATTATTATAGCTAAATGCTCACATCATTATATTCAATACCCATCATTTCTAAACATTGTGCTACTTTTGGGTTTTAATTCATGATAGTTTCATGATATTGAAATAGATTCCATTATTTACAGCTTAGGATCTTCGGATAATGCATTTAAATCACGTTGATATAACGATATATTTGAGTATCTGCTTATTCTGAAACAAAATGAGAATTTCGTATTCTATATTGCCAGAAAAATATAGGAGAATAAAGTCTGATTTTGACTTGCATGATAAAACATGATATTCATATAAAATTCGAACATAACTATATTCATTTTCTACCGTTGTAACTTACTTGATCTATTTTATTTTTGACGCAAAGCTGTTGAAACCTCTTTGCTGGTTACGTTGATTAGTAGTTTGATTTATGTTTAGCTTCTACGAATTATGTTTACCTGGTATATCTTAGATATAATTAAAATAACGTTTTATTTCATGGTGAATGATTGATGGGTTACAGATTCTACAGATTGGCCTTACTTCAGATGAACATCTCTCAGAAGACGAATAGCTCAACTTAATCATTTTCACTTATTAGACCTAAAAGGTAATTTGTAAAATGTCTCGCTGATAATGTTCCAAGTTTTATTTTTGTTTTATAATTGAATTATTCCACTATCAAATCTTATTATTGTCTACTATGGCAATATTCATTTTCCCTATTGTAATAACTGCTAATGTTAGTCTGCTTTGAACTTTGAACTAGTTCAAATTCCTTTCTCGATCACATGGATAGGGCTACTTCGATAAGATGTGCATACTTTAGGCTGCGTGTTGTATCCTTAATATCACATATAAAACACGTTCACTCACAGTATATAAATGTAGTATAGAGGTATGTGAACATTCTCCCTACTATCCTTGTTGTAAATGCACACAGTTTCGTCGTATAACCGCCCCTCTTTCAGAAGTGCTTAGTAGCTGTGGAGCAGAAGCGTTATTTACATCCGATGATTTTTTTACTAGCATGCGATGGAAAAGGCCGAGAAGTTCTGCTTCCGCATGAATCCAATCGATGTATTTGGCTTTTTCCATCGCATGTAAAAAAAAAACAACCATGGATGTCAATAAAAAAGACACTCGGTCTTTACAATGATTAATGAATCCTACTAATCGGCATTCACTTCGTGCAGCCAAGGCAATCAAGAGACAATACAGACCTCTTTAGAGATACCGTAAAGCATGCGAGGAGTAACTGCTGGTTCTCTGCAGAGGAATAAAATGTTAGGGAAAAATGTGAATTTAAAATGTTGTACCAGTTTTTTATAGTATATCAGTTTCCCCACAAGTCTGTAGATCTGACCGAAGATAATATTAGAATAATTATGTTATGGTCATTTGGTGATAAAACAGACTATTTTCATTTCGTTAAAATCGATGACCATTGGTCTATCACGGAGTAATAAAAGGTTAATAGTAAATTGTGACAGAATAGTTTTGTATTTGTCTATCTAAACAGTGAGATAGAATATTATATTATTTCTGCGATAACATACTGATTTATGAAACAAAACCACAAGGTTATTTAACTATCGATAGTCATTGCTCATGGCTACCACTTGGAGCACACTGCTAATCAATGTGTCCTTTTCAAGTGTATAACTATCTTCCACTTCGACGTTCAGGTAAGTCCGAAATACAGTTTAAAACACTTGCTATCGTATTCTCTACCCGAGAAAATTGACGGTGGCTTCTGTAGACTTTCCTGTTCTTTTCTTTTTTGTTGTAGCTTCAATTTCAGTGCTACCGAGAATCATGGGGAAAACATTTCTCTGCTCATTTAGCACACTTTTATCAAGAATTTGACAGCTAACGTACCCACGCTCTAAAACATCGCTCATCTGTGACTCACATTGGAGATTTTTGGGTTGAGGCATATGTTGTAAATCCAATGCTACTTTGATTTGCTGTCGTCGGAGAATACGACTTTTCCTTGGATAACTCGTTTAGCCCGACCGTCTTGCCTATTTCAACATACTTATCAAGGATGTCCGAACAATATGGTCTATCTTCGTATTCTTTTCGCTTCTGAATGTCATGCTTTTCATTGTCCAAGGGAATGTTCTTATCAACCCCATATCTGTATTTGTGTACAGCTGTAAAATAGACGATGGTTTGTGACCCAAGTCTAGAGCTACCTTAATGACGACCAAACTGGCTTCCTGTGGTATGATGACAACATCACCCCAAAATGTATGGAACATGGTCCCTGGTATAAGAATTTTTATCTAACAGAAAAACTCGCATGACGACCAAGCAGTTGAGTCTCCTCTAACACAGTCATTCCGTATTCCTACAGCAGAAACCACGTTATGTGGAAATTAATACAGACAGCTACACATGAAAAACATACATATTCCTCTCTGTCTGGTGTCTATTTGTACAATGACCCACGATGTAGTTGCACATATTTCTCTTATTTTGCCTAGACTTTTAGCATGGACGTTTGTCTAATTCAGTAAGTAAATCTTGCTAATTGGAATATAACATTAGATTAATTATTTTATGGTTATTTGCCGATAAAACCGAATATTTTTATTTGTTAATATCGACGACCAATTTGTCGAGGCATAAGCCGTAAAAATGACCGTTGACAGTTCGTTGTGACACATTATGTTTGTATTATGTCCGTCCAAACAATGAAATATAATTGTACATTAATTCGGCGATGATAAACTGCGCTATAAAATAAAGCCACAAAGCGATCTAACTATCGAAATAATGTCAATATTTATTGCTTCTCCTAGGAGTGCACTGCTAATCAAAAAGTCTTTTTCAAGTGTATTATTATTTTCTACTTCGACATTCAGGTACCTCCCTATTAAAGTTACAAAAACTTACTATCGTATTATCTAACCGAGAAAATTGACGGTGGCTTTTGTAGCCTTTCCTGTTCTTTCCTCTTTCGCTGTAACTTCGATTTCAGTGCCTCCAAAACTCATGGAGAAAAGAACACTTCTCTGCTCAATTGGCACACTTTTATCGAGAATTCGACAGCTAACGTACCCAAGCTTCACACATCCGTCATCTGTGACGTACATAGGAGATTTCTGGGTTGAGGCATATATTGTAAATCCAACGCTACTTTGATCTTCTGTCATCGGTAGGTAAGATTTTTCCTTGGTTGTCTCATTTAGTGCGACAGTTTGGCCTATTTCAACATATTTATCAAAGATGTCGTTACAATATGGCCCATACTCGAATACATTTCGCTTCCGGATGTCATGCTTTTCATTGTCGAATGGAACCATGCTATCAACCCCATATGTGTATTTGCATACACGCTGTAAAATAGACGATGGATTATGACCGAAGACTACAGCTCCCTTCAGCACCACTAAACTGGCTTCCTGTGGTATGATGACCTTGACACTGGGAAAGTTTGATCTAATTGCATATTGGAGCATCTTGGATTCAGAAAACCCCCCAACCATCAAAATATTTGATACCCCCTTGACACGTGTGTCTTTCATCAGTTCCTTCACGTGGGTTACGGTGCTTTGGATTGCTTTAGAGAAAAGGTCTTGCATTATAGAAGAATCTGCGCGTAGTTTATCACCCACAAGTGACACTTTGTTGGCATATTTGGTTTGTTTGATAGCATTTCCAAGATCTTCGCTGGTCTCTTTTTCAAATATTTGTTTCAAAGACAAAGGAAGCCTGATAGATACTTTTGCATCTTTGTTTTTTGCATTTTTGTCTGGAGCTATTTCTCTTTTCTTTAATTCAAAATCTCTGAACATTTCAAGATAACTTTCTTTGCTCTCACGCTGGAAGCGCTGGAAGACAGGAGTCCCAACAAGGCTAATAATAAATTGTTTGTAGTCTTCGTCAACTTGAGTTCCTCCCCAGGCACCCCCACTGGCTTTGAGCAATTCTTTTAATTTTCCTCCTGGTAGTACCTCATGGATGGTGATATCAACCGTTCCACCTGAGGACAAAATAAATTGCAGCTAAAATTGTTTCCGTTTGTTCAAGGGTAATAAATAGGTACAAGTGTCAGACATGTCTATATTTAGGTATTCGTTGGTACTACAATACCAATAATATAATACATATCACTTTGACCTTCATAAAATGTTGTTTAAAATCACCAATAACAATTTATGTTTATTAAAGCAACATTTGAAAAATACCGTTACACGATAGCATGAAGAAAAGTTTTCTTATCATAAAATAAAAAAATGAAATAACCTCCTGCATCTAAGACCATGTATCTTGCGCCCGGTTTAAACGACTCTATTCCCCCTCCCATAATCATCTTTTCTACTGGGAGAAGGCAGCAAAATATAGATGCTGTTTCTGGCTCAAGTGCTATCTTCAAGCTCACATTCGCAATTCCTGCCTGATAAAGAAATACGATTCATTTGTAAATGGTCTGAAGACATATTTTATATAATGTTTTCAAAATATTGTTTTACTGTAACAACACCAGTAAATGAATTGTATTCACTTAGTTGTATAATGGAGGAATGAACACAATTATTAGAGTTTCCTCAGTTAATAATTAGAAATCAAATAAAAACTACGGATCAAAAAGTTTCGACTGCATAGGAAAAACACCACTACTTGAGTATGACATCGCAATAAAGTCATTTTACTGCATTGTTTGTAGGCATCCTACTCAGTTTAGAATATTCATTCCCTTATCTTTTCGAACAAGTCCTAATAGATCTGAAATGTGATAAATAAAAAGAACAATTTGCAAAAGACCAAAGAAGGTTATGTTTGTTTATATATGTGAGTACTCCTACCACTTTCTATCATTTTTACTCAATATGTAATTGCATAAATGTATATTTTAATATATCTACCATTATTGCTCTCCATCCACTTCACTGGCGGGCTAACATGGATAATTTGTTTAAGAAAAAAGTGGTAGGAAATATTCTGGAGATATAGGTTTTAGTTTGCATATGAAGGGATTATACATAATTTATAGAGAGATAGGGAAGTTAGAGTTCGGTATAGAGGATTTAAATTATATTGTACACATCCTTTTTTTACATCCTACCCTGCGTGGTTAGCAGATGAGTTGGTGTTGGTCACTCTAAATGGTGTAATGAATAGAAAGTGTAAGGCATTAATCACTACCCAAACGTGAGAGATAACAAATGGGAGGAGTTAATCATTACCAAACACTTGATAGATAGCAAATATAGGGTATTAAATAGTAGATCACTGGGCGTTAAATAGTAAACAACTGGGCTACGGTCACTTCAAAGAATGTACTTGATAGCAAGTATGGTGTGTTGAATAGTTGGTGGGGGCTGATGGATAGCATGTGATTGGGAACTGGATAATTGGACATTGGTAACTACAAGAGCTTTTCGAATATTAGATAATTGGTTACGCTCACTTCTAACGTATACGATTCATAATTAGGTATGTTGGCTGGTAAATGTGGCGGTCAAGTGGGTAGTACATGACTGGGCGTTGATCACCCTAAACAAAGTGATCGATAGTAAGTAGATCACTGGGTGTTTGTCACTCTAAGCGGCTTGCTGGATAGAAGATCGCTAGGAACTGCTCACTCAGACTGAGTGCTGGTTGCATAGTGCAATTGTTAATAGATAACTGTGTTGTAGATAGTATTTAATTGGCAAATGGTCACTCCAAGGCAAATGTATGGTATAGTATGGTTTTTGGATGGTAGATATATGAATACTGGATATCAGAACACTTGGTAATGATCACTCCAAGTGGTGTGTTGATAGTATAGTGCGAGTAGTGGATGTAAGATAACTAGGTGCTGGATAGTATATCAATTGGCAATGGTGATTCAAATGGTGCGTTCATCGAGATAGCACAAAGGCTCCCCGAGATGATGAAATCGGCATATAAACAATGTGATCGACCCAATAACTAAAACTCAAAGAAGACGAATGTGTAGAGTGACGCTATATCCCGCGACGTAAGCGATACAGCACGATATTGCAGCTCTGCTAATACACTTACAAACTATTATGAATACCACTAGATCATCAAGAGAATACACTTTTCCTTTGACTTTGTCTGGCTTGAAGATTTTGAAAGTTGTTTTGGACATTCAGGAGGACACTGGCCTATATATGAAAGGATCCAGTCACCAATATTTAGAAAATAAACGATTTGTCTAAAGTGACAACGTGACTAATTGCAGTGTTTCAGTTGTGGTGTGAGACTTCGCGAATGGGGTTATAAAACACAGCTTTCCCAGAACATTCCAGATGTTTTCCATTCTCTCGCTACCTTCCCTTGGGTAGTAAAAAATAGTATTCTACTGGATACTGCAGACGAAAGGTTTCAAAATTTATTTTTGGAGCTGCGAGAACACATTTACATAATCTTTTAATACGTTCAATCGAAACGTAAAGGGCTATTTTGCAATATCATCTGGGATATAATTATGAAGAAAAACGTATTTGAACGCTCTGAAAAAGAAAGAGAACAAGAAAAAGAAAAAATTAGTTTCGTGATGTACGTTGAAATTTTATTGTGATTTCTATTTACAAGAAAATAAAAAACCACATGTCTATATGCCGTGATTTGCTTTTTCAAGTATGGTTGAGATATTCACACACACACACACACACACACACGCATGTACACATGCTCAAATTGTATAATTTAGGGATTTTTTGTGTACATTTGGAAATACTTTGAGAAGTATTAGTTATGCATTAGGTCTAGGCGGGGTATAATAATATAATCTCAGTCCACAACATCATCAACCTCGCAAATACTTTCATGTTTAATGTTTGGTGTTTGAACATGAATAGGAAAAGAACCTGCGTGAACCGTCTCTTTTCATTCATTGACGTTAAAGTTAAAGGGGCTTATTATGAAGGCGAAAATGTGTTGGGCAGAAAATGGAGTTTAAAAGTTTTTTTTCTTACTTTTCTTTTCTTTTTCTCTCTCAAATTACTTTCTCTCTCTCTCTCTCTCTGAAATTATTATTTTTTGGCTCATACTAAAGTTTATGCAAAGCTTGATATGTAACAAATGTATGGACATTGGGCAATCCAATGTTAGTCCATGTACTTAAAATCTAAGGTAGCATAAAGTAATATAACGCCTTAAGTATATTTTCTATAGCATTGGAGTATAATAGCTATGCAATGTTAACAGACAGAAAATTCTAGCCAAAGTTTTGTGTCTGACTATGTGAAAGGCATGCGTTCCAATAGATTGTATTTGCGTCTTAGGATTATAGTACAGTTATAATAAAGTTTCATGCATTGAAAAATGCTACATATATCTATCCAGAGAAGTTACTCGAAGTAGCTATAATTTTAGAACTTTATCTGATAACTTATAAAAGTACCCTTACATCTGTGAATTGTCAGAGTTTAGGTGACAAATCCAAGAGGAGTTATGTCTGACATATTTTTGTAAACAAAAACAGTAATTGTTATACAAGATACACATTTTTTTACAAAATGAAGAGTGTTACATGTGTAGTCTGATGGGATATAAATTATTTTTCAGCATTTTTTCAAGTCAGTCTAGATGGGTAGCAGTTCTTCTAAACAATAGTTAAGTAACGCAAATACAAAATGACACAGAGGGAAATAAGAGTATTATTATATATGCAAATAACAAAATAAGAACATAACCTTTTTAAATATGTTTAGTCCAAATAAAGACTTTAATATTTGTTAACAACAGTTGAAAACTGACTAAAATCACTATCATGAAACTTGACAATCCCAGATTTTAATTTAGTTACGAATAAGTAACAGGATACATATAAATTAACTCAGAATGATAACATCAAGATCAAGAAAGAAACTGACATAGATTACAAATGAATTTGGGCTCATTGATATCTGGTGAGAAATTCATGAGGGATAGGAAAAATCCACTTGGAGGGGTAGAAGCAAAACAGAAAGGCTTATTTTTTCTGGTATATGAGATACCGATATTAATGCTGCGGATATTGTACCAGAGCATAACATATACCATTTTCTATTAACATTAGTGTATGGAATAGGGAACTTCAAGAATGGAAAATCATTTTGGAAGTTCAATAACTCAATAAATTTACATACTGAAAAAATAAAAGAAATGATTAAAAACGTTAAATTACAATATGTATCGATACCTATGTCCAAATTGATGTCAGTGATATTAAAAACAATGCATAAGATAATAATGAATTATGTTTTGAAGTTGTTCCAGTGGAGATTAGAGCAGAAACAATGTTTCATTCTTCATTCAAGAAAAGGCAGAGATAGATTACAGAAAAGCTTTAATTAAAGCAATTATTATTTCCTGCATCACATGATAATGATGTGATGTGATGTGATTTTGATTTTTAACGTTGCTTTAACAATTTTTCAGTCATATCGCTAAGATGTCTGCAATGTGGCAGTTTATAGTGATGTCTAGCACTGGGGCATCATGCCGCAGACATGTAGTATGATGTCCCACCCAGTCACATTATCCTGACACCGGGCCGACCAGTCCTAACACTAACCGAGCGCCAAGCGAGGCAGCTGTTAGTACCATTTTTGTAAGTCTTTGGTATGACTCGGCCGAGGATCGAACCCACGACCTCCCGCATCCGAGGCGGACGCTCTAACCACTCGGCCACCGGAGCGGTCAAATGATAATGAAATAATTAATACTAATTTGATATGGGAAAAACAAAATGAATTACAAGAATTGCCTCAGTAACAACTTAACGGTCATATGATGAGGTATATGTTAGATGGATTGAACAGGGTTAGAAAATGACAAGTTTCGGCAAGTTATAAAACCAAAATTATCTCAAGAAAATATAAGAAAAGTATCATAAAAAGTGACGACACTATCCTTACCAAACAAACAAAATACTTCAAGAGATACAATCATATTATGAAAGCTTATATACCTCAAGATATGTTGAAAACACAGATCTTATCTTAGCACCGATGACTCTGATATTCAAAAACTAAATGCCAAATAGAGCCAATAATTAGTGTACAAGATCTATATTTCCAAGATTTAGATGCCTTAAAAAGCATGACATGTAACCATATAGAAAATAAGAGTAATATACATATAAATCACGAAAAACAGCAGCATCCGTTCGAGTGTAGAGTATACTTTATGCTGTATATATCATAGTTTTACAATGTTACTCAGTTTATTCTCTACATATTTAATTCACATGATATATCTTAATTGTGATTGTAAATTACATGACATTAAAATAGTATTGACTCAGCGATCGAAGAGAATTCTTACTCCTTTTGGGAAAAGTATGATAAAATCCCGTGCGTTATGAAAATTAAATCACATATTAATAAGCTTACCAAATCATCCTGATCTAAATAAATCAAAAAATCAAATATTATAATCTACACGTACTTGTGGAATGGATCAGATAGCTTGATACAATAAAACGCAATAAATAAAATTTATGAAGAAGGGGGACTTGCAATGGCTTACTTAAAACATGTCATGCATTCTCCAAAAATACTTACCAATAGTACAATATGTAGTAAACTAATGTTTCTCTATTTTAATATTTTCAAAGAATTTAAAACGTTTTTCATCATTTATCTAGAAAGGAGCATAGACGATATTGATAGTATAATTTGGAAGGATGTTTTAATTTCTTATAACATATACATTAAAAGGTTTATTCCAGAGACTTTTTCATATTTTATTACTGAAGACTTAATGAATGATGAAAAAAGCCAGCTCGGAGGGTCGTTAATTTTTAAGCAACAAATGCTTTTCAAATATATACTATTTATAGACGATATTTTCCAGAGTCATGTACATTTCCTTTCAGGCCAAAGTGTAAACGAAATATATAACGTTGAGACTAACTTTACGCAACATGCAGGTCATTAAATCCATGAAATCACAGTGAATATATTATCAATCAAATACAAACCAGAAATTTTGCAAACAACCTTGGATTGCTAAAAGACCATACGTCTCCTTAAAGCTAAGACGGTTTGGAGAAATATGTAAAGTATCCTGGTGAAAGCACATAAATATTTAAAAACTAAAGCACTAAGTCGAAAATGTAACTTTATCTTACAAACCAATTCGAATGGACAAGAAATTTTATCAAACAAAGGTTTCCAGAAAATAATTTCGTGATGGCATGCCGTAACATACAAAATTACAAAAGATTCTAATCTAATTTGGCTTTAGTATAAATTGATGCATATAGTTCTCGCAACAAACAGTTTATTAGAACAAATGGAATAGCAAATACTAATAAATGTACTTTATCTATGAAATCACCTGAAACATTAAGTTATCTTTCAGGGAACTGTGCTACTGTGAAACAGTTTTGGAATGACTGAAGCCAGTAGATTAGAAATAATTCTAATTTCCTGCATAGATTTGTAGCTATATAAGTAAATGTAGTTATGTTAGAAGCAGAGGATGTAATTAATTTTATTTTTCCGATACCTTTAAGATACGTATATTCTATGCGCCATGAAAGAATTCCTCCATTTGATTCTATGTGTAAAAACTTCATTAAACGATACTGCATTTGTGAGATGGAATTAGCCATAAGGCCTGGATGTTTTGAAAGTGAATGGCACACATTTATTAATCTAGTAGTATAGCACGGTTATTGTTTCTGTCTATTGCTTGAAATGGTTTAGATCTATATATGAAAATCGGTTGGTGTATCTACAATCTTGAATTATCTCTTGGTTACATATTTGAACACAACATATCATCTTAAACTAGTATAATAAGTTTTATTACATACTTATATTCTCACAATACTTCTATTTCATACTGGATTCAGACTTTCTTCCCTTTTACTTTTTACATTTTTTAGGAATGGAAAACACACACACACACACACACACACACACATATATATATATATGTGTGTGTGTGTGTGTGTGTGTGTGTGTGTGTGTGTGTGTGTGTGTGTAAAGTGCTTTTTCTTAAGGCTATCCTTTTTTCCTCTTGTATTTTCCCCGTTTTATTAGCTACAAGATTATGTAATTGAAACCTTATACAGAAGACAAGACCTATGTAGAAAAATGAATTGCAAAATAGTCCGTGGGATGGCTCGCCGACCCATGACTACCTATGTATGGAGAATGCTAGAAAGAAATAAAAATGTTTATCGAAAAAAAAAAACTCTAGTGTTTGACGAAATGAATTGACATTGGGCAAACCAAGACCAGTCGAGATATTAAAAATGGGATATGAAAAGATGTGAAATCTCTTAAATATCATTTCGTTCCATATAGTAACTTTTTAAGTTTTACAAGTAATAATAAGATAATCTTACAAGATCCATTGGGTTTGCTGAGATGCGAAGCGTTAATGTAATCTAAATCTGCAGTTTTAAACTTAAACAGGACATTTTATTTATTTTCTATTTTCGCGCCAAATTATGACCTAATTTACAATATGATACATTACACTCTGATCTCAACACATACAGGGTCAAATTTCATTAATTGTACTTTAAACAAAATACTATTTGTAATTCGTAAACTAGGTTAAATACATCAGTGTACAAAATCTAGATTGGCAAATGCGTAACATATTGCAGAAATTCCAAATTTTAAGAACCAATATCTGTCTCACTTGACACATTCTTAGTAACAAAACCTTCGGCAAATAGGCTGGGTTGGTAAAATACTAAAA
Organism: Sinohyriopsis cumingii; assembly: GCA_028554795.2. Taxonomy (NCBI): domain Eukaryota; kingdom Metazoa; phylum Mollusca; class Bivalvia; order Unionida; family Unionidae; genus Sinohyriopsis; species Sinohyriopsis cumingii. The sequence continues at coordinate 134,976,687 of CM068829.1, forward strand.
TAGCATTATAATTGTGCTCCACAATTAGCTACAATCCGGAATTTACAACAACGGATATGTTCGTGTTTTGATTCTAATGGTAAACTAATGCCTGTCCCCATTTATTTTACTCCATTTTTAAAACGTTACATGGATTGTGTTGGTTTGTATGGGATAGTAGTTATGTGTTATAAATGAAAAGTGATGAATTTATAGGAGTATGAGTGTCTTACCTTGTCTATAAAGGGGGAGATATGAAAGTTACAGGGAGATGGGGATGTCACTTTTGTTTATAAGCAGATAATATGAGGTTATATGGGGATTTGGTGTAACGTCTTTTATCAGTTGATACGAGAGAAGTTATCGGGATATAAGGTAGTTAGTTTTGTATATAAGGAATTTAAATTCTACTTGTTATACCCTTCTTTTACATCCAATCGCGTGTGTTCAGCAAATGAGTGGGCGCTGGTCACTCAAAACAGAAGGTTGGATAATAAATGTGGGTTGATGGATAGAAAGTCTTGTGGATATTGGATATTAAATGACTTGGTGCTGGGGAGTCAAATCTAAGTTAAACAAATGAACATTTCTGTCATCTTGGCCCAACATGTTAAGCCTATGAACATTTTATAACATACGACTTCACGTTCTCTCTATCAACTATAAATTCTAATGTTTGATTCCCATTATTCGTATAAAGACGTCATTCTTTTATGTCCATCTTAAATCTCCCTTAGACGACAGAGAGGCCCGCACATGATAATCCTAAGGAGTAATGTTAATTCCCTTAAGTCGCAATATCTCTTCATACATCTACTAATACGTTTTGTAAAATCAAAAGTATCTACGCTATTCGCTTCAAATTAAAATAAGTATCTCTGACTTACTTGCCTGTTCATTATTTTTTAAAGTCTATATAATCAAAAACGGTTACAATGGGCGCTACAAGCAAATATAAAGGTCCTATTGGTGACGAAGTTGTATACATAAAAGTTATTTAATTTATGTATTCTGGAGAAATAAACAAACACGAAGAAAGAAATGGGATGGATGGTAGTATACAGAGCTTTAATCAGTACGTATTTACCTCAACAGCGGCCTCGCGCATGAACTGTTTAGCAGAGTCGTTCCAAATAGCAGGAACCGTCAAGACCCATCTGATCTCATCGTCTCTTATATGACCACTTGCAAGTCTGTCATGACACATTTCTAACATGTCCTCTTTAAGGTACCGGATAGCCAATGAGAAAACGGTTATTGCTGGTAGAGATTTTTGTGTTTCATCCTCGAGATGTGCATTTCGGTCAAAACTCTGTGAACGAGATATTTTGCATTTCAGACAAGAAAGTATTAATAACAGCCCTAACTCACTAATCTGTCTACTGAAGTTTTCTCTCAACATGTGACCTAGAATTGTTATATGGGATATTGGGTTATCATGCCCTCTAGTGATGATTTGTATGCAACCGATAACAATAAAGACATAGGTCTAGTCTACGCATCCAAGTGCAGTAATGTTACACAAGTCCATAGACCAGGGACATATAAATAAAGAGGGTTGTTCTTTTTAACCTGTTACGGATATATATTTGTGCTTCAAATCAAGCTGCAAGTAACGAAAAGTACTGACCGGTCACGTGATTTCATTTTTTGAATGTACATAACAACCTTACCACCAGTAATATAATTGTCATCATTGTGCAAATGTAACGGAAAATAAACCATTTGCGTCATATTTATACGATCGTTATAAATTAATGTTGTTTAATTGAAAACAAAGCATGTGCATATTATATGCATATAAGTTTCATGTGTGCGTGTTCTTCTCAAGGCAGAGACATTTGTTTTATCAAACTACGGATTTACTGTAACATAACGTTATGAATATAATGAAACATGCGGACACATTGGAACAAAATGTTACGGACATTACGAAACATGCTGATATATTTGAAAACCAAATGATCAACGAATATGTATGCGCTAATGTGTAATTGGACCATGGACAATAACAGACGCAAGTTCACCAAAGTCAGCTCGTATTTATGCTTCACCTCTTTTATTGCGAGCTCTTATGGTAGCACCTAGTGTGCCAGTTGATAACACCATTCGCTTCTGGTTTACATTTTTAGGTTTCCCTGATACTTCAGGTGAGAATGCAACGTTTGGAAATATACAAAATCAAAAGGAGGCACAACGTATTAATTTTCCCTAAAACCAATTTCAGGAAAGCATGACATATGATTTTGATATTCCTTTAATAAATCACACAAACAAGGTAATAACATTTCGTTAGACAGGTGTAATAAAACACACGTGCCCTTATTCTAAACGGTCATATGTTGACCTCACAAGCACCCCAGCTTGCTGAATATGTTGTGCCCCACTAACAATTTTCGAACATGTGTGTGTCAGGCGAATCTGCGGAATCCCAAATGCGATCGCAAGAATATTCCCAAGGGCGAAAGATTTCTTCGAGGGTTGAACTACTCACGAACAAATAAACATTAACTAATTAAAGTGTTTTAATATTACTGTATATATTTGGAACAAATTAATGTGCGTGATTTCTCATTTGGAAAACAACGCTATCCGGGCAGCAAAGTGTGAAAGAATATCGTTGGACACATGGTGATCGTGTTCTTAACAAGATGTGGTAGGTGTGAGTAGAAATACTGAACGGTGCAAAAACTGTGGCGGTCGTTAAAAACTGGTACGAATCCTCCAAAAACGAACGCGCGTGCTAATCAATCGTGACCTTTTTAAAAGTCTGATTTATCAGTTCCTAAGGTATTGCATGAATATCACCAAGGATACATCCAGGCATGCACTTATCAGTCCCTGCATGATAGATCCATATGTGTTTACCAAACAAATGCTGCAAATGAGTTCGTATTATTGTCTTTATTGAGGAAGTGCTAAACGCATCAGGGTTATCTTTATGCCATCGTACTCGGTATATGGCAGAGTTTGGGAAGGAATGTTATTTTGGCACAGCGGAGCAAACGCCTTCTAGACTGGCGACGGTACGATGATGATACCAATCAAGTAACACACCTTGATTTCATTCACATCCATGGTTTTTCGTATCCATGGACGTACCACCACTTGTATCGACTTCATTGCAAGCTGCTTCGTACAGCGCGGTATATTAATAATAATAATAATAATAATAATAATAATAATAATAATAATATATACATATATATATATATATATATATATATATATATATATATATATATATATATATATATATATATATATATATATATATATATATATATATATATATATATATATATATATATATATATATATATATATATATATATATATATATATATATAAAAGAGTGAGACAGAGAGAGCGAGAGAGAGAGAGAGAGTTGCTTCTAAAGATAAAAGTATTTTCAGCTCAATCGAATCGTTCCGCCTTGGCTAAGACCTAGTTAGCAGTTAGATAATCTTCCTGCGCAAATCGACAAGATCACGAAATCAAAGCTGTTGTTGAATACATTTTGATCCTGACCGGTTCGTCCGTCAGGTGGTGAAACTTCCATGGAATTTGACGGATCCGTACGAATATTTTCGCAAGGATGAGTTCGCTGTTGAAACCATTGTCGACATCTTTTCCACGCGTCAAGTTAAACAATCGGATCCACTAACACGACCCAAATAAATACCACGTTGTGTGGTAGAGATTTGGCGGCTAAATTTACTATGATGCACTCATACCCCGCTCGTGCTCGCAATGTCGTCCTCGTGACTACAGAAGTTTACCCGTGCTTCTCCGTTTATGTTTTGTATAGTACACAACATGAACTTATGATTTTCTATATCTAATGTATCTCTCGGCGTAATTGATTTATTTGCAAGTAAAACGCTCGAGTTAAAAAAGCACTAGAGGCATTCCCAAATTCAAACTATCAAGCTGTTCAATCATATTCTGACAGAACCGTTGGCTGACGACCAGCACATGTACGATATCCTCAAGGATTTAAATCTAGTGTGTAAAGACAAACGGCGACACAAAACCAGTTGATATATTGTTGACATGAATGACACCGTCGTCATCGACGATATCGACGGCGATATAAACAATCTTGTCATGTAAGACCATGATGTAATGCTTGATAAAACACGCACGAATATTTTCTCGTAGACGTCACAAAAACAGGGACGTAATTTATGTGACACAGCAATGTTGATAGTTTTCAAGGGGATCGAAGAGCTCGGGTTTCGAAACATTCACGAGACATGTGCATCAGGTTCATGAATCACAACTGATTGAAGAATTTCTACTCGCTAGCGCAGGTCACACAGTATGGATTTGTTAGTAAAACGTAACTGATAAACGCATACGATACCAAATCAGCCTCGACTATATCAAATGGCTGACAAAACGTTTTTTTTGTAGACGAGAGTGGTGTCATAAATGTAAATAGCACGCATAAGTCAAACGGAATGATTATCAAAGCAACGAATCGAGTCAATATAAAAAGTATGCCAGCACAAGAAAACCTCAAGTAAACAACTACAAGAACGTCAATCCACGCCTGAAGATCTTACCACGAGATTTGACCAGACTTTGTCCCGTTGATAAATCAATGTGACCAAAGAAACATTTGAAAAAAATAAACTGCCCGGCGACGTTGCATCAATCAGAGTCACCACGTAGGAGATATCCACGGAAACCCATTAGCCTCTCTTGGCCGCAAGAAATGCCGAACGAGCCGCTCAAGACGCTTCCGAGTTATTGTAGGCTTCCCGTCTTGCGCTCGAAGACAAATTCAAAGATGTAGCTGAGTCGTCCCCTGGGTATGCGTCAGCGTTAAACAGAGCAATACAAACTTTAACAAAACATATCGCTTTTGTATGATCATGTTCAACAATGTGGTCATATTGTCCCCTGACGACTATAAAAACAGATGCAGATTTAAATTGCGGCTACGAAACGATATCTCGCAAGATGATTGGCGTAATATGTTCATCTGGAGTAGCCGGTAAATCTAGAACAAATTTGCAAGAAACCGCTGGAAGAATTTCATGAGGACCATCGAGGAGTGCAATAACTAAGAATGGCAGCGACTGTAACTTGAAGCATAAGAAGATCGACGTGAAGAACGGCAACAGTGATGGGAAAATATATCCACGTCGAGTGAACCAAATATGTGCTCCTATGCACAAGGAGAACTAACATGGTAAACTCCAAAGACAAAGTTTCCAGTGAGAGAAAAACCACGTCACCCTCCAGATTACTAGCGAGGCCATCAGTGGTTCCCGACGGGTTGCTATCAATCTACTATCCCATATTTGAAACCATATTTCTTCGTGGCATTCTTCGTGGCATCGCGGCACCGCTTGGTCGTACGTTTGATATTGTACTGACGCAATTACGTGCGTATTATATATATATACATACTTTATTCATCAGTGTTTTAGTGTTTTAACGGGAATATATGGGCTGTGGGTGTGTAGGTGCATGATGAAGCCGATGTTATGTGGAATTGTGGACATGGGATGCTAGCAGCGCTGATTTTGGCGTTACTGGCTCCGGATTTCTTGGCCTCCCTCCTTTGTTCTGCAGCGGTTGCCACGTTGGGGTCGCAAGCTTCAGCACCTTTAGTGATGGGAGAGCGCCACACGATCCAGTCCTGGGCAGTTTTTTCTCACATGTCATGGTTAATGCCAAAGATTTTATATGACGTCTTCAGGGTATCCTTGTCGTGTTTACTCTGGCTTCCTTTGTTACGTTTACCTTGTTCAAGTTCGTAATACGATAGTTTGCCTGGAAGCCGGTTGTTTTGCATGCGAGCTACATGGCCTGCCCACCACAACTGTGATTGCATCAAGACGGTGTAGATACTTGGAAGGCTTACATGGGCAAGGACTTCAGCATCTGGGATCCTGTGCTGCCACTTAATGTTTAGGAGTCCTCAGAGGCAGGTAGTGAAGTGGTTCAACTTCTGCGCAAGGCGCTGATACACTGTCTGGGTTTCGCTGGCATATTTTTTCACAGAGGGTACTACCGCTCTGTACACCTTCAACTTTGCAAACTAATGCCTCTTCTGGTCCAAACCTTGGTGCGTAATCTGCCGAAGTTGGCCTTTGTAGTCCTGGCATTAACTTCGCCATCGATTTCGACGTTCTGGAGCAGATGCTGCCAAGCTAGGTGAATATGTTCACTGCGCTCAGTTTGTAGCCGTTTACTGTGATTTTTAGCTCAGCATACGGTTTTTCTGGGGCTAGCTGATACATTATGATCCTGTCGGTGACGGACATCATGATGCGCCGGGGATTGTCAATATCAAGTCAGGTCTGTTTAACGTGCAATGCCATCCACTGAAGATAGCAATCATCGCACATATGTGAAGCATACATCAAGCAGCTCAGATACACGTTTTATAGAGATTATGCCCAGATGTATCCTCGGGTGATCTGATTTCGGTCTTACCGACCGATCAGGTTTATCTGCGGTGCCAAAACAATACGTCATCACGAATGAGTTTGAAGCTCACGGACCAAGTTAAACACCTACTTCACATTAAACCACATCATGTTTCTACGAATAGCAGTGTCCGTTCGAAATATAAATTCGCTTGCGTATTTATGCCAAGCAGTTTAGTGCAATGGCCTCTGTGACCTTGTCGAGGGTCTGTTCAGAATAATGTTCTCCAAAACGTTGCATATTGGAGAACGTTGCAGAACGACTTGGCATGAAAGTCATCAAACAGGTAAAGAATAAAGCAACTGGGGCCGTTGGTGACCTGATTAAAAACGATTCTAGGCAATACAATAACTATTAGACAGGTTAATTTGGCCATGTGCCGCACTCGCACCCGCACTATTAGTGGAGCCCGTAGCAAAGATGGTCCCTGAGAAAAATGTTGGCACAATTGAATTACCGTCTACGGCATACAATCCCTCTTGAGTCAAAAATGTAATAAAGAATGCAGCGAGGTAACTTGTTTGGCAACAGTGATTGTGTGAGTGACCCAATAACCTCTGAAAGTAGAAGAAAATCAATACACGACTGTGCGACGAGGTGATTTTGTCAACAATTGAATGGTGGCCCTTTTTATCAGCGCCCGATACACCATCAATGGAAAAGATATCGAAGCGTACTTAAACAACGTCGACATTGCCACGAAAATACCTGCATTGGCAGAATATAGGAGTGATTGGTGATTATTATATATCTACTGGTATGTTAATGATTTTCGAAAGAGATATCACATATAATGCTGGCAAAAAATATATCTTAAAGTACGAACTTCATAAGATGCCGTTACTGAGCTAGAGTCACCCGGGATGATAGTCAAACCATGTGCTGCTTTTATTATTTTGCAAGCTGATACTCCAGCGCCGAGCTTGGTATTTGCCCTTCGTCAAACACAAACTAACGCCCACTGTCAATGTTCATGCTTGATTCTACTGCTGTACAGCTTAGGATTCGGCAAGGGTATTGGAAACGTTATGTTTGATGCTAAACACACTGTTGTGCTAAGACGACGCAGCGTTGACGTTGAAACAACTTGGTGCGCTACAGGCTTAAATGTATCATCGACTGCAGCGTGGAATAGCGATTACGCTGAATAACCTGTCCTTCAGGATGCCATCACGGACGAACAACGATTACTGTCATTTATGTCAGCGGGATGTCAATCTACGCTGTCGTGGTTCATAATGACCATGGCACATAACTGGGTCTGTTCAGGTGGTAGATCAGCGCCTAACAATGATTTTCAGTACCGTGACATGTAGTCATAACGTTTCAGGACACACAACAGCTAATTAATCAGAATAAATCCGATGACGTTTGTCCTTCTTAATGTGTCTGAAGTATCACTTGTGACTTAAAATGCATCAAGAACATTCCTATGAAGTTTTGAATGATTTTGAACAGAACAATTTCGCATGAACATTCCAGAGAGTGATATCGTTCATGAGGAGAGATCAGAATGTCGCCAAAGGGTTGCAGATTTCTCAGAAACTCCTTTCCGATTTATTACTTTTCACTGGAACATCTGGGCCTAATCAGTCAGTCGTGGATATGCATTTTGGAGTCCTCATTGGTCAATGGCGGCCGAAGTTATTGCTTACAAATAAATCGTCGTGATATTGTCGGACAAAACACTGATGTTTGGAGGGTATCAAGCGATTTTTTTGATAATGTTCATGTTGGCTGTCTACTAGGCCGCCACATGACTCGGGGGGGGGGGGGGGGATCGGCCCATATGTAGGTTGGAAGTGATTGGGTTGCTTGAAGCAATCAGCATGCCCGACAATCTCTCGGAGACCAAGCACGAATATACATTTTCGCGATTGAAAAATTAACTACAGAGCTTATCAATAAAACATAATCGTGGATATCTGTTGATCGAAAAAAGTAATCTTGCTGTAAAGAGCCTTGATCTGGCTACTGTGACCGCATAATTGTAAATGCTCAAAACCGAGTACAACAATCAGTTGTGTTTATTGAGGCGATTGCGTAGAAATTCATACATCTTACCTCTAATATTGAAGCGTGGAGGAAAGACATCGATGAACGGAAAAAACAAACCGGCTGAGGCATATCCCTTGTTGGTTCGCACTGGCACGTATACATTTTCTGTGAAAGGCCAACCAATTCTCAACTCTCAAAATTACATTCGAAGATGTTTCTTACTGAGCCGGGCATTTAATAGCTTTGAATACGCTACCCCCATCGTGAAACTGTTAATGCATTGATTATTTTGCACATATTGGATGGTTATTGTGTAATCAGAAACGATCCCACCCCAGGTACATGAACGATTTATTCGAGAGAAACACTATTTGGGACACACACCATTGAGATACCCATGATCCATCCCAAGGATCGATTTATATTGATTCTAATAAAAAGCTACCTGGCGGTGAGGCTTTTATTGATGGTCAGACAAACTACAATGCCAGCTGAGTTAGTCGTTCTGGTAGAAATTTACTGGTCCGGGAGATCTAAACTCACGAATTTTGTGTGATGAGTGCGGCTAGTTAATGCGCTACTACGATAACTGACGCACTCTCGCGATTGCATATTTACCGGAGTGATGATATAATATGCACGTGGGGATCTAGAGATGATCGAGAAAACATTTGCTGATTCAATTAATCTTGTTGAGGTTGGCTAGAACGAGGTTGTTTAGTTTATGAATCCATTTTGTCCGCTGAGATCCAGGAACTTCAGGGGGACTAATATCGTCATACAACTGCTAGGGTTCACGTCCGGAAAATTCCTATGATCTATAAGTAAACTCAGCAACTCGAGTTAGTCCGTGAATAATATCTGGTATGAAATGCAGCACACAGTTGCGAAAACCGGCGACACAGTGATATGTGAGTTTAAAATGAACAATGTTGTATTGTTGTTAGGACTCGGTTGACGAATTTCTTAAATTGCTTGAGGTTATGAAGAACTACATTACACAACATATATTTTCGCCCGCCGACACAGTTTCGACCAGTGATGATATTCGTGAGTGTTTTGCGATCAATCTATGCTGGATCTCAAATGAACACTTTGGAAGTGATGGAAGTTCCAATGAACTCGACCACTGCTACATGACTGGTTTTTACCGGTTAGAAGCGCACAACCCATGCAATCTTCAGTTACAAAAATAAACTAAGCCAAACAATAAATGCGATTCTGCTTGACAACCTCAGTGGGTAACATGGCCACCAGGTTATGCAACAAGTCGCAGCGGTATAAAATGCTCTAATATGCGTAAACCGCACTTACTTGGAAAACTATATGATGTTTGAATTGGTCAGCTTCAATTTATTGATTCACTGCAGTTTATGAATTCCAGCCTGGACAAGCTAGTCCATAAGCTACAAACTTAATAATCGATGAAACATAAATAATCCTGACAAGATCAAGTTGATAAATTAGAAAAGAAGTGTATCCCTAGTAGTACATGAACGGATAGGAAATGTTTGCTGAAACTTTAGCTGCCATCCATAGAGGCATCCCATTTAGCGTTGTCTCGCGGAGGTATTTCAGCCAATGACTACACACCAGCAAACAATGGTTCATCCTGCTACACCAAAAAGTTACTTTATGTATCTTGACTAGGCTATGATGCAAGGGCCAGGAGTGAGATTGAGAAAGATTGCTTCAAACGAATTAACAATTCTGTGTTTGGGAAATCAATACAAGACAAGCTTCCACGTTTTGAGTGCTGACCCGGAATTTTAGTCTCAAAATGTTTTTGATGGTGGACTCTTTGCCGTACACAGTAAAACGTCGAAGCTGAAGTTAACCAATTATATCTACGTAGACTAATCTAAGCTGCTCATTTATTAATTTTATTACGATACAGTCAAATCGCGTGACGGTGACAATGTATAAACGCGTTACACGGATGCGGATTCGTTGTTGATGCATATTATCACAATAATGCATCTGTGGACGTGATTGAACCACGTTTCAGTAAACGACTTGATGCGTGCGATTATTCGAAAGATCATTTACGGTTTAGCAACATCAATGGAAAGGTTGTTGATAAGTTCACAGATAAGTGATCGGACAGCCCATTGTCCAGGAATACGTGGGACTGAGTCCCAAAATGTACTCACTCACGTTGGATGACATGCCTCTGAAGAAAAAGCAAAAGCAGTCACACGTGTAACTTTTGAAAAATATCCCAGACACATTATATGTATGGAGTGTTTGCTCGAGCTGCGCAAATTCGCGTAGATAGCAAATTAGACTTAGTGACGGAAATATCGGACTAAACTACATCAAAACATCTAGGTGAGTTTGTCGTAATTGGCACCACCTTGTGAATGTTTTCATGATGTAATTACTAAGTAGAGTTAAGGGCACCATGTAATTGTTAATCAACTTACGACTAACGTCAATAACGTCCGTGCCTTTATTCACTGTAGCAATACAAATAGATTTTGTTGTGAGTCATGCATCGCAGGGAACAACTTACAATTCCTCTCATGCACATGCTTTGCCTAATGGCGCCGCTGTTCCCTCGCCCGTAGATAACAAATGGTAACGTTATTGTTCCCTATCAATCTGGTCAGAGATTGTTGATACTTCAGTGGACCATAAAGGTCACATAGAGACTAAAATGATTCAGTTGGTATATATAGAGTTTAAGGGAAAGAGACATGCTATTGGTGATACCTGAAATCTTTTGGTAAAGCTATTTATAATGCATTTAAGAGAGAAAAATGAAACTGTTGAGGTATTATGGGACATAGTATGAAGCTGTACAACTTAACGTATCTCAGCCTGTATAACCTTTGTATAAAGCCCAACTTTCTGCACCCACACCCACAGTCATTTCAAAAGAACAATAATACATTTATCACTTTCACCAGAAACCAAATTCGTAGATGCACCCGAGGTGCAAGCATCCTCAACTATACTGAAAAAAGTCTTAGAATGCAAGAACTATTAAAACAAACACAGCAACTAAAATGTAGAAGAGGTGGACTATGTGGCCCTCACGAATTTAATGAACGGTTGGCATCAGTTCGGGCAAGCATGAAAATGTCATCAACGAGGTCGCATCATTTGTGAACGGTTACTCATAAAGCGACATTGGTGATCCGGAACAATTTCGCCCGTTGATGAATGAACTCATTGAAGAAATCGGTGATTAACACAACAGTGGGTACTCGTTCAATTGAAACACTTCATGATTTATCAACTGAAGTAGATGCTACCGTACAAGATGTAGAGAGTTGCATTTCCGATTTGAAATCATGGATGACATATAACACGATGCAGATGAATGTAGCCATTCTGATCACAACACAAAGACTTTCTCATTTACATCCTTTACATAAAACAATGAATATCAGCAACACCAACATTAAATTCACACAGTCAGTACAATACTTAGGTGTTACTCTCGACAGTACTCTCTCATTTACCAACATGTCATGTACATATGTAAGGCTGCATATCTTGAGCTGAGACGCATCAGCTCCGTTCTCAATTATCTTTCAGTTGATGCCACTAAAACACTTGTGTGTTCCTTAGTAGTATCAAAGCTGGACTATTGTAACTCAGTTCTGTCTGGTTCGTCTCAATATCTACTCCAAAAACTTCAAAAGGTTCAAACAACAGCTGCTCGGATCATCCTTAGAGAACCACGCTCAGAGCACACCCAACCCTGCTCTGTACCCTACTCTGGCTATCCATTCGATCCAAAATCAAACGCAACATTCGTTTCTCTGTTCTACGTTTCACTGAAGGGCTCCAATCCACCATAAATATCCGATCTCACCCACGTGTAAACACTAGCAAGATACGCTCCTCTTCAGACACTCATAGTCTCATCATTCACACTATGAAAATGAAGTCATATGGACACCGTTCTTTTGCACACTCGGAACGAGCAACGTAAAACGAATTGCCCACTGAACTTAGACACAGTGATCTCATTCAAGAGCGCACTTAAAACACACCTCATTCGACTGCAAGAACAGACTAAAAGACTTAATAATGTTTCCTTACCTTAAATATTTACCTCATGTTTATTTTTTATTTATTTCACGGTGTGTTTTGTTTGTAATTATATAATGATATGTGCTTTTATTGTGTTGTCTAATGTAACGCGCATAGAGTTTCTAAGGATTAGGCGCTTTACAAGGTCCTCAATATTATTATTAGTATACTTTACGCAAAATCAGTTCAGCAATGTAGCTTCTCGTTGAAAACACAATCTGAAACGTAACCGTGATGAACACAATTTCATCGACGTAACCTGAATTGTCAGAATTCTTGTACACCAGTCACCGCTATGAAAGATGTCGCACTCGAAATTAAATTGGAGTTGTTGATTGTTTATCGGAGTTAACCTAATATTCGATTGCGGCCATTTTAATGTACCTGGAACGTTGTTGGACTTTCTCTTGGCGGGTACAATATTGAATTATTCAACGAAGATATCCGGTTGGAAACACCTTAACAACCAAGCACGATTCTAAAATCAGATTATGCGTCCTCTACGCCACATTTAGCTCCGCCATGTCCATCGAATCTCCACCGTACGCGATGGATATTTTGTAGTCGTCACTGGAAAACAGTTTCCTTTTGGTCTGAAAATATTAACAAGACTCCAGAGGACCAACGAATTCTACGTGCCGGACCTGATAGTACCAGTTACAATTTTGCACCAGACATCGTTAGATTTACCTCAGTGACTCAGGTTAATCTAACCTGTTGTGCTATTAGTGGCACGTATGAAGCATCAAACTCGCGAGCCTAGTTCGGTCATATATTATTTTGGTTCCCCCTGGTGATCCGATATCGATTAATCCTACGTCCATGTAACAATCCCCGGTTGATATACCTTAGTTTTACTCTTTTGGACCAGGGCGGGAATATGCTAATCCTGTGCGGGTAGATCATACTTATGATACAATTTGTACATTATAGATCGACCTCACAAGTATGCGTTGACGCGAGAAAATCCGTTAACGCGCTATACTACGGAACTGGATACGGTGATGTTGTACGGGGATTGTTTACAAGATCACCAGAGGTGCTCACGGTCGTATCTTTGCGTGCTGCGCCAATCATTACACAAGTTGCAATGTGAGTTATTGTTAGCATAAAAAACTGGTGAGGCTCAGTTTAAAATTCTAGGATTGTAAGCGGTTCAGTCAATTTGAGAGTGGTTGCAAAAATAAGTGACTGGATAACCAAAGGTTGAACGGAAAAGTTATCACATTCACATCAACGACAATAATGTCAGCTTCGGTTAGTAACATCATCAACGAAGTCGCTCAACATGGTTACATTGTTGCTAACACAAGTCAAACAAAATTATCAATATTACTCGTACTAGGTTAGGGATCAGACAAATAAGGGCCAGTTCCTGGATACATATCGGTATTTTCTTTCGTTCTTGACAATCTTAGACGTCAAATGAAAGTTTGTGCAAGACAACAATACCACAATACTGCATACGATGAAAACTTAAATCATATTTCTAAATAAGGGTATCATGGCGCTGTTCAGCAGGTCCCGTTATCTCGTCGATAGAAACGAAATTGATGCATTTCTTGACAATGTTGACGTTGCTACAACAATTCTCGCCCCATACAGCGACGATTACGCAGGGTCTGCTGGCACGTCTACTATGTTCATAGAAGACATAATCAAACACCCTGATAATATCAGATACAGCCACAATGGAGTTATTTGAGAACAATCCAACCTTCAACGGCAGATTTGCACAGCAAACAGCCCCAATTATATTGCGCCGAGAGTTTTCCTGCACGATTCCTCTTACAAACATAAGCATTTGCATACATTTTCATAAGATGATTTTTGTAGCCAACGACGAAATCGTGTTAAACCGTAGGGACAACGTCAACTATGCACTTTGTAGTGATAATTTTGTCCTTCCGAATGCGGGTAAATTTGTATTATCCAAATTTACTCTATAGATGCCATCAATGAGTCCATCAGTACCAACAGACGCACGTTTCTCATTGTTGATAATGTCTGGCTAAACATCAATAATTTCATTTATCACGATTACAACAGACACCGAATAAAGTGAAGTCCGTGGAGAGTTATCTTGGCAAATAAGCATCCGAAAAGGTGTCCGTTAACTTTGTCACGTGTTTATACTTTTTCAAATTGTAGACCAACTGCACAACCGATTAAAAAATTCCAAAGACATTTGCAAAACTGCCAATGACTGAAATATCACGAAGGTTTAGCGGTCACTAAGAACACAAGAAAGCATTTTGCTTTGAAAACTATCAATTCGCTCGTATCCTCGACTGTTGACATACCTAATCCGAGATGAAAGAGGACCCACCGGTAGCATCAGTATAGACTTAATGCAGTAATTCTCATATATAAGACTCTGTTATTGCAGTGATTGAGTGGTTCAAAGAAGATTATATCCCAGCTTGGTCTAAATTTATAAACATCGTACTAGAACATGTTACATTCATGAATAATAATATCCTATCACTACGTTAAGGCTAGATTTAGCCCAAAACAGCTTAGGAAAATAAAGAGTGCAATACAAAACCATTGCGGGATCACACTGAGGCTTTATCCGACACGTTTAATGAAATTAGTCCTGTGTTGTTGACCCCAAAAATTCCAATCAGCTAAATGCCATTCCAGCGCTCGTAGCAACTGCGACTCCTGCGTTTGCAAGCGTAGCTACGTTAAGATTCGACATAAATGCAAACTAGATGGCTCTGAAAAAGGCGGTTGATGAACGCATAAAACGAAAAAGGTCTTCCATCCTCCAGAAGTGAAAACCAAAGCAGAAATGTTCTCCGGTTATGGCCCAGTTGACACTATCACTGACCACTTTTGATTTATCAGCAATGGAAAATCGATCAAACATTTGCCAAGTGTTTTTATGTGGGATGAACCCGCAGACAAAGGTTTCTCTCCGGAATCGGGAAACCGGAAACATTAACCGGGATTGATCATCATCTGGACCTGTGATTCATTGGGTTACGTACGTTGAGATACCCGGATCTCTTTTATATTTTGACTAGCATGGGCTTGCAACACCACTTGAACTTGCTGATTATTTTACCCAATGCAGTAGGCAACAGACCGCTGTTTTATTCAACGCTGACTTTAGAAACTATGTTGGACGGCACCATATGTGGCGTCTTGTTCATTACAAGCACTCGCGGTAAGCAAAGAGTAATCAGCATCAACACCGCAAACACTTCTTGATTTTAATGTATACAAAATATCAATATTATTTACGCACGCTCGACCATCCAACTATGCGGATCTAATGTTGATATGACCAGGCTTGTCCCCAAAACGGATTTGACTGAGTTTACCAACCGGGTTGATATTGGAGTTAACCCGGGCAAGCTTGTCATATTCCAGTATCGGATTTAGTAGTGTGTAGGTTATAATGTCAATATTGATAAATATTCGTCCTTTTATGCTCAAATAGTTACAATTTTCTAGTAAAACGACACAAATATGACCAAAACGTTAAAAAATAATTACGGTACCATTATCATGAGTTGTGCGAGATGAAATTCAGTTTGAATGAATCAACATCCATCCACTTGTGTACTTAGCTCTCTTGAGCGTTTATATTTAAGATTAAGTTTATAATTACATGTAATTGATGGTTTCCGAAATTGGCAACGCGATTGCGGAATTTGCAGACAGGGTGTGGAACCGGCTGACAACGGATGCTACGATCGATAGAAATTTCGATCCACTTCCTGATGAATATCTACATCGAATGGTACTACCAAAAAATCTTAATCACTGGAATATGAGCTTGTTAAGGGCCACATATAACTCGACAGCTGGAAGCACCCCTGTGCGCCAATACCAACTAGAGGTCACCTTGAATTTGTAGCACTAAAACGCGAAAACGCCCAATCGTCGAATGCACTGCCAAGTGTGAAAAAACACAAATTTATCAACAACAAGGAATTGGAATTCAACGCTAAACTCACATCGGATACAGTACCCATGAATATGCTAACCCACTATTGACTCAAATGAGATAAGTACTAATGTGACTTTTGCTCAGCAATGTATGGCTTGTCCGTATACTAATTCTTAGGCGAAGACGAGAATGATCGTTTCAGACATTATTCAATGGCGTGATCAGCATAGTTGTACATGAGCCTAATGCCAGACCTCAAGAACATACACTCGCCTTAAACTGCATTATTCCCCAAGTAGATATTTCGATCACTGTTTGACAGTTGCAATAACAAAGTAGAGTAACTGGTTGCAAGTGCGTGTGCGTGTTGCATTAGAACAAGGTCGTCCTTTCCATCAACTAAACTATGCCATCACATTATAAATAAAAGAATCGTAATGGACCATCAATGGTACCGACACCAAAAAGTGGAACAACATCTGCCAGATGAATCCAGAAAGAGAAATGCGTTGCTCGTGAAATAAACATGTCGATGTGTTGTCGTTGATGCGGTATATGGGCTTGCAGCCGTATAAACTAATCGATTTTGCGTTACAGGAATTACGACTACGACAACTATTATTGGAGTGCCATTCGGAATTATTGTTGGGGCTATCTAAATAGTGACCGATGTTCCTCAAGAATAAAATAATTAGCATGGTCGAGTTAGAGATGATGCTGGCGGAAATGGACAACTACCCACGACTTCGTGCATAGATCCGAAACCGGTGAGCAGTGGATCTGCAGGAGGTTAAGAACGAGTAATCAAACAGTGTACTTAGTTTTTCAGAAATTTGAATCACAATCATCATTCATATAATTTTGCAATCGACTGATTGATAATAACATATTAATAGCGGTCTACGTCTTCTATCCTCTTGCATGATCCGTGTTTGGCAATTTCACACGTGCGTGCTCCCGTGCTTGCGTGGGAATATAAGGCTTTGACCTATATAAAAACTAACAATAACAAGTAAAACACCCATTATAGCCCTACGTTTCACTTGTCGTTTCTGCAGCGGATCTCGATAGTCTTAGACGTCGTATATTTTATCAGGTTCAGGATTATATTTTAATCGGTGTTGTTTATTTATCGCAGCGAATTCCATTACTTTTATTTAATCACGATCGTCGACAAAATCCTGGGTTTCGCGAACAGGTTTTATCACTCGCTGTCAGTAAGTCCGTAAGAAGGAATTCCATTTAGCACGATAAAGTTCACGATTGCATCATTCAGAACTATTGTTTTTATCAAATCATTCTTGCGTACATTACTAACCCGAAATTTGTCTTCGTATCTCGATTATAAGGATGGATTTGTTAATTTTCTCACTGCGATAGTTTCTCTCAGATTTGTTTCCTTTCACCATATATAATTTGTTTTATCACTTTATATTTAATTAGTATTACTGGAAAAAAGTTTTATATTGTACCACACTCACACACTCTTAAGTATCTCTTCCAATCAGCTCACACGAGGGTCACGCTCCTTCTTTCAGAATCACACTCGGCACGAGCGTGTATATTCCCACGATCGCAGTTAGGAATATGCGTGGTCGAAAATTGTTAGCGATGCAAGCTAGCTTCTACACCCAAAACCAAGTTGCGGTGCAATCCCTGCCGCATATGTGAAATCAGTGGAGCAGCCTGGAATGCTGCTTCCTCGTGTATTTTAACACTATATGGAGAAGCACCCAGTCAGTACACGCATGGCCGATGCTGCTTTCGTTTCTAATTTGCTCTGTCTGTTTCTTTTATCACCGAGGACAGCTCAAGCGGGGCGAAAGACATGTAATGCAGGCTCTTATAATAACGTGCTTATCATGTCACGACATATTGTCTAATGTCATCCTTACAAATCTGGTAATGATGAACTTTGCTGTTATTCATACGCAGTGCAAAATATGGCTGCAAGTTCCAGATGGATACCTTGTGAATCATCCCACCATATTATACTGGCTTAAAATGCTGTGATATCTCTCTCTGTCTCTCTCTCTGTCTGTCTCTCTCTGTCTGTCTCTCTCTCTCTCTCTCTCTCTCTCTCTCTCTCTCTCTCTCTATATATATATATATATATATATATATATATATATATATATAATAAATCTTTTCTCATTAGTTTCATTAGCGCAAAAATTAGTTAATTATTAAAATATTTATTTATAGGTTACATTTAGTTTTATCTTTTTCATTCTTCACTTCAAGACGATTAATCTGTATTTAAAGGTGGTGTTTGAGCTAAAGTTTTAAACACAAGCGCAATTGAACTCTTACATACGACTTTTCAAAACAATTAATAATCAATTTTCTATATTTTAAAAGTCATATGAATCTCTTCCACTTACTATCACTATATTTTCCATTTATACGTAAGTAAACTTGAAATTCAATAATAATAATAATAATAATAATAATAATAATATGACGAGCAATAACCGCTCGCGAGTAGCGTATTTAATTGTTTAGATTCTCTACTATGTTTTTGTCGTCATCCAGAAGTTTGTTCTGAAAATGGAATAGACTTGAGCGCTGGAACAAAATCTAAGATATGTACAAATTTAGATTGATTTCGGTGTCCACTTTTCACTGGTACCTGGCCTAAATTGACAAGACACCATCATGAACCTAGTCTAGTAAAATCATTCTCTTCAATTGTTTAATCATCGATGGCATTAACACAACAGTTACGTCATAACCTAACAGACGGTTTGGAAACTCAGCACTGAACTGCAGCGAAGCGTCTAAAGCGTCATATTTCCGCAGTACATCATGAGTAAACTGTTTAAACGTTGTGCACCCTTATCAAATACGTGGGTTGATAGATTTCTCCTGTCTTAAGATCATCAAATGTATGACAGAGCAGTCAATGAATCTCTACTCTTTAACGCAGATGTACTATACAGCTAATTCAAAATAAGTCAAATAAACAAGACATTATGTTTACGTATAAAAATGGACAATAGACTGAACAAATCAAGATATGTACCACGCAATATTATATATTTTCCTTTGCTAGGATAATGAATGCTCACAACCACCATTCTAACATATAGCTATAGTATATCGCACAGTATGATTCAGTGGCGTCAAGAGAAGTCAACTGTATTCCTATTAGGCTGTACCAATTTAAGTATAAGTCTGTCTATTCTTCTTCTTCTTCTTCTCCTTATTATTATTATTATTATTATTATTATCGTCAAGTCCCTCTTACCATTTTTTCATGCAGCATCATCTTAAAACGTCGAAAGAAATACCAGCCTTCATGTTGATCATTGTCCTCAGATGCTAACTCAGCATACTTTGTTTCAGCATCATGACCGAAGGAATCCAAAGTCTTTCCGTCTGGTTTTATCAACACTGTAGTTGGGGCCTTCATGGAGACGAACGGTCCTCCGGTCCATTGTTTTCCGTTAATCCTCGTCGGGTCTGATGTATACTCGTGCTTGAATGAGAACGCCCATCCAGAATAGGTTGTTCCGAAATCTATGGCGGCGACTAGAATAGGTGTTGATGCCTCAGAGAAAGAACAAAATAATAAAAGTCTTTCATATGTTCAGTAGGTTTAAATCAAATTCTGCTCTATTCTTATGACAGAATGTTAATCTTTGAGTAAAATGCTTAAAATAAATCTCTTTATGTTTTAGATCTTAAAGGTTTAGAAAACAAATAATTACCTTTAGCAACGCTAAATGAAAAGATTGCGTTAAATGAACATTTTGTTTTCATTGACTGTATCAGTTCGTACGACAAATTAAATATTATTCCATTTTTCTCTATACTCTATCTTGAAATGATCAAAAGGCTTTTGGTATAACGTCTTCCACAAATTTGAAAATTGAGTTTTTTGTAATTGAGTGGCAAATAATTCAAAGGTCAACACTTACTGTAAGTGACAAATTCGTATAGGTTTCTTGTTAATATCACAAATGTATGTTAATACGGATCATAAAATGATCCTTTTGTATCACACAATACCGCATCTAACTTTGAATTATGTCCATATTTTAGTAGCTTTAGTCAAGGAAGCTCCACGGCGTTATTATTATCTGTTATACACGCATTCAACGATGACAAATATGCTGTGATCGCGCCCGTGCATCAGGCTATCCGTCCATAGCCTGTCCGTCATACAGTTTTTCATCGGTTCTTCTCTCACCCAGTTTAGATATTAATTGAAGCCATGTGGCGCAATGGGAGGTGGTAGAGATTTGGAGTAAATATTTGAAGAGTAAATTACAAATGAGAGGAAATATAAAAATTAAGCTTTTGAAAGATGTTATCAAGTAGGTCCCGACGCTGTATTATTTAATTCGAATTTTCTACGTATACTGACCGTTTGGTGAAGATTTATATAAAATCAAGTGTCAGGAGAAAGCTTCTCATCGCCAATGCTCCTGCACTGCCCTAAAAATGTAGTTCCAACTTTTGCAGATTTAATGAATGGTTGAAGTCAATGAGCAAAAAGGCTTTTATTTTGTTTCATTTTGGTGAAAATGTCTGCATAAACTCTAGTTTTAGATTTGAGTTTGATATTTCTCCACGTGGTATGGCTAGTATGATAGAATGTTTTACAATGAATTCAAAGAATGATTCTTAAATTTAACCAGTCAAAGAATCAGTGTGTTTTGCCCTTGATATGACCATCCTGAATTGTGAGAATGATTCATGAATTTGACCCTTATTTCATATTTCCGTCAATTGAAGCCCAAGATGAGGTCTACGCGTCTGAGACATACTCAAACCAGCAACCAGGAAAGACATAACAAGGACAATCAACACTCAAATATTTTGGAATACATCTTGGCTAGATTAGATAAAACAAGACCAACAGAGGAACTATTCAAGTTACTATCAAACGAGTTTACAACTATGGACAAACATGGGGCACTTTGTTTCACAACCCTGCAAGACAAAGTCTCAAGTCTAAACAGATTTTTCACTTTACAAAGAATTGAACATAAAGAGTGAGAACGATTCTAGACAACGATCTTGAATAAATGGAGAGGGACATGTAAACCAATTATCAAGCAGAGCAAACTGGAAAGCCAAAGTAGGAGAAGAAACCTTTGGGACATCGCTTATTTAAAAGTCTATGTTACTCATTGCCAAAAGCTATGTCATTTACAACTTCGACACTTCACCAAAATCACTACCAAGTAGAGTTACAAATCGAAATGATGATTCAAACCAGCAGACTCTATAATGCTTGCCTACAAACAAGAAACAACGTTCACTATGTTTTGTAGATCATGTTTATTCTGTTTGCTACACACAAGTGTATGTATTTTGAGTGTCTAAGACAACTAACATTTTAAGCATACGTTATCGAACATAATACGGAAACGTTTAAGTTTCACACAGCTGATGCAACAGCTAGACTATTACAGTGTAGGCCTTCCGTCTAAAATGTATATCAAATGAATAACTAAAGTTATTCGTAATAATGGATGCTTTTGATATCATGGTGGGCTATCTAATTTTGCATGGACATTTAACAGACAAAAATGACCCGTAAAAGAAGCATTTCTAGACGTGTAATCGAAGTTCAGATTCATAGGTAGTGAGAAGATCTGCCGAAGTCAGATCACCCAAGATTGCCAACCCATTTACAATAACTGCGGAGCTGTGAGAATATCCCAAATATCTGTAAAGCATTATGTATGTTTAATTTGCATTTCTTTTTTCATTAATTATATGTTATGGATAGTTATATTTTAGAAATTGCTTTGTCAAAAATCAAATTCATTTTCTACATGATCGGATTCATTGACTGGTTTTGTAAACAACACGTTTATCTCAGTCTGAGTCCAGAACATTCTAAATACCCCATGACATGCAGTGTCTACCTGTTGTTTATTACATTTTATATTATAATTGTTGAAACAGACCTTCTAATTATAACTCAGATTTTATCTTCTAGATATTTGCAAACTTCCAGAATTAAATTTTCAATTAGGTAATAGTTCAATGCTTTAGACAATGCTAATTGTAACTAAAGTCAATAAGAGGACTATAATCTTGTTTATCTTGAAATTATATGTGCTATACGATCTGAGAAGAGGCAGTTGTAATTATGATCTAGTATTATTCTCTTTAAATACTAAGTGCTCAAAATTAATGTTCTTGGAAATAGAGACTGGGATTTTTAGCGACATTCATATAAAGATATTTTCTTAGGTATTGTTTATGTCATTTAACAAAAGACTTGACACATCAATAATATTCAAGCTATCACAGGCATGTGAACCCTTTCAATGTTGGAATTAGTTTGGAATACCAGAAAACGTTTATTCAGAACTTTAGTCATTAGGACATGTGTTGGATATTTTATGATTATTTGGGATTTGCTTCGAAATAATGTAAACAATTTTTTACAATTCCACATTATATGATAAGAACATAAATTATTTGCTCAATTTTTCAAAATATATTGGTTTTCGCTCTTTTCTATTATTTAGTTTAGACCCTAGAGTCTTAATGATATTCACATTCTTAAAATTTTCACTGGCTGTTTCATCATCAAGATTATATCAAAATTATTTTCACTCAACTGATTTGAGTAATTTTCTGCTAGTTATTTGTTATTGAAGGTTTACGGAAGTATTAGAATTGAAATGTTAAATATTTTTTCCGAAAATGTGCATACTGATCCAGTATTATACGAATAGCTGCTACATGTTCTCACAGCAAAATTTGAAAGAACACAATATTATTAATGATTTCATGAATGTCTGTATGGCTCTCATTTTCCTTTATGTATTACATATCTCTTAGACTCGACTGTGGTCTTTGAGATTGCATAGGAATTTTCAACCTTTTTAAGTATTTAGCATGTTTGACTCCGGCCTCTTCAAGTTACTTCAGTTATTTTATTTATTGATCAGCAAGGACGATTCCTAAACTAAACATTTGCTAAACTGTAATCTCCTTACCACGTTTCTTACTTTTCATGTGCATTAATTTGTTATTTGACGGAATGCTTTGGGATGTACTTTCTTTCTCTCTCCGATTTTGAGATCGTTACAAATTTGCATGACTTTAACGTTTTATTTTCTTTCTTTTCTAATACACTATTCATTTACCTCCATCACATTCTAGAAACTTGTTATCCTTTAAACACTGTTGTAAATGCATTTATATTAACGGAATAATGGTTCATGCGGTTCCAAACTGTTATAACACTCATCAAATCTTTGTATTTCAAGATTAGGTCACTGAATTGTGTGTACGTAATGTCAATGCATGATATAAGAACGAAGACGTACTCGGTTTAATTACTGATTACAGCCTTACACTTCATTGGTTAAGTTCATCTTTACCTATTCCAAAATACCTAGTTCGGTTCACCCAAAGCTGCACGAGCAAAGTGCTTGCATTACGAAACCAAATTACCTCTGGTTTTGGATTTTCAACCACAACCAGGGTTCTCGCAGACTGAACGGTCGGATTCATGTATGAATGTGGTTATTATAATAATCTCTGTACATCAGTTTTGACGAAGTGAATAAATATGTAGCGAAGCCAATTCATATGCCGGTATCCGTAATGTATAGTATTGTATTCGCATTTAAACATACTTCCTTTACAACACCACTCCGTAATTACTCTGTGTTGAGTGCAATCTTTATACTGCTCTTGATGGTGATGTCGGTTCGGAAGACAAAATTGGTTTAGGAGGGACAAAAGTTTTGGGACTAACGGATCTGCAGGAAATAGGGAGACTTTTGTAAGATCCTTCAACAGACTGGGAGAGGCAAGCAATGCAGGGTTGGACGTTTGACCATTCGACTACAGTCGTGGAACCGGAAATATATAGTGATCGTCAACTGGACGACGTGACATATATGTTCCATTTTTTTGAATAAATATTCAACATTACTATTTGAGTCAAATGACTAATTCAGCATCGCTATCCGAGTCAAAATTAATGCTAAATATATCCTACTTTGGATGAAGCGTTATTATATTTTTTTCTGTTTTTGCCTACTTTGGTGGCAGAATACTGCCTTATGAATTAGTTGTGCAAATATCCGAAACTTTGATACCCGTTGGCGATAGATTTATAGTTTACTGCATTTGTATGGGAACATATGAATTATTTTTTCGGATGTAAATACTGCACAACCTTAAGAGTGCAGTATATCCATCCGACAAAACGAGTTCAAATTTTCCCATATACATGTGGTAACGTTTGTATTATATGGTCATTTTCTTATTCAACCTAATGCTTAATTATGCTAACAAAATACACTACAAGAAACAAACTAACTGAATGTATGCCGTATTCCAAACTAAATACACAAGGCGGATTCATCATTACACAACATTAATACCTTGCACATAACTCGGTCCAAATAAATTTGAACTTAGTCGCGCTCGACATAACTTTCCAAAGAAATTTTCGTGTCCAGTTAAAATTTGAATTTGGAGCCATATTGTTAATGAATTCGCATTGCAACATCTTTTTCATTGGTTCTTGATTGAATGTTTTTCTTATTGATTTTGATTCTACGAAATTTCGTGATTATGGACTGGATTTATATGTGACAATTCCACATGAAATACACCCGATTAAAGAAGCGAGGGAGGATCGTGTTTACATATGCAAATGTGTTTCTGTTTCTGTCATTGAATGTTTCAAATTATAATGTGGGGAAAATATGAAGTTTTTCAATTGCAATTATCAGACAGACGCTATGGAATTTAATGCATATTTAATTTTGAGTGCAACAAGC
The DNA here is from genome assembly GCA_028554795.2 of Sinohyriopsis cumingii. Taxonomy (NCBI): domain Eukaryota; kingdom Metazoa; phylum Mollusca; class Bivalvia; order Unionida; family Unionidae; genus Sinohyriopsis; species Sinohyriopsis cumingii. Next base: position 135,001,839 of record CM068829.1, read on the forward strand.
AGGATGTAATTGCACTTATATCTGACATTACAGTATAATTTCCAAGTGTTTAATCAAGATTGAGAACCTATGACATGGCTCATGTAATTTGGATTTGCAGAAAAATAAGAAAGTACATTTTGAGGAAATTCAGGATGTAAAACTGTAACTATATTTTTGTTATTCATATTACCAACTCAAGAAGACAGCTTATCCCTTGTCACTGGTGTATTATTTGTAAGGGCACTTTCTGGCGTGAACTGTATAGCTAACCTAACTCAGAAACATTGAATCAAAACAGTTAACGCCAAATATGCCTAAGCAGATGGAATGTTGAAGTCCAGGAAACATCTTCTTCATTGAGAAACACATTTAATCAAACAAAACCTAAAGCGCCTACTGCGCGAGTGTACATAATTTGTTTAGAAATCAAAAGTGCGGCGTCAACGTCCATTGTTTGTTTACAATAGAAAGTAGTTCCTTTATGCACGTGAATGCAATATGAAGGTGTGCAATATTGTAAAATATTGAACGATTCTGACAATATAAATATAACGGAAAATAAAATGAGCATATAATAAGATACAATATTTCGTTCTATACAATGACCATTCATGGTGAAAATATATATATATATATATATATATATATATATATATATATATATATATATATATATATATATATATATATATATATATATATATATATATATATATATATATATATATATATATATATATATAAGTTACTTAGGTCTTAGGCTCGATTCCTATTTGAATAGTCGTTGACGTTACGTTTTCTATTTTTTCCATTTTTGAACGATATAAGTCCTTTGCAAAAGTTGTTGAATTTGGTGCGCATCATTCTATTTAATCCATTGTTGGCCTTTGTGCTCATGAATATGGTGTCAGATTTAATCAAAATTCAATTACATACCATTCATGAAATTACTTTAATTTTTTCCGATAAATCCAAATATCACCCTGCTTTACCCTGTTAGAATACATGCCTTTTATCTTTATTCGTATGGTCTAAAAAATAGTTTCAGCGATGTAGATGTCATCTTGATTTGTCCTATAAAGATTGCTCGTATTCATAAATATCATCTCCCTCTTAAGTTTTCCTATTTCTAAACTACATAATCGCCTTAGATCACTTGCCTGATTTTGAATATTTCCTCGTTAATGTTAGAAAGGTATCGCATTGCAAACATTCTTAAGTGATTTTAAAGTCTGTATCACCAATTTTACATTTCGAAATTCCAAATGTATACTTTGTCAGGTGAACAAATACACTGATGAATAATTTGTATCTGTTTCCTTTGTTGCTCATTTTAGGTCATGTATTTTGATATGTGATGAGTGTTATTATGGTCGTTATTTATATCAGGCATAAACGTTTACCCACTTTCTTATTTCCTTTTGAGTGAAGTACACCTACGGTCAAGTCTTCAGGATCCTTTCTTATTTGTTGGAGGAAGTTAATAAGCATTGGATGCTTTTGTTTCCCGACATGTCGATAATATTCTTGTTTTAGTACACCTTTCCTTCATCAAACTGCTATTTTCTGTCAGCAAATTGTGTCTTTTGAGACTTTTATTACTTGAATATTTCTTTCAAAGCATAGTGCAGAATATATCCCTTGTTCAAATGAACCTTTCGCAACCAAACTTAACTTGAGGCGATATAGAGCAATCTCAAGATCCGATCGTATCCATCGTTGTAGTTTGTATACGATTGCACGTCAACAATGTTTGTGTGCCATTGGTCATTCATGTGATTGACACAGACTTTTCTGAATGAATATACTTTTACTAGATTGCCTATACAGTTTGTAGGTAGATTGCTCAGTTAAACATTTTGAGCTTACTTTCGTTTTCTTCTCTTTGATTTGTTTCTACGGTTTATAAGCAACTGTTCTTTCAGAATCATATTAAATATGTTCTTGGGCGGTTAGTTGTTTTATAGTCTCCGATGCATCCCATTTACAGTAGAAGAAAATACCCAGAGATTTTTTTACTAGCGTTCGATTGTCTTAAGCCGTTATCTAGAAGCAATTAGTACGTACATCTACAAGGAACTTTAATTCTCCAGCGAATCGCAATATTTCTTCAAATCTTTCAAGCCTATGAATACTATCAGATTTCAAAAATACCTATGTTAGATTGAAAGACGGCAACGTCGTATAGTGGGTCACTATTTGTTGTTTTAAATATACTTTTCTTTTGAGTGAATTTTATATATCTATTTATCTTCGAACTATGTTGGAAATTTATATGAGTGTGTATTTATCGATTTCAAACCTGTAATAGTATCCTTCCTCATACAGCGCTGTCTTTATCGTCTTGTTTTCAGTGCTGATGTTGTTTATCTTGATACTCTAACTGAATCCGATAAGTAAATCTAAATCTGTATCGTTTCGCAATTTTGAACGATATCTCTTTTGATGTTTAAAGCTGACAAACAAACATTGTATTTATTTTGATTGTTGTTTTGTATCACAGCTAGATTTTACTACAATGTAGTCCCATCTCAACATAAAAAGAAATACATGTTCTCACTTGGTACTAAGATTGTTCTTTTATGTTAAAGCCATGAAATATTTATAACACCTCTCTGAAACCTAATGAATTTATAATAATATAACTTTGTGATATCATTTGTGTCGAGTAAAAAATATTTCGAGAATTTTTTTTTGCTCTCCCACTAACTGCACAAACAAGAGATTAAAATTTCATGTTGTGGTTGAATGCTTAAAGCGATTGCGTGAATTTGAATTAGCTTAATTAAATGGCACAACTGTAGGCTAATGATCATTTGCTTAAATTATACTTCGAATGGGGCCATGTAATCATTCACTTATGCCAATATCACTACAGTAGGGACCTAAAATTAGTAGATAATACCGGTTCTTTGGATCTTCAGCTTCACCGGTGGTCATTTGTATGTTTTGACTGGGGTGGCGTCACCACACACCAAAGGTAAATGGTCTTTCTTGGTTGTAACAGAGGTTCAAAATAGGATCTACACCCTGCCTTGTATCTTCACTTTTAGTTTTGTTACCCACCCCGATTCCCATCCACAACGTGATTCATTATTTTACCGCACGAAAGATAACTCATCCTTACACTTTCTTTCTGTCACGTTATATAAAACTTCGATTTCATAATCAATATATTGCATTTGTTTCATTTTGTTCACTGTGCAACTGATTAATAATCTTAAACGTTTATGCAAATGGAGTAGAACATAATAAAACAAAAGTGAGAAACATTATTTTTAAAGTTTATGTGGTCATGAACTTGGCCCCAAACGTCAATGGATTTCATGTCACTGCAGCAGGGACAGTGAACAGACCAGTTTCTGGAGCAGTTATTTCGCGAAAATAAAGCTTTCTACACAAGATGAGTAGACAGTGATTCCGACATATACTTTTCAGACAAGGTGGAGAGTGAACAGACCAGTCCATTTGTGAAAATAAATCTTTCTACTAAGCGTCACCGCAGCCTCTAACCGACCAAGGTCTCTCTAATTGGGTTATTAGTATTTGATGTCTGCATTTTCGTCGTCACCTTCCTGCTCTCTCAATCAAATATTTTATCGAGACCTATACGATATCGCGAACAAAGATCCATGAGGGGGATCACTTGCGCGCGTGAAAGGAAATTTCTAAATTTAATCATATCCATGTCCCCTGAACACCAAGTCTGATGAATGTTTCGCAGAGTATGTGCATCGACTCCAATAAAGTCGATCAGAAGATTACAGTTATCTCTGATCACTTTAGGTATTTGCGTTTATCGCTGAGTAATATATATTACATCGGTATTTTGGGGACTGCTTCTTGCAAATATCCGAGCTGGATTTGATTGTTTGTCTAGCATTACATCATCGTATACTACGAGATTATGATTACATCCATCGGGGTCATCTATTATTTCACCATGCATTTTATCTGGTTGCAGTCTGATTAATTTTTTTAAACTCCCTAAATTCTGGATCAAGCGCTCGGTAATCATAATTTATATCCTTATAATACACTACAAATATTTTTAACCATTCATGCGGAGATGATTCCAACAAAAGGTGGCGGCTGACCATGATCGCCACACATAATAACAGCAGTATTTTTTGTGAACAACCAACCAATAAATATTTTAAACATATATATTGACACTGTGCATATTTCATCCCAAATAATGATCTTAGGGATATACTTTTAGTCCATTCGTTCAGGAGTCCATGCATCTCTTTTCCATCTAAGGAGACTGTGATAAGTTTGAGATTTCACTCCATGCTCGCTCATCTGTCTGGCAAGCCTATTTGTGAGTGTCAAAACGATTATATAGAAATTTGGAAATAATTCAATCGCACGCGTTGTTTAACCAGAACCACAGCCCGCTCCCGTTAAGATAAACAGTTTTATGTCTGGCCATGGGATCATATACTGATGGTGCTGATGAAAACGCTAACATTTTACTATTTCTATAATAAATATCCTTATATTCAACATCGGCTGATGAGGAAACCCTAAGTATCTGTTATCGTTTTATTCTCCATCCGTCCCATGATGCATCAATACCAATCTTTAGGAAATCAGTATAGTTTTTATTACATCAAACGAATCTGCAGCAACTCTAACGGTACTATAAGAAAACCTGTTTATCATCGATAATAATCATACGCTAACATGGAATATCTTAAGTGAACTGTGGTGATTAACCATCAGTATAGTTAACAATTGTACCTAATATAGTGCCGTCCAACAGGTAAGCATTATTTTGGCTTATAAATGTGCCATTCTCTGTTGTATCAGTAATTACAAAATCAAGTTCGGCATCGTTGATAATTAATCTTGTGCAATATCGCTTATGATCTTATGATCCTCCTTGTGTAAATTTATCAATTTTTTTTTCTTCCAAGGTCTTTTGCAAGTTGAGTTTTGTTTTCAACTTCGTCTGGATTACGCTCATAGATTTCGTCGAGAACAGTTCTTTCAACTACAGATAACCAATCATAGGTCTGACGAAGATACATTATTGCTTCACCTACGGTTAACGAGTTTAAAACTCTTGCATCAAGCATATATTGTAATAGCAATTTTGGAGCCCAACATTTTCTGAAAAATGACAACCAAACCAAACATAAACCATCGAATGGAGATTTTATGTGAGCGAAAACGATTTAATACATGCAAATCCATTCCAATCTAAATCTCGTAAATATCCATTTGTCGCAAATCTGGTCATTAGGTGTGTTGGATGTCCGAATCTTTTTGAAATATTCAGCACACTCTCCGATCCCAAGAACACTTCCAGGATAACAAGCATCCATATCAAGTGAGATAACATCTACACAATCGTATTTGGTATTCCACAGTCCTCCATGTCCGTATTAGTCGCAGCTTAACTGCACATCAACAGGAAATTCCAATCTTGTTGGCGACCATGAATTTTTCTCCTGAGCAACTGAGGGAACGATAAAACAATTACCGAGTATATGTTCAGCATCAATGGTATATTTCGAAGCAAGATTTTTCATTTCCGAGTGTAGGATTATCTCCATTAGGCCGTTTAAACTGATCATATTTTCCATATTGGGAACTTTGAAACAACCATACAGATACGGAATCGCTTTTTCTAATTTTATTTATAAATCAAAGATATCACCGTTATAAAATTTAACAGTTCTGTCTCGCGGAAGTATTGTTACATCCATCGTCCACGTATGCGCGTTATAATCAATGATCTCTATCGAAGTTCGCTTCGATTTATATTTTGATTCGTACAAAATCACACCGGTTATTGTTTTCAATGTTATCGGAAATTTTAATCTTTTTTTGCCAGCGATGCAACGTCGTTGATCGTAGTGAAATGTTCCTTGACACGCTCCTCCCACTCATTTATTTTTCACTTCAAAGATCTCTTAGACAATTTCCACGTATCGCGTTTGTAAAATGTTCTGTAAATCGCTCAGCAACACAATTCAGCGTCGAAAGTTTCATTGGTTTGATATCATCGACGCTAGGTTTATCATTCAGCGGATATATCGCATAAACAACTGCCATCATAGGATATGCTCGTTCATAATATAGCTTGTCAACACGAGTTAGCGCTCCTTGTTTTGGAATTTTTACTTAACGTTTACGCGCGTAGAATGCGGTGGTAAAAGATACAAAGAGTTGAAACGATATTATGATAAAAAATAACGCCTATCGATCTCCCTTAAAAAACGCTGAACACTATCTCGCCAGATTTTCTCTAGTAATAAACTAATTGTTTAGACAAATAATATTACTATATAAATGGAGCAAAATGAATTTGCAACACGTCCCGCCACTTAATGAATATGAGGTATCGATTGATGGTGTAATTAGGCACTGTTGATTAAAAATAAACAGTCGGTCCTGTCATTAGTACTGGTTATTTTAAATTTACTGTTGGAAAAATATATCTCTGTCACAGTTTTTATACGAGTGTTTTCACGGACTAAACGGAATGGAGTTGTGATTGATCGTATTGATTTGAATCCAAAAATAATGTTTTGAGTAACTTGCGGGCTAATGCACAAAGTCAGAATTGCAAAATTGGTGGTACTGGGAAAAACAATAATTTGCCCAACACGGCTAAATCTGTGAATGTGGAGACTGCTGAAGAAAAAGAATTCCCATCGAGATATGCAGCTGGTAAATATTTCGATATTTACCGAACTTCAATGTCCTATGTCGCAAATAACATAACAAAATCAAAGCTTTCATAGAAGTATAAACACAAATATAACATTTTTGTATATCCGGACAGACCCTGATTCTAATTTGGATCACTTTTGAATTTTTTACTACATCAAGAGACATAACTGTCAGGGATACGTACAGCGATTAAAGAGTAACATTGCTGGTATTTTACAACACTATTCATATATAAATGAATTTTTTTCCTTGTTTTTTTTCCCTTCATTTTGGAGATAACCATATCGGCATTACAAACTACGAATAATATTTCAGTATGTCTCTCCTAATGAAAGAAGGAAATACCCCTATCGTACGACATAGTAATTCAGCGAAGGGAAATAACTCTGTGAGGTAAATGCAGAGAGTGTATTTTACAACTATTTTCGTTTATAAATGAAATATTTCTTTGTTTGTTTTTTAAAATAAAAATAACATCATTCTTGTTTCTCTGATCTTGACAGGTTCCTTACCTCTCCCCCGACTTTATCAGGGAAAATAAACCACACCCCCTGCATGAGATATTTCTGGATTGAATTATACATATCTTTAACTATATAAGGAGTTCCAGTTATAAGTGGGTTCACCCTATTTGCTCGAACATCAACGGACAAATGTATAGCTTCCCACCATATCACCACGCTGTGGGTGCTATTTTGCATTCCCGGGGCTATTTCGTGGGAGGGTGTGCAGAAATCTGTTGAACGTAGAGAATGCCCAGTTTGTGTGTGTCTGTGTGCGTGTGTGTACACGTAATATATTACTCAGCAATGAATGTGTTTAGCCGGCACAACATATGACCTTAACTAATTTAATTCTACATGAAAATATTGTAAATAGGTGTAAAACAAACATTTAATCAGATGTAAATACATGTAAACAAATATGTAAATAAACATGTAAAGAGGTGTAGATAGATGTAAAAAGATGTAAATGCATGTAAATAAACATGTAAATAAATATGTAAATAGATGTAAATACATGTAAATAGATGTATATTTGTAAATACAGAAATAACTTCACCACTGTAAGTAAGAATCTCTGAAAATGTAATTAAACCTCATGAAACAGCGGCATTGTTCTGACAAAGAACTTTAGCACTGTAAAGTGAGTCAAAGTGGAGGTGTATGTATTTTCGTCATTAGAGATGCCAGAATTACATATGCAATTAAGTTTGTTAAGATTATATATTATGCCGTTCTAAATTTTAAACATATATTTACTATTAACGAATTCTGAAAATATTAATGCGATTATATCTGCAATTGAAAAATTACGTGATGATGGCATCCAAACCTCTGATCAACTTGATCCTGAAAAAAGTATTTATGATTTTGAATCACTGCAGGAACGAAGACGCCAGGGTAGATTTAAATTACTAGCAGAATGCTGGTTTATAAAATAGCTCCATCAGTCAATGACACAATCGTTGGCGACTGTCGATGACACACGCGACTGAGAACATTAGATCAGAGTTGTCACACGAATACGAAAAGAAAGATTGTGAATGCGTGCGTAAGATAGTTAGGAAAGATTACGGCCGATTGTAAACAATCGGAAAGTGAAAGTGAAAACGGTGACACCGTCGATGACAAAGTCATTGGTAACAGCTTAACAAAGTGAAAGTGTGAACCTGGTGACTACGTCCTTGAGGAGGCCATCGGGAGAATAATTAATTTATGACTATAGTACAATTTTTTTTTTATTCTAATACTTTTTAAGCTTATCAAATTTTAGGCGAGAATGTGCATAATTCAGACTTTGGTCTGTATCGTACACAATCGTAATAATATGTTCTCGCTGCAGCTCATTTAACTGTTCCTGCATTAACCAAAATTAAGCATCGCCATAATCATCAATAAGTCTATTAACACTAAACTTCTCTGCGTGTGGAAGTGTCGAGATTCTTCTGACGGCAATTTAGAGCACCTCTTTGTTGTATACCTAAATTCTCGCGTGCGTATTGGTACAGATAGAATACCCCACAAATAATTGCTCGTTAGCTCTGACAAGGTGGACTCAGAATATATATATATATATATATATATATATATATATATATATATATATATATATATATATATATATATATATATATATATATATATATATATTAGAAAGTCATGATTTTCTCAGGACGACGCTCTTCGATCTTATTAATAACTTATTGTAAGAAATTCTCCTTTAAATTAAGCAGGTATCCACGCTGATCAGTAAGTTTGAAACGTATCCGTGACAACAGCGGATTACGACATCGCAGATAAACTGGATTAACCAGTTCTAACGTGATTAACATCCAGGTAGAGCTTGAGGTGCAAATTAATATAAAATAAGTCCCTGCTGAGCCTAACTGAATTTGTCAAGATCTACCTTATATCTACCATTGATAACATCAGATACAAGATTAACCGCTATTGTTGTTGTGATATTAAGAACACCTGGTGAAATATATCAACCTCTACCTATGGATCATTGTTACACTTGAAGTTGTTTGCCGGTGGGGCTATTTTTATCCATATGGTAAAGATTTGTCGAAAATATTCAGAGATAATATCACTGATTTTAATAAGATTTCCATAAAAAGTAAACTTTGGTAAATCAGCCTCAGTTACTGCCATAACCCTTAATAGTTCTAATTTGACTGTTTGTTCCATCATATTATTGGTGAATGTGTCGGTTGAATCAATAACAGACTGTACATATTTACGGTTATAAGATTCAAGATCATCCTCGATTTTATTTGTGTTTAATGTGTGAAATAATTCCCCCACGAAGTTTCTCATTGGGATATTCTATTACATACCCGGTAAATGTATTGCCTAGCTAATATATACTAGCATTATTATGGATAATACTGTCATTAAATAAATTTGTAATGTCATCGAAATGATATTCAGGCTTTTTACCAGTAACATCGATTTTAAACTCCCAGAATATATCTGTTGTAATTCCATTATCATCAAGAGTAGCATTTGGTATATGAGCCGAACTCGTGCTCATGTACACCCACATGTATCCATCACCAATATATCTCAGATAGGGTACTCTAAATTATTCTTTTATGTATGAATTGCAATCACTGAGTTGAGCTTCTGGTGATCCTTGATGAACAGGTCCTATCTCTGGCCATCCTAAATCGATTCGGATCAACTGCTGATCTATATCAAGGGCGTATTCTAGAGAATTGATTTCCATTGTGGCTGATAATGTTGGTTCGTGAACTGTGATAGAGATCTTGGTTGCTTTTGCTTGCAACCAACCGAATAACTTTGAGCTAATATTTGGCCAGCTATGATACACTCGCTATTGTGCTAGTGAGATTACCTTTGCTGGAATCTCAGTTCCCAAATAGAACAGATCAACGATGAGTTCCAACGCAGAATTAATTCTGCGTTGCAACTCATCGTTGATCTGTTCTATCTGATAACTGCTCGTAGATATGTTTACAACATTTCAGCTGGTGTTGCGTCGGGTTTATTTTTGTACGCAAATACCAATGAAGTATTTGCTTGCAACCCATCCAATGACTTTGAATTAATATTTGACCAACAATAACACTCGCTATTGTGCTATTGCGATTTCCTTCGATGGAATCGCAGTTGGAAAGCTAACGTTAACTCGGGTTTGGATGAGTTTGCTGGTGTCATAGTGGATGTTGGAGGAGTTGTATTAGCAACGACTTATTGTAGTAATTCTGATGACGTAGTCGTTAGCGACATTATTATTATTTAAATCAGGGAGATCTAATATCTATTTTCATAGACGACAAGGGAGACTCAACCCTGTCTCCTGACACAGTCGATGACGTAGTCATTGACTCATGGTAAATCTTAATCATTTATGTGAATTTTTGATCTGATATTACTCCGTCATTGAGACATGATGATATCAACGAAGAAAATTTGGAATTTGCGTGAGTCGTCGCGGACAACTTCGTTGTGTGCAAGTGTAATTTATTAACCGCGCACGTAGACATTTTTGCGATGATATTAAGAATACCGGCGATTCCGGTTGCAAATGAAGCACCAATTCCTATCACTGGTGCTAACATGTATGCGGTTGATAATGCACCGATGACCGTCTGTTCCAGCGATGACTGAGCATGCAGAATATCCAATTATGTCGGTAACAACGACACGTCTGATATATTTGTTTGCTTTGCTGTATACTCGTCAATTATATTTTTCAGTTTCGTTTGTCGATGTTATACGTAGCACTGTTAAATAAAGCCATAGCTCCGTTGTCGACAAAACCAACTCGATCACCAATTCAATATCCTGTGTGATCTGCTTTGAAAAGTTTACCTTATATCTCACTGATTGCATCTGCGGGAAAGAATATCTACTTGTATCCTGAACGTGTAATTCGTTTCTTCCACTCGAGTAGGGTACACGCACATCAAACGAATAATGCTGACCATCACGCACCGATTTATCCTTATGAACTGGTGCATCCATGTCAAATGCTGGATTAGATACACGCTGTGAACATTTTATTATACTTGCAATCGTATAACACGAAGACCACATCCCACTATTAAACTTGCGGTTATTTTTTTTTCTTTTTTGAAAATGGTACACCAGCTAGCTCTGATAGTTTTTATTTGCAATTTGATTTATTATTTTGCTGATATTAGCAGACAAAACTTCAATACCGAGTAATTTTACTGGCTGCGGTTTTCGTCCTATTAAAGATGCTAGTCAATCCTTCATTGCTGAGAATGCTTTACCGGCTACATCACCAACAGCAACAATATCTTTATCACAAACAACGTCAATGGCTTTCATTCCCAGTTGCTTTGCAATCGGTATTGCTTTTGGGGCCTCCTTCTAATTAGATCCGGAACAACATTACCGAGTCCATCTCCGTAGATCACTTTATATGTTGGTAATTGCGAATTTATCACCCTGACCATTACAGGACACTTTAGCATTATGTATGATCATCTTATTTTATTGTCATTGATCTAATTGCATACCCAAAATCACTGCGGTAATCATCAACGATTTCATCAATGAGAGACCGATAAGCATTAATGTCCATGATACCGCCTGTAAATAATGTCTGACAAATAACAGCTGCTTCGTTGATGATATCTAATGTATTATTGCCGGCTCGTCTTCTACCGAATAAAATTTCTAGTCTGTCCACATGGGCAAGAACGTTATTGGGGCATGAAGTTATAAGGCCACTTCTTCGAGTAGCAATACCACTTCGAGTGGCACCGGGATCCAGATTTGTATCATGCCATTCTTCCTCTTCATCACCTGGTGTTAAGAGTTCCATTTTGTTTTTTATACTTGTTTACTTCCTGTTTGAATTTAACAAAATTTTCATCATTTACTTTGACCTAATGAATATTATTAGCGACGAGATATACATCTGAAATCCAATTGTCACGTTTCATATTTCTAAGACATTTGGGTTTTAGATATTTCTGTCTTTTATCTTGTACATAAGCGGTGATACCTATTGTTTGGTCCGGATCCCTGATAGCGCTAAGACCTTCAGGCGTAAATTTATCCATAAAATTAGTTTAAGCTTTTGGCGTCGGAGAGGATTGTGGTTGAGGACGTTGCGAGCGTGGTGGTAGAGTTGTTTTGTCTGTTTTGTTTTTTTCAAGACTGATTTACTCTATCGTCCAGCTTGTTCAAGCTGCATCTTCATTGCTTCTTCTTTTTGTCTCCTTTCCTGTTTTAGTCGTTCAATATACACATTTACTGACTGGTTAAAAATGTTAAGCTGATATACATCTCTCATATCTGATCTGCGGAGTATCAGTAGCGATGCGATATACATCCTCAACCCAATCGGCAGATTTTGGAGTGTTAACATATTTGGGTTTTACTCTGTGATGATATCCAAACACGGCAATACTAATTATTTGCTTAGGGTCTTTGATGGAGCCATACCCTCAAGCGTAAATTTATCTATAACGTTATTTTAACTTTTGGAGGAACTTGTTGTTGAACTTCAGGTTGTGGTTGAGCTGACTGAAGATGACCAGGCAATGTCTCGAGAGCTTTAGTGTGTTGCTTCAGTTGCTGTAACAATTTTCTTTGTTGGTTCGACAATTGGTTTAAATAACTGTTCTGCACCTTCTGTAAATTCTACCTGAGACTCACAACACTCTAGTAATTTTTGTTTGACGAGTTTAGCTGTGCGATATTACATGGTCAGAGTTATTATTATTTAATATAATAATAGTTTAATTACACCACAGCAGTATCATCAGGAAGGGGGGTGGTGAAAATACAGACATCAGATAATACAAACCCAATTAGAGAGACCTCGGTCGGTTAGAAGTCTCGGTGACGCTTAGTCACCATCTACTTATTTTTTGTTTGAAGCTTTATTTTTACAAACTAGCTGCTCCAGAAACTGTTCCGTTCACTCTCCCTGCTGCTTAACCCAACCCCAAAAGGCACACACACGAATGCACATACACATACTGCAAGTACAAAGAGGAGACCGTTTTTGTTTTCTTTTCCGTGTCAAATTAACTTTGACATTAATATTTTGTATCCTTAGTCAATAACAATCGTCCTAGAAAAAAGATCTCGATATCTTAATTTCTCTATATATGACTCAACCAGCCTACATTCATCAAAATCCATAACTGGCAGTCTTAAAATGTATATGACCTCCTAGGACCTCATATAATCAACATATATCTCTCTTTTCCTCTATATCAGTTGAGTGAAGCTATATTGTGAATGAAACATGTAATGGCGGGAAAAATACCTTTTGGATGAAGGTAGGTTGTGCGAACCAGCCACTGAGTTTTGTGAAGGCATGTGACTTTACATTGATATTACAGTGCAAAGACTGTTAGTTGTATGCAGGTTAACTAAACAATGAACTTAACCGTTTTTGAGAAAAAAAAACAATAGATTATTTTCTTTGCTTCTACAGAAAACCATCCTTAACGTTTGGTGACGGATAGAGAAAAAGGTGTCTGGTTATCATGCAGAAACTACAAAGGAAAGAATGCAGACGGAGGAATATCATCATAACACCTTATATAACACAATGCACGTGTAGATGCTAAATTCTCCTCATTCAAATGTTAAGATCTTACATGTCTGATTGTTAAATGGTGTAGGAGGAATGTTGCAACGATTGTGCTTTGTACGACTCGGTGTCATGTTCTATTACATTTATTCTAAACTTGACAAGGTCAGTGGTCGAGTCTTCATATAAGGAAAAACACATTTAAGTTTTCGCAGCTATCTTTTCCAAATTTCTTATATTTCTCCAATAAATGAAAAACTATTCATTTTCTGCAGCAATAGATCTGGTTAGTGGAAAAATCCTTGCCGTTACAATTGCTGCAACAAATGAAGAAATACTGATTTATTGCATTTTTATTTAATGTTGCTACATACCATATATATTTCCCTGTGACACTCTGGAATCGGCCACCTGTAAGATAGAAGTATATAATAATCATGCATACTCTCGACCATCAAGTGTTTAGTGGATATTGTCATTTTAATAGATAGGTATAGTCTCACTTAAGCGTCAGGGTTATTGGGATATCTCCCGATTACCAGTGAATCTGAACTAAGCCATATTTCCTAACGATTTGTAGGAAGGCAGTTCTTCGACCTGGTGCATCATTATCTCATAAAATAACAACTATCACGACAGATATAATTTTTGATGATGTTGGAGATAAGCGACATTTCATTATTTTTCTTTATATAATTTTTGCTACAGATGCTTGAACATGACATGAATACGACCACTGTCTTGGCACGTTTGCCCATTCATATTTTGTATCACAAACATAATCCGCTCTACCCCACCCCATCAACAATTCCTCTCTTTTTGGTCTGAATCCCTATATTTTGACGCATACATTTTCATACAATTGTGCTCAAACGCGGGAAATTCGCGTGCTGCGATAGCTGGCGTTTTTCTGTACTAACGTCCACAAAGATAAAAATTTAGGAATCAGTCTTACAAGGACAAATCGCGTGTCTTTGAAAACTTTTCACTGAACAGCGTATATTTTAAAGCTTAGTGACAACAAATGGTCGAAGATTAGTATTCTGCAGTTAGGTGAGGGTTGAGGGCTTGTTCTTATAGAAAACAAAACCTTATCATAGTTTTGTATCATTCTAAAATTGCTATATTTTCTCTGCGTAAACATTGGCCAGATTAGAAATTATTAATTTTAAATCGTACGGCCTTGGACACAACCACGTCACTCGTTCTCCAACTAGCGTATATACACAATATATCAAATATGTCCCTAAATACACATTACTTTATTTAATTATTTGCTGATTCTGCATCACAACAGCATACAATGTGTGACTATCCAACGACCATTTGTCATGCTCGAACAAACTGAGATATTTGATGTTTTATCACTCGACCCTAAGTTTCCATAATAAATAATAAAATTAGCATATGTAATGTTTGTTATTCCTTGCACTATATTGTTAGCCATGTACACATTATCTTACGACTCTATGGACACAAACTTAAGTAACAGAAAAAAGCAAAATCAACAAGTTTTTTAAACTTTAGTAAGCAGTTTAAGTTTCAAAGTTAAAAATGAAATATGTGAGAGACTCACAGTATTTGGAACATATCTAAACTAGTATATCGAAAGGACCACATACGCCTAAACGAATGTAAAGTTCCTTATAAATTTCAATACTAGCGTTTTGGCCGATAGAATTTCTAATGTACACCTTACGCATTTTACTTTTAGTTTATTTTATATGTTGTTTCTTTTTCTCTGTTCGATTCAAAATGTCAGAAAATCGTGAAATTAAAGTGTGCTCAATTTAAAAAGTCAGTAAATTTACTTTGGTGTAGGTCTACCTTAGCAGTACGTAGGGATTTTTCGTCTAGAAATAGAGCGTGACTAAGTCACCTGACACCTAAAAATGTAGTCCGTGGTGCAAATCGCAGGTAGACAAAGTATTTTCACGTTAATTTCTGAGGCAATACAATATTAATTACTGCTGTTACCGATACGATGAGATCATTTTAGTGCACAGCAATATACTATCAAAGAAGAATTGCAGTTTTTATTCGCCATATTTAGATCAATCGATAAAGCAAATGATTTGCTGTGTATGATGATGCTATAGTGTTCTCTATTCCTCTGTCTTTTTCTTCTCTTATGCTATAGTTAGATATATCTCGAGAAAAAAATTGGAGTGAAGAAGTATTCCAGACAGTATCGTTTGTAGCTCAAATTATATGACCCTATTATTGCATATATGGTCATGCAATTGCATGTGTGCATCAATAAGCATAACAAGTAAATATTCTTCATAAATTTGCTATTCCAAGTATTTGGATTACACTATTCAAGCAAACTCGATTTTCGGTGTAGAACCTTTGCAGACCACATTTGAAGCCACTGGCAATGACAACCGCTTCTGGTGGTGGTCTGCGACTTTTTGTTTCTCGAAATGCTCTGTCGGTCATCTGGTGATCCCATTCCCGACGTAAATATCAACTGCATCCAAAGACCCCACTTTCATTTACTACCAGTTAGAAGACAACTATGTTGTTTTCTTAGATCGTAGTTACTCTTCGCTGTTGTGAATATATATATATATATATATATATATATATATATATATATATATATATATATATATATATATATATATATATATATATATATATATATATACATACATATATATATATATATATATATATATATATATATATATATATATATATATATATATATATATATATATATATATATATATATATATATATATATATATATATATATATATATATATATATATATATATATATATATATATATATATATATATATATATATACTGTCTAGTTAAATGGAAACAATTAGAAAAAACAATATATAGTAAGAAAAATAACATACTTGAAAATGGTGCAATGAAGACGCTTTTGCTAATATACTGAATAATATCCAAAGCTATTTGTGTGAAGATGATTTCCGTCTCTGTAATGAGTTGATGTAAGAGCTGTACTTGCAAAGTGCTCATAAATGGGCACTACGAGAGGAAAGATCCAAGGTTTCTGCATCAAGGCTTCTCTTGACGAGATAGACATTTTACTGCTAAATGATATTTGCCGCAGCAGCAGGGCTTACATAAGTTATTTATTTAAGCAGCCTTTGCATAAAATGGTCAACACTTCAGTTCTCCTACTTTTTCTGCGAGAACAAGTCCAAGCAATTGCTACTGCTGTTCTACGTACTTGCTCATGACCTAATTCTTGTCATCTTGTATATTCACTCTCTCACATATCATTGTATACAACTTATTTGCATAAAATAGTGATGCAGCTGCCATCATGTTTGCTAATATGGTAGATAAAATTCATCAAAGTCTTGACAATACTTTTCAGGAACAGTTTTAGCATCGGTATGAAATGTCATAAAATCGTGACACGCTTGTCGAAACCGGCAGCAATGGCAGTACTTTGGAGGATGGAATTTCTGAGGCTCATCTTAATAGGAGCGTACTAAAACAGGCGGGAGCAGGTATGAAATCTTAAGGATGTCTTGAAAGAGAATGACAAAATTTGCTACGACTACTGATTGTGCAAATACGGCTACCAGAGGCAAAACAAATACATATTCTTCAGCAACAATCCTGGTGACTACAGTTCATGATTATTTTCCGAGCGCAATAACACTTTCTGCAGGCATCAGCTTATTATCGCAATTCATTGGTAATACCATGATTATATCGGCTACAGTTGTCTGTTATGAAGACTAGTTGCACAATGACTAGCGTCATTAACATGCATTCCAGAAAGAAAACTGGCCTTGCTACGCCACCGAAATAAAATAACGGCGAAGCTATAAAAAAATGTAGTTCGGGCCAGACAGCAATATAGCGTTGAAATCTCCAACTACTGTTACCAACAGGAAAATTGGGATCGTTGGCGATATTACTGTTGGTAAGTCTTTGCGTTTAGTTTTTTATTTTGTCGCAATCGAGACTCATCTTTATTCCGGTGTCATCCAAAACATCGTATTAACCATAAAACATACAAATGCCCGAAGGTTTTAGACTCACCAATAGTGTGAATTCAAGCCTGTTTTTGCTACCTGCTAGAGTCAACGTAAATCTTGAGCAATTAAGAATCGTAGGTGTTCCCACAAAAACACGGATGCGACAGCAAAGCTCTATGCAGATCTAAGCAAGAAAAATACAATAGGTCACATTCCACTGCTGCCGTCTAACTCCCATCAAATATGTGGTTTCAGCTACACCTGAATATAGCCACTTTTATACGAGGCAACCAATGGTGTAATGGAGGTGTTTTACATTTAGGTCAATTGTTTTGTGGCAGTGCCTATTTGTCGTTTCTTAACTTAAAGGCAGAATTACGTAACTGAATCCATCGACAACTGTAGTCTATAAACATGGAATGTATGTGCCTACTGGACTTCACTTTATGGTAGTACTAGGACCTCTAGTCTATCTAAGTTTCATATTGCATGCCCTGATTCAATAAAATATCGAATTATTGATTGTGTTGCTTTTATGCAGTGCCAAACAACCCCTCTCTGAACTACTTTCAGATGTTTATGCTAGATAATCTTGTGTGACATACTTATTTAATACCTTCGAACGTGTTAGTATTGCTCTGGATCCACAAGCATGTAAGCAGCAGTAATCGTTCTGATGCGAGATGCCATTTCGAATGACGTCCTCTGAGTTCCATCCCGCTGGAAACATGAGCAAATCATCTTTTGCCTTTATGCATTCAGATATTATTCGTTTGTCGTCAAGAGTATACATAACTATACTGCATGATTTAAAGATATACATAACTATACTGCATGATTTAAATAATTGCTCGCCATGCCAAAGCTTTGTTCTTTGACATGGCGTTCTGTATTACTTTACAGTAGCCTGGCTGGTGAACCATGTATGTGTACGTGACCTTAAATATTTTGCAAGGCAGGACATCGACTGGCTTTTTGTCTGGACCACGGCTAGTAATAGCATCAGCGCCATCAGAATCATCCCCTGGCATTCTCTCAACGTCAACAATAACGTAGCCGTGCTAGCAGTGCAGCCAAAAATCATGCGATGTTAATGACTATCAGAACATTCACATATGAACGGCAATCAGTTATAAAACCTCTGGCAAAATCCTAGTTGTGTTTGTGAACACTTTCGTAAAATGGTATAAATAAGCAACTCGTTTGAATTGACTACTAACTTAAAGCCATATAACATTAGCGGTAGATAATATTCTGACAGCCTGTCGATTTCTCTAGCAAAAGGACACGTTAATTCTAAAAGAAGAATCTTGTTATTGTCAACCATGCAGCCATAAGGACTATACCAAAACTACCTGTAACATAAATACAGGTGTCGCTGTGAGCCTCCATCAAAGTTTTGTCATCATCAACAACTCTGGCGAATTTCTGTTTGATGCATTGCGATTTCACAAATAGTTCCAAGATAGCCTTGAAGTACATTGGTTATACAATATGCGTGCATTTAATTAGGCATACATTTTATTAAAACTGGTATATTGATAGCAAAACTATGACTGGCATACATTGTTATGTAAACTGGTAATTAGAAAACAATCTGACAACGCAAAATAGTTTTGTGCCTGACTGTCCTCCGACTGTTTGTAAATGAAAATGGAGTCTTTAAATGAAGTAGACAGAGGCGTTACGAATGGAATGAACCAATGGCTGGCCGAGCTTTTCGGGTAACAAAAATTGCAAGTCATCATCAGAAACCTATATCCGCAAACACAAGCGATTGCCATATATAGTGGCTTCAAATACGGTTTGCAAATCTTCTACAGAAAAAAAGTGAAGTCGGCAGAGGGCGAGTCAATTCCGTGTGCTCATAGCCCCACTGCGTTCCAAGCTCAACTTTCATCTACTACTACTACTTCTATTTTTAATGTTATGCAATAATAGCCCATTTTGAAGTTTACGTTCCCTTTAGATTCTTCATACAGTTTAGAATGATACATTATTTTGTATCCACGTAATTGAAAGAACGGGTATGTTGTTAGGAAAGTGCACATATCCCACAGACATTTGTGTAATGTCATGTATCTGTTCACTTTTGCAGCCTTTTGACAAACTATTTATTTTGGACTTTCCTCGTACAGGCTGAACATCTGTGAGCAGTAATCATATTGGTCACGTATTGCCCATAAAATCAATCACAGATTTGCAAACTCCGGGTCCTCTCGCAGAAATTAAGAACATCATGAGGTCATATCGGCATGTTCATGGAAGGCTGTATTCCTCACAGAGGATGACATGTGAGTAGTGAAGTGGGACGATATAGCGTCAAGGGGAATTAGCATTAAAAACTAACCTGGCACGATATAGCGTCAATGGGACATTTAACATTACGAAAATCCCTGGGACGATATAGCTACAAAGGGAATTTAACATGGGAATGTAACATGGGAAAAGAACATTAGTTTTTCCCATTGTCCCTATAACTTGACAAACATGACAAACATCATAGACATTATAGGGACAAGGGGGAATGGAACAGAGTCGGGACGCTATTTTAATACGGTCCCGACCTTATGGGCCTATGAAAATTGAACATAGGAAATTTAAGCAGGAAGGAGTCTCTATTTAAAAAAGGGGTAGGTATGAAAGTCAAGGTCTTCTCGGGGCATATGAAGGGGCCCTGAAAAGGGCCTTTGGGTTTATGTTAACATACCCTACTGTTAACAGAGAGGGAATCTTTGAGATGTTCTTCTTTTCCTCAAACTACGTCTCACTTCAGGGCCGTACACTAACACCCTCTTGCCTCTCCACGTAAATCCTTCGTATCCACAGGCTTGTTTCTGTCCTATGGACAATAGTCCACTTGGATCGGGCATACATCGGTATGTCAGTCGGAACATCATCGATGAGATTAAAGTAGACGATTCAACTGTAGTCCATATGTTGGGGTGCCGAGAACAGGTGAAGGAATGCAGTGAACTGCGCTTATTTATAGGGAGAGGAAGGATTGAAACGGATCGAGTTGGTTAACCAATCCAAACACGAGTTACAAAATTCATTCAGCCCACGTCCAATTCGAAGACAGCAGTCCGTGACGTCACATTTCCTATATAGATTCGCTAGCGCCTGTGCGCGGTCTATCCATGAGGCAGTTTTTCAACATGACGGAAACTCAGAAAACGATAAATTAAGGTGCACCAACCGTGGAGACTACCCAAGGGAACCCGGACTTACTTTCAGAAGAGGTGAATTGGGATTTTGTGGATTTTCTTACCTCCCAAGAATTTGTTCTGGAACGAGTACCTTCGCCACCTTCTCCTTCTTTACCACACGTGAAAAAGTTTAGACAGAGACAGAAAGAAGATAAGGAGAAATTTATACAACAGCAAAAGGAAGCGGAACAAGCGTTTCTCCAACAGCAAAAGCAGCAAGAAGAAGAGGTAAGAAAGAAACAACAAGAAGAATCAGAAGCAAAGAAATAAGGGTGTGAAAGTCAAACGGTCAATGTACTATTAGACATTTTAGCAGAGTTAAGAAGTCTGAAACAAATGTATCAGACTTCCTTATTACGACCGAAGAGAATACGACCTTCCCGAGCTAAACACTCCAACCCTGTGACTAAGCCTACCGTACCACCCTTAGTGATTTCAACCAAATCATCATGATCATCAACATTACGCAGTCCAGAAGTAAACCTTGGCCGTGGCAAAGGCTTAAGGATTAAGGCAGTTAGAGTTGATAGTTTAATGATTGTTTAAACTCACCCATACACCCAAAGGCCCTTTTCAGGGCCACCCATATCTCTCGAAAAGAGATAGCCTTTCAATTGCCAACATCCATTCAAATTAAAAAGAAAAAAACAATTTGTTTTACCCCTATAGTACGTGTCTGTGTATGAGTGCGTGAGTATAGCTTCTTATTTTAAAAACAAAACGCAAAGACACTTACCTTTATATCTAATTTATTATTTTATAAATATTTACAATTCAATTCACAATTCACAACATAGCACTTTGAATAGTTCATAGACTTCTTCTGTCTCTTTGTTCATTCTCTCTTTTTTCAATTTCGTCACAGTCACAGTCTTTTCCTCCTCTTCCTCCTCACTTTCTTCCCTTCTTCTTTTCTTCTCCTGTTTCTTTTTCTTCACCTGTCTGCTTTCTTCGTCTTCTTCCTCTCAATCACTCTCCTCTTCTTCCTGCTCCTCTTGTTTCATAGGGCAATCTGGAGACCAGTGTCCTTTTTCTTGACAATGATAACAGATATCTTGACTTTTGTCTCTTTTAACCCCTGTTTTGCTTTTTTGTCGGTCTGTACACTCTGACGACCAATGCCCTTTCTTCTGACAGATATAGCAAGTATCTTGACTTTTATCTCGAAAGGAAGGAGACCAGTCCGACGGCTGGTCTGAAGACAATTTTAATGACCTCTCGCAAAGCTCTGATGAAACGTTCGATCTGGGTAGTCTCTTCCATCGTTCTGCTCGGTTTGAGAGTGAAATGAATAGTTTATATACGCTGGTCTGCCATGACTATAAAGCAGCCCATGGTGTTTAAACTTTAGTCATTTGACTTTTTGATATCAAAATGAAACGATCCAATTCATTTGAGAAGAAAGAAGAAGAAGAAAGTAAGAGGGAAGTCTTGGCACAAATTCATGCCAATGATTTTGAAGAGGACATGAGAGAACCAGAATTCAAACCCAGAGAGTTTTCCTCTAAACAAAGTTCACCATCCTTAGTCAACCCTGAAAAATACTATTCCTTTCGAGAGATGGAAAAGCGTCCATCTAGAAAATTTAGAACTACGGCTTACACATACACGGTAAAGATTTCAAGTCCGAAGTACCGTTGGAGAAAGCAGAAGGGTTCATCACCGAGATGTGGGATTCTTTGCTCGCCTCACTCAAGCGACAATGTCAACCCAAAGAAAACGATCGCTTGAGACTTTCAATACAACACGACGGCTTGAAATCCCCTGTTTGCATCCAGTTTAGCAGCCCTGCAGAATTGACCGCTTGCAAAGTCATAGACAAGATTCAACACGTGCAACAATCCAATGACCAGTTTGACATCACCGATGGAGAAGCCACACTAAGCATGACCCACGTCTCTCCTCCTCAAGGGACTGGACAACGCAGAAAAATGTTATTGCTGAACGGTCTTCGCAGCATCAAGCGTAGCCTCGTCCAAATTCACAATTCTCAAGACCAGATGAATTTAGCCAGGGCTATCGTGGTGGGACGAACCTATGCCGACAAGAACTATGGCTTTAACAATCGAGAGCAACACAAACATTGTTGATCAAAATACTCAGGTTGTTTAGCTTCTAAACCCTGTCTGGACGAAGGAAAAGAACGAGTGCATTGTTCAGCTTGTCTGCGCACGTTTGTCAGTCCTGCCTGTTACCAACAACATTTGAAGACACAAGGTTCACAGAAGAAATGTGCTTGTCAACTCCTGAGATTGTGCCCCACGTGTGGACAAGGCATATGTACCAATACTGCCAAGGTACACGTATGTTCAGGAAAGAACAAATGTCACATTTGTTACATTTGTCACAACATCGTGGACTTGGAACACCTATGCTACATGCAAAAATACAAACCCCAACAAGAGAAAGAGGATGGTCACAAGAAGAAAGGCAATTTCATCTTTTCCGATTTCGAATGCATGCAATAGACCGGTATTCACATTCCTAATTTCTACGTGGCTCATCGAGCGTGCGAGAAGTGCATTCAAGAACCTATCTTCAGTCATTGTCCTCACTGCAGTAAGATTCCTGGAGGACGTGAAAAAACTTTCGGGGATTAAACACGCTAGCCGATTTCGCTCAATTGGTCTTAGACCCCATCGAAAGACGTGGAGCCAAGAGGACATTGAACGTTACGGAAATTGTCATTGTCATGCCACTGTGATGGCTCACAATTTCTCCGGATACGATGGACAGTTTCTTTTGAGATACTATACGGAACATGGTACCGAGCGTCCTAAAGTCACTTTGAACAGAGCCAACATCATTTTCGTGCAAGTGGGAGAAATATAGTTTAACGATTCGATGAGCTATTTGGCCATGCCTTTGAGTCGAATGCGTAAAACGTTTGCAATGACAGAAATGGCTAAAGGGTACTTTCCACATTTTTTCAATACCGAAGTCAATCAACATGCCGTTCTAACCCATTTGCCTGAGGCTCACTATTACGACCCCGACAACATGCGTACCGAACAAAGAGAAGCTTTCTACGCTTGGTACCAGACCTATGCCTCCGACCGTTTCGACGTTCAGGAAGAAATGTTAAAGTATTGTCGTTCCGACGTTGACATTTTACGGCGATGCTGTGGAAAATTTCGAGAACTTTTCATGAAACATGGAGGGGTCGATCCTTTGAAAGAAGCTTGCACCATTGCCAAAGCATGTTCCTTAGAGTACCGACAACGATTCGTACATGAAAAGACCGTGGCTGTCATCAGTCCTCAATCGACCAACTATGTTAAACGTCAATACTTGGTCAAAGCCCTACGCTGTTTACATTACTTGTGCGACAGAGAAGACAAATGGATTCAGCATGCCCGCAACGGAGGGGGCGAAAAGACCATCGGAACGTATTCGGTCGATGGATACTACTTAGAAAACCCCAAGATCGTGTACGAGTTTAACGGTTGCTTATTTCACGGATGTCCCGTCTGCTACCCTGATCGTAACACTAAAAATCAGTTTTTACATCGAACCATGGAAGACTTGTACCAGGCCACTTGTCAGCGACGCCTAAATTTAGAACAGCAAGGATACCAAGAAGTGGAAATGTGGGAACACGAATACGATCACCGTTTGAAAACCGATCCCGAGTTTAAACGCATCGTGGAAAGTTACCAGTTCATGGACCCGCTGAATCCGAGGGACAATTTGTATGGAGGACGGACCAATCTACCTGTTTGCTGTACCAAGCCGACGAAGAGAAAGGAGGAGAAATAAAATACTTGGACGTGTGTTCGCAGTATCACTACGTGTGCAAATATTGAAGCTTTCCTGCAGGGCACCAGCAATTGTTAACGGAACACATTGACCTGAAAAACATTCGACAATACGAAGGCTTGATCAAGTGCAAATTTTTGCCTCCCACCGACTTGTACCGTCGCGTGTTACCTCACCATTGTCAAGACAAGCTGATGTTTCCTTTGTGCCGTACTTGTGCCGAAACGTGCAACGAAGATCAACCTTGTCAGCACACCCAGGAAGAACGTGCTTTGACGGGGACGTTGGTCAGCGTAGAATTGTTCAAAGCTCTGGATATGGGATACCAACTGTTAGAAGTGTACGAAATTTGTCACTTTCCCAAGACACAACAATACCACAAGAGTGACCCCAGTCAGAAAGGCATTTTCGCCGACTACGTGGATGCGTTTTTGAAACTAAAGCAAGAAGCCAGTGGCTATCCTTCCTGGTGTCGCACTCCCGAAGACCAAAAGACATTCAAAGATAAATAACGGGACCAGGAAGGCATTACTTTAGATCACATCGAGGAAAACGAAGGCAGGCGATCGTTTGCCAAAGTGATGTTAAATTGCTTGTGGGGTAAAATGGCACAACGGCCGTGTTTACCCAAGACGGAATATTTGACAGAACCTTCCCGCTACTTTCAGATGATTCACGACAAAACCAAATTCATGAAACACGTGGACGTCGTTCGCGAGGATTTGATCTTATTGAATTACGAAGAAACTCTGGACTTTGTAGAAGCCGATCCCTTTGGAAATGTCATCATTGCGGCTTACGTGACAGGTCATGCTCGCTTAAAATTGTACGAAGCTTTAGAACTGTTAGGGGAACGTGTCCTGTACTTTGACATGGACAATTGCATTTACATCGATCACCCGAGTCAACAGCACCCTGACATCGAAGGAGACCGTTTAGGACCCTGGACAGACGAGCACGCCGACAACAAGATTATAAGTTTCGCGAGTGACAGTCCTAAACATGAAGGCTACGAATACAGGGACAAGCAAGGAGAAGTGCACACGGAGTGCAAAGTGAAAGGATTGACTCTGAATTATCGTACCAGTCGAGTGGTGAACTTTGGCGTATTGAAAGAAGCCTTGGAGTCTGGAAAAGATGAACACTTTAAAGTGACCACCTATGAACCAAACAAGATTGTACGTTTACCCACTCACCACATCGTCAGTCGACCCTTGGAAAAAGTCTATCAAATCGTGTACTAGAAGCGAGTGCGGCTTCCCAACCACTTTACTTTGCCGTACGGACATGTCGATATTAAACATTGGTTGTAAGAAGATAGCCACCCACCAGAAGCATGACTTCGCCACAGGAAAAATTGAGTGAGAAATCCAGTGAGAACTCCAAGTTCAAACCCTACCATTTTCCGGTCTTCTTACATGACTATTGTGATTGTGCCTGTCGATTGGAAACGTTTCAAGCATGGCCTACAGATAGGGAAGGATTACCTTCTTCGAATGTTTTAGCTAGAACAGGATTTGTCTACTTGGGACCTGAGTCTGGATTGAGATACGAAATACAGTGTTTCGCTTGCGGACTGAAGTTACGAATGGATCTATGTATCTATAAAGATTCAGCTATTCTGGAACATACTCAATGGTCTCCGCACTGCCCTTACCTTTCTATGGCCTTTCCACCCATTACACTACGGTACAATTATGACGGTACCTTATAGACGGTTCCTTCCAAAACTAGACATAAAAAATGAACGATGTACAACCTTGAGACTGCATTGCGACTAGTATAAAAAGGGGCTATAGTCAAGATCGATAGTTCACTGTGACTACCAAGACCAAGCGAACAAGATGAATCCTTTGAAAGAGACAACATTCCAGTTTGGGGGTTGTAAAAAAGTTGTATCTTATCCTAGTGTGACTAAAATTGGATGAATAAGTCCCATGCATTTCGACGGAACATGTCCCGAAGGAAACTGCAAGTGTCCATGCGGTTACCATTGTAACTGCGAAACGGAGTTTGCAGAAGAGTGCGATTGTGAGCCTTGCGCTGGGAGCGATGCTGTACGTTGTGACCTTAGTGATGGCGTAAAGCATCATGGGAACTTTTGTTCTCACTACTCCTATCATGGAAAGTGATGCTGTACGTGTTAAACCTGAGGGATGCAAAAGGGATGCCGCTCGTCCTCTTGGACACTTTACTGAGTTTCATGGTAAATATGGATGTCCATCTTCACGTCTACCACCCTACGGATGTCACCAAGCCCTGAGCAAACTCTTGTCCATGTCACCCTACCCTCATCGAAACGAACCTGTGAAAGACAAATATTCGTTCCCTGTGCGTTTGTCGGAATACTGCGACTTTGAAAATCGTCTTCAATCGTTCAAAGGAAAATGGACTAAGTATCTGGGAGGACCGACCCCCGAAGAATTAGCCAGAGCTGGATATTACTACTTGGGTGAAGGGGATAAAGTCAAGTACTTCAGTTGCGGTGTGTCACTTCACCACTGGGAAAAACAAGATTCCGCCTACCTGGAACATGCTCGATGGTCACCGAATTGTCATCGCTTACCCTTAGTGGGACCGAGACATTGAAGTAACCTAGTATGTCGTTGAAGAAGAAACCAGGTTGGCTAGGGATCAAATGTTGGACATCACCGAGACCAGTATTTAAACTTCATTTCTAAAACGATATTGAATCATTACATAAAGAACTGCAAGAGAAGGTCTACAAGGAAGTTTGGCAGGGACTTGCTAGAGTGAAATCTCAATGGGTAACTGTAGAACTTTTGTGCCGATAAATTCACAAGAGAAAAGTGAAAAGGTCAATCAATGTGTTAGATTTATCTGGATCAAGTGTGCGTTCATCTTATTATATTGTTTTAGACCATTTACATCAAAAGATTTCAGTGACATTCTCGGACATTACCCTGAGTGGCAGTGGTCAGAAATTACTTACTATGTGGATTACTTTTGCTCTAGGAGAAGATTGTAAATTCAATTGTACGGACTGACCTTTCCATGGATACTTTACAAGAGAACATTCTTGGTTTGCCTGTGAAGTTGAGAGAACGCGTTTACCGAGAACTGGTCAAAATTCAAGTGAAACGTAAAGAAAAATTGCATCCGTTACGTCACCGATTTTTAAATCACTGGTACTTGAATGCTATAAGAAAACTGATTCGTCAGAAATTGTTCCAGTGGTCAGACCTTGTTCAGTACTTCCAGGTCGCCAATGATCCACGTGTTTCTGATTTTGTTACCTCGAGATTCACCTAGTGCAACGTATTGAGAAAGAAGAGTTAAAGGATTATCAACATATTTTACGTGGACTCTGTCTAGTGGAAGAGGAAACGTTTGAACGAACTCTGGACTGTAAGTTACAGAATGCAGCATTTAAATTCCCTACTGGAGAAAGAACATCTCTGGCTGGAAAGCACGTGTATAGCTTCCGAAACAAACAGAGTATAAAAACAGCTGCCATGCCAAGACTTTTATCATATGTGATTGAACAGATTCCATGGAAGGAACTCAATGACACTATTCAAACCGTGGAGGATTACCATCACTTAGTACAAGAACTGTATCCAATGAGTTCGAGACGACGAGTAGTGTGTGTCTTAGTGACTTGTTTTCTGGGATTTCGTTTACCAGCCGATTCCTTGTGGACTCTTTACGAACAGTACTTACCACCCAAATGGCCTTAAATGGTCACGAAAGACTCAATTGGCTCAAAGCCTTACGTTTGGATACTTCTCGACCTCTACGGGAAATAAAGATTCGTTAACTTTTAGCTACCGAAGACGTGTATGTCGATGTGTGTGTAGCTTGTGACTTACACCCCCATTGGACAGATGTACGTGCCTGGAAAAAGGGAGTTTTGAGGCTTGGACCCAAAAAGTGGCCCAGTATGCACGAGAGTTGTTCAACCTGTGTTAGTGACAGTGCCAGAAGAAGAACCAGTCGCCCAGGACAGGAATTTCGTGGACATGCCTGAAAGACCCTTTCGGAAGGACACTTGTGTGACCTTACCCCCTATAGAACTGGTCAGAACATTACCGAAAACATGTTCTACAGAAACTTGTTTCTATTCCACGTTGATCATTTTCATGTGCATTTGATCGTTGTACTTAAGCCTTTGGCTTTTATGTATTTTTGTCTTTCGTCTTCATGTTTAAAAACCTCAACAAACGTGTCCTGTAAAAAGTATACAAACTCTTGTCTTGACTGTTTTCGTATCACAAATGACATTCCTAACACTATGGCTACTTCTGCTGTCTCTCCTCCCTCTTCCTCTACTGTCAAAGTCATCGAAGAACACTTAGATCGTGCCAGTTGGGAGGCTTTGTATATTCGCCATCCCTTTAACATGCTCATTGCTGGATCTAGCGGTTCAGGCAAAACCGAATTTGTCAAACGTTTGATCGAACATAAACATCATTTGATCGATTGACCACATCAACGCATCGTGTAGTGTTACAAAGAGTGGCAATCGGCGTACAGACTTTTGCGAGAAAGTCAAGGCAATTCCATCGTGTTTGTGGAATGCATTCCTAAAGAAGGCGACGGAAGCGTCTCTGACTCCCGTTAAACCCATTTGGTCATTTCGACGACATGTAAGGAGAAGACGAAGAAGAAATCAAACTTTGGTTCTCGCGCAAAGGGCATCATCGTAATGCCAGTGTCGTTTACATCACCCAACATTTGTTTCAACAAAGTAAAGCCCATCGCACCATCAGTCTCAATGCGTATTACGTGGTCTTGTTTAAAAGCGCTCGAGATAAATCATAAGTGCAAGTTTTAGCCAGACAGTTAGGAACGCCTTGGCTGACTCAGGCATACTACGATGTCACTCAAGCTCCACACGCCTATTTACTCGTCGATTTGAAACCCACTACCCCTGATGATTTGCGATTTCGCACCCTTTTGTTTCACCACTGGTGCCAAGACGGAGGGCCTGTCTTGTACCCGTCTCCGTCGTCGACTTAACCCTGTAAAAAAATCTTTAAAACCTCGGCCACTTTTCGTCTGGCTCACACACCGTCAACAAGACATCCCTTCAGTCGCATCTTCCCGTCAAATTGATTCGTGCCTTGTATGGCATCTGTCCACAAATACGCGCTCGTGTCTTAGAAGCTATTCTAAAAGAAGTCTTACGATGGTTCACGGTGACAGCACGTCAATTACAACAAGGGATCATTCAGATTCCTCATCAAACCAAACGCTTTTATGATCGAAACAAAGTCGCTTTGACCCAACTGGTCGATCCTCGCATCGACACTCAGACCGAAAAACAAATCAGTTTGAAACCTGGAGGGAGCGGTACTCTAGGAGATGTCATCATTCGCTCTCTCTTAAGATGGGATCCTAATGACCCCAAAGTTTTCCCCAAGAAAAAAGTCAAACGAAGCTCCAAGAAGAAGAAAAAGAGTCACGGTGGCAAGGCCAGGTCCCTAAGGAGACCCGTGTCTCCAAGAACTTCTCCGGTGGAGGGACCCACGTCTTTCCAGTCACCACCCCGGAAAATGAAAAGCCCCCAGAAAAAGAAACAGAGAAAAAGTCGCCAGAAAAAGATAAGCCCACAGAAAACTAGTCGCAAGAGAGGCACTTCGGCCAGGACGCAACCTTACACTCGCAAACCACGACCTGCAACGGCGGTGACCGCTTCTCCGGTAGCCTCAGGTTCATCCACTTCTCCGTTGATGACACCAAGATCTGAGAAGTACTTGGAGACGTTGATCACACCAAGAACGTCTCCATTTATGACACAAAGAACTTCTCCAGTGGCGGGACCCTCCAATTTAGTGGCAGTGGCTGCTGTTCACAAAGTACCTTCTCCCAAATCAAACTCCAAGAAAGATCGGCCATGTTACAGAGTTTACTGGTTTTGTCTAAGCAAGAACTGGCTCGATTTAGTCCGTTACGTACCCCTGCACGACGTGTCATGCCCGTCCTCAAGTTGATACGACGCAAAGACAATCAGTGGCGGCGCGTTACAGTATAAAAAAGATCTGTGACAAAGTAGCGGTATCAGTGTATTCCCAAACGATGTCACCTCACAGAAGTGCACACCGTCACTATCGTCAAAAGAAACAGAAAGAGACAAAGACAGACTCGTCATCCGACAAAGCGCTTAGCCAAGCATCGACGTTATCCTAAGAAAAGATACAGTCGTTCCAAGAAAAGAGGAGTCAACAAAGGGGAGGATTCCTTGGCGATTTTGGAAAACACATTGCCACCTTTATGACAAAACGATAGTCCCCAAAACAGATAAAAGGACGTGTGTTAAGTCATTGACGTTAGTGTAAGTTTGTTGAGTGTCCCGGAACCCACAAGCAAAGATGTCACCCTCCAGAAAACATCCCTCTTCTAAACCCCAAGGAAAGAAAAGGAAAGGACTGCCTCCACGTTTAGTCAAACATGGGGACATGTTATCTGTCCTGTCCAAAGCTTCTCCACCCCTGCGATAAAACTCTTTCAAACGGCCTCCAAAGAGGTCATCGATACCGTGTACGTTTTGAAAGGCACGATCCCTTTGTCCAAACACCAGAAACAATGCTTAGGCAAACATCGTAACGTTCTTCGCCAAATGGTTCAAAAGAAAATCCCTATTCGTCAAAAGAAGATGTTGGTCCAACGTGGAGGAATTTTAGTCCTTTTGTTACGCCCATTACTGAAAGGAGTCTTGGGAACCGTGTTGGGAGGACTCGTGGGAGCAAGATAAAAAAGCCCTCTGGAGTCCCAAGATCTCAGAATTGACCCCTGACATCCCATGGAAGGACGAAAACTAGCTTTAGTGCCTTACACAAGATGGATGGAATATTATCGTTGGCAAGAACAACGGACCCAGCATTTACCTCCCAATCCCAGTTTAAGCGAGATGTCATGGTTGCAACACGAATTGTAGTTCATGATGGATCCGAAAATCGGAAAAGTACTGTCAGCTCTTGCAACGACTGCAACTCTTTCACCAAAAAGCTTTAGACGAAACAGCTCTTCCCACTATGAAAGATTTTAAGACGTTGATGAAAAATCCAGCAATATCACCACTACCACCACTACTACCAGTGACCAAGACAGAAAAAGGAGAAGAAAAAGAAGAAGAAGAAGGGTTTCAAACTCCTCCAGAAAAAGAACGCAAGTTAACAACACCACCTACCTCCAGAACTGGATGGATTAAAAAGATGATGACCACCCCTTCTTCATCAGAAGAGAAAAAGAAGGTGAAGACAGAAGTGAAACAAGAACCGATATCCCCTGTTCAGACATCCTCCTCCTCGATACTTATTGCCGGTCGCACACGCAAAGCATTCCAATCAAAGAAAATACCCCAAGAGAAAAAGTGTAGCATCCTCCAAATGTGGGTGCCTTATTAAGAAACAAAAAAACGGAAAAGGTGTTAGCCAGCATTTACTACAATCCATCCCATCCTGCAGGTTACGGAGGAGTTAACAAATTGTATCGTGCAACCAAAACGCGACTGAAAAGTCTCCGTTTAACTGAAGTGCAACGATGGTTACAACAACAAGTTACTTACACTTTACACAAACCCATTCGACGCAAGTTTTCCAGAAGTCGCACCCGAGTGGAAGGCATCGGTCATCAATGGCAAGCCGATTTAGCCGATGTCTCTCATTTGGCCAGCTACAATCGTGGCAACAAATATTTGTCTTGTGTCATCGACGTCTTTTCCAAATTTGCTTGGGTCGTGCCCTTGACTTCCAAATCGAGCAGCGAGTTAGTGCGAGCCCTGCAACGGGTGTTGAAACAAAGTGGTCGTCACCCTCTTCGATGGCAAACGGACAAAGGTGTCACAGAATTAGGCAAACAAATAACTTGGTTTAGTCTGAAAACAATTAGACTATTTCTCGTTGTACATGCGTACAACGTTATATAGGGTGAATGTGTTTTTCCAGGTAAGCGACTGTATTAACATGCACCTAGCCACAGATTACTTGTGTCGGGTATCATGACTAACATGAGGTGCACGTGTATTCTACCCCGACTTGTACTCACTCTCCTATGGATTTAAATAAGACGATTCCCGAAAAACCACACTGGTCATTTTTTGGATCACGTCAAGGAGTATACACTCTCCTTTATTATCCAGCCATAGGGCTGCGTATGTGAATCTGTATCTGCGTCTGCGTCTGTGCGTCTGTGTGTCTGTGTTGGCAGCTGTGACTGTGTTTCAAGCTGTTTCTGACTGTGTTGCAAGCTGTTTCTGACTGTGTTTGAAGATGATTCTGACTGTGTTCGTAGCTGACTGTTATAGTAGCTGACTATTATGGTAGTTGACCGTGTCTGTAGCCGTGAATGTATATGAAATGTTATTGTGAATATAACTAGAGCGGTCCGAAGCTGTACGAAGCAGTCTAAAGTTTCATGGAGTCATCTGGAGCTTCCAGAACAACGCAATCTGTTGTGATAGCATTATTGTGAATCTTAGTCGTGATAATATTATTGTGAATCTTAGTCATGATAAGATTGTTTTGAATCTTTAGTTGTGTCAAAGATTATTGTGAATCTTTAGTTGTTTCAAAGATTATTTTGAATCTTTAGGTGTGTCAAAGATTATTTTGATTCTTAAGTTGTTTCAAAGACTATTTTGAATCTTTATAATTTTGTTCTTGTTGAACAACATACTGTTTAAGGGGTAAGTGCAGTGCATGAGGGTTCTTGGATCTGCACTTCATTTTATTCAATATTTGTTTTGTTTTTTTTTAATTGTATTTTTTTGGCATCATATATTTATTATTATTAACTCATTCATAAATTTCCATCTTTCTTACACTGTGTCTGGCTTGTTCATTTCATCCAAAAACCCACTCGGTTACAATTCTGTGACAAAAGGTACCTAATTTCTGAACCAAGCTTTCCAAACGAATTAAAGAAACGTGACAGTCATTTTTTCACCACCGAGAATCACGAAACCAAGGCCAGTATTATGGAATGTTTGCAACGCACATTCAAAGAACGCATGTAGAAATATTTTACGCATCACCACACTCTGAAGTACATCGACATCCTACCGAACCTGGTGCAAGCGGACGTGCCTCGCAAGAAGTGACTCCCGACAACGAAGTGGTAGTGTTTGAGCGCCTGTTTGGTACGTCCCCGACGAGGGCTGTCTTCAAGAAAAGTGGAGTGTTGGCCGTAGGAGATTGGGTGCGCATTGGCAAAACCAAACGCACTTTCGACAAAGGTTACTTACCGAACTGGACCACCGAATTGTTTCGTGTCACTGGACGAGTGCATGGTCGTGATCCTGCCGTCTACAAATTGGAAGACATGAACGGAGAAGTACTCAAAGGTACGTTTTACTTACCTGAGTTACAACGTGTCACCAAAAAAGAAGACGACATCGAAAGCATTCTCGAATGCAGAACACGTAAAGTGGGCAAACGACGTGTCAAAGAATCAAAGTACGTTGGAAATGATATCCACCCATTTTGATTCTTAGATCGACGCATCGCAAGTCATCGACTAAAAAAAGAAGTGACCATCATGCCCTTTCACATAGACTCAGCTACTGCGATCACTCCTTCACCCAATTCTTCTCTGCAAGATTTACAAAAGCAACCCTTGTGGGTGTGGTATGGAGAACGTGTGCCTAAAACGCAAATCGTCTTTTTCTGCCAAATCTTTGTGGTGTATTGTGTCATCGGGGCAGCCATTGCCAATTTGAGTTTGCAATAAGGACACAAACAATTGTGGACCATTTTATTTAGCAGTTGCATCGGTTACCTGCTTCCCAATCCCTCCCTGAAATTCACATCGAACTAGAACAACGAGAACCTTGTGTACAGTGCCAGTGCCAGTCAGCACTCCAACAACAATAACAATCCCATTTTGGGCGGAGACACGCCTCTGACTTCCAGTAACCCCTCGGACAGCCACAGAACTCTGGAATTATGAACAATAACAACCAATTTTACTTAACCTTACCCAATGACAGTTCCATGGAGGTGTTTCCCAAGAACACTTTGTGCTGTTACACGGTCAAATTATCTCAGACCATCCAATTAGATCACGAAGCCCATTGGGAAGTGGTTTTGGTAGAAATCATTCACCCGACCCAAGTCCTCAATGTCCTTCCCAATCACAATTATTTTTCAGTGGAAGATCATGACGAAAAATTGCAAAAGTACTTGAATACCCATGTCAAATATGAAAACAAAACGTATGATGACAAAACTCAAAAGTGGTCCTATCACTTGTTCGTTCCTCCAGGCTATTATTTTAGTGGTCAACATTTTAGTGAGTACCATTACCTCCAGATTTAATGTCGTGTTTCTTAAGCTTTGGAAAGTGTCACACAAAGTGTCACCATGGAGTACCACAAATAAGTTCGTCGCTTCCTGGTGAAATTTGATCGGGGTAAAATCATATGTATTTTAATTTGTCCTGAATTGTTTGAGATGATTGTCGGGGACATAGACATGAGGATGGCCATGATCAAGAAAAACGAATTACCAGTCATTTCCGACAACGCTTCTTTTAGCAAGTTATTTCGTTCCCCGGTAGAACTGAACCTTAGGACTGCATTTGATCTTTGTGTTCTCTGATGTGGTGGAGTACAATGTGGTGGGACACACCTCCGTACCGTTACTGCGTGTCATTCCTTTAAAAGTGGATTCTGCCACGGTCACTGACGAGGGAGGTGAAAACAATTATCACATACACCGTGAATTTGTACATCCTCACTATTAGGCTGTCAGCAAGTCGTATTTGGACACGGTCAACATTGCTATAAAAGGAGTTCTGGGACAAAATAGTCCATTTACCAAAGGAAAAGTCACGGTGAAACTCCATTTTCGAAAACGGTTCTCTAACGAGTCGTAAGTCATGCATCCAGTGTACCAAGGGGTCGCTCGACAGCGAGGACACGGTTTAGGAGATATGTTAAAATCGACCTTTCGTTCGGTGGCTCCGGCGTTGAAACCGATGGTGACACGCGGATTGCATGCCTTGAAATATGCCGCATTGACACACGGCAAAGAATTTCTCCAAACTGTCATCATCGACAAACAAAACCCAAAAGAAGCTTTCATAAGAGCAGGCATAAATGTCTTGCTGCAAACGGGCAAAGACTATTTGGGTCGACGAGACACTCCTATAAATGCCCTGAACCCTACTGAGTCAGGCATTAGAGCTTTCCTGACGACAAAGCAAGGACAAGGCAGAAAGAGACGAAGAAGAAAACACCCTTTCACCAGACTTAGCACTTCTAAAGCTAGAAAGACATAAAATGAAGAACCGTTCGAGACTTAGACGTTTTCGATTATTAAGGTATTGAGAAACAGAAAAAATGATGCACCGAGAGTCTTGCGCCTGTTCCAAGTCGGAACTGGATCTGTTTGCTATGCCACCCACCATGATGACGATGCAAGAATCCCAATCGGTGGAATTTCGTCCCGTCTCCTCTT
The DNA here is from genome assembly GCA_028554795.2 of Sinohyriopsis cumingii. Classification (NCBI taxonomy): domain Eukaryota; kingdom Metazoa; phylum Mollusca; class Bivalvia; order Unionida; family Unionidae; genus Sinohyriopsis; species Sinohyriopsis cumingii. The sequence continues at coordinate 135,037,931 of CM068829.1, forward strand.
TGACGGATTCAGCTCCAATCGAGTTTGATATCAAAGGTTAGCCCAAAGATTACATCGATCTGAATAGCAGTTACCTGTATTTGAAAGTCAAAGTGATCAAAATGGACAACACTAATCCAGGAGGCGATGCTAGAGTAGCTTCTGTCAACAATTTCATGCATTCCTTGTTCAGCAAAGTGGACTTGTACTTCAATAACAAACTGGTCAGCAGCAGCATGGATACTTACCCTTATCGTGACTACCTGGAAAATTTCTTGACGTACGAAAAAGAAGCCAAGAATACTCATCTGGATGCTTGCGTGGTATGGAAACCTAACAGCGGGTGATAACACGTTTAACGATACAGCCCTCACAGCAGATGACGATCCTCACAATGTGGGGATTAACACACGTAGAAAAAAATTCTGCAAGGACGTAGTTTAGAACTGATGGATCGTTTGCATTTGGACATGTGGTTAAAAGAAAAGTATTTACTAAACGGGGTGGATATTCTTCGACTGAATCGTAGCAGTACCGCTTTCCATTTGATGGCTCATCCTAACGAGTACAAAACCATCATCCAAGAAGCCAGGCTCTACGTGCGACGCGTGGAAATAAAAACGTTCACTATTCCTACTGGACTTCGATCCATGATTGAAGATCATCTGTTCCAAGGACAGTTACCCAAACGTTTAATCCTTGGCATCGTGAGCAATGCAGCCTTCAACGGATCCAGCAGTCTCAATCCTTTTGAGTTTAAGCATAACAATATGCCCAAGACTGAAGTCAGTCACGATGGCAAAACCTTGTGTAAAAGACCCATCGAGCCTGACTTTAACAAGAAGAATTACTTGAGATCGTTCTTGTCCCTGTACGAAGCCAAAGGTCAGTTAGGAACCAACACCAGTCACGGTATTTCGTACGAGGATTATGAAGGAGGTTATGCTTTGTGGGCTTTTGATTTCACTCCAGACCAAGGCAGCGACGAAGGACATTTCCACCCTATAAAATCCGGCCAGATTCGTGTGGAAACTCAGTTTGCAAAACGAGACCCTGATGAAACGTTGAACGTTGAACGTCATCCTGTATGCAGAATTTGACAATACGATATAAATCAACAGTTTGAGAGAAGTCATTCTAGATTATTAGAAGCTATGGAAGACTGTTCTCCCTCTTTACCTGCTGGATAAACTTTGGACATGGAATGTGAACAGACCATGAAAGAAGAAGAATCCCAAGACAAAGACGAAGAAGTCATCATGATGAAGTCGAGATGGCCAGAACAAGAAGCCCATTTAGTCTCCTGTTTTGCTACAGTCCTGGGAGATAAAATGAAGGAACTGATCAAGAAAGATTATTATGGATGTTAAAACGATCATCCCAGTCAAATTCAACACGATAAATGTCTGATGCTGAGTCAAGAAGGAAAATTGGACTAGTATCTGGAAAAAGCTTGGAGTCTCATCGAAATAAAATTCTTGTTTGATCAGTGGTATAAAGACTTGCGTCAATATTCTTCTCCTCCATTAACGCCTCTTGAGATCCGTCGCATAGAAACTCTCTTGAACCAGGATCCGAAGTCGGAGCTCGTACCCTTTTACTTGACAGACATTTTCCAAGAGAAAATCAGGATCGAACTGATCACTTATTGTCACCTGTGAAGAAGAAGAAAAAACAAACAAAACATGGATACCTGGGAACTTTATTATCTTTTGAACCACATTTCGTACACTGTTTGGAATCCTGTCGTATGTGCTAAAGATGAATTGCTTCTTCGCAAACCTTAAAACCATCAAGCTTATGTGATCAACACTGACGACAGCCAGAAACCCAATAATGTTGTTTGAAGTTTGGGGATAGTAGATTTGGGTTTGATTTGACTGCTTTACATATGTGGATAGTATATTATTTCTTTAATGAAATTTTTTAGAATAGTGATGGGTAGTATAAAAAAGTGAGTGTTTCTTTTAGATCCGCACGTTTTGGGTCATGATCTAGGTAATATATGTTTTATGTTTTAGGGGGTTGTTTTCCTTCACGTCCGCGCTTTTCGTATAAATTGAAAACCGCTCGGCATTCTAGCTACCCTTGTTGATTGATCAACACTACAAAATGAGCAGAAGGCTAGCGAAACTCCTTGAACTTCATGTGCACCTCGAATATGGCAGGCTCATACTGAATGAGCTGGCTGCAGAGGCTATAGTTGAAGAAGGAAGGATGAAAGAGGAGGACAGAAGAAAATAAGAAGAGGAGGAAAAGGAGAGAGGAATGGCTGTACCACAGCCACAACAAAGAACTTTCAGAATCACAGAGACAGAAGATTGGGATTCTGAAGCCACTCATCCCGCCTCTGCACTCCCAGCGAAAAGAGTGAAAGGAGACTGGAGTAGGAGATGCGTTTGCGCTGCCAGGCCGGTGCCAACCACTGACAGGTGTATGTGAAGTTGGAAAAAAAAACCCAGCCCTTTTCAGGGCTACCCCAACCTCTAGAAAAGAAACAGTAATAGATTTGCCAATGTTTTTATATAGAGTAGTGTGAATATAAACACTCACTCTTTTTTCCTAGTGTGAGTGTATGTGTTTATGATTGTAAGCGCTCACGTACGTTTGTGTGGATAGTAGATTATTGGGTTTTGTAAGTGCTCAAGTAGGTTTGTGCGGATAGTAGATTATGGATATGATTTTGCTGCTTGGCTTGTGTGGATAGTATAATTTGGGTTTGATTTGGCTGCTTTGCGCGTGTGTGTGTGTGTGTGTGTGTATGTGTGTGGATAGTATATAATGAGGTTAAATTATATGGCTCATCAACTTTGTGTGGATAGTAGATAATATGAGATGAGAAAAGTAGGGGATGGTTTCCTTCACGTCCGCGCTTTTTATATAAGAACCCACAATGTTCGTCGTTCGCACCATTTTACAAAGAATTAAAAAAAAAAAAGATGGCGTCAAACTACCTTGAAAAAATGAAAAAATGGCAAGACGTTTTGGACAATTTAGGAATAATGGAACAGATGTTAGTGAAACTGGACGAGGATCGCTGTTCTTATAGTCCATATAGAATAAAGATGGAGATCAACAACATCAAAAAGCTAAATAAAATAATAAGTGATCTGTTGAAAGAAATAAAGGAGGAGAAGGTGGATGAAGAGGAAAGGATAATGATGAGAGCTTGGAATGAAAAAATTGAAAAGGAAGAAGAAAATGAGAAGAGGAAGAAAGAAGAGGAGGAGAAGCAGAAAAAGGAGAAAAAGAAGAAAAAGGAGGAAGAAAAATAAAGAAAAGAAGAGAAAAAGTGTAGGAACGAAAATAAGAAGCTGGTGGAGGAATATAAGAAATTAGAAGAAGAAGAAGAAGAAGAAGAAGAAGAAGAAAACCAAAGGCCCTTTTCAGGGCCACTCATAGGTCTTGAAAAGATATTCCCTTTCATGCCTACCTTTTTTAAACAAATATATATTGCCTATTGTGTGTTTGTGTGTGTGTGTGTGTGTGTGTGTGTGTGTGTGTGTTCTATCCATCTCCCTGTTAATTTTTCCCTTGATGCTAAACAGTCCCACCCTGTTCAATTCCCCTTGACGCTAAAAAGTCCCTTATTCCCATGTTAAATTTCCCATTGACGCTATATCGTCCCACTTCACTACTCATGTGGCAGCCTCCTCATCTTTGAGAACACATTTAAATTATAACTACCATCGTCTCTCTGCTACATACATAAAGTTTTGAATAATTTGACAGCATACAAGTTAATCCACGTTTCCATGAATAATATTTATTACACGGAAAATGATGTAAAGGGAAGCAAATACACCTCATATGCATTTCATTGAGTTATCTCCCATAAACTTTTCACGGTACAGATTACAAAGTTGATTAATTTCATAGCTGTTTGGTTTACTTTCCTTGTAGTTTACTCTCGTCCCAAAGTTGAACTAATTGTTTGTAATTTCATGTGTTGGAACAATATAACAATATAAATTACATGCATCCGTATGATTTAAATTATTTACTCCTTTATTTCATGCTGGAATGCACACTGCTTCACCTCCCGTTTTGGTGCTTGTACAGGATGTTGTAATACACGTTAACTGATGTGGCATGCATCCACATATTTGTCTATGGTAAGGAAATCAAACTTTCTCTTCTCAAATGTTTCTTCTTTCCTTCTTCCTCTTTTGATTCCTATATTACAAGCTACATGTCGTGGCCGCGGGTGGCCGAGTGGCCAAAGCGCTCGCCTTTACTAATCACTGCTATATCACCTCTGTCCGTTTGGTTTGGAATCTTAAACTCGGACGATGTGGTTATATAAGAAAGCTTCCTAATAGCTTCTCGGGGTCGGTGGTTTTCATCAGTTATACTGGCCACCATATATAGCCTAGCATGTGCTAGAAATGGCGTTAAACTCATAGCAACAACAAGCTACATGTCCCTTTTGGACGTACAGTTTACCTTTGTTTTTACCTCCTTCTGACTTGTTGTACTATTATTTTTTCTTGGCATTTTTTCTAAATTTTATTCCGAACATTTTACCTAGAATCCAAACTAAATGCTTTAAAACTATTGTCTATTCTATATGGTGACCTAATGGCTTATTTACTGAACTGTATACACTACCACAAGGGACACAAGTTTTTGTATTCATGTTGCAGAAACTATGGGGGAAGCTGGCGGCTGTTCAACAACTGGGGTACGTTTATTCATGTATCAGTGGTCAGTGACAAGTTTTGAAAACCTATACTTTGTGATAAAATTGGGTCGTGTCCACATGACCCTTATATATTGTTCTATGTCTACTAAGCAAATCTAAAGTCCTTTATTTTAGAAGAACAACGTAACCTTTTTGGAGTAGGAGAGGTTAATACAAATTAATACGTTGAAGTTTGCCCAAGTTATTACATAATATGATCCAATGTGTTTTATCTCATATCACCAAAAAGAGGTTCAGTAAGTGCTGATATAAATAAAATTCAAGTCATAGTTTAAACAATATATTGTGTTCAAAATGTATACTTTTGTTTGTAAAGCACATGTTTAAAAACAACAGTTGAAACAGCTAAATGACATTTGTAAGCAAGACTAAGTACATTTGCAACGTATTCAGTCCAGAGTTTATATTAACGATTATTGTCAACATCAGGGTTGGAATTAGGAACACCTGCTCCGGTTAGGTATGTCCAGGGAGCGGACCTAAAGATGTGTGTGTATGTGTGTGTGTGTGTGTGAGGTGAGTGAGCATCGGATTTAGAATTAAACAACAAAGCTATCTGAGAGTTGCACTATGACTTTCTGACTACATGTGACACGAAGTTAATTTATAATAAGATCATGTATTGTATTTTTACGATTTGTTTTATTTTAAAAATGTGATACAGAAGGTATATTTATTTTACCATACGTTAGGATTGAGGTCGATGTGGAAAACAATTAGTAGCGTTATGCCAGCATAAGGCAGTGGCAACCGTCTTTGCCTGGGATTTACTACAAAACATGGGCATTTAAAACAAATAGATCGATTTCTTAAATAACCATCATGTAAGAACAATAACTATAAAATGAAGCCACGCGGACAAATACAGAGACTAATAATGAGTAATTTGTATTAATTTATTCCAAATAACCTTATAATGAGCATGACTACCGGTCCAGTTTTTCTGCGAAAATGTCGGAATGTTTACAATTGTTATCTGAACAACGACCATTTCGAGAAATTGACGATAGTTGACATGAAATAACTTCGTTACTGGTACTTTTATATCAGATTATGAATGTAAAAAACATAAGAAGAAAAAAAAAAACGCTATCGTTTTAAATCATGTGCACTAAATGTAGGAGTTTGTAAAGGTAATAAAGGTAATAAGTACCGATTCCCTGTTGAAGTAGGGAGACCAAACGGTAAATGTACTAAACTGTCAACAACATAACATTTTTACATATTCTCTGACTAACCTGTATATAAGGTATTATTAAAGGAAGACCTATCATATATATATGACCATACTTGCATTATGAACTCTGGGTCATTGTCTAGGGAACGGGATGAACACAAAGATTGCGTGTACGTTATGCAAACAAGCATATTAATGTGCGATGACGAATCATTGTAATTGTTCTAATAATAAAAATAACAACAACAATAACAACAACAACAATAATAATAATAATAATAATAATAATAATAATAATAATGATAATGATAATAATAATAATAATAATAATAATATAGTAGTATTGGTAGTAGAAGTGGTAGTCGTAAGAGCATATGATCTATGCTTAAAAATAAAATGCACTTATACTTAACTTTCGTGTTATAAAGCTGATTTTCGATGTTATCTATTCCGTATATTATTTTATTTATAATGGCATGGAATCAATGTAATGCGCGCTGGTTAGAATAGGGACAAGAGGACATACCAGGAAGTAAATTGTGTATTTATGGATAACATAAGATTCAGCTAATGGAATAAAATATTGAAAAATTAAATTCAGTTGCCCTCATTGTGAGCTTTCTACGGGGAAAATGCATTCCGTGACAGGTATCTCTATTGTGAAGACTAAATAAATCCGATTTAGCTAAATTAAGATGGCGGATAAATCGGACATATCATAGCTTTCAACTTTCGATTTCAGCATTTCTCCGCTATCAGTTCCAAACCTAACAAATACGCGAGTTAAAGCATTATCATAGAGAATAATATAAATTATTGATAATTCAAGTTAGGAAACATAAAGACATGTATGCTATACCTACGTTTAAGTTCTGTATCCAGTCGTCTCCTTCCAAATCCAGGCTTGGCTGTTCAAAGGCAGATTGCCCCTGGGTGTTATGTTTACTAACTATAGCAACTGGGAGCATTGTGGGAACTTATTAAATGCTCTGAACTATGCAAATATACAGGTGGCAGCTCATAAGGGAAGTAAATTGGGATTGTAAATAGCCATTTAGTTTGTCCATCCTACACTGCTAAAACCACTGTAGGTTCTCCTAATTACAACCATGATCACCAAAATCTGGTGATCAACAAACTCTTCCAAAAAACAAATTGCACAGATATGATAAATGCATATTTTGGAAGAAATGTGCTCTCACTTCCTTCAGAGACAATAGGATTCAAAATATACTTTCAATGAAACAAAATGTATTACTTTTTTCAGGTAAGGTTATTCAATGTTTATCATCATCATCATTGGCGACTCAGTCTCGAAAGACCATGCGAATAGCGCCCTTGGGGTGTTGTCTGTCTCTGTTGGCATCGTCTGATGTGGCTGTGCAGGCCTATACGAAAGAAAAGAAGTAATGAAAGACAAAATAGAAAGAAAGAGAAATAGACGATCTGATGAACTGCTTTTTATTAGACGCTTTGAGAAAATGAAACATGTACTGAATTATTTACCTATCCTAGTATCACAACCGTATTTTGTCCAATAGTTAGACAAAAAACAACATAAACTGTTACTTGTATAGCTTCGAGTGATTCTGGCAAAGGGCATTTAAACAATGTATGCTGCTGCTACTACTGCTACTACTACTACTACTACCACTATCCTGTTGATATTATCACTTTTCTTCTTCTTCTTCTAATTTCACTTTCAATTTAGCATTTAGATGTCAAATGGAAACAACTCTCTCACGTTCTCTATTCATGCTGTCATTTTATCATACACATAAATGCTATTTCAAGTGACCAAAGACTTACAAAAATGATACTAACAGCTACCTCGCTTGGTGCTCAGCATTAAGAGGTTAGTGTTAGGACTGGTCGGCCTGGTGTCAGGAAATGGGACTGGCTAGGACATCATGCTACATGTCTGCGGCATGATACCCCAGTGCTAGTCATCACTATAAACTGCAACACTGCAGACATCGGAGAGATATGACTGAAAATTTGTTAAAACGTTGTTAAAAATCCTAATCATACACACACACACACACACAAACACACACACACACACGCACGCATATTTCAAGTGACTTGATGAAAGTTGATTAAGTTGCTTATTATAAACGACTGCAGTAATCAAATATATTTTCAAAATTAGGGTACAAAGCACACCTTCGGTCTCATTGATTGCGTCACCTTTGTTTGCATCTTAATAATGCCCGTGTGCTTAGACAAAATCCTTTTATTTAATACTGAACACAACTTGAACACAGTCATCATATCTTTGCAATGTAGATTAGGAATAGCTTTCGAATAAAGATGAAGAGGCGTAAATATAGTTGTATCTATCTTTGAATCAAATAAAAATAATTACCGTCATAAGTTTGACCTTATCAGCGCCATCTTCTTTCACTCATTGAGTGATATAAGTAATGAAGTTCACCTTACCACTTAATTTGCAGCTTAGTGGACAATTAGAATATCATTGCTGTGTACTTTTCATGCATTTTTCTAGCCTAGAAGAAAAGGAATACATTAAAAAAGTTTTAATAATAAAGGCAAGTGCGTATTGCAGAATACACTACTTCCCAAAAAAGAGTGTTCCTGATTGCCAAGACGACTAAACTTAAATTGTATATAAAGAGTTATATTTGCTTTATTCATTTCAAATCATCAATTAAATAGAAGAAAAAATGACAATTTACAATACTGCACTAAATTAAAACCCTTGCATCTGCATACACTTTACTAAGGAAATATCATTTGTTATTGATTTTACTCTGCCCTGTATCCTGCATACGCAAAAACAAGTACATTTTATCCCTTTTCTAAAGTTCCTTATCTATCACATTTCAATTTATATTAATCCCCCCTCTCTCTCTGTCTGTCTCTCTGTCTGTCGGTCTGTCCCTCTCAGATTTCACTGTACTATTCACTGTACTATTAATATGTAAAACAATCTTAATACCGAGGGAAAAATGCGCTGGACGTATTGTACCCTCCCCATCTTCTCAAGTTGCAATTAAGAGTGAGGATATTGCAACGCTGATCACATGTGTCAGTCTGTCCGTCTTTTCGTCTGTCTGTCCATTGCAAAGCCTGTTACGGCTTCTCCTCATAAGCTGTAGGAAGGAATGTTTTGAAACATAGAAGACCGAATCAGTTGCGTAATATGGTGTAATGTTTTCCTCATGTCTAATATTGAGGGTGGGTGAGTTAATTTCTTGAAAACATTTCTTAAGGAAAGTTGGGTATTATTGGGAAAGGTCATGCTTTAGGAGGAAGATTGGTATCGTTTCTTCTCCCTTGCATATTGAAAGAGTTTATAGAATCTTTGCCGGAGTAAATACATGGTTGGTGCAACTGGGCATAAAGTTCGTACGTTCCTCCGCCTTATACTTTGGTAAATGCATATTCTCAAAAAGGGACATTTTGAAAAGTCAACTTTCAGGAGGAAGCCTGTTATAGAAGTGTTTCCATGCAGACGAAAAAACAGCGCAACTAAATCAGATACATCCCTTATATCTAAGGTGCGTTTGAAAATGTTTTATTTAAAAAAGAATCGACATTTACTTGAATTTTAAAATAATTGCTTTTAAAGTCTTTTTACACGAGCATGCGTTCACCTGGTTGGTACGGGACTACCTATAAACAGGCATCAAATATAGCATTTATTCATACCTTTTTTCAAGATGAACATTTCTTGCCATGAATGGACACACACACTCATAATCACGCACGAACATACCTACGTACCTGCCTGCATGCCGGCTGGCCTACATACATATATGCATACATACATACATACATACATACACCAGAATAACTTATAATAGCGGCTGGAATAACTCGATGGGAAATGCTTATTTTCGCAGTTGGAAAAGAACGATTCATCATCCCTTTCCAAACGTACATGAGCCTACAAAATGTTAACTTACACGTCGAGTTCATTATTAATATATATATATATATATATATATATATATATATATATATATATATATATATATATACAGTAAATCTTGGGTAAAACATGATGATCAAAAAACAAAGTCTTGCAGCTCACGTTTCTTTTATTATTATTGTGTGCTCAACCATGGTTTGTTTGTAGTACTGTTTTACAATGGCCTTCTTGTAAGTGGTATGAATCAATAATTCTCTTGAATTGCTTGTTAATTTGTAGTTGGGTAACCTACTACATATGCACGTGTATGTCTAGAACATGTCCAAACAATAGTAACCTGAAATTTTGTTTCAGGCTTCTTGCTGCCCTCCATCAGTCACAATTGCCCTCAATCCGTCACATTTTGCCCTTGATCTGTCATAGTAGGGCGTTTAGATTTTGATAGCTGAGATAGATTAACTCATTACATGCTCCATGACTTCTACCTTTACCCGATCGTTCGACTTTTGAGTGCATACGCATTGGGATATTGAACAACAAAAACATGATCTCGCCTGAAACAAATCAATCCAGCCACACCAACATACTGCTGGGCAAAAGGTGGGCCGAAGCTGAAGTGTTTTATACTTTATTGACGTCTTACAAAGTAAAATGGGCTTCTGGTTGGCTTATTGGTGTAATGCGCTCGACTTTACAGATCACTGCCATCTCACCTCTGTCCAAGTGTTTTCGAGTCGCATGCCTTGCTAAGGTAGGTTTATGACAAAGTTTGCCAGTAGGTTTCCGTGGCGGTTGGTTCCATGTTGATCCTGAAAAACAACAACCTCATCCCGGTCAACCGCGGTGATAGCAATAGCAAGTTCATCTCCTTTTGCATATTTTAACAAATCAATGTCTCAGGGGGCCTTGCTTGTAGCAGATCTTCCGTAAATATGTACCATTATTAATTATTATTCTGTTTAAAACGATGGGCGGTGTGTTCGCGCACGACATTTTTGCTGATGAGCTGATGACCTTCATACAGCATTCAATATAGCAAGTATTTCTGGATCTCATGAAAGGGGGATCTGTTAACGTCTGTGTTGGCAATATTGAATACGATATGAGTACGGCATTTCCACTGATGTACCTCAACAATTATTTTCGTGGCGCCAATCCATACGAATCAAAACAAACAACACCAAGCGAATCAATCGCATATGCAACCCAGTGAGTTCCTGGACCAGGCCATCGATAATAATAATACCAGTTTCAACACGGTTTGTTTGTTAATTATGGTCCACGTTAAGCATTGTCTATAATCATGTTATTTTGTTATCGTTGATCCAATTGATCAATCGCTGTAGTAATCGTCGGTAATGTCTTCGATTAGTGCCCGATAGAGGCTGGTATCCATCATGCCACCGGTAAATAAACGCTTACAGATTGCAGCTGCTTCATTGATGATTTCGTGGGAATTATTACCGGCTCGTCTTCCACCAATCAGAATTTCCAGTCGATCAACATCAGCGAGGACGTAATTGAGACAACACATATTCTAAATCACCGACGAGGTTTTTGTTTACGACCACGATCGCGGGTGACAATGCCAATTCCGGTTACTCCTTCGTAGAATTCTTCTTCTGCAATGCGAGGCTGTCTGAATTCTGATTTTTGGGGGCGATAATATATCCCAAGATAACTGAACTCTAGCAGCTTCTTTGACCTGTTTCTTTAAAGTTTCAAAGTCGCCCTTACGAAACCCATTTTGATTTTAAAAAATAGTTTTTGCTTCTCTTTCTGGCGCAACAAGATCTCTTATATCATCAATCTCAGCACGAGTTTGGTCGATACCCTCAATTACCTCTTGTATTTCTTGTTGCAATTGTGGTTGAGGAGCAGGTAATTCAGCTGGAAGTTCTCGTAGAGTCTTTTTTTTTTTTTAGTTCTTTCTGGTAGGTTCCCAGCTGCTTTAGCGGTCTGTTCCAGGGACGGAAGAAGACCTTTAGTAGCCTTGTGACTGGTTTAAACAATTATGTTGCACCTTCTGTAAATTCCACTTGATCTTCCTGATGTTGTTGTAGCTGCTGTATGACAGAATCAATGATGGGGAGATATTTCTTCATTGTCTCTAGTTGTTGTCGTGCTAGTTTAGCTGTACGAAATTCCCTAATAATTAGTCATTATTATTATTATTACAGCAACGATTTAATTACACATCGCCAGTCAGTGGATAGACAAGATTACAGTAAATATTGCAATGTACCTTATATTTGTTACATACTACATCCCACCGGAACACTTCGGGCGCTAATTTATACTAGATGAACTGCCGTAGTGAAGGCATTTTCCGGTTAAATGTCCTGTAAATAACACACGTTGCTAGCCATGTACAGAACAATAATTGTAACACTGCTGTCCACTAAACACAAGGAAATGCACACCATAAGATTATAGTACTATTTTTGCCCTATGATAATACAAAATCCACCAATGTTCAGTTTACACTCGGGGTTCACTTAGGAGCGGTGATGCTTGATTACAAATTAACGATTAAATTTGGCCAAAACAGTCCTCCGAATCTCTAGCATTTCGTTTCAAACTTAGGGTGGGGTGGGGTGGGGTGGGGTTTCATGCACAGGGAATATTAAGAAATTGTCCGTGAATTGTGCGTGGACATTTCGTTTTGCAATTTTTTGTGTGGCTCCAAGCAGGCTTGCAATTTAGGATAAGACTGGCTTTTGGCAATTGAAACAATAAGCGCTAGGATGTAGCTGGGGGCGGGGGCTTAGGCCGGGAGTAAGGTTTGTCGCCTCAAAAATGCCTACCCGCCCCCCCCCCCCCGAAACGTTTTTTGACTGCCTCACCTGCTATATTTCACGTTCTGCAGATTGTAAAGTACTATGGGATGTATACATGCCTCAAATCAGTTTCAAGGACAACACAAGCCCGAAACACCTAGTTCACAAATATAGCCATATAATTTAATTAGTACACGATAACAGCTGAAACATTTACATCATAGCCTTAAATCAAGAAATTTGAGACGGGCAAATTTGCAAAATTATCCAGTGCCACATTATGGTTTTGAGGTCGCAGCCGTATTTGTATCACATATGTTTTCCATTGCTGTTCTGATATCAACCGGTGCTGTATTCGGACAAATTTACGGTAAATTAATTTATCTGCACAAGCATTTAAGTTACTGTGAACAATATGACTGAATTAGGTCCCTGAAAGCTTCAATGTTGACTTAAATTAATCTTCCTCTTATACAATTTTGCTTGAATAGTTATTTTATGCCAAGACAGCAGTTCATGAGATGGCTTTTCTTTTCCTCAATTACATAAATCATGTTCTGAATTTGAAATTACTTCACTAATTTAATCTAAATAGGTTTTAGGTATTTTATTGAAGATGTTTCCTTCATTAATCATGCCAGATAGTATATGCCATAATGTTTGTACAGTCACTATTCTTTAAAGTGATCTTTAATTTAATAATTCGTTGAAATTTAGTGAAAACATCACAAAATTATGTTCATTAATTGACATACTAATTAACGTACAAATGAGTAAATTAATTCAGAAATGAATTACAGATATAATACATTAATTATTCGATTATTAAATAAAAACCTGTTCAGTACACGATGGATATCAGCTTTTAAAATGAAATAACGACTTACATGATACAAACTGGTACGTTTTATATATTCACAGTTTTATTGCGATATCGTGATAATTGCGATATCGTGATAATTATTTTATATTGCATGAAGATAAATAAATATACAAATTTTACATTTTTTCAAATTACAAAGTAAGTGTGTTTTGACATTTTCAATATAAACAATATCATTTACTGTATATCGAAGTGTTTTTTACAATACAACTAAAAAGCAGAAAAATAAACAGCAAATGAAGAAAACACTTGTGACCTCAGCATGTATATGTCCATTTATCTAGCTTTTCATTGATTTCATATTTGTATTACCTATCTTAAATAAAATTATTTAGATCTATTTATCGTAAACTCGTGTTACTGACAGTGAGAGTGTTGAAAACGAGTGACTGTTTTGAGTGACTGTCGTCGCACACGTTTATTTATATGTATTCACTATTCTCAAAGCAGAAACAAACGAAAAAAGGAAACAATATTTCAGCTTGAACCAAAATGTTGCGTGCAATAGATCAGAAACTCCTTGATACAGTATAAAAATGGCGATGGATGGGGAAGAAAATATTACCGTTTCTCAATTGCAGGCCATTGTGAAACAGGGAAGAATTTAAAGGTTGCATGGATTTTAATATATCATATAATTGATTTATAATCTTTTAGAGTGAAGTTGTCACTGTTTTCCTAATATATTTTGAGGTTGTACCAAATACGATTCCGTGTTGAGTAAAAAAACCACATAAATAATTATGCATTATTAATGTCCTACTCGTATTGTACGTGTTTATAATCTTCCTCCATGCAACAACACACCAAAAAATGAACCTTAAAGGGTTATAGAAGAGATTGCGTTTTAGAATTTACACCAGGGTAGGGAGTTTAAATTCGTACAAATATGTCAAACCTTAACAATAAACAGTCCTGACCAGGAATTTTGTGTATGTATAGCCACCGTATTAACATAATACATACAATGACTATCGTAATTCAGGTATAACCTGTACGGATCTGACAAGTACATTAAGTAATACACAGATGGACTTCTTTTCAATGTTTTCCGATCACTGTTTTCATCTTCAGCAATATTTTATCAATGTTTTCATCTTCAGCAATATTTTATCAATCTCATTTTATTTTCAAAACGTATCGGAATCATATAATGTATGACTATATGTGTGCACGTTATGGAAGGCATGAATATATAAGTTCCCATTTACATTAATTAAAATCTCATGGCAGAAGCACGCGTGAACAGACAGCTGAAATCTTGCAATAATAGCTGAGACGGACAAGTCAATGAATTGTGACCAATTTAATACATTTTGAAAACAGGAGCAAACACATTTGGTTACATTTTTTAGAGATACATGTCTGCGACATGATGCCCCAGTGCTAGACATCACTAAAAACTGCAACACTGCTGACATCGTAGCGATATCACAGAAAAATTGTTAATACTACAGGATGGCACAATAACTATAATCAATATTCAGCATCCATCATTTCAATTGATTCTCTGAGTCGATTTCGAAAATCTGTTCACTCTCTTTCTCTCAGAGCAAACTTTAACAAAAGACTTTTCCTGACATTAATTCGGGATTTTCTTGTTTCGCAATATGTTTTCTTTTATTCATATATAGTATTTCATGATATATTACATCGTGTTTTTTTATTAGAGTACTTCGGATGTACCTTCCTCAAATATTCTATAGCGAAACTTTCTCTCTCTCTCTCTCTCTCTCTCTCTCTCTCTCATTGTGATATCAATCTATCCAATTATATGGGATACATTGGACATTATTAATCAATGTTTCACGCGGTATCGCCCATCCGTGGAACACCACTAACAGATATTCAACGGCCGAACGGTGAGTTATTAAAATTTAGAACATGGGATAGATCTGACGTGAATGCCCCTATTATACAACAACATGTAATTGAATCCACGAGTTTTTCTTTTGATGTCGTATCAAACATACTCTCAGTACCGGTCATGTAGATCTTGACGAACTTAACACTTCATTTATTTCCATACACTACAATTCAAGTTCAATTTAAATGAAAACTGTAACTGTAAAATGTGTTTTATCGTCTCCAACCAGAGAACTGTGAAAGGTCAGTGCCAAAGTCTCTAATTATATATTACATCTCCGTACAACTTTATTCTGTAGATAATATTTGTTTTTGAATAGTTTTTCACAGCTGTTATGAGCGGTTCTATTAGATTTGAATATTAGTCACATAGTTGACACTTTAACAAATAATCATGACATATCGTATCGTGGCAAATAAACAAGTCAACTAAAATAGAAGGGTCCAGTATTTCTATGCAGCTTTTCCAAATGTTTTGTGTAAAGAAAACAAGAAAGAAACTTTAATTGCATTACTTTGAAACCTGTCTACATGATGACATGTCCACCCGGTTAGAACGGGACTAGGTGTAAACAGGTGCTTCCAGGTAAGTGTTTATTCATTACCTCTTCTAAGAAGGGCAATGTGGCCTATCAAATGCACACTCACTACGGTTGAGCACACCATAATAGATTATACTTTATAATAACGGCTGACATCGATTATTCAGTGGCAAGTGATTATTCTCAGTTTTGAGCGAAGTGGTACTCTTTTACCAAACCTGATCCTATAATTTTAAGTCGAGTTCGTTATTCATGTATAACTTAAATAAATGTTGAGTAAAACGTATGAATGAGCAAATCAAATTAATATAACTTGAAATGTTTATGTTCGCGTTGGTAAAGTGTTGCAGTTATGTTCTAAAGTGTTGGTATAAGCTGTTATTTATTATGCTCAGACGTTATGCAGGTGTATACTAATGTTTAATAATGTTTCTCTTGGAAGAGGTCTGACTAAATACTTACCTGGAAGGACCTGTTTACTAATAGTCGGATAGCATAAAGTTAGGTATGTAACCATATATCTAGAACATTTGCAAAGGTGAATTTCCTTAGGTTTCTGTTGGATCATTCTGGTTTACGTGTCCTCGACCATTACATGGCAGACCATTCAGTTTGGTATAAATGGATTCATGTATGATCAGCAAAATAAGTGGTTTATACTGGTTAATAGTGTTATACGTGCTATTTTAACAACAGGTATATGCACCGGCTATATATCTAGGTATACACATTTCACTGGTAGTGCATAATACTCTCCAGACTTTTTCATCTCAGACAATCCTTAATTTGTATGGTATATTTCACTGGTTAGATGTGTGTCCGTAAAAAAGGCTTCATATTTAGGTTAGAGCAGAGTGCTAAAGGACAGCAGGTTATTTTGTTGTGGCCCATGTTTATATAAAAGCCAGTTCAATACGTATGGTATTATTATTATTACTATATTACATTGTTACGACTCATTGATCTTAAACTAAGTAACAAAAAAGAGCATTAACAAACACGTTTGTAAATTTCTCCAAATAATTTGTTTCCTTAGAATAAAAATTAAAAAATTAAAATGAACTTACAGTCATGTGAATTAAATCCCAAATAGTTCTAAAAGTTCTATCAAAATCCATATATATGAAGCTCCAATCACATTCCAATGATGTACCAAATACGTTCTATAATTGAATGTGTTGATGTCCATGAAGTCTCGAATGTGTTAATGTGCCAATGACATGGAATATGGTGATGTGTCTTTTTATGTATCACAATAATATAATAAAAGATTCCCTGTCTAAATTCACTATAATTCCAATTCTGAATTAGTCCAAAAATATTATTGAACACTCTGTAATTCGAGTGAATAGTAATGTGAATAAATAAATCCACTCAAATTAAAATCTGAACACAGCACAAGTGATTTTGTTTCGGATGTTAAGACAAGAATGAATAATCCTAATGTATACAATATTATATACCCCTCCAATTTATCTAGGTCGTTATTACCATTTCTTCGAAATACTCTGTCAACTTAATGGAAAATTTCCTTTTCGGAAGTTTGTTAGTTCAGAATCAAGACTGTATATTTATCTGAAACAAAGTAAACATATTGATAATTGATAATGATCTGAGTATTTAATCCACAATCAAAGATAAATATTAGTTATATATTATGTTGTTTACAGAATAAATGTCACTGGTGTGGTACACAATAAATTTAATCTGGACAAAAGTCAAGTACAAAATACAAGTATACATAACATATAATCATAGATAAAAGCCAACGATCCATACAATTTAAACACCCATTACAACTCCCCTCATAACAAAAAAAGACAGTTTACAAAAAAGCTTTTTTAAAAATATTATTCAAATTTAGATATGATTAAAAATTACCTAAGACGAGGTCTTATGAATGACACAAAAACTTGAAGCAATATAACAATTATATGCACGTTAATGTGAATCTGCAATCAAATTTTCTTTTCTTTTGATGTGCCTGAAGTCAGTATCGTATTTCCGCAACATCAGTCTCCACCTTTTGAATACAATAATCTGAGAAGGAGTTGAACTCAGTAATATACCCTTTAAACTGTTGCAGAGCCAATATGAAAGTCAAATACTCCTTCTCGGTTGTGGAATAATTTCTTTGGTGCTCATTTAAATTCTTAGAAATTCGACACACTGGATGATCCACACTAATTTAGTCTTTTTGAATCAATACTTTAGAGACCACAACATCACCTGCGTCAACATATATTTTAAATGATCGGCTGAAATTTGGAGCTTATAGAACTGTTGCATCCTTAAGAATGGCCTTTAACTTATCAAAAGGCTCCTGACACTTTTCAGAGCAATGAAATTTGGTTTTTTTATAAAACATATTAGTAACGTGTTTATCAGTCATTAAAAAAGATAGGGCAGAATTTCCGATAATATCCAGCCATACCCCAAAATCGCATAATCTACATTTTACTGATAGGCACATAAATTAGAGATAACCTTAACCTTATCTTCTATATGTTTCATTTGACAGTGATCCACGATTTATCCTAAAAATGTGAGACAAGCACGGCAAAGCTCAATTTCACTGAATGTGTCAAAGAGTTTTCAAATGTTTCCAGATGTTTCTTCCAGGTGTCGTTGTGAATTATGACGTCATCAATGTAAGCGTAACACTTATCTAAACCAGATTCAATCAAGTTCATTTTAAGTTGGAACGTACCAAACGAATCGTTCATCCCAAATGTCATCTCTTGATTTTGGTAAGTCCATCTGGAGTTACGAATGCCGAAATTTTCTTTGTCCTATCCGTCAGTGGAATTTGCCAGAATTCCTTCAAAAGGTCAAATTTAGTGACATTTTTGCATTTCCAATTTTGTCAATGCAGTTACCCATTCTTGGCAATGGAAATTAATCTGTTTTGATCATACTTTTCACTTTTCAATAGACAGTACACATGCCGAAAGTATTATCCAGTTTTGGTACAGGACGATATGGTGAACTCCAGTCACCTTCACTTTGCTCATAGAAATCATTCTCTTGCAAATACAGAATTTCTTTTTTTAAACATTCTAGTTCGATGAGATTCATCCTGTACGGATACCGTTTTACGCGTGTGTAATCTCAACGTCATGGTATGTTGATTTTGGTCTTACTGGAACATATCGAAACATGTGCTCATATTTAAATAATACATGTTGAAAAATATATATTTTTTTGTTGCTTTCGTCCATATTATTCAATATTTCTGAATTCCGACGATTGATTGCACCAAAGTTACTACATTCCGATTTAATCGCTGAAATCTTCACTGTGTGGGACAAGTACAACTAAATTGACAGCATGATTAACATCCTCCTTGGATATCTTTATAGGGCAAAGGTGTTTTTTGTTTTCATCTCCCAGGAATGTTCATGATGTAATTTTAATCACTTTCATGTCAGCTGTGTAAGAACCTTGGTACATAACCAAAAGCGGATTTTAAGGTATAACCAAGAGAGCCAGAACTCTATCACCAGGCTGAAAACTCATTTCCTTTGTATCTTTTGTCATCCCTTTATTTCGTTTTTGACTGAGCAAATTGAAGATAAGTTACAACAGCTTCACAAGCCTTTGAAAGAAACACAGCCAAGAAGATTAATTTCTAAATCTTAATTTGAAAGACGTTTCTCATTTAACAACGTCAATAGTCCACGGATAGTATGTCTAATTTTTTGTCCCTAGCAGAAAACAACAGTAATGAACACTTTTGTCTCAATCTTCTTCGGTCTCAAAACAATATGATCGAATCATATTTTACAAAGTTTAATAAAATCTTTCTTAAGCCGCCTAACTTTAATGGCGATAAGTAGAAGGCTTAAATTGCTGAATGCTAAATTCCTAACTCATGCATAACTTGCTGAAAAGTTTAGGCGTACAATTCGATTCCTGACCAGATTGGACAGACTTGGGAAGGCCAATATGTGTAAATAAGAACAAAAACAAAATAAACCAAACCAAATCAAAAAACAGTATCAAATCTTTTACCCTGGTCTGTGTTTTAATATTTCTCAAAGGAACTTCTTCTGGGAATCTTGTGGACACACATTGTGGTCAACACGTATTGTTTGTCTGACTTGGTCTTAGGTAAGGGACCTACTCATTCTATCATTATGTAAGTAAATTGTTCGTCAAATGCAGGGATAGTTTGAAAGTGAGCCTTAGGTATCATTCGACTGGATTTTCCTACCAATTGACAAGTGGAACAAATTCTACAGTATTTACAAGCATCACATTTATCTTTAGTACAAACAAGTGATTTAAGATCTTATAAATATTATTGACTTTTAAATGACCAGCCAGTGGGGTTTGATGATCTAGACTAGGACTTCCCTGTCTATACGAGTTACGAACAACATTGTGATAGCTCACTGATTACTCGTCATGAGTGAGTACTCAGTTGGTCTCCGTTTTTTCATTAGGATACTATTCGTCGAAAACTACCAGACTTGAACATTGCTGGTTTCAGGTTTGCTAAGAGCCCTTTGAAACAAGCAGGAAATCCCAGAATCATATTCCTGTTTGGGAGTGGGTGATTATCTTTGGTCAACCTGAATAGAATAGAGAAAATGAATAGTAAAATAAGGATCAATGTGATCAATACTTTTTGATTCATCCATACCAGGAGCAAACATCTGACCCATACATGTGTCACCTAAAGGACTAGTGTTCTGGTCAACATCATTGTTAGGAGCTTTCGTCCCCATAGCTCTAGTCATTTCACAAGCTGGGTATAATTCAGGGATTTCATTTTTAATAGGATCGACTTTCTGATTCAAACAAGGCTCGTCAGTTAAAAATGGATTAACCACAACCTTATCCCCACCTAAGTCATGAATGCCTTCGATTGGTAAAGACTACAATGTTACGCTGGCTCGGGCCCTGCGACCTGCGATTAAGTATAATGTTAAATGTATACAAACACAAGGAACATTGGCTAAGCCTCACACTAATTCCTGAAGAAGTAAATATTCATTAGAAGAATAAATCTCCGAAAAAAGCAGAGTACTTCATAATAAAAGACTCTGATAAGCTCCTGTGTCCCTTAAATTTTGAATAGAAATAGGATTGGCAAAATCACTTATAAGTGATACAGAACCTATCAACACGAATGGTCCATAATTCTCCATAATAATATGAGACTGGGCTGAGTTGGCCCAACACATATATTGCTTTCAGCACTTGACCAAGCATATGACCTCAGTGAAGTAAAAGCATTTGGATAAGCTCTGTCTTGATGATGTTGCTTATTTTTCAATTTTTATTAATCGGAAATGATGTGCATTTTCTTCTTACACTAGGTGCACGTAGGAAGATATAAAGATTTATAATCTTGTTAGAAACTTGATTCCTAAAATTTGTGCCAATTAGAGAGTTGGAAGTGCTCGTATGGTACTGGAATGACTTTTGATCAAGAAACAAATGAGTGGAAGAATTCTTGACAAAATAATTTTTGTGAATCAAGGAATAATCGTCAGCTGTAGGAGCGACATTTTCTAATTTTCGACCTTTTATCTCATCAAGGTAGGACTTAATGTCACTGTGAAAGCAATTCTTAATATGAGTTGTCTGAGATTATTGTAGCCTTGACCAACTTTCTTGGCTGAGCACCGCCTATCAAATACTATCTCTTTATCTCTTCCAGATTCGAATTTGTTATGCTTAAATTTCTTTTTGTACAGTTCATAAACCATTGTCGATATGCCTTATGTATCACATCATATCCCTTTGATATAGATTACTTAACCATATGACAGTGAAGAATAGACCTCTGAGCTTTGTCAATAAGTACACTTTGTAATAACATAGTCTAATGTAACCTTGATATTTTCATGTTTTTATACTAATTGTATCAAACCTCAAAACCTTTATAAAGAGGGGTGTTTTCATCTTTCCAGCTCTAATTATTTTAATGTAAACTGAAATTCCCCTCTTCCTGATCTCTTTCTCTCTGCATCTGCATTTCGCTCTTTTCTTTTACTATTTGCGTTTGCATTAGCTTTTACCGATCCTCTTTCTTTCTCTCTAAATCTTAACTTTATTTCGGCCTTGTGTTTTAATTTCAATTCTATCAGTTTAATGTCAGAGCCCGATGTATACTTACTAATCATGCCTAAAGCACTTTAATCCAAAACAAATCTGTTCTACCAAATATTGGACCAAACTATTTTTATTTCTTCCTTTGTTAAAAATGCTCTCACCACAGATAGATCGTATCATCTGGCAAACTGGAGCAATTTATCATTTTTTAAGAACTGTATCGTCTCGTGGATTGGATCTAAAGCAACGTTCTCCACGTTGGATGTCATTGCACAAGCGTGTTGGTTTCACTATTGATTTTTCAAATATGTAAAATAATACTTGGATCCCTGTATGTTCCGGAAATAAGTGACCTTAAATATTTTAGAGAATATCGTAAACCATACATGAGCCTCCGATTCTCTTTTAGAATTGTATAGTCTTAAACTAAGTATTAGGAAAGAGCGAACCCAACACGTTTTTGAAAAATTCAATAAATAATTTTTATCTTTAGAACACAAAATAAACAATTTAAAAAGTACCTTTCGTATTGCGAATTAAATCCAAAATAATCCCAAATATCCTATTTCCGGTCCTAACGAATGAAGTTCTAATTTGATTCTAGTGATGTACGAAATAAGATCCAGGGCTGAAGAAGTTGATGTTCCAAAATTAACGTTCATGTATAAGAATATTATTGAGCACTTCGTAATTCCACAGAATCATATTTTGCAATAAACAAATCCAACCAAATTAAAGACTGAACACAACGATATAAATGATTCTGTTTCTGATGTTATGGTAAGAATTAATACTTGTTCAAGTGAACACAATTTTATTGAAAAACTTAAAACTCAATAATAGAGTCAGGGTGTAAGTCCAAAGTTCATTTCTAGAAATGTATATATTGTAAGCAGGCAAAATATGCTACTAAAATTATAATAAAGAACATGGAAAACATCAGGTACAACATGTTTTTCATGGTGGATTTCCAACTGTAAAGATTCTTACCAAAAAAAAGCATATTTACCTTTTTTGTAATGACCCACTTATTTAGCCCACTCTCTTAGATAAGTATCATTTGTATAATTTGTTTTTAGTTTTTTTTTGTAAAAAAAAAGATCAACATCACTAGTCAGGTACAAAGTGAACTTCATTCTGGACCAGGTCAAGTCCAGACTATAATTTTACATAACCAGTAATCATGGAAAATAAATTTACAAATGCAAATTAAATATACATAACAATGTGCATGTAGTCTCGAACGTGCCAATGTGCCAACCGCCTTGAGTGTGGCGATGTGTTAACATTCATTTCATGTATCAGAATAATGTATTCCAAAGTGTCTTTGTCTGAGTTCATTATTATTCCAAATTAGTGTCTTAGTCCACGAATATCATTTAGCACCTTATAATTCCAGTGAATAATAATTTGAAAATATAATTCAACCAAAATGAAAACTAATCAATAAGACTGATTCTGCTTGAGATGTTAAAAATTGTTAGGTAAACAAAATTATATACCCCTGTACTTAACCTAGGTCGCAATTGCCATATTTTAGAAATATTTTGTCAAAGGTAATACAAATAACCATTCTAGAATTTACTAAAGTCAGAATCAAGACTATCTCTAACTCAGATAGAAGTAAACATGTTTGCTATTAACAATGGAAAGTTAGCAGACAAGGATCGAGTAATATTTATTTTCTTTCTAGCTCTATACTAATGTTTTGGCCTTATAACTCCTTCCAACTCAGGCACATAAGCCCATTTGTTATGACACTCCATTTTACTGCTTATGTATTACATCAGTATTAGTTTGAAAAAATGGACTACAAATTCCGTCCGTCGGAATGCAACTACCAGCATATGCATTTCTGCTAATTAAATTACCATGTGTCGCTAGGTTAGAATCTAATGACCATTGCCATGCATGGGTGGAAGTGGATGCGTTGTATCAACACTATTGTAATGTACGAGTACAAACGTGTTTGTTGTATCAAAACTATCGTAACTAATGAATGCAAGTGTGTTTGTTGGCTCAACATTATTGCAATGGAATAGTGCAAGTGTGTTTGTTGTCTCAACATTATTATAAAGGAAGAGTGCAAGTGTATGTTTTGTATCAACACTATTGTAACGTAAAAGTGTTAGTATAGTTATCAAAACTATTGAAACGGATGAGTGCAAGTGTATATGTTGTATCAACACTATATTAACGTATGAGTGCATGTGTATGTGTTGTATCAACTCTATTGGTACATGTGAATACAAGTGCATGAGTTGTATCAACTTTATTGTAACGTAAGTGCAAGTTTCTTGTAACCATTCTATTGTAATGCACCAGAGCATAATATCCTTGTCATACTTAACATAGTTTCCAGCGTCAGCAATCTTGTAACCATCACATTTTCCTTTTTTTTTTAACTCTCTCGATAATATAATTTTTGACGTCTGGCTGCACATTAATATACACCGTCCTTCCCAGCAAGTAAAGGAGACAGCACAAATTTCAAACAGATCAAACATGTGTTTGTCATGAAATCTATTCGAGGAAGAAGAGGCTTTTTTCATTGAATTTTGTGTCCAAAATGCAGTCGATCGTTTAGCTCTTGACGACATCATAAGTACCAACATATCTCCGTACAGTACAATCCAAGACATTCAAGTCTCGATGGAAAATGATTTAAGGTGTATAATGTGCTTAATTCGCATGATGCACTATAATAATGGAGTAGGTTTAATGTGTATGTCTCAAAGAAACAAATATTTTTAAAACCACTCCCAGATAGCTCATATAACAATGTTGTATCTATCTTGCACAATAATCATGTACATACTGAATTGCTTTTAGTATGGAATTCCCAGTGACAACTTCACCATGATATCAATCGTTATTCGATATCTTTGAATCGTTTTTATGAGTACAAATGATTTTATTAGTTGTACAGTTTGTTTACCTTTGCATTTACCTTTCAGACCTATCAATTTATTAATTTATTCATGAAGTCATCAGCTGAATTAAACCTTGCTGAATATGTCTTGTTGTTATTCGATATGAATTTTGCCTATTGATGTGGATAATTGTAATCATTATCTTGATTTGGGATTGACGATCATTACCTGAATGAAGAATAACATTTATTCTGAAGCTTCATAATTACGAATGCATTCGTTGTGTGTTCAACCTTTATCAAAGTCGGGTAATTTATTTAAACGAAAAGTTAACCTTTCCCATGTTTTTTCAGATATGAGACACATACATTTCATAAATCAGAATGTTGTTTATCGTCCTCAGTGCACTCCAAACGTGTTACGGTCTTTGGTCCAAATATATGGTACACTAATTTTGTAGTTTGCCCCAAATACGTTGGTACAATGTGTACCTCTTTAAACTACCAGTATTGGTTTGTGACTCTTGTGGATGGAATTAACGTACAGAGTTTGAATTTTGTTATTGTCCATGCTTGTGCCGCTGGCACAAGTTGTATTTGATTCTAATGTTCAATGCACTCTTTTTGCACCTTTTGGTATCGTACCTTGGGGACATTCCGGTTTAAAAAGGTGTTAATAGTTAAAGAAGATTACAATACTGCCATTATTTCTATGAAGTTATCTACATTGTAACAGACTTTCGGTCTCAGAAATTCCCCCGCGTATGTATAGCATTCAAGCTCTGTGTCCAAATAGGTTTCTGACCTTAAAATATATTTTAGACAACACAATTTTAAAGCTCTTTTATTCAAATATAATGACTCCCTCCAGTTTTGAGGGTTGGTAGCATTTGCACCAACATATTGAAATGCAATTTTCATGCCGACTCTTATGTATTGTGTGCTTAATATTTATCCATAACTGTAGATTGTACACCAAAATAATGGTCATTTGTAAACATGTTTACATAGCTATTGTCCATGATTGCATGTTATGACAAGGTTCTTTGTGAGCTTAGAATATTCTAGAAACTAACGTATTTATAATTTGATGGAAGTTTCCATAAGTATGACTCACATCTAGTTCAGGTAAGTGTGTGTACATATTGGGGACTTCGTAAACAAATAAATCATTCATGTGTTTTAAGATCAGTCTCTATAAAATATGTGTTATCAAGTCTTGCAGGTATGTTCAGATATAATTCTAGAGGTAGTATTTATTTAAATCATTCATTGAGACTACTCGGTGATCATTTAATTGGATGAACACATTATGTGGAGATATTGCGAACTCATTCAAAAATATTTGGATTTTATCATTGTGATACATCAGGATATTCATAACCATTGGAAATCATTCGGTACAGTCTTTACTTTTGTACTTATGATATGACATTAAGGACTATCGGGAATTTAATTCACAATACTGTAAATGTCTTTTAAAAAAACCTTACTTTGCAATTAGATACATGAATTATTGTTGATTTTCTGAATTTATTGGATTTGTTTCTTCTTTTAAATAGTTAAGACCTAGAGTTGTAGCACGACATGCATTTCTCTACTAGAGTTATTTTAACGGGATTGATATAGCTTGTCCGCAGACCAGTCTCTCCCCAATCATACCGCTCCAGTGGGCTACGTGGTTAGAGCATACACCTCACATGCGAGAGGTCGCGGGTTCGAGCCTGTGCCAAATCATACATCAGACTTGTACAAATAATAATGGCAGCTGCCTCGCTAGTGCTCAGCAGTAAAAGGGTAGTGTTATTACTGGTCGGCCTGGTGTCGGAATAATGTGACTGGGTGGTACATGATGCTACAAATCTGCGGCATTATGCCCCAGTGCTATATATTTGCCACAATTCAGACATCATAGCGTTATGAGTAAAATTGTTAAAACATGCTTTAAAATTGAAAAAGCATTCTTCCTATTCCAGTATTTGATACAATTTGCCAATTATATAAAATACGTTTTCAATTTACCGATCATCTCTATAATCATGGACATATGACAAACAAATAATTGTATTAATCTAAATTGTATGGTGGTTGCCTATCTACATACCCATTCGGTGTATTCAAAACGGTGTATTTCTCCAAAACAGAACGCTTCATCATATATGTTAACAAAAATCCATTTGAGGTGTCTGACACCAATTTGAATGTATACTTATTCTATTAGATCAAGCAAACAAATCCAATCAAAGACATGAACGAATAATTTTAAAGAGTGAAATTACGTGTCAACAAGGTACGTACAAAAACATTTCTTCACAATGAAGAACCGGACAAAAGACTTCTGGACTGATATTAAACACTCTTATACGTTTAACCCACCATATTTGGTTACTAACCTGTGACGATAGCCTCTATACTAGAGGAGGTAAAGCCGTATTGCGAATGGTCAAAATCACTTATACACAGCTATATTAATTTATTGTACGCGTTAGCCTCAGAGCAATACAACGAAATTATAAGTTGGGCTTCTTGTTTACTCAAAACAATATATTTTTAAATAGTAGAGATAGAACATCTACACCAAATGCAAAAAGGTACGCATGTAACGACATTAAAATCAAAAGTAATTTTACAATGTTTACAATGGCTCTATAGCATAATCTATAGTAAAATGTTAGTTAGCATTTAATGTGCAATTACAATATAATATAGATATTTTTAATTGATAACTGTTCAGACCAGAATTCAGAGTAAAATAATGATTTTAGCCAATAATTCTGTTGCTGCAGCCGCAAGCAATTAATCTGGCATTCATCTGTTGCATTCATGAAATTTATATTCGGCTGGTCCTGGCAGGGATACAAACCTGACGGATCTATCTACCTGGAAATCTCTACCAGACAACACGGCGTTTACTTGTACAATGGTATAGTAATTTTCAATTTTCTCCTTATTTATGTAGTCTCGTAAAGAGCTTTGTATCTCTATCTGGAATCTTAAAATGCAAAAGAAGAAAAAATAGGATTGTCTTAGAAAAGTTGTCGATTGCGATGGATGGGTGTTTAGAAGAAATTGTGTTATCCATGGGGTATTGTCGGGCATAAATAAGTAATTCAACACAATCCCCGGTTCTAATGCTACAAGGATGTACATTAATTATGAAAGGTAATTTGCTTTTATGCTCAGGTCAGTCACGTGTTTATACATGAAATTCTTGATATCCTCTGCTCGGTAATCTTGGAAACGAAACACATATTAAAGAGTAAGAGAAACTATGATCGAATAAATTGTTCAAGATAGCACGCGTTGCCTTAGTAAACTTCATGCCCAACTCCATGCTTATCAAATAATGTCTCATATTCCCTTTAGAACTTTGTTGTCTCATAGCAAACTTTAAATAAAGGTAAACTTAAAGCCATTCGTTAATTTATAGCAAAGGTTCATCTCAAAACAATACCATTTCAAATAGTTCAGCGTCATCTCAAATGTTAAGTGATAGATCTAATGTAGACATTCAAGATGTTGTTTTGAAGCTGCGCGTTACAGTTGCCGAAAACAAAGGAATCGATGGAATCAGATACTTCTTTAGTGTGTCAACTGCGTTTATCAGAGACGAAGTTAATTCTGCCAAAACAGAGATGAAACAAAACATATGTTTATGTAAAGGTTGTCGGGGTATTACAACCACCACGTGTAATGACTTCATTTGGAGGATACAAATGCAACCATAACAAGTGGTCGACTTACGTTCACGAAATTAGATTGTTTTGATAAATCTAAATCTCACAACCGATGTAGAACAGAGGTGTTAATGACCCAAAACGTGTAACTAATTTACGGGCAGTAGAAGTCGAGAAATTAATTGTCAGTGTATTTCAATATTTCCAGTAGTATCTTGGCCTGATTGCAACACCTAATATAGTATTTTTCGCCTGTGGGCGCACACAGGGGAAAGCTTAACTTTAGATAAGTCTATATAGCATTAGGAAGACCATACTCTTATTTAAAACTAAATGTGTGAATCTTTTGATTTTACTAATTCGTGTGTATTTTTATCTGAAAACATGCCAATACCATATTCCACGTCCTGATTTTCTCATCTGTATTTCCCAGTTTAATTGTTTGTGCAATTTTGTCATAATAAACTGTGCACTATGTCGCTTCATTGAGTCATCATTGTCAAATTTGTAAAATGTATTTGCCCAAATTGTTAATGGCTTGCACGTTAAAGCCTTCGAATGTGAATTACATTTTCATTTTGCATACTTAATTTCCATGACCTAATCAACGGGTTTCAACTGAGTTGCCTGGCTATTATAAAGTGCATTGCACGGTGGATAGGTACTTTGGTGGCCTAGAGATTGTGTGAAAAATGATTTAATCGTACATTGAGTAGAGGTTTGGAATTTTAAAAAAAAAGTATTATAAAGAATGGCCTTGAATATGTTAGAAATGAGGAGTGACCGGTGCATCACATGGCAATACTAGTTTTTTTTTCTTCTTAATTAAATTAACACAAAAAACCGGTTGAGTAGCCTAGAACGTAAAAAGAAAGGAGAGGCCTATTGATGATCTAGCACTAAAGTGTCTTATACTACTGATAAGTAGCTGTAGCAAATAAAATCACAGCCTTGTAACGGTGGAGAAAGACAATTAAAGCGAGATCAAATGGGAAAATGGTTCCAAATACAACTATCATAGATGATGCACAATCATACTAGTGGATGCACAACACTCATTTTTTGTCTGAAATCTGAGTCTTTATAAGCTTTATTTTAGCTAATATGTGCGGTTTTAACGGTAGGTTTGACACTGAGTTGGTAAGGATGGAAATATGTCAAAACTAGTTACATGTAAATGGTAAAATTGTCAAGAAGAAGGCCAGACAGATCTAGGCAATTGTAGCGCTGTTTACGATATTTGGTATATTTTTTAACGGTTAGGTTTGAATCACATGGTAATGTGTGTACATGCTAGAAGACGTTTATATCGTGCTTAATTCCAAAATATAGTGATTAGACCCTCTCCTAGTGTGAAGAATTTGTTTATTTTTTTAATTTTGTATTTTGAATACTAAGACAGACATCGAAACAGAAAAGCGATTCTTGTTAATATAAATAAACAGGAAAATTTGAACCGGATTCTTCCTCGAGACTGCTTTATGGTAAACATTAACTCAATACCTTGCACATGATTTCCTTAGCCTTGATAGAATAAGACTTACCATCTGAAACTTATAATCCACAGTGAGTTAAAACCCCATGACTGAGGTTATAATTTGTTACGTTTACTGGCGTCATCTGATAGCTCATATCAGTACAATCTTCGAGTAAGAACGTCAATTGCAATGTGGTCATGTGTCAAAACTGGTGGCATGCAAACATAGACACAATTAGTTGCCTGCACTTCAACTTCTGAAGGTAACGAATGCATTTCATGAATTACATCTAGAATCCTAGGACTTCATTTCGCCCTAGAAAGCGCCATTCGGGGTTAATTCAGGCAATTGATTGTATGTATAATTTGAATCACTTCAGCAATGTCTCTATTTTTGCCATAGGATCTCCACTTGGGTTAAATTCTAACATGTATGCATATAGTGGATGTAACAACTAGAGGACTTGGTCGTCAGATAAACTAATAAATTCTATCTAGGACAGAACAAATTCATCAAGCTATAGGATGGCTACCCTTCGTTTGACAGTTTAGTGCTAGCACATGTCATGTTGTAGCATTGTAAATTTCATATAATTCTAACGATCAATTGTGGATTTTAAATTTCAGTAAATCTAAATACCATGAAGTTCTTGTGAAAGAGAATTTATTAATATTATTCAAATTATAATCAATTGTACTTTCTCCATTTCTAAAGCAACATTTGCACTGACCGATAGTCACATAGTCCTCCGTGTACAGTGCTTATGCTAATAATCTTACATTATTCGAGTAGGTTATTTCCTAAACTGTTACCGTTTTGTGGACATGATTAGCACGTGGACTTAAAAAGGTCAGTAGAATTTGCCTCGTTATGTATTATGAAAGTTGTGTCCTTTCTTTTTAATCTGCCTATAGACCGGTACTAATGTTGAGATCACCCGTTACAATAACGGCTCCCTTATGCCGGTAATGATCGACTTCCCTCTGTAGTTTAGTAAATCGAAATTAAGAAGATTATGCATCGCTCATTTCAATTGCAAAATATAAAAAGCTAATAAAAGCATCACCATCAAAACAAAAATAACTATTTTCTAATATGAACCAAGCAACGCAAACAAAATTAATTTGTGCTACTTCAACCATATTTTATATCACATATAACACAACACCTCCAGTGGCACATCATGAATGCAACACGTCATCTTGCATTCAAATGTGACCTTCACAGCAACGCCCGCAAGTGACTATTTTGTTATATCTCCAACTTGCGGAATGTTGTTTGCATCATTGCAATAAATAAAACGTTGTCATGGTGTGCATTATAACGTTAATTACGTATTTCCTATCATGTATAAGAGATAAGATAACAATGTTAAAAGGTATGCAGACCCTACCTACATAATAGTTAGTGGTCATGGAAGTGTGTCCATTTCATTTGGTTGATCTAACACTGTCAGTGAGTGATTTCGATTTTTAACGTATCTTTGACAACTTTCCAGTCAAATCGCTAAGATGTATGCAGTGTGGCAGTTTATATTGATGTCTAGCACTGGGGCATCATGCCGCAGACATGTAGCATGATGTCCCACCCGTTCACGTTATCCTGACACCAGGCCGACCAGTCCTAACACTAACGTCTTAATACTGAGCGCCAAGCGAGGCAGCTGTTAGTACCATTTTCGTAAGTCTTTTTCATGACTCGGCCAGGCATCGAACTTCGATCTCCCGCATCAGAGGCGGACGCTTTAACCACAAAGCCACTGGAGCGGTTCAATATATAATTAAAGTAAAGTTTATCCTAATCGTTCACGAATGTGATCAATGATAATTAGGGAACAATGCGAAAAGGCTACTGGATAGATGAAATTTTTAGCGAGTTCCATGGTTTGTAGTGAACAAAAAACAAATTAATTAACTTCGAGGCTTTGTCAAGGATGAGCAAACATTTCGGTACTAATTCAGGGAAATCTCAGCTCCAATATTAAATTAAGAGAACAGTTACAATAAATGATTTTCCAAACTGTTTTGTCTTGAAATTAATGTTGTTTTTATATAAAAAAGAAGTAATCTTTTTTAATTTCAAACCGCCATAACACTAAAGATAAGATAAGATAAGATAATACTTTTTTAATGTCGACATGGTGAAGAACAAAAGTTCAAAATAAACGCCAATAAGCTTTTCACCTATATTTCATAAGACAAATAAAGATTTACAACAAGCATGATCAGCAAGACATGCGAACACATCATGACATAGAACACACATTATTAAGATGCGCGCAAGTGAAGAATTTTAAAAGTCAGTAAGCAAAAGTGAATTTAGTGTCTGGGATAAATTAAAAACACAACTTAGGATTATTTATTTATAAAAATAAATCAATATAATACAAATTGTTTGTCATAAATTAAACTTTAAAAAAATGCAGAAGCAGCTATTTTGGACTAAAAAAGAACCAGAATTACGCCTGGGGTGAACAGGAAGGAGCTAACAGTAGGACACGTTATAAGTACATAAGACAAGGACAGATAGACAGCAAACGCTGACCCAAAAATCAGCTGTTAACATGGAGGGGCTGTGTGGTTTTGGGAAATATTAATTACAGATATTAAATTTTCAGTCTTTGTCATTCCAGGATAAATTAAACGTCTAAATGAATCGAAGTTCGATTGCTCTCTAAAGTGCTTTGCTAGCTCATTAGTAGTTAAGTGGG
Source organism: Sinohyriopsis cumingii (assembly GCA_028554795.2). Taxonomy (NCBI): domain Eukaryota; kingdom Metazoa; phylum Mollusca; class Bivalvia; order Unionida; family Unionidae; genus Sinohyriopsis; species Sinohyriopsis cumingii. The sequence goes on from CM068829.1 coordinate 135,070,564, forward strand.
ATACATTAGGGACAATGGGACTTAGCATTAAAAAGACCCCTGGGACACTTTAGGGACAATGGAAATTTAACATGGAGAAAAATCGTGGGTCACTTTAGGGACAATGGGAATTTAACATAGAGTTTGGGTCTGTCTAGGGACAAGGGAAATTAACATGGGAATAGAGTTTGGGTTTGTCTAGGGACAAGGGGAATTGAATATGGGATTTTTTTTTTTTTTTTTTTTTTAAAAGTTTTTTTTAAATTTAAATTTAAATTTAGAAAAGGGGTAGGCAATGGAAAGGTTATCTCTTTTCGAGAAATATGGTTGGCCCTGAAAAGGGCCTTTGGGTTTTTTCTTCTTCTTCTTTTAACTTCTTAACTTTTTCCACCATCCTCTTATTTTGTCCATCATTCCTTTCTTCTTTTTCTTTTCTGTTTCTGGTATCCAGTCCGGGTGACCCATGGCTCGGAACTTGGCCTGTATTTTCATCCAGTTGTTATTCAGTTGGTCGAATTCTAATTTCTTCTTCTTATTCTGTTCTTCCTTTCTTTCTTTAGTCCACCTTTCCTTTATGTTTTCTACTTCTTGGGTCATCACTTGTTTCATTATTTCTTCTCCTTTTATCAACCTGTTCAGTCCCCTCTTCATATATGACAACTCCGTCCAATACACTATATGTTCTAGGAAGTACCGGACATGGATGACATAATCCAGTGCTTCCTTCAAACTCCCCACTCTTACATAAGGTGGGTCAATAAATCCTCTTGATTTGTTGACTTCATCGTCTATCATTCCTTCTATTATATGTCTGGCGGCCTTTATACGTTCGACTTGACTGGTTACCAAGTGTTCTTTATCTTCATACTCCCATTCCTTTTGTATCCTTTCTATAGCATATTCTGCATCTATTATCCAGAAATAGATATGCCTCAATTGATTAAATAAATCAGTCACTTGCGTCATCTTGTCTAGATTATTCTTTGTAGAATGGTTTGAACGACGAATACTGTGGGTTCTTATACGAAAAGCGCGGACGTGAAGGAAAACATCCCCTACTTTTTCATTTCATATAATAAAACCCAAACTATACTCTCCACATACGTTAAGAAACAATAAACAAATCCATAATCTACTATCCACACAATCGTACGTGAGCGGGTACAAACACAAACACACAAACACAAACACACAAACACATACCCTCACACTATCTTAAAAAAGAGTTGGTGTTTATATTCACACTACTCTACCTACACATTGGCAAATTGATGGTTATTTCTTTTCTAGAGTATTGGGTAGCCCTGAAAAGGGCTGTTTTTTTTGGAACTTCATGGACACCTGGTTAATGGTGGCACCTTCCAGGCCTGGCGCCACATACACATCTTATCCCCCAGTTACTTTTTACTTTTTTGGGGGAGAGAGCAGAGGCAGGATATGTCGCTTCAGAATCCCAATTTTCGCTCTCTGGGATTCTGAAATTTATTCTTCTTCTCTTCTTTTCCTTCTCCTCCTCCTCTTCTTTGTTTCTTCTCTCCTCCTCTTTGTATCTTCTTTCCTCTTCTTCTTCTTCTTTATATCTTCTCTCCTCCTCTTCTTTTTTTCTTCTTTCCTCCTCCTCTCTTATCCTTCCCTCCTCCACAATGGCTTCCGCGCCAGTTCATTTAATATGCGCCTGGCATATTCCAGATGCACATGAAGTTCCAACAGTTTAGACAGTCTCGTGTTCATTTTTGGTGTTGATCAATCAACAAGGGTATCTAGACTGCCCAGCGAGTTTCAATTTATAGTGAAAGAGCGGACGTGAAGGAAAACATCCCCCTAAAAAACATAAAATTGATGTTACCTACATCATGACCAAAAACAACAACGCGCGGACCTAAAAGAAACACTCACTCACTTTTTTATGCTACCCATCACTATTTTAAAATTTTTTATAAATCACTTCATTAGACTATCCACATACGCAAAGCAATCCATTCTAACTCCAAATATACACCTCAAACACCAAAAAAACATGATTTTAATCTACTATTCATACCAACTTACTTAAGCACTTACTAACACACAAACACATACCCTCACATTTTTTAAAAAAGAGTTAGTGTTTATTTTCACACTACTCTACCTACACACATTGGCAAATCGATCGTTATTTCTTTTCTAGAGTATTGGGGTAGCCCTGAAAAGGGCTGTTTTTTTTTTTTTTTTTGCTATGGCATTCTTTTTTTAGTTTCTAAGAATGCGATGTCCTCTGAGGATAGACTTTCTGGCGATAGGTCTGCTTCTTCGGAAAGAAAAGAAGAACTCTTTGGTGTCGATACGGCAATCGACAAAGCCTCTGTCAGGTTCAGGTTGCTGCTGCTGCTGCTGCTGCTGTTGTTGTTGTTGCTGCTGTTGCTGCTGTCTCTGAAGTCTGTACTTCTCTGTCCATTCTTCTTTCTCCCTGTTTATTTCTTCTCTGAAGAGCTCTTCTATCAGGTCTTCAGTGACTTTTAACATTCTCACATTCTCTATTTCTTCTGGCTTCGGTATCAGACTGTGTCTGACCCTATGCAAATTCACGTAGGCTTCGTTGAGTTTAGCTAGTTTGAAGCACATCTTCTTAGGAGGATGAGTCGACAATGGATGGTTAGACTGGAAACAACCCGGTTCTTAAAGTCAAAGCGCGGACGTGAAGGAAAACATCCCCCACACGGTTTTTGAGTCGCAACGTTTAGTGAGTGTCATGAGAGGGATAGTAAGAAATGAAAGAGCATCAATCCAACATTCTTATAGCTAAACAAAAGACAAAGGCATTTTTTTCAAAACACAACATTTTTTATTCAAAAATCACTTAACACTAAACAACAACTCTAACATTTTTAACAATAATCCAACAATATAACATCAAACAAATTTTTTCAAAACACAACATTTTTTATTCAAAAATCACTTAACACTAAACAACAAGAACTCTAACATTTTTTAACAATAATCCAACACTAAAAGTTTCTCCACTAGGTAAAGAGGGATAACAGTCTTCCATGGTTTCTAGTAATCTAGGATGACTTCTCTCAAACTGTTGATTTCTATGGTATTATCGAATTCTGCATACAGGATGACGTTCACCGTTTCATCAGGGTCTCGGTCTTTAAACTGAATTTCCACACGAATCTGGCCGGATTTTATAGGGTGGAAATGTCCCTCGTCGCTGCCTTGGTCTGGAGTGAAATCGAAAGCCCACAAAGCGTACCCTCCTGCATAATCCTCGTACGTAATACCGTGACTGGTATTGGTTCCTAACTGTCCGGTGGCTTCGTACAGGGACAAGTACGATCTCAAGTAATTCTTCTTGGTAAAGTCAGGTTCGAAAGGTCGGGTACACAAGGTCTTGCCATCGCGACTGACTTCGATTTTGGACACGCCAAAGTGTTGAAAGTAGAAAGGATTTTTTTCGGCAGCTCCGTTGAAGGCTGTATTCTCGACGATACCAACGATCAAACGTTTGGGTAACTGTCCTTGGAACAGATGATCTTCGATCATGGATCGCTGTCCCTTGGGAATGGTGAAGGTTTTCACTTCCACGCGTCGTATGGGATACTTGGCGGTCGTTCTGCTCAACGTCTGACTGATGTCGTTTCCCACTTTAGGTAACACTTCCACACGGCGTACGTAGAGTCTGGCTTCTAGGATTTTGGTTTTGTAACCGTCACTATCAGCCATCAAATGGAAAGCGGCACTGCTACGATTCAGTCTCAGGCGGACATCCACCCCGTTCAGCAAATACTTTTCTTGCAACCACATGTCCAAATGCAAACGATCCATCAGTTCTAAACTTGTGTCGGTTCCCGTGATTCTCTTTCTTCGTTCTACAAATCCATCATTGTTGTCTTTCTTTTCATCAGTTTCCAATATTTCAAACTTGGTAGGTTCGTCAGCTTCCCATACCACACAGGCATTGAGATGAGTGTTCTTGGCATCTATTCCGTACGTCAAGAGATTTTCCAGGTAGGCACGATAAGGGTAAGTATCCATGCTGCTACTGACCAGTTTGTTATTCAAGTACAAGTCCACTCCACTGAACAAGGAATGCATGAAATTGTTGACGGGAGCTACTGCTTCATCGTCTATAGCACCTCCAGTCTTATCTAGAATTTTGACTTTCAGGTACAAGTAACTGCTATTCAGATCGATGTAATCTTCGGGCTGTCCTTTGATTTCAAACTCGATGGGAGCGGAATCGGTCAGTGAGGAGACGGGGAGAAATTCCACCCACTGGGATTCTTGCATGGTCATCATGGTAGGGGGCATGGCAAACAGATCCAGTTCCGTCTTGGAACAAGCGCAAGATTCTCGGTGCATCATTTTTTTTTTGTCTCTTTTCTCAATAATCGAAAACGTCTAAGTCTCGAACGTTTCTTCTTTTCTTGGCCTTTCTCGCTTGAAGTCTGGTGAAAGGGTGTTTTCTTCGTCGTCTCTTTCTGCCTTGTCCTTGCTGAATGCCTGACTCGGTAGCGTGCAGGGCATTTATAGGTGTTTCTCTTTGGCCTAATATGTCTTTACCCGTTTGCACAAAGACATTTTTGCCTGCCCTCATGAAGGCTTCTTTAGGGTTTTGTTTGTCGATGATGACATTTTGGAGAAAATCTTTGCCTTGCGTCAGTGCCGCATCTTTCAAGGCGTGCAATCCGCGTGTCACCATCGGTTTCAAAACCGGGGCCACCGAACGAAAGGCCGATTTTAACATGTCTCCTAAACCGTGTCCTCGCTGTCGAGCAACCCCTCTGTACACTGGATACATGACTTACTTACGAGTCGTTAGAGAACCGTTTTCGAAAATGGAGTTTCACCGTGACTTTCCTTTGGTGAATGGAATATTTTGTCCCAGATCTCCTTTTATAGCAATGTTGACCGTGTCCAAATACGACTTACTGACAGGCAAATAGTGAGGATGGACAAATTCGTGTGGACGTGGTAAGTGTTTCCACCTTCCTCGTCAGCGTTCGTGGCAGAATCCACTTTGAAAGGAATGACACGCAGTAACGGTACGGAGGTGTGTCCCACCACGTTGTACTCCACCACATCGGAATACACGAACATCAAATTCAGTCCTTGGTGCAGTTCTACCGGGGCACGAAATAACTTGCTAAAAGACTCGTTGTCGTAAACGATGGGTAATTCGTTTTTCTTGAGCATGGTCTTTTTCATGTCCATGTCTCCGCCCAACATGTCAAACAATTCAGGACAAATTAAAATGGACACGATTTTACTTCGTTCAAATTTCATCAAGAAGCGACGAGCTGCTTTGTGGTACTCCATGGTGACACTTTTGTTGACATGCTCCAAAGCTTTCAGAAACACGACATTAAACCTGGAGGTTATGGTGCTGACCAAATGTTGACCACTAAAATAATAGCCTGGGGGAATGAGCAAGTGATAGGTGGTGTACTTTTGTGTACGGGTTTTCTTGTCATATTTGACATTGCTATCCATCCACTGTTGCATTTGCTCGTCATGAACTTCCACATCAAAAAAATTTTGATTGGGAAGGACATTGAGGACTTCGGTCGGGTGAATCATTTCTACTAAAGCCACTTCCCAATGGGCTTCGTGATCTAACTGGATGGCTTGAGGTAATTTGGCCGTGTAACAGCACAACGTGTTGTTGGGAAACACCTCCATGGAACTGTCACTGGGTAAAGTTAAGTAAAATTGGTTTTGGTGACTCATAATTCCAGAGTTCTGTGGCTGTCCGAAGGGGATATTACTGGACGTCAGAGGCGTGTCTCCGTCTAAAATAGGGTTCTGGTTGTGATTGAAGTGGTGACTGGCACTGGCACTGGACACAAGGTTCCCGGGGTTCCCGTTCGAGGTGAATTTCAGGGAGGGATTAGGAAGCAGGTAACCGATGCAACTGCTCAATAAAATGGTCCACAATTGTTTGTCTCCTTGTTGCAAACTCAAATTGGCGATGGCTGCCCCGATGACACAATACACCACGAAGATTTGGCAGAAAAAGACGATTTGCGTTTTAGGCACACGTTCTCCACACCACACCCACAAGGGTTGTTTTTGTAAATCTTGCACAGAAGAACTAGGTGAAGGAGGAGTGGTCGACGTAGCTGCGTCTGCTGTGTGAAAAGGCATGATGGTCACTTCTTTTTATAGTCGTTGACTTGCGAAGCGTCGATCCAAGAATCAAAACTGGGCGGATATCCTTTCCAACGTACTTTGACTTCTTTGACACGTCGTTTGCCCACTTTACGGGTTCTGCGTTCGAGAATGCTTTCGATGTCGTACACGTCGTCTTCTTTTTTGGTCACACGTTGTAACTCGGGCAAATAAAACGTTTCTTTGAGCACTTCTCCGTTCATGTCTTCCAATTTATAGACGGCAGTATGACGGCCATGCACTCGTCCAGTGACGCGAAACAATTCGGTCGTCCAGTTAGGTAAGTAACCTTTGTCGAAAGTGCGTTTGGTTTTGCCAATGCGCACCCAATCTCCTACGGCCAACTCTCCATTTTTCTTGGGGACAGCCCTCGTCGGGGACGTACCAAACAGGCGCTCAAACACCAACACTTTGTTCTCGGGAGTCACGTCTTGCGGGGCACGTCCGATGCTTTGATGGTAAGATTGGTTGTACGCTTGCACCAGGTGCGGTAAGATGTCGATGTACTTCAGAGTGTGGTGATGCGTAAAATATTTCCACATGCGTTCTTTCAAAGTGCGTTGAAAACGTTCCACGATGCTGGCTTTGGTTTCGGGATTCTCGGTGGTAAAAAAATGAATGTCACGTTTCTTTAATTCTTTTTGGAAAGCTTGGTTCAGAAATTCGGTGCCTTTGTCCGTTTGCCATCGAAGAGGGTGACGACCGCTTTGTTTCAACACCCGTTGCAGGGCTCGCACTAACTCGCTGCTCGATTTGGAAGTCAAGGGCACGACCCAGGCAAATTTGGAAAAGACGTCGATGACACAAAACAAATATTTGTAGACACGATTGTAGCTGGCCAAATGAGAGACATCGGCTAAATCGGCTTGCCATTGATGATCGATGCCTTCCACTCGGGTGCGACTTCTGGCAAACTTGCGTCGAATGGGTTTGTGTAAAGTGTAGGTAGCTTGTTCTTGTAACCATCGTTGCACTTGAGGTAAACGGAGACTTTTCAGTCGCGTTTTGGCAGCACGATACAATTTTTGAACTCCTGCGTAACCTGCAGGATGGGAGGGATCGTAGTAAATGCTGGCTAAGACTTTTTCCATTTTTTGTGTTGGTTGGTGTGTTAATAAGACACCCACTCTTGGAGGATGCTACTCTTTTTCTCTTGGGGTATTTTCTTGGATTGCAATGCTTTGCGTGTGCGGCCAGCAATAGGTGTCGAAGAGGAGAAGGATGTCTGAGCGGGGGATATCGGTTCTTGTTTCACTTCTGTCTTCACTTCTGTCTTCACTTTCTTTTTCTCTGATGAAGAAGGGGTGGCCATCATCTTTTTAATCCATCCAATTCTGGAGGTAGGTGGTGTTGTTAACTTGCGTACTTTTTCTGGTGGAGTTTGAAACCCTTCCTCTTCTTCTCTTTTTTTCTGTCTTGGTCACGGGTACTGGTGGTACTGGTACTGGTACTGGTGATGGTGCTGGACTTTTCATCAAGGTCTTAAAATCTTTCAGAGTGGGTAGAGCTGTTTCGTCTAAAGCTTTCTGGTGAAAGAGTTGCAGTCGTTGCAAGAGTTGACCGTACTTTTGCGATTTTTCTGTTTCGGACAAATCTTGGCGATCCATTAAGGACTGCAATTCGTGTTGTAACTGGGATATCTCGCTCAAATGGGGATTGGGAGGTAAATGCGGGGTGTGTTGTTCTTGCCACCGATGGTATTCCATCCATCGTTTGTAAGGCACTAAAGCTAGTTTTCGTCCTTCCATGGGGTTGTCAGGGGTCGATTCTGAGATCTTGGAACTTCCGAGGCCTTTTTATCTTGCTCCCACCAGTCCTCCCAACATGGTTCCCAAGACTCCTTTCAGTATGGGGCCTAACAAGAGAGGTAAAATACCTCCACGTTGCACTAACATCTTCTTTTTTTGACGAATGGGAATTTTCTTTTGAACCATTTGGCGAAGAACGTGACGATGTTTGCCTAAGCATTGTTTCTGGTGTTTGGACAAAGGGATCGTGCCTTTCAAAACGTTCAAACAACATTCGCACACGGTATCGATGACCTCTTTGGAGGCTGTTTGAATGAGTTTTTTTTCGTAGGGGTGGAGAAGCTTTGGACAGGACAGATAACATGTCCCCATGTTTGGCTAAACGTGGTGGCAGTCCTTTCCTTTTCTTTCCTTGGGGTTTTCTGGAGGGTGACATCTTTGAGTCTTCAGGAGCACCAAAAAAACACTGATACCCGACTTGGTCACAGGCCTTTTTTATACTGGAACGCTTCGCCACTGATTGTCTTTACTTCGTATCAGTTTGAGGACAGGCATGACACGTCGTGCAGGGGTACGTAACGGACTAAATCGAGCCAGTTCTTGCTTGGACAAATCCAGTAAACTTTGTAACATGCCCGATCTTTCTTGAACTTTGATTTTGGGAGAAGGTACTTTGTGAGCAGCAGCCACTGCCACTAAATTGGAAGGTCCTGCCACTGGGGAAGTTCTTTTGGGGGTCATCAACGGAGAAGTTCTTGGTGTGATCAACGTCTCCAAGTACTCTTCAGTTCTGGGTGTCATTAACGGAGAAGTGGACAAACGTGAAGCTGCCGGAGACGCAGTCACCGCCGTGGCAGGTCGTAGTTTGCGAGTGTAAGGTTGCGTCCTGGCCGAAGTGCCTCTCTTGCGACTAGTTTTCTGTGGACTTTTCTTTTTCTGGGGGCTTCTTTTCTTTTTCCGGGGAGATGGTGGTGTCTGGTCAGAGGAGGGTCCTGCCACTGGAGAAGTTCTCCTTGGGGACCTGGTCTTTTTCTTCTTGGGGCTTCGTTGGACTTTTGTCTTGGGGATAACTTTGGGGGCATTAGGATCCCATCTTAAGAGTGAGCGAATGATGACCCCTCCTAGAGTACCGCTCCCTCCAGGTTTCAAAATGATTTGTTTTTTGGTTTGAGTGTCGATGCGGGGATCGGCCAGTTGGACCAAAGCGACTTTGTTTCGATCGAAAAAGCGTTTGGTTTGATGAGGAATCTGAATGATTCCTTGGAGTAATTGACGTGCCGTCACCGTGAACCATCGTAAGATTTCTTTGAGACTAGCTTCTAAGACACGAGCTCGTCTTTGTGGATCTTTTTCTCGACTGATGCCATACAAGGCACGAATCAATTTGACGGGAAGATGCGACTGAAGGGACGTCATGTTCGCACTGAGAGTGAGACAGACGAAAAAGGGTCTGAGGTTTTTATAGATTTTTTTATGGGGAGGGAAATGAATTCGAGGACGGAGACGTGTACAGGACAGGCCCTCCATCTTGGCACCAGTAGTGAAACAAGTTGGTACGAAATCGCAAATCCTCGGGAGTCGTAGGTTTCAAATCGACGAGTAAATAGGCGTATGGCGTTTGAGTGGCATCGTCGTACGCCTGAGTCAGCCAAGGCGTTCCTAACTGTTTGGCTAAGACTTGCACTTGCGATTTATCTCGAGGGCTTTTAAACAAGACCACGTAATGCGCATTGAGACTGATGGTGCGATGGGCTTTACTTTGTTGAAACAAATTTTGGGTGATGTAAACGACACTGGCATTACGGTGATGCCCTTTGCGCGTGAACCACAGTATAATTTCTTCTTCGTCTTCTCCTAACATGTCGTCGAAAATGACCAAATGGGTTAGACGGGAGTCAGAGACGATGCCATCGTCTTCTTTAGGAATGCCTTCCACAAACACGATGGAATCGCCTTGACTTTCTCGCAAGAGGCTGTACGCCGATTGCCACTCTTTGTAACACCACACGATTCGTTGAGGGGGCCGATCGATCAAATGATGTTTATGTTCGATCAAACGTTTGACGAATTCGGTTTTGCCTGAACCGCTAGGTCCAGCAATGAGCATGTTAAAGGGATGGCGAAGATACAAAGCCTCCCAACTGGCACGATCTAAGTGTTCGTCGATGACTTTGACAGTAGAGGAAGAGGGAGCAGAGACAGCAGAGGTAGCCATGGTGTGAGAAATGTCACTTGTGACACGAAAAACAAACAAGACAAGAGTTTATATACTTTTTCAGAACACGTTTATTAAATGTTTCAAACATGAATACGAAAGACAAGTACAATAATAAAAGGCACATGATAACCATGAACGTGGAATAAACACACGTGTCTGTACAACATATTTTGAGTAAAGTTCTAACTAGTTCTATAGTAGGGGTAAGGTCACACAAGTGTCCTCCCGAAAGGGTCTTTCAGGCCTGTCCACGACAGTCCTGTCCTGGGTGACGGGTTCTTCTGGCACCATCACTAACACAGGTTGAAAAGTAACTTTTTTCCTTGAATAACTCTCGTGCATACTGGGCCACCTCTTGTGTCCAAGCCTCAAAACCCTGGTCTCGGTGATGTCCAACATTTGACTCCTAACCAATCTGGTTTCTTCTTCGTCAACGACATGGTAAGTTACTTCAATGAACAATGAACTATCGATCTTGCCTAGGGTTCCTTTTCATATACAGACCAATACCAACGTGACCGTACGGTAAGGTGAAGTGATTGGGAAGTCGCACTCGCTTCTGGTATACAATTTGATAGACTTTTTCCAAGGGTCGACTGACGATGTGGTGAGTGGGTAAACGTACAATCTTGTTCGGTTGATAGGTGGTCACTTTAAAGTTTCCATCCTCTCCCGATTGCAAGGCTTCTTTCAATACCCCAAAGTTGACCACTCGACTGGTACGATGATTCAGAGTCAGTCCTTTCACTTTGCACGTCGTGTGCACTTCTCCTTGTTTGTCCCGGTATTCGTAGCCGTAATTTTTGGGACCACCATTGACGAAACTTAGAATCTTGTCGTCGGGATGCTCGTCTGTCGAGGCTCCTAAACGGTCTCCTTCGATGTCAGGGTGCTGTTGAATCGGGTGATGGATGTAAATGCAACTGTCCGTGTCAAAGTACAGGACGCGCTCTTCTAACAGTTCTAAAGCTTCGTACAATTTTAAGCGAGCATGAGCTGTCACGTAAGCCGCAATGATGACGTTTCCAAAAGGGTCGTCTTGTACAAAGTCCAGATCTTCTTCGTAATTGACCAAGATCAAATCCTCTCGAACGACGTCCACGTGTTTCATGTATTTGGTTTTGTCGTGAATCATCTGGAAGTAGCGGGAAGGTTCTGTCAAATATTCCGTCTTGGGTAAACACGGTCGTTGTGCCATTTTACCCCACAAGCAATTTAACATCACTTTGGCAAACGATCGCCTGCCTTCGTTTTTTTCGATGTGGTCTAAAGAGATGCCTTCTTGTGCGTAGTATTTCTCTTTGAATTGTATTTGGTCTTCGGGAGTGTGACACCAGGAAGGATAGCCGCTGGCTTCTTGTTTCAGTTTCAAAAAGGCATCCACGTAGTCAGCGAAAATGCCTTTCTGAGTAGGGTCACCCTTGTGGTACTGTTGTGTCTTGGGAAAGTGGCAAATTTCGTACACTTCTAACAGTTGGTATCCCATGTCCAGAGCTTTGAACAATTCCACGCTGACCCAGGTTCCCGTCAAGGCACGTTCTTCCTGGCTGTGATGGCAAGGTTGGTCCTGGTTGCACGTTTCGGCACAAGTACGGCACAACGGAAACATCAGTTTGCCTTGACAATGGTGAGGTAAGACGGGATGGTATAGGTTCGTGGGAGGCAAAACTTTACACTTGATCAAGCCTTCGTATTGTCGAATGTTTTTCAGGTCGATGTGTTCCGTTAACAATTGCGGGTGCCCTACAGGAAAGCGACAATATTTGCACACGTAGGGATACAGCGAACACACGTCCAAGTATTTCATTTCTTCTCCTTTCTCTTCGTCGGCTTGGTACAGCAAACAGGTGGCATTGGTCCTTCCTCCGTACAAACTATCCCTCGGGTTCAGCGGGTCCATGAACTGGTAACTTTCCACGAGGCGTTTAAACTCGGGATCGGTTTTCAAATGGTGATCGTACTCGTGTTCCACATTTTCACCACTTGGTATCCTTGCTGTTCTAACTTTAGGCGTCGCTGACAAGTGTCCTGGTACAAGTCTTCCATGGTTCGTTGTAAAAACTGATTTTTAGTGCCACGGTCAGGGTAACAGACGAGACATCCGTGAAATAAGCAACCGTTAAACTCGTACACGATCTTGGGGTTTTCTAAGTCCCAGCCATCTACCGAATACGTTCCGATGGTCTTTTCGCCACCTCCGTTGCGGGCATGCTGAATCCATTTGTCTCCTTGTCGCACAAGTAATGTAACCAACGTAGGGCTTTGACCGAGTATTGACGCTTGACATAGTGGGTCGTTTGAGGACTGATGACAGCCACGGTGTTTTCAGGCATGAATCGTTGGCGGTACACTAAGGAACACGCTTTGGCAATGGTGCAAGCTTCTTTCAAAGGATCGACCCCTCCGTGTTCCATGAACAGTTCTCGAAATTTTCCACAGCAACGCCGTAAAATGTCCACGTCGGAACGACAATACTTTAACATTTCTTCCTGAAAGTCGAAAGGGTCCGAGGCGTGAGCTTGGTACCAAGCGTAGAAAGCTTCTCGTTGTTCGGTACGCATGTTGTCGGGGTCGTAATAGTGAGCCTCAGGCAAATGGGGTAGAACAGCATGTTGATTGGCTTCCGTATTGAAAAAGTGTGGAAAGTACCCTTTAGCCATTTCTGTCATTCCAAACGTTTTAGGCATTCGGCTCAAAGGCATGGCCAAGTAACTCATCGAATCTTTAAACTGTACTTGTCCCACTTGCATGAAAATGATTTTGGCTCCGTTCAAAATCACTTTAGGACGTTCAGTGCCATGTTCCGTATAGTACCTCAAAAGAAACTGTCCATCGTATCCGGAGAAATTGTGAGCCATCACCGTGGCATGACGATGACAATCTCCGTAACGCTCGATGTCCTCTTGGCTCCACGTCTTGTCGATGGGGTCTAAGACCCATTGGGCAAAATCGGCTAACGTGTTTGGTCCCCGAAAGATTTTTTCACGCCCTCCAGGAATCTTGCTGCAGTGAGGGCAATGACTGAAGATAGGTTCTTGAATGCACTTCTCGCACGCTCGATGAGCCACGCAGAAATTAAGGATGTGAATGCCAGTCTCTTGCATGCATTCGAAATCGAAAAAGATGAAATTGCCTTTCTTCTTGTGACCGTCCTCTTTCTCTGGTGGGGGTTGGTATTTTTGCACGTAGCATTCGTGTTCCAAGTCCACGATGTGGTGACAAATGTGACATTTTTTCTTTCCTCGACATACGTGTGCCTTGGCATTGTTGGTAAGTATGCCTTGTCCACAGGTAGGGCACAATCTCAAGAGTTGACAAGCACATTTCTGCTGTGAACCTTGCGTCTTCAGATGTTGCTGGTAACAGGCAGGGCTGACAAACGTACGCAGACAAGTTGAACAAGGCACTGGTTCTTCGCTCAGACAGGGTGGAGAGGCCAAACATCCTGGGCATTTCAATCCACAATGCTTGTGTTGCTCTCGATTGTTATAACCATAATCACATTTCTCACAATAATAACCGTATCCCAGGAATCCAGTGATACTGGTAATGGTATCGAAATGGTCATCGTGATGATAGACATGAATGTATTTTCCGTCCTTAAAGTCTTGGCCTCGAAATAACAGAGACCCGCGCATTTCTTGAGGGTGCACTTTCAAGGTGTATCGTGGAGCTAGGGCATCTTGCAATTTTTGCATCTCAGGAATGCCACAGGGTGTGTCTTTGGACAGGCCAGCTTGTTGCAACAGGAGTTCTGCTTCGTTTCTTTGTTTGGTTCGGTTCGATTTTCGAATGTTCTCCCAGGTTCTTTTCCATTCTACTGTGTCGTTCTTGTTGGCATAGGTTCGTCCCACCACGATGGCACGGGCTAAGCACATCTGGTCTTGAGGGTTGTTAATTCGGACGAGACTCTTTTTGGTGTTGCGAAGGTCGTCCACCAATAACATCTTTTTGCGTCCAGTCCCTTGAGGAAGAGAGACGTGAGCCATTTTCAGTGTGGCTTTACCATCGGTGATGTCAAACTGGTCATTAGATTGTTGTACGTGTTGAATCTTGTCCATGACTTTGGAAGGGGTTAGTTCTGCGGGTCTGCTAAACTCGATCCAAACAGGGGATTTCAAACCGTCGTGATCTATGGATAGTGTCAAGCGATCGTCTTCTTTGGGTTGACATTGTCGCTTGAGTGAGGTGAGCAAAGAATCCCACATCTCGGTGATAAACCCTTCTGCTTTCTCCAAGGGTACGTCGGCCTTGAAATCTTTAAACTTCACCGTGTAGGTGTAAGCCGTGGTTCTAAATTTTCTAGAGGAGCGCTTTTCCGTCTCTCGAATGGAATAGTACTTTTCAGGGTTGACTAAGGGTGGTGAACTTGGTTTAGAGGGTTCGGATTCTGGTTCACTCATGTCCTCTTCAAAATCACTGGCATGAATTTGTGCCAAGATTTCAGCCCTGGTACGAGGCGATAGATCACGTTTCTGCCTCTTACTTTCTTCTTCTTCTTTCTTCTCGAATGAATGGGATCGTTTCATCTTGAGTGCAAAACGTCAAATGACTCAAGTTTAAACACCACAGACTAATTTATAGTCTTGGCAAACCAGCGTATATAAAAAGGGTGTGTGTCTTGTCCTTTCACTATTCATTTCACTCTCAAGCCGAGTACAACGATGGAAGAGACTACCCAGATGGAACGTTTCGTCAGAGCTTTGCGAGGGGTCATTAGAAAATTCTCTTCAGACCAGCCGACGAACTACTCTCCTTCCTTTCGAGATAAAAGTCAAGATACTTGCTATATCTGTCAGAAGAAAGGGCATTGGTCTTCAGAGTGTCCAGACCGTCAAAAAAGAACAAAAACAGGGACTAAAAGAGACAAAAGTCAAGATACCTGTTATTATTGTAAAGAAAAAGGACATTGGTCTCCAGATTGCCCAAAAAAGAAACAAGAGGAGTCAGAAGAAAAGAAGGATTCTTCAGAAGAAGAGAGGGATTCTTCGGAAGAAGAGAGGGATTCTTCAGAGGAAGAAGAGGAAGAAAGAAGACAATTCTATTTAAAAGAAGCAAAGAAACAGGAGAAGAAAAGAAGAAGGGAAGAAAATGAGGTAAAAACGGTGAAGAAATTCAAAAAACAGAGAGACTAAACAAGGAGAAAGAAGAAGTCAATGAACTTTTAATTAAAGTGTTCTGTGGTGAATTGTGAATTGGATTGTAAAAAAAATGGATAAAAGAATACATGAATGATATAATGTAAGTGTCTTTGAGTTTTGATTTTAAAATAAGAAGCTACACTCACGTACTCATACACAGACACGTACTATAAGGGTAAAATGGGTGGGGTTTATTTTTGAGTTATTGGCAAATTGAAATTGTATTTCTTTTCGAGAAATGTGGGTGGCCCTGAAAAGGGCCTTTTTGTTTTGGTGTAGGGGTGAGTTTAACCAATCAACTTTAACTGCCTTAAGCCTTTGCCACGGCCAAGGCCTACTTCTGATGATTGGGTTGAAATCACTAAGGGTGGTACGACAGGCTTAGTCACAGGGTTGGCGTGTTTAGCTCGGGAAGGTCGTATTCTCTTCGGTCGTGATAAAGAAGTCTTATACATTTGTTTCAGACTTCTTAACTCCGCTAAAATGTCCAACAGTACCGTAGCCGTTTGATTTTCACCCTCTTGTTTCTTTGCTGCTACTTCTTCTTGCTGTTGTTGCTGTTGTTTTTTTCTTACCTCTTCTTGTTGCTGTTGCTGTTGCTGTAGGAGAAAAGCTTGTTCCGCTTCCTTTTGCCGTTGCATAAATTTCTCCAATTCTTCTTTCTGTCTCTGTCTAAAATTCTCCACTTGCGGTAATGAAGAAGGTAACGAAGGTTCTGGAACAAATTCTTGCGAGGTAAGAAAATCCACAAAATCCCAGTGTACCTCTTCTGAAAGTAAGTCCGGGTGGATCGTTTTCTGAGTTTCCGTCATGTTGAATCACTGTCGCATAGATTGACTGCACACAAGCGCTAACGAATCTATATAGACCACGTGACGTCACACACTGCTCTCTTCGGATTGGATGCGAGCTGACTGAATTTTGTAACGCGTGATCGGATTGGTGAATGAATTCAATCCGTTTCAATCCTTCCTGTACCTATAAATAAGCACAGTTCACTGCATTGATTCACCTATTCTCGTCGCTTCAAGATGTGGACCACAGTTGAGTCATCCACCCTTGTGTCTTCCATGATGTTTAGGACGGACATGCTCATGTATGTCAGGTCAAAGTGGACTGTTGTTGATAGGACAGATACTAGTCAATGGATGAGGAGAGTTTACATAGAAAGACAAGGATGTCTCAAGAGGGTACTTGTGTATGGACCGGTAGTTAGAAGGAGTTTAAGAAGAAGAAGAAGAAGATGTGACAGATGCCATCTATGTTAATATTAATATTAACATAAACCCAAAGGCCCTTTTCAGGGCCAGCCATATTTCTCGAAAAGAGATAGCCTTTCCATTGCCTACCCCTTTTCTAAATTTAAATTTAAATTTAAATTTAAAAAAACTTTTAAAAATAAAAAATAAAAAAAAATCCCATATTCAATTCCCCTTGTCCCTAGACAAACCCAAACTCTATTCCCATGTTAATTTCCCTTGTCCCTAGACAGACCCAAACTCTATGTTAAATTCCCATTGTCCCTAAAGTGACCCACGATTTTTCTCCATGTTAAATTTCCATTGTCCCTAAAGTGTCCCAGGGGTTTTTTTAATGCTAAGTCCCATTGTCCCTAATGTATCCCACTTAACTACTCTCATTACAGAGAGTGGCAGCTGCATATCTCAAGGACTTCTGGCCAGATGTTAATGTTTTACTTCTTAGAACATCTAAAATATTTGAATAACTAAAATTATATTTAATGTCTTTAAAACTTATTAAATATACTAAATATATGGAAGCATGCTTATTCAGTATTTTAAAAGTCTCTAGAGACATTGCCCGAAGTCTGCGTACTTTGAGAGTTGGCATTTTTGGCATAAGTAAAAGTCTATGGTAAATGCTTGTAAAATCATTATACACAACCTCAAAGCCCACTCTTGTATTTTTTGGAAGTCTAGTAGTGTTTGTGTCACTGCGAAATACCAGGCTTGAGGACAGAAATTGAATTTGGAGAGGATACATGCATACAAGATTGTGGATTTGTTGAATCTAGTTCGCTTATGACCAATACGTTTCAAAACAGTTGCCTTGAATCTTTCCTACATACATTTTGTGCACGTGAATTTGCTTGCAGTTGATAGTCATTAGCGAGTCCAAGCAGTTTAACAGTCTTCACAATTTATGACAGCACTGATTATGTTAAGTACAGGCTTCATACTGCATGGTTTTACCCACAATTATTGCTTGAATCCCTTCTGGGTTTTCTTGCATTTGTTAGTAGTGTACCAATTATTCAGAATGTTTGACTATGCTTCAAGTGTGTTAATCAGTATAAAAATCCGGCAAGGAAAAGACAAATAGTTATCGTCGGCAAAAACAGAAGATATTGTTGATAAGAACATTAAAAAGTATTGGTCCAAGGATCGATCCCCGAAGAATCACATTTTGGATTTTAGAAAACTATTCAAGACACCCTGCAACTTAACCTGGTGCTTACGATGTGACAGATAGCTCAGTAAGAGCCTTACTGGGTCATCGCATAAACCATAAGATCTGAACTTACAAATTGGATTATGATAAGGAGACAGGCAAATGCTTTGGATAAGTCCATCAGGAATGCAGCTACATATTGGTTTTTATCAAGAGCCTTCCTCGAATCTTCAAGCAAACACAACAGAGTGATCTGGCTTGCATTAAAAACACCTACATTTGTGTTAAACATCAGAGGCGTAGCTATGATATTTTGCGCCCGGGGACGAACTATAAAATTGGCTCCCCAGCCCCCTCCCCGTTTAATCGCATTTTTGAATATTACCCTTGTTTACTTATTATAATGTAACGTTGTAAGCCTCATTTTGGCGCCCCTGTACCTTGGCGCCCGGGGACATATGTACCCCCCTCCCCCCCCCAGCTACGGCTCTGTTAAACATGTTCTCAAAAACTGAAGCTAACAGGGTATCAACTGATATCTCAAACAGTTTGGATATGATAGGTAAAATACAAACAGGTCTATACTTACCTTTATCATGAGGATTGTTTGTTTTGAAAATTAAACAAATAAATATTTGGTTGTATATTTTTGTTAGTTACGTCTGTAATATGTCCCACAAGGATTGGTGCCAGCTTTATAACACATTAACAGAACCATGATACCCCTGTAGCTTCTTAGAATATAAACTATTGTTCTAAAAAACATTTTTACTTAGACGATGTCTTACCTGCTTATTGCGTCGTCCTCCTCAAAAGTTGAATTCGTAAAAGCTGGATTTATATTGTCACCGGTAGAAGGACAGATGAAATGATTATCAGAGAGGCTAAATTGATTATAGTTTGCAGTTAGAAACTTACTGCACTTGCGAGGAATCCGACGATCACATAAATCGCATTGCTTCGCTTATTGGGTTAACTTGATGAATTTATACAGACTGAGCAATGGGTATCAGATCAGACTAGGGTTCGGGGACATCACCGCTGAGCAAGTGGCTTAGAAAACTGTTTTTAATTTATGATAACTTTTGTATGGCCAATTGCTAGCACGCCATATCGAGAGCCAGTTTGATCTTTGTTTATATTGTTAGAGTACTTTATATTCACATGCTAAAAGCAGTGACGTAATGCACAATATGTTTCCTTGTGCATATGTAATGTGTGTTGATCCTATTGTAAAATGTTTCTAATTGATTATTCAGAGATTGGTTATCTCGACAAAAAAGGTAATTAATACAAAAGCGTGAAAAACGGCCCTCGAGAAAGGTATGCATTGCCAATGCAATGATATAATGATTATTCCACCGTTTAGTAGCCCAAATCCCCACTCCGTTGCAAATCTCCAAATCGACGTCCATCCCTTTCTTAGTTTCAGAGGTCCCTTGGTAATTCGTGTCCATAATCATGCTGCATTTTCTGTTTTAAGACTCCATGGCTATAAAGATATAGAGCGAGAAGCACGGATAGTAACTTTTGAATTACTCAAGGGCAAAGCCACAAAAGGGAGAATTTAAATCAATTACCTATATTTAGGTATACTTCTTTTATCTTATCAACACTGAGGAAGCATCAAAGGATCTTTTTATCTCTGAGGACACATCAAAGACTATCATTTTTGTATCAAGAATTTCGCATTGTAGTCCCAACAAAATAGTGTTATGAAAGTTTACACAGACCCACAACTTGTTATACAGTTGTCAAGTCTATAATCCAGATACCAAAGCTATTTATAGGGACAAAGGTCATGCAATAGGCATATCATGGTATAACGACAAGTGAGATTTGGTATGGCCCTGCATCCTTTATACAGTCTGCGTTGTGCATCATTTGTTGTCCATTCCTCCCATTAGTAATTGCTTCTTGAGACTGGAGGCTATATATCTTGTTAACATATACTTGAATGTATAGCTGTAAAAGTTACGACAGTGTCCGATTATTCATTCACATTCTATTTTAGAACCAAAGAGGCAGTGCAGTAAAACACAAATAATTAATTCAAAATGTACAATAATTTCATGCCTAATTTTTTTCATTTTTTGGCTACAAAACCTGTCATTACAATTCCGATCTATATGCATACAAATAATTCCTTTGTTTTCCATGACAGATTCAACTTCAAATATAATGACAGGTATTTATTTCACAAGGCTATATCATGCTGTCCATCCACCAGGATGGCAGTGGCATGAACTTTCTTGTTTATATTGCTAACCTGCACATTTGAACAATTACCCGCAACAACCAAACAACAAATTTGAAATATTGGCACCGTTTTAATAGTATACGAGAGATGAATTTACTGCAAAATATACATCGGTTATTTCTAACAAATTCAAGTTGAAAACATTCAATATCTTCTTCACTACAAAAATGAGAATACACCTTTCTCCCAGCATGTATGATACGAGAATTATCCCCGACAGCTATATTATGGTTAATACTTAATTCTTCATTCTTGTCTAAAACGACGACGAATTATCATCGTTAGACTGGAACTGTCCACCTGAATGATGCAAACCAAAAATAGAAGAAAATGAGAAACGTTTAGGTAAAATTAAAATATCCGATAAAATGGACATTTAATTTAAATTAAAAGCAGTAGCAACAATTTAGTACCTACAAGCACCATAGTATGCTTTGAAAGCGGAGCTAACAGTTTACCACTTTGTTAGATAGAAGAAGGAAAATTTAAAAAACTGTAGTACATATGTTCGTTGTTGTGATCATAGCAAGACAACTGCGGCTGGGTCTGTGTGTAGTGGGAGGTATTATACACATATATTACATTTGAAGTCTTTACCATTTCATGGTATAAATTAAAATTTCATTGGTTACTAAAGGGATATAGTAATTCATTCAACGAAATGGAAGTTGTATGTCTAAAATTATTTTTGCCATATGCTGAGATTTTAATTATTGGGACACCTAAAAGATTTAAATATCTCAAATTGAATTTATTGTGTTCAAAACATACTTTGGAACACACTTTTTCAGTAGATATGGCCAGTATGCGTGCTAACTACTGCAAGGGTCATTCGAGGCTAATTGTTATGCCAAACTTTTCTCATCTGAAACAATACAATTTGGGTTTTGATCATTTATGTTAATATGCATTTTTCCCTTCGGTCATCCTTTTGTTTATCTGTGGTGTTATAACTGACTTACTGTTCTTCACATGTCAATTAAATGTCGGTGTTTTTTATATTTCATTCCTTAGCGTTCTCCAGACTATGGAAACGGGTCAGAACCACCTTCGACAGAAAGATGCTTCTCGAGTACATGCATGCTACACAATCTAAGGGAGACGACCCTTTAAAGACTATTGCCATAATATGTTCTGGTTACTTCCAGTGGACGCAGATATTTGTTGCCAGTATAAACTTGGCAGCATTCTTAATAATTTTGCCTTCTGGCATCGACTGGGCCCCAATTACTTCTTGAGCCTTGAGGATGGCAACATTTATTGTTGACATGCCATTTTGAAGTTTCTTTCTTGCACTCATTTTATAGCACTGCTAGCCCACTTTAATACTTTAGAGGGGAGCTATAATGGCTGTATTTATCTGAGTTAATTCAATGAAGGCAAATAGTTTGCGAAACTATTTCGCAGTATGTATGAATTCCAACTAGCAAAAGTATAGATGGTAATGAAAATAACACTATTTTATATATAACCTTGAACTTTCAGGGGTCCACTACAGTGAATTTAAGGGCAAGATGAGGTTGGAATGGGATTTTACACATTAACACAACTTCTGATTAGCATCAATATGTATTTGTTTACAAACAGAAAGTAAATTAATATATGCTAATAATGCTTATATTATTGTTATATATTATTGGTATGTACACCAGTTTTATTCGTTAGATACTTTAGTCTGCAATCCAGAATACAACACAAAAGCAAATGACACAATATCAAAAATGACTACAAAAAATATAATACGAATATCAAAATGAAACATAATGAAATTTTATTTACATTTTGACTATGCCACTTCCAGAGACTAAAGTAATATCTGGGAATCTCCAAAACAAAAATTAGTCTCGACTATTTCATCATTTTCATTGATCGTAAGTAAAAATTAAATTTGGTATACTTATGTTACTGACTGCATGTCAAGCTGTTAAAATATCAACTAAAACTGTGTCCATACTTTACTTTAACCATCTCGAAGCTTTGTATAACGCTCTGTATTTTTTCTCATTCTTTTGTAATGGATGCCTTTATCAAATCCAGCACTCTATGTGCCTTTGCAACCTTTTTATAAGCTATTTACCTCTCATCGATAGTTATACATTGCGAATGAAATTAGTTTGGTATAATACAGTTGGCCATTAGTTAGTCTATTTTCAATTGAGTAAAATTGATTGGCATGATCCGCGTGAAAACGTCCTTAATGTTCATTTTAAAAAAAATGGAGAACTAGTTTAAAATGTCAGTGGTATACTGTATGTAACAGTAAGGTCAGAGCCTAATGTTAGGTAGTAGTCTGTTTTGATGATGATGTGTTATTTTTGTTATATATGTACTGTAATTACATTCGCAATATGTTCCATTTTGAACGTAGTTGTAAATTATGTACAAATTCGTCATTGATATATTCTGTAACATCTGGGACATTACTGTATTTAATTTGTATTCATGGTCTATATAGATGAAGAAATGACCGAGTTTCAAACATTGTACACATTGCAAGCATCTTCAAAACGAGTTCTTGAAAAGTTGGTACAGAGACAATGAAAATATGCAAAAGAAAATGTTATAAAATGGGAAAATGAAAGAAATATTGAGGTGATGAAAACCGAGATGAAAAGTAACAAATGTAGAGGTAAGATTAAGTAGCCACGTAATGACTAACTGAGAAATCGAAATCAAAACAGATCACTGTAACAAGTACGTATGAAAATATATAAAGCAAAGATAATACAAAGGCAGTAGTTATATTAATTAGAATGCAAGAAGCGAAAGTGTCAGCATAAACGGACTACATCATATCTGACTCATCCTTGAAAATACTGGAAGTCTCTCATCTACGGATTTCTACAGCAGGTGGCTAACCTTAAAAAAGCCGGAATATGTATGTGATGATGAACTTCACATTAGAAAAAGTCATTCCATGTTATATCGTTTGATTTCCCCTTTTGGAAGATAAACATTTTTTTCCACTGGTCGAATAAATGAATGCCATATACATGTTAGCGGGAAAAAGCATTTGAAAACAAGACAAAATATCGTCCAATGAACAGATTGAAGACCAGTAAGAAAATAATAAATCACTCGAGATGGTTATCATTTTCACTGATGATATTTTGAGATGAATTGTTTGGCGGCATCAGTCCAGATGGCTGGCACGATCAGGACCCACATGATCTAATCTTCTGTGAAGTGCCCACTGGTCAGTCGATCTTTGCCATTTTTTTAGGATTTCTTCTTTCATGTAACGAATTACAAGGGAGAAGACGGTCTTTGCTGACAAAGACATTTGCGTTTCGTCCTCTAGATCTATGTTCCGATTCAATCCCTGTCTAGAAGACATATTTGTTTAGATACGCTATGAAATAAATACTGTAGAAATACCACTAGGAGGTCAATGTAATGTGTTATATTTTACTTAATGTAAGCATGATTTATACAGATCAGGACTGTTTATCCATGCTGGCAGAAGCCAAACAGTTCCAAAAAATTGGATGAAGTCAATCACATTGCCATAATGATGAAACATGTGCCACCAGACATAAACAATAACGCAAACTGCATGTACTTGGGGTTTGCTGCTGTGTGTGGCAAGATCATAAGAAGGAACAATGTTCAAAATTCTCCAAACACTGGAACAGAGACAGCTCTATTCCCATAAAAAATGATTTGGATAAAAAAGGTGCATACACCAATTGGCAATATGATTGCCTCATAGCAAATAATAATGCAAAGACTTTAGAGTAGTACAGTGGACCGAGTTAATTAGAATTGCAGCTATTGCTACTGACAGTAATGAACTTTCAAAACCAATGATTTGACTAAGCATGCTGATTGCGTATATTGTGTAATAATTTTAACCCACAAAAAGCCTAACGATACTAAGAAAAAGGTGACAAGATGAAGCTACTTGATATGAATTATTCAAATCGACATGTAGTTGCATCATGTAATTTTATTCTAACAGGTTCGATAACCCTCAGAAACCTTCATCTTTAAAAATAACATTCCAGTTCACGATAATAATCTTTGAGATAACTAAGTAAACGGTGACTATAATAATAATTATTATCATTATTATTATTATTATTATTATTATTATTATTATTATTATGATCATTATTATTATTATTATTATTATTATTGCTCTTGGACAACGGCAGCTCAGTTTTTAAGACACAGCCTTGTAGCTGTTATATCTTGCATGTTGCCCATCCTACGTTCGTCAACATCGGTTTGTCATTATTCTAAAGGTGCTCTATCTCAATACATTTCTACAACAATTTGTACATTTTCAACACTTTGAATATATTGGACATATTGGAAACGAAAAACACTTATTATTTTTATGAGCTGACTTTGCGTATGATTGACTAATATTGTTAGTGAACTTAAACTGCATCAGCATAATCTTTATTTCTATTATTATTATTATTAGTAGTAGTAGTAGTAGTAGTAGTAGTGGTTGTAAACGTATTGGTGAGTTCTTATTGGCTCCGTTGCTGTTGTCTTTATTGCAAGTTATATGTATTGTGTTGGTAGTGATAGTGGTGGTCTTCTTACCATTTTTCCATGCAGCATCATTTTGAAGCAACGGAAGTAATACCTTTTTTTGTGTTCATCGTTGTCATTAGACGCTAGCTCAGTGTACTTGGCATTCAGCTTCATAACCGAAGGAATGAAAAGTCCTACAGTCCGGTTTTATTAAGACTGTTGTCGGGGCATTCATCGATACCATGTTTCCCCATACCATTGCCTTGCACTAATCTTCATGGCATCTGTGTCGTACTCGTGTTTGAACGAGAAAGCCCAACCGGAATAAGTAGTTCCGAAAAAATATTGCGGCGACTAAAATATTCATTTGTGATACCTGCGGCTAGAAGAAAATACAGATGAGTGTTGTCCTTCTAGTCTCACATACAAATCGTATTATCTTATCTAAAATTATAAAATATGTATACATATGTACTCTGTGTTTGTAGTTCATTCTCTACCCTCTAGAACATATGTTTTACAATTTAACAATAATTTCATAAGTCATCTTTTAAAGGCAATAAAACACAGAATTTCATTTTACTGTTTCAAGTTTAAATTTATAACTGAAACATTTACCTTTTCGATGTTTTTGTGACAGCATGAACAAAACCAACAACCTGAAAGATAAAGGAAGTGAAGATCATTTCAAATATATAAACAGCTAACAATGCAACATAACAAAAAGTTGATACAGAGATTCCACACAATGTGTAGACATATGCGTCTCTTTTGATTTTGTTTATTTAGATTAATTACTCTACAAGCAGAGGATATATTAAAATGAACAAAAGACAAAACGGAACGAACTGACAGATAATGAGCTCTAAATTAGAAACGTATTAGAACTACCAAAAGACAGTTATAAAACATGCTTCAAAAATAAAAGTCATGCCTAATATCATAACATTGTTTATTGTATTTATTGTGGTTTCAAAACTTAAGTACCTCAGTGGAACAACTGCAAATATATTTTGCCATGAACTGGTTTTATTGATTTATCATAATATATTCAACCATATAAAATGTGGGAATCCCAAAATTTACCAACTTACCGATCACTAATGTCAGAATACTTTGAAAACTCTTCAATACAGAATAATGATTACTTTTTATAAATTATTAGACTAATTATTCAATACAGCACACGACATAAATGCAAGTAAAAGATCTTGGTTTAAAGTTTGGATAGTCGTTAACAAATGTACATACGACACAACTATCGTTAATCCACACTGGCTCGAAAATGAGAATATAATTTTAGAAATCGTCGTGTATTCCTCACTATGAAATAAAGTATGTCATTTAGTGAACCATTATGAAAGAGTCCAGCAAACATACATTGACATGAAGTTAATAGAAACCGTAACTGTATTAACTGCGTCTCAACCATGCATAGAGATACACGTAGTATTATTATCTGCCTTTGTCTATTACCAGTATTATGGTATACGTTACCGTCTCTGCACAATGTCTGTTTAACAAATTTGTCAGGATCACACTTTCTCATTTTTTTATCTTCCCTCTTTCGCGGCGATCACTTTTCACAGTCTCCTTTGATTTTTCAGAGAAAATAATTTAAATCAAGGACAGTAAGATGGTTAAGGATTAACAAGTCCCTTACTGCTAACATACTCTCATATTTTTAAGTATATGGCTCTCATTATAAAGTAGTTCCCAGTTGGAAAACATTCCAGCCCAGCTGATCTTTGTTTTGGTGTTTCACAAGGCTATGTTCTTGGCACCGTTGTTTTTATTCTGTAAACTCGGCCGCTTTCAAATGTCATATATCTACAACGGTACACTGATGGCAATCAAGCACACAAATCTAGCTGCATAACTCAATTTTAGTCTAGCATCCAAGGCATCAAGAGATGCATAACCGATGTGAAGTCGTTGATGTCATGTGACAAGCTGCTTATGAGTGATGATAACATTGAAGCCATCCTGATCACTACGAAAACACTTTCTCAATCACATCCTTTATATGAAACAAAAATGATCCGCAGTTCCAACATTGTCTTCAAACAGCCAGTACGAAAGCTAGGTGTAATTTTCGGCAGTACTCTCTCTCTCCCTCTGTCTGTCTGTCTGTCTGTCTGTCTGTCTCTCTCTCTCTCTCTCTCTCTCTCTTTTTACAGCAACATATCCTAAACATATGCAAGGCAACATATCTGGAGCTGGGACACGTAAGCGTCATTCGCAATTTTCTTTCGGTTGATGCCATTAAACTCGTTTGTTTTCCTAAGTACTTTGAAGACTGGGCTACTGTAATTCACCTCTGTCTGTTTCGTTCCACTATCTACAACATAAACTTCAAAACATTCAAACAACAGCGGCTCGGATTATCCTCAGAGTACGAAGAACTGGGCATACATCCCTCTGCTCAGTAACTTCCACTGGTTACCCATTTGATACAGAATCAATTGCAAAATCTGTTCACTATGCTACAAATCGTTGACTGGTTCTAGTTCAATATATCTATCTGACCTCACCCATGTGTATACCCGATCTAAAAACTTACGTTCTTTTTCCAACACTCGTATTTTCATTGTTCCCACTGTTAAACGATAACGTTCCTTTGCGTACCTAGGTCCAGCTACCTGGAACAAATTGCTCACTGATCTTACATAAACTGACACTGTGATCTCATTCAAGAGTGCTCTTAAACCTCAACCATCGTTACTACAAGAACAGTCTTTACTACTTAATAATGTTTACTTCCTTAATTATTGTCAGGTTATTTTTGTTTCGTGATTTCGTGGTGTTTGCTTTTGTAATCTTGTCGTTGTGTTTTTACGTGTTATATAAAATTGTAAAGCGCGTAGAGTTTCTAGAGATTATTCGCTGGACTAAGTCCACATTATCATTATTATTATTATTATTATTAGTAGTAGTAGTAGTAGTAGTAGTAGTATGATTATTATTATTATTATCTTTATTACTAGCTATTGGTGGGTTGGTATAAGTCTTAGTGTAAGTGTAAAGCGCGTAGAGTTTCTAGAGATTATTCGCTGAACTAAGTCCACATTATTATTATTATTATTATTAGTAGTAGTAGTAGTAGTAGTAGTAGTAGTATGATTATTATTATTATTATTATTATCATTATTACTAACTATAGGTGGGTGGGTGTAAGTCCTCAATAGCTGAACGTGGGAGGCTAGGAGTTAATAACTGAAAGGTGGTTGGTGTAAATCTTTAATAATTGAAATTGGTTGACGGAGTATCAAAATTGTTTGGATGTGAATCTTCATGAGACAAAGTGGTTTTCTAGATACCAAAAGTGGATGAGTGTAAATCTTTCAGAACCGAAAGTGGATGGCTTAATTATCTCAACCATGTTATAGTTGACCTATGCTCATCATCACCATGTTGCAATATCAGAGGCATCGGAACTAGGGCGACAGGGTCGACCGTCCCCACTCCTATAATTCGCCAGGAACAAAATCTATCCTTAAAATCCACTATTTATCAGGAAATAGGCATTTTTCCTTCATAATTGGAAGTGATTAATACACATTAGCAGATAACATTAAAAGTGGGCAGGTAAAGCGAGTTAAACCTCATTGTTCTGTCAAACTAGCCACCATGTGCCTTTTGTTTTTGAGACAAAAATTTAGTACCATCCTTGTATAAAAGACTTTACAATTACTTTGATCTTGCATTATATGATATGACACAGTCTAAAATTATGATTAATTCCGTAAATTGCACTAGCTATGTTAAAATGGGTAGTCCTTTTTAGGTGGGCCTCTGCAAGTTCCTAGCTATATAAACTTGTATCTTTTGAGGAGTCCCCCATGTATCCCTAAAAGGAAAGGCTTATATATTAATGTGTCCTCCTACGGTCTCTAGTATTGTATATGCGCAAAAACTCAAAACGAATTTAGATACAATAATTTATTTAAATTTAATTTTAGAGTTTGAGGTTGATCTTCCTAATATTTGTACTAGCCTCGGTTCCCGGTCTGGTTCCCCAACGTTCGCAATGTTAATGTAATTAAAGGGTCCGTACTCCCGTCCAGATAGAGATGTATAGGGCTGGTTTCCTTCTCCATTCTCTCTAGTGACCTGTTGACAGAAGTTCGCCCTACTGTTTTCTGTATGCTGTGTTGTTCATGCTATATTGTTTGCATATTTGAAGTTTGCGTTAGGGCGGCTTTTATACTGAATTTGTCATTTCATTAGATATTTATTGGTTTATATGGATCAAAACCTTAGGGGAAAAGGGTGGTTTTTAAAATATTTTATTCTTCCCTGTTTTGTTAGCTTGTTTGTAGATAAAAAAGCAAATTTGCCTAGTATCATGGAGAGATTTTTCTTCTGTACTAGTCCTCATACAATAAGTAAAAACCTTATAAAACTAAAATGAATCTTCCGTGTGTTTCTGTGTATGTGTTGTGAGTAGTGAAGGGGGGCACCCTACGGACAATGGGAATTAGCATTACAAAACCCCTTGGGCAAATCTACGGACAATGGAAATTTAACATGGAGAAAAATCGTGGGCAAATCTACGGACAAGGGGAATTAACATGGGAATAAATCGTGGGCCACTTTACGGACAAGGGGAATTTAACATGGCGATAAATCGTGAGTCACTCTACGGACAAGGGGAATTTAACATGGGATTTTTTTTAAAAAAATTTTTTTAAAAAAAGGGGTAGGCAATTCAAAGACTATCTCTTTTCGAGAAATATGGCTGGCCCTGAAAAGGGCCTTTGGTTTATGTTAATATGCCCTTAACATAAAGGGCATTTGCGACATCTTCTTTTCCTTAAACTTCGTCTTACAGCAGGGCCATACATCAGAGTCCTCTTGAGGCAACCTTGTCTCTCTATATAGACTCTTCTTATCCACAGGCTGCTGTTGGTCCTGTGGACAACGGTCCACTTGGATCGGACATACATGAGCATGTCCGTCCTGAACATCATTGTTGACACAAGGGTTGAAGATTCAACGTCTGTCCACATGTTGAGGCTCCGAGAATAGGTGAATCAATGCAGTGAACGGCGCTTATTTATAGGGACAGGAAGGATTGAAACGGATTGAGTTCATTCACCAATCCTAACACGCGTTACAGAATTCAGTCAGCCCGCATCCAATCCGAAGAGAGCAGTCTGTGACGTCACGTAGTCTATATAGATTCGCTAGCGCTTGTGTGCAGTCAATCTATGCGACAGTGATTCAACATGACGGAAACTCAGAAAACGATCCATTGGGGTGCACCAGCAGGGGAGACTGCCCAAGGGAACTCGGACTTACTTTCAGAAGAGGTGAATTGGGATTTTGTGGATTTTCTCTCCTCGCAAGAATTTGTTCCGGAACCTTCGTTACCTTCTTCATTACCGCAAGTGGAAAATTTTAGACAGAGACAGAAAGAAGAATTGGAGAAATTTATACAACGACAAAAGGAAGCGGAACAGGCTTTTCTCCTACAGCAACAGCAACAAGAAGAAGAGGTAAGAAAAAAACAACAACAGCAACAGCAAGAAGAAGTAGCAGCAAAGAAACAAGAGGGTGAAAATCAAACGGTCACGGTACTGTTGGACATTTTAGCAGAGTTAAGAAGTCTGAAACAAATGTATCAGACTTCTTTATCACGACCGAACAGAATACGACCTTCCCGAGCTAAACACGTCAACCCTGTGACTAAGCCTACCGTACCACCCTTAGTGATTTCAACTCAATCATCATCAACATTACGCAGTCCAGAAGTAGGCCTTGGCCGTGGCAAAGGCATAAGGCAGTTAAAGTTGATTGCTTAAACTCACCCTTTCACTATGAAGAAAAAAGGCCCTTTTCAGGGCCACCCACATTTCTCGAAAAGAAATACAATTTCAATTTGCCAATAACTCAAAAAAACTCACCCATTTTACCCTTATAGTACGTGTCTGTGTATGAGTGCGTGAGTGTAGCTTCTTATTTTTGAAATCAAAACTCAAAGACACTTACCTTATATCATTCATTTATTCTTTTCTCCATTTTTTACAATCCAATTCACAATTCACAACACAACACTTTAATTAAAAGTTCATTGATTTCTTCTTTTCTCCTTGTTTAGTCTCTCTGTTTTTTGAATTTCTTCACCGTCACACTCTTTTCCTCTTCTTCTTCCTCCTCGCTTTCTTCCCTTCTTCTTTTTTTCTCCTGTTTCTTTTTCTTCACCTGTCTTCTTTCTTCCTCAGAAGAATCCCTCTCTTCCTCCGAAGAATCCCTCTCTTTTTCTTCTGAAGAATTCCTCTTTTCTTCTGACTCCTCTTGTTTCTTTTTTGGGCAATCTGGAGACCAATGTCCTTTTTCTTGACAATAATAACAGGTATCTTGACTTTTGTCTTTTTTAGTCCCTGTTTTTGTTCTTTTTTGACGGTCTGGACACTCTGAAGACCAATGCCCTTTCTTCTGACAGATATAGCAAGTATCTTGACTTTTATCTCTAAAGGAAGGAGAGTAGTCCGTCGGCTGGTCTGAAGAGAATTTTCTAATGACCCCTCGCAAAGCTCTGACGAAACGTTCCATCTGGTTAGTCTCTTCCATCGTTGTGCTCGGCTTGAGAGTGAAATGAATAGTGAAAGGACAAGACACACACCCTTTTATATACGCTGGTCTGCTATGACTATAAAGTAGTTTATGGTGTTTGAACTTGAGTCATTTGACTTTTTGCTTTCAAGATGAAACGATCCCATTCATTCGAGAAGAAAGAAGAAGAAAGAAGTAAGAGGCAGAAACGTGATCTATCGCCTCGTACCAGGGCTGAAATCTTGGCACAAATTCATGCCAGTGATTTTGAAGAGGACATGAGTGAACCAGAATCCGAAACCTCTAAACCAAGTTCACCACCCTTTGTCAACCCTGAAAAGTACTATTCCATTCGAGAGACGGAAAAGCGCTCCTCTAGAAAATTTAGAACCACGGCTTACAAATACACGGTGAAGTTTAAAGATTTCAAGGCTGAAGTGCCGTTAGAGAAAGCAGAAGTGTTCATCACCGAGGTGTGGGATTCTTTGCTCACCGAACTCAAGCGACAATGTCAACCCAAAGAAGACGATCGCTTGAGACTTTCCATACAACACGACGGTTTGAAATCCCCTGTTTGGATCGAGTTTAGCACCCCTGCAGAATTGACTGCTTCCAAAGTCATGGACAAGATTCAACACGTACAACAATCTAATGACCAGTTTGACATCACCGATGGTAAAGCCACACTGGACATGACCCACGTCTCTCCTCCTCAAGGGACAGGACGCAAAAAGATGTTATTGGTGGACGACCTTCGCAACACCAAAACAAGTCTCGTCCGAATTGACAACCCTCATGACCAGATGTGCTTAGCCCGTGCCATCGTGGTGGGACGAACCTATGCCAACAAGAACGACACGGTAAAATGGAAAAGAACCTGGGACACTATTCAACGTTGGGACCGAGCCAAACAACGAAATGAAGCAGAACTCCTGTTACAACAAGCCGGACTGCCCAAAGACACACCCTGCGGCATTCCTGAGATGCAAAAATTGCAAGATGTCCTAGCTCCACGATACACCTTGAAAGTGCACCCTCAAGAAGTGCGCGGACCTCTATTGTTTCGAGGGCAAGACTTTAAGGACGGAAAATACATTCATGTCTATTATCACGATGACCATTTCGATACGATTACCACTATCACTGGATTCCTGGGATACAGTTATTACTGTGAAAAATGTGACCATGGTTATAACAATCGAGAGCAACACAAGCATTGTGGATCGAAATGCACAGGATGTTTGGCCTCTTCACCCTGTCTGAGCGAAGAACCAGTGCCTTGTTCAGCTTGTCTGCGCACGTTTGTCAGCCCTACCTGTTACCAACAACATTTGATGACGCAAGGTTCACAGAAGAAATGCGCTTGTCAACTGCTGAGATTGTGCTCTACGTGTGAACAAGTCATACGTACCAATAATACCAAGGCACACGTATGTTCAGGAAAGAAAAAATGTCACATTTGTCACCACATCGTGGACTTGGAACACCAATGTTACGTGCAAAAATACCAACTCCCACCAGAGAAAGAGGACGGTCACAAGAAGAAAGGCAATTTCATCTTTTTCGATTTCGAATGCATGCAAGAGACCGGCATTCACATTCCTAATTTCTGCGTGGCTCATCGAGCGTGCGAGAAGTGCATTCAAGAACCTATCTTTAGTCATTGCCCTCACTGCAGCAAGATTCCTGGAGGACGTGAAAAAATCTTTCGGGGGCCGAACACGCTAGCCGATTTCGCTCGATGGGTCTTAGACCCCATCGACAAGACGTGGAGCCAAGAGGACATCGAACGTTACGGAGATTGTCATCGTCATGCCACAGTGATGGCTCACAATTTCTCCGGATACGATGGACAGTTTCTTTTGAGGCACTATACGGAACAAGGCACCGAGCGTCCTAAAGTGACTTTGAACGGAGCCAAAATCATTTTCATGCAAGTGGGACAAGTACAGTTTAAAGATTCGATGAGCTATTTGGCCATGCCTTTGAGTCGAATGCCTAAAACGTTTGGAATGACAGAAATGGCTAAAGGGTACTTTCCACACTTTTTCAATACGGAAGCCAATCAACACGCCGTTCTACCCCATTTGCCTGAGGCTCACTATTACGACCCCGACAACATGCGTACCGAACAACGAGAAGCTTTCTACGCTTGGTACCAGATTCACGCCTCAGACCCTTTCGACTTTCAGGAAGAAATGCTAAAGTATTGTCGTTCCGACGTGGACATTTTACGGCGTTGCTGTGGAAAATTTCGAGAACTGTTCATGGAACACGGAGGGGTGGATCCTTTGAAAGAAGCTTGCACCATTGCCAAAGCGTGTTCCTTAGTGTATCGACAACGATTCATGCCTGAAAACACAGTGGCTGTCATCAGCCCTCAAACGACCCACTTTGTCAAGCGTCAATACTCGGTCAAAGCCCTACGTTGGTTACATTACTTGTGCGACAAGGAAGACAAGTGGATTCAGCATGCCCGCAACGGAGGGGGTGAAAAGACCATCGGAACGTATTCGGTCGATGGCTGGGACTTAGAAAACCCCAAGATCGTGTACGAGTTTAACGGTTGCTTATTTCACGGATGTCCTGTTTGTTACCCTGACCGTGGTACTAAAAATCAGTTTTTGCAACGAACCATGGAAGACTTGTACCAGGACACTTGTCAGCGACGCCTAAAGTTGGAACAGCAAGGATACCAAGTGGTGGAAATGTGGGAACACGAGTACGATCACCGTATGAAAACCGATCCCGAGTTTAAACGCCTCGTGGAAAGTTACCAGTTCATGGACCCGCTGAACCCGAGGGATAGTTTGTACGGAGGAAGGACCAATGCCACCTGTTTGCTGTACCAAGCCGACGAAGAGAAAGGAGAAGAAATGAAATACTTGGACGTGTGTTCGCTGTATCCCTACGTGTGCAAATATTGTCGCTTTCCTGTAGGGCACCCGCAATTGCTGACGGAACACATCGACCTGAAAAACATTCGACAATACGAAGGCTTGATCAAGTGCAAAGTTTTGCCTCCCACGAACCTCTACCATCCCGTCTTACCTCACCATTGTCAAGGCAAGCTGATGTTTCCCTTGTGCCGTACTTGTGCCGAAACGTGCAACCAAGACCAACCTTGTCAGCACAGCCAGGAAGAACGGGCCTTGACGGGAACGTGGGTCAGCGTAGAATTGTTCAAAGCTCTGGACATGGGATACCAACTGTTAGAAGTGTACGAAATTTGCCACTTTCCCAAGACACAACAATACCGCAAGGGTGACCCTACTCAGAAAGGCATTTTCGCAGACTACGTGGATGCGTTTTTGAAACTGAAGCAAGAAGCCAGCGGCTATCCTTCCTGGTGTCACACTCCCGAAGACCAAATACAATTCAAAGAGAAATACTACGAACAAGAAGGCATCACTTTAGACCACATCGAGAAAAACGAAGGCAGGCGATCGTTTGCCAAAGTGATGTTAAATTGCTTGTGGGGTAAAATGGCACAACGACCGTGTTTACCCAAGACGGAATATTTGACAGAACCTTCCCGCTACTTCCAGATGATTCACGATAAAACCAAATACATGAAACACGTGGACGTCGTTCGAGAGAATTTGATCTTGGTCAATTACGAAGAAGATCTGGACTTTGTACAAGACGACCCTTTTGGAAATGTCATCATTGCGGCTTACGTGACAGCCCATGCTCGCTTAAAATTGTACGAGGCTTTAGAACTGTTAGGGGAACGCGTCCTGTACTTTGACACGGACAGTTGCATTTACATCCATCACCCGATTCAACATCACCCTAACATCGAAGGAGACCGTTTAGGAGCCTGGACAGACGAGCATCCCGACGACAAGATTTTAAGTTTCGTCAGTGGCGGTCCCAAAAATTACGGCTACGAATACCGTGACAAACAAGGAGAAGTGCACACGACGTGCAAAGTGAAAGGACTGACTCTGAATTATCGTACCAGTCGAGTGGTCAACTTTGGGGTATTGAAAGAAGCCTTGCAATCGGGAGAGGATGGAAACTTTAAAGTGACCACCTATCAACCGAACAAGATTGTACGTTTACCCACTCACCACATCGTCAGTCGACCCTTGGAAAAAATCTATCAAATTGTATACCAGAAGCGAGTTCGACTTCCCAATCATTTCACCTTACCGTACGGTCACGTCGGTATTGGTCTGTATATAAAAAAGGAACCCTAGGCAAAATCGATAGTTCATTGTGACTACCAAGACCGAGCGAACAAGATGAATACTTTCAGAGAAACACAGAACAAGTTGTTTAGAAGGGCACAATTCAAGTGTGAGGCTTCGGAAGTGGAATGCGATTGTGAGCCTTGCGATGGGTACGATGCTGTACCTTGTGACCTGAGTGATGCCGTAAAGCATCATGGGAACTTTAGTGCCCCTACCCCTATCATGGAAAGTGAAGCTGTGCGTGTCAAACCTGTGGGATGCGAAAGTGATGCCGCTCGTCCTCTTGGACATTTTACTGGGTTTCGTTTTAAAGGGGAATGTTCACCTTCACGTCTACCCCCCCTACGGATGTCATCCAGCCCTGAGCAAACTCCTACCCATGTCACTCAACCCTCATCGAAACGAACCTGTGAAAGACGAATATTCGTTCCCTGTGCGTTTGTCGGAATACTGCGACTTTGAAAATCGTCTTCAATCGTTCAAAGGAAAATGGCCTAAGTATCTGGGAGGACCGACCCCCGAAGAATTAGCCAGAGCCGGATTTTTCTACTTGGGCGAAGGAGATAAAGTCAAGTGCTTCAGTTGCGGTGTGTCACTTCACCACTGGGAACCGCAAGATTCGGCCTACGTAGAACATGCTCGATGGTCACCGAATTGTCATTACTTACCCTTAGTGGGACCGAGATATTGAAGTAACTTCTTACCATAATAATCTGTTCATGGATACTTTACAAGAGAACATTTGTGCTTTGCCTGTGGAGTTGAGAGAACGCATTTATCGAGAACTGGTCAAAATACAAGTGAAACGTAAAGAACAATTGCATCCGTTACGTCACCGGTGTTTGAACCACTGGTGCCTGAAAGCTATACAAGGATTGATTCAATTGAAAGTGTTCCATCGGACAGACATTGATCAACGATCCTCTAGTTTTCAAAAGGATTGGTTTGGTATGGACGATTGTAGTTACATCATTGTAAACGTACTGCATCGAATTCCAGAGGAAGAGTTAACGAATTACCAACATCTTGAACACAATGTCAACTTAGTGAAAGAGGAAACTTCTGAACGAATTGTAATGTGTAGATTAGTGACTCAACGATTTAAATTCGACACTGAAGTGAAACCATGTTTGTGCAAAGAGTACATTTCTTGTGTCAGACCAAAGAGGATTTAGTATGACCTATTCATGGATACTTTACAAGAGAACATTCGTGCTTTGCCTGTGGAGTTGAGAGAACGCATTTACCGAGAGCTGGTCAAAATACAAGTGAAACGTAAAGAACAATTGCATCCGTTACGTCACCAGATCTTTAACCACTGGTACCTGAAGGGTATAAGAGAACTGATTCGTCAGAAATTGTTTCAGTGGTCAGACCTTGTTCAATACTTCCAGGCCCCCGATGATTCACGTGTTGATCATTTTGGTTACTTCGAGATTCACCTAGAGCAACCCATTGAGGAAGACGAGGTAAAGGATTACCAACATATTTTACGTGGAATCTACTTAGCGGAAGAGGAAACTTCTAATCGAACTCTGACGTTTCGGTTACAGTATGCAAGATTTACATTACCCACTGGAAAACGAACATCACTGGCTAGAAAGTACGTGTATTCTTTTCGAAACAAAGAGACTATAAAAACAGGCAGCTATGCCACGACTTATGTCGTATGTAATCCAACAGATTCCGTGGAAGGAACTCAATGACCATATTCAAACCGTGGATCATTACCATCGATTATTGCAAGAACTGTATCCATTCAATTTGGGACGACAAGTGGTGTGTGTCTTAGTGACTTGTTTTCTGGGATTTCGTTTACCAGCCGATTCTTTGTGGACTCTTTACGATCAGTACTTACCACCTCCATGGCCTTAAATGGTCACGAAAAACTCCTTTTGCTCAAAGCCTTGCGGTTTCATCTGGATACTTCTCGACCTCAACAGGAAAAAAAGATTCGTCAACTTTTAGCTACCCAAGACGTGTATGACGATGTGTGTGTGTAGCTTGTGACTTACACCCTCATTGGACAGATGTTCGTGACTGGAAAAAGGGGGGTTTTGAGGCTTGGACCCAAGAAGTGGCCCAGTATGCACAAGAGTTGTTCAAGGAAAAAAGTTACTTTTCAACCTGTGTTAGTGACGGTGCCAGAAGAACCCGTCACCGAGAACAACCACTCGCTTCAGGACAGGACTGTCATGGACATTCCTGAAAGGTCATTCCGGGAGGACACTTGTGTGACAATACCTCATGTAGAGACTGTAAGAACATTACACACTGTCCCTAGGACATCTTGGTTAACCAAAACATGTTGTACAAACACTTGTTTTTATTCCACTTTGATCGCTTTGCTGTGTTTTATATTCCTGTACATCACTATTTGGGTTGTATGTATTTTTGTCTTTCGTGTTCATATTTGAAACATTTAATAAACGTGTTCTGAAAAAAGTATATAAACTCTTGTCTTGTTTGTTTTTCGTGTCACAAGTGACATTTCTCACACCATGGCTACCTCTGCTGTCTCTGCTCCCTCTTCCTCTACTGTCAAAGTCATCGACGAACACTTAGATCGTGCCAGTTGGGAGGCTTTG
Organism: Sinohyriopsis cumingii; assembly: GCA_028554795.2. Classification (NCBI taxonomy): domain Eukaryota; kingdom Metazoa; phylum Mollusca; class Bivalvia; order Unionida; family Unionidae; genus Sinohyriopsis; species Sinohyriopsis cumingii. Next base: position 135,108,308 of record CM068829.1, read on the forward strand.
TATCTTCGCCATCCCTTTAACATGCTCATTGCTGGACCTAGCGGTTCAGGCAAAACCGAATTCGTCAAACGTTTGATCGAGCATAAACATGATTTGATCGATCGGCCCCCTCAACGGATCGTGTGGTGTTACAAAGAGTGGCAATCGGCGTACAGCCTTTTGCGAGAAAGTCAAGGCGATTCCATCGTGTTTGTGGAAGGCATTCCTAAAGAAGACGACGGCATCGTCTCTGACTCCCGTCTAACCCATTTGGTCATTTTCGACGACATGTTAGAAGAAGACGAAGAAGAAATTAAATTGTGGTTCACGCGCAAAGGGCATCACCGTAATGCCAGTGTCGTTTACATCACCCAAAATTTGTTTCAACAAAGTAAAGCCCATCGCACCATCAGTCTCAATGCGCATTACGTGGTCTTGTTTCAAAGCCCTCGAGATAAATCGCAAGTGCAAGTCTTAGCCAAACAGTTAGGAACGCCTTGGCTGACTCAGGCGTACGACGATGCCACTCAAACGCCACACGCCTATTTACTCGTCGATTTGAAACCTACCACTCCCGAGGATTTGCGATTTTGTACCCACTTGTTTCACCACTGGTGCCAAGACGGAGGGCCTGTCCTGTACACATCTCCGTCCTCGACTTCATTTCACTCCCCATGAAAAAAATCTATAAAAACCTCAGACCCTTTTTCGTCTGTCTCACACTCAGTGCGAACATGACGTCCCTTCAGTCGCATCTTCCCGTCAAATTGATTCGTGCCTTGTATGGCATCAGTCGAGAAAAAGATCCACAAACACGAGCTCGTGTCTTAGAAGCTAGCCTCAAAGAAGTCTTACGATGGTTCTGGTGACGGCACGTCAATTACTCCAAGGAATCATTCAGATTCCTCATCAAACCCAACGCTTTTTCGATCGAAACAAAGTCGCTTTGGTCCAACTGGCCGATCCCCGCATCGACACTCAAACCAAAAAACAAATCATTTTGAAACCTGGAGGGAGCGGTACTCTAGGAGGGGTCATCATTCGCTCACTCTTAAGATGGGATCCTAATGCCCCCAAAGTTATCCCTAAGACAAAAGTTCAACGAAGCCCCAAGAAGAAAAAGACCAGGTCCCCAAAGAGAAGAACTTCTCCAGTGGCGGGACCCTCCTCTTACCAGACACCACCCCGAAAAAAGAAAAGAAGCCCCCAGAAAAAGAAACAGAGAAAAAGTCCTCAGAAAAAGAAAAGTCCACAGAAGAAAACTAGTCGCAAGAGAGGCACTGCGGCCAGGACGCAGCCTTACACTCGCAAACCACGACCTGCCACAGCGTCTCCGACAGCCTCACGTTTGTCCACTTCTCCGTTGATGTCACCAGGAACTGAAGAGTACTTGGAGACGTTGATCACACCAAGAACTTCTCCGTTGATGACCCCCAAAAGAACTTCCCCAGTGGCAGGACCTTCCAATTTAGCGGCAGTGGCTGCTGCTCACAAAGTACCTTCTCCCAAAATCAAAGTCCATGAAAGATCGGGCATGTTACAAAGTTTACTGGATTTGTCCAAGCAAGAACTGGCTCGATTTAGTCCGTTACGTACCCCTGCACGACGTGTCATGCCTGTCCTCAAACTGATACGACGTAAAGACAATCAATGGCGACGCGTTCCAGTATAAAAAAGGCCTGTGACCGAGTAGGATATCAGTGTTTTTTGGTGCTCCTGAAGACTCAAAGATGTCACCCTCCAGAAAACCCCAAGGAAAGAAAAGGAAAGGACTGCCACCACGTTTAGCCAAACATGGGGACATGTTATCTGTCCTGTCCAAAGCTTCTCCACCCCTACGAAAAAAACTCATTCAAACGGCCTCCAAAGAGGTCATCGATACCGTGTGCGAATGTTGTTTGAACGTTTTGAAAGGCACGATCCCTTTGTCCAAACATCAGAAACAATGCTTAGGCAAACATCGTCACGTTCTTCGGAAAATGGTTCAAAAGAAAATTCCCATTCGTCAAAAAAAGAAGATGTTGGTCCAACGTGGAGGCATTTTACCTCTCTTGTTAGGCCCCATACTGAAAGGAGTCTTGGGAACCATGTTGGGAGGACTCGTGGGAGCAAGATAAAAAGGCCTTCGGAAGTCCCAAGATCTCAGAATCGACCCCTGACAACCCCATGGAAGGACGAAAACTAGCTTTAGTGCCTTACAAACGATGGATGGAATACCATCGGTGGCAAGAACAACGCACCCCGCATTTACCTCCCAATCCCAATTTGAGCGAGATGTCCCAGTTACAACACGAATTGCAGTCCTTGATGGATCGCCAAGATTTGTCCGAAACAGAAAAATCGCAAAAGTACGGTCAACTCTTGCAACGACTGCAACTCTTTCACCAGAAAGCTTTAGACGAAACAGCTCTACCCACTTTGAAAGATTTTAAGACCTTGATGAAAAGTCCAACACCATCACCAGTACCAGTACCGGTACCAGTGGTCAAGACAGAAAAAGGAAAAGAAGAAGAAGAAGAAGGGTTTCAAACTCCACCAGAAAAAGTACGCAAGTTAACAACACCACCTACCTCCAGAATTGGATGGATTAAAAAGATGATGGCCACCCCTTCTTCATCACAAGAGAAAAAGAAAGTGAAGACAGAAGTGAAGACAGAAGTGAAACAAGAACCGATATCCCCCGCTCAAACATCCTTCTCCTCTTCGACACCTATTGCTGGCCGCACACGCAAAGCATTGCAATCCAAGAAAATACCCCAAGAGAAAAAGAGTCGCCTCTTCCAGGAGTGGGTGCCTTATTAACACACCAACCAACACAAAAAAATGGAAAAAGTCTTAGCCAGCATTTACTACGATCCCTCGCATCCTGCAGGTTACGCAGGAGTTCAAAAATTGTATCGTGCTGCCAAAACTCGACTGAAAAGTCTCCGTTTACCTCAAGTGCAACGATGGTTACAAGAACAAGCTACCTACACTTTACACAAACCCATTCGACGCAAGTTTGCCAGAAGTCGCACCCGAGTGGAAGGCATCGATCATCAATGGCAAGCCGATTTAGCCGATGTCTCTCATTTGGCCAGCTACAATCGTGGCTACAAATATTTGTTTTGTGTCATCGACGTCTTTTCCAAATTTGCCTGGGTCGTGCCCTTGACTTCCAAATCGAGCAGCGAGTTAGTGCGAGCCCTGCAACGGGTGTTGAAACAAAGCGGTCGTCGCCCTCTTCGATGGCAAACGGACAAAGGCACCGAATTTCTGAACCAAGCTTTCCAAAAAGAATTAAAGAAACGTGACATTCATTTTTTTGCCACCGAGAATCCCGAAACCAAAGCCAGCATCGTGGAACGTTTTCAACGCACTTTTAAAGAACGCATGTGGAAATATTTTACGCATCACCACACTCTGAAGTACATCGACATCTTACCGCACCTGGTGCAAGCGTACAACCAATCTTACCATCGAAGCATCGGACGTGCCCCGCAAGACGTGACTCCCGACAACGAAGTGCTGGTGTTTGAGCGCCTGTTCGGTACGTCCCCGACGAGGGCTGTCCCCAAGAAAAGTGGAGAGTTGGCCGTAGGAGATTGGGTGCGCATTGGCAAAACCAAACGCACTTTCGACAAAGGTTACTTACCTAACTGGACGACCGAATTGTTTCGCGTCACTGGACGAGTGCATGGCCGTCATCCTGCCGTCTATAAATTGGAAGACATGAACGGAGAAGTACTCAAAGGAACGTTTTATTTGCCCGAGTTACAACGTGTCACCAAAAAAGAAGACGACGTGTACGACATCGAAAGCATTCTCGAACGCAGAACCCGTAAAGTGGGCAAACGACGTGTCAAAGAAGTCAAAGTACGTTGGAAAGGATATCCACCCAGTTTCGATTCTTGGATCGACGCTTCGCAAGTCATCGACTATAAAAAGAAGAAGTGACCATCATGCCCTTTCACTCAGCAGACGCAGCTACGTCGACCACTCCTTCTTCCCCTAGTTCTTCTGTGCAAGATTTACAATAACAACCCTTGTGGGTGTGGTGTGGAGAACGTGTGCCTAAAACGCAAATCGTCTTTTTCTGCCAAATCTTCGTGGTGTATTGTGTCATCGGGGCAGCCATCGCCAATTTGAGTTTGCAACAAGGAGACAAACAATTGTGGACCATTTTATTGAGCAGTTGCATCGGTTACCTGCTTCCCAATCCCTCCCTGAAATTCTCCTCGAACGGGAACGTTGTGTCCAGTGCCAGTGCCAGTCACCACTCCAACAACAACCACAACCAGAACCCCATTTTGGGCGGAGACACACCTCTGACATCCACTAATATTCCCTCGGACAGCCACAGAACTCTGGAATTATGAGTCACCAAAATCAATTTTACTTAACCTTACCCAGTGACAGTTCCATGGAGGTGTTTCCCAACAACACGTTGTGCTGTTACACGGCCAAATTACCTCAAGCCATCCCCTTAGATCACGAAGCCCATTGGGAAGTGGCTTTAGTGGAAATGATTCACCCAACCCAAGTCCACAATGTCATTCCCAATCAAAATTATTTTAAGGTAGAAGTTCATGACAAACAATTGCAAGATGAGTTGGATAAGATTGGCACATATACCAATAAAACCTATGATGACAAAACTAAAACGTGGACCTACAACTTGTCCATTCTCCCAGGCTATTATTTCAGTGGTCATCATTTGGTCAGCGCCATAGCCTCCAAGTTTAATGGCGTGTTTCTGAAAGCTTTGGGGAATGTCCAAAAAAGTGTCACCCTGGAATACCACAAAATAGCTCGTCGCTTTCTGATGAAATTTTCTGAGGGGTCCAAAAAATTCATGTCTTTCTTATTTTGTCCTGAATTGTTTGACATATTGGGCGGTGACATGGAGATGAGGAAGATAGGAGAACAAAAAAAATCCCCCGAATTACCAGTCATTTATGACAACGACTCTTTTGCCAAGTATTTTCGTTTCCCGGTAGAACTGAACCAAGGACTGAATTTGATCTTCGTGTACTCCGATGTGGTGGAATACAACGTGGTGGGACACACCTCCGTGCCGTTACTGCGTGTCATTCCTTTCAAAGTGGATTCTGCCACAAACGCTGACGAGGAAGGTGGAAACACTTATCACGTCCACCGCGAATTTGTCCATCCTCACTATTTGCCTGTCAGCAAGTCGTATTTGGACACGGTCAACATTACTATAAAAGGAGATTTGGGACAAAATATTCCATTCACCAAAGGAAAAGTCACGGTGAAACTCCATTTTCGAAAACGGTTCTCTCACGACTCGTAAGTAAGTCATGTATCCAGTGTACCGAGGGGTGGCTCGACAACGAGGACACGGTTTAGGAGACATGTTAAAATCGGCCTTTCGTTCGGTGGCCCCAGTGTTGAAACCGATGGTGACACGAGGATTGCACGCCTTGAAAGATGCGGCACTGACGCAAGGCAAAGAATTTCTCCAAAATGTCATCATCGACAAACAAAACCCTAAAGAAGCCTTCATGAGGGCAGGCAAAAATGTCTTGCTGCAAACGGGCAAAGACATTTTAGGCCGACGAGACACACCTATAAATGCCCTGCACGCTACCGAGTCAAGCATTCAGCAAGGACAAGGCAGAAAGAGACGACGAAGAAGAAAACACCCTTTCACCAGACTTCAAGCGAGAAAGGCCAAGAAAAGAAGAACCGTTCGAGACTTAGACGTTTTCGATTATTGAAACACAGAACAAAATGATGCACCGAGAGTCTTGCGCCTGTTCCAAGACGGAACTGGATCTGTTTGCCATGCCCCCTACCATGATGACGATGCAAGAATCCCAATGGGTGGAATTTAATCCCGTCTCCTCATTGATCGATTCCGCTCCCATCGAGTTTGAAATCAAAGGACAGCCCGAAGATTACATCGATCTGAATAGCAGTTACTTGTACTTAAAAGTCCAAGTTCTAAAAAAAGATGATAAAGGAGTAGAAGACGATGATAATATAGCTCCCGTCAACAATTTCATGCATTCCTTGTTCAGCTCAGTGGATTTGTACTTGAATAACAAACTAGTCAGCAGCAGCATGGATACTTACCCTTACCGTGCCTACCTGGAAAATCTCTTGACGTACGGAACAGATGCCAAGACAAGTCATCTCAATGCCTGTGTGCTGTGGGTAGATGACACACCGGACAAGTTCGACGAAATAGATCCAAGCAATGAAGGCTTTGAGGCAAGAGAAAACAAAATCTTAAATATGAAGAGTTTAGAACTGATGGATCGTTTGCATTTGGACATGTGGTTGCAAGAGAAATATTTGCTGAACGGGGTCAATGTTCGCTTGAGACTGAATCGCAGCAGTGCCACTTTCCATTTGCAGGCTGCTAATCTTGATAAGGCTCCTAAAAGCAAAATTTTAGAGGCCAAACTCTACGTACGACGCGTAGAAGTGTTACCCAAAGTGGGTAACGACATCAGTCAAACGTTGAGCAGAACAACCGCCAAGTATCCCATACGACGTGTGGAAGTGAAAACGTTCACCATTCCCGCTAACCAGCAATCCATAACCGAAGATCATCTGTTTCAAGGACAGCTACCCAAGCGTTTAATCCTTGGCATGGTCGAGAATTCAGCCTTCAACGGAGCTATCGCTAAAAATCCTTTCAACTTTCAACACTTCGACGTGAAGAAAATCGAAGTCAGTCGCGATGGCAAGACCTTGTGTACCCGACCTTTCGAACCTGACTTTAAAGAGAAGAATTACTTGAGATCGTACTTGTCCCTGTACGAAGCCACCGGTCAGTTAGGAACCAACACCAGTCACGGCATTGAGTACGAGGATTATGACGGAGGCTATGCTTTGTGGGCTTTCGATTTCACTCCAGACCAAGGCAGCGACGAGGGACATTTCCACCCTATAAAATCCGGCCAGATTCGTGTGGAACTTCAGTTTGCAAAAGAACTGAAACAGACAGTGAACGTCATCCTGTATGCCGAATTCGATAATACCATAGAAATCAACAGTTTGAGAGAAGTCATTCTAGATTATTAGAAAGCCATGGAAGACTGTTATCCCTCTTTACCTAGTGGAGAAACTTTGGAGATGGAATGTGAGGAGACCGTGGAAAAAGAAGAAGAAGTGATCATGATGAAATCGAGATGGCCAGAACAAGAAGCCCATTTAGTCTCCTGTTTTGCCAAACATTTGGTCGACAAAATGACGGAATTGATCAAGAAAAATTGCTATGGATGTCAAAACGATCATCCCAGTCAAATTCAACACGATAAATGCCTGATGTTAAGTCAAGAAGAAAAATTGGACGAGTATCTGGACGAAGCTTGGAGTCTCATCTCGAACAAAGACGTGTTGCACCAGTGGTATAAAGACTTGCGTGAACATTCTTGTCCACCATTAACCACTCAAGAGATCCATCGTATCGAAGCTCTCCTGAATCAGAGTGAGGAAACAGAACGGATAACCGTTTATTCGTCAGACATTTTCAAGCAAAAAGTCAGGATCGAATTGACGACGTATTATTACCTGTGAAGAAGAAAAAAACACACAAAACAATGGATACCTGGGAACTTTATTACCTTTTGAACCACAGTTCGTATACGTCTTCTTGGAATCCTGTCGTCTGTGCTAAAGATGAACTCCCTCATCGCAAACCTAAAGACCATCAAGCTTACGTGATCAACACGGACGACAGTCATCTCCCAGGAACCCACTGGGTAGCCGTCTACTTTCGTCAAGAAGGATGTGTGGAATATTTCGATTCGTACGGATTGCTCCTTTGGAAGACGATATCATCGACTTTATGAGAAGAAATGCTCAAACCACCCGATTCAATAACGTGAAATTACAAGGCACAGATTCCTTGGTGTGTGGACAGTACTGTGTGTATTTTCTGCATCATCGCAGCCTGGGCTATTCCTTAGAACATTTAGTGACTCATTTCGATCCTCGTTCTTCTGCTAGAAATGATGTGAAAGTAGACCGATGGTTTTGTGACCATTATGCTTATCTTTTGTCTCAAGCTAGGAAACGTAGTGTCCATCAATGGCCTAATGATTTCCAACAGTGGAAATCACAATTTCATTCACAACGTTGTCAGCCCTGTTCAAAGTAGTTAGTGTTTGAAGAAAAAAATGTTTGTGATTTGAAAAAAATATTGTTTGATGTTATAGTGTTGGATTATTGTTAAAAATGTTAGAAATGTTGTTGTTTAGTGTTAAGTGATTTTTGAATAAAAATGTTGTGTTTTGAAAAAAATGCCTTTGTGGTTTGTTTAGCTATAAGACTGTTGGATTGATGCTCTTTCATTTCTTACTATCCCTCTGATGACATTCACTGAACGTTGCGGATCGAAAACCGTGTGGGGATGTTTTCCTTCACGTCCGCGCTTTCACTTTAAGAACGGGGGGTTGTTTGGAGTCTAACCATCCATTGTCGACTCATCCTCCTACGAAGATGTGCTCCAAACTAGCTAAGCTCAACGAAGCCTACGTGAATTTGCATAGGGTCAGACACAGTCTGATACCGAAGCCAGAAGAAATAGAGAATGTGAGAATGTTAAAAATCACTGAAGACCTAATAGAAGAGCTCTTCAGAGAAGAAGTGAACAGTGAAAAAGAAGAATGGACAGAGAAGTACAGACTTCAGAAACAGCAGCAACAGCAGCAACAACAGCAACAGCAGCAGCAGCAACCTGAACCTGACAGAGGCTTTGTCGATTGTCGTATCGACACCAAAGAGTTCTTCTTCTCTTTCCGAAGAAGCAGACCTATCGCCAGAAAGTCTATCCTCAGAGGACATCGCATTCTTAGAAACTAAAAAAAGAATGCCATAGCAAAACAAAAAAACAGCCCTTTTCAGGGCTACCCAATACTCTAGAAAAGAAATAACCATCGATTTGCCAATGTGTGTAGGTAGAGTAGTGTGTATATAAACACTAACTCTTTTATAAAAAATGTGAGAGTATGTGTTTGTGTGTTTGTGTGTTTGTAAGAGCTCACGTAAGTTGGTGTGGATAGTAGATTAAAATGATGTATTTTTTGGTGTCTGAGGTGTATATTTGGGGTTAGATTGGATTGCTTTGCGTATGTGGATAGTCTATTGAAGTGATTTATGAAAAAAATTTAAAATAGTGATGGGGAGCATAAAAAGTGAGTGAGTGTTTCTTTTAGGTCCGCGCGTTGTTGTTTTTTTTGGTCATGATCTAGGTAAGATGAATTTTATGTTATTAGGGGGATGTTTTCCATCACGTCCGCGCTTTCAATATAAATTAAAAACAAATCGTCAGTTGGGCCCATCGTCGACCTGTTAACAGCAAGACAATGAATACAAGGATTGTGAAGCTGCTAGAACTCCAGATGCACCTGGAATATGCCAGGCGCATAGTAAACGAACTATCAGCGGAGGCTATCGTAGAAGAAGCAAGAATGAAGAAAGAAGAGGAGGAGAGAAGAGAGAGGGAAGAAGAGGAAAAGAAAAGAGAAGAGAGGATGTCGTTCAATATTCCCGAGACAGAGGATTGGGGTGTTGAAGCGAATCATCCTCCCTCTGCGCTCCCCAGAAGAAAGGTGAAAGAAGACTGGGGAAGAAGATGCGTGTGTGGCGCAAGGCCAGGAAGGTGCAACCATTAGATAGGTGCATCTGGAGTTGAAAAAAACCAACAGCCCTTTTCAGGGCTACCCAATACTCTAGAAAAGAAATAACTATTAATTTGCCAATGTGTGTAGGTAGAGTAGTGTGTATATAAACACTAACTCTTTTTTTAAAAAATGTGAGGGTATGTGTTTGTGTTTGTATGAGTAAAGGTATGTTTGTGAGAATAGTAGATTATGGGTTTCTTTATTGTTTCTTAGCAAATGTGGAGAGTATAGTTTGGGTTATATTATATGAAATGAAAAAGTAGGGGATGTTTTCCTTCACGTCCGCGCGTTGTTTGGTCATGATCTAGGTAAGATCCATTTTATGTTTTTAGGGGGATGTTTTCCTTCACGTACGCGCTTTAAGTATAAGAACCCACAGTATTCGTCGTTCAAACCATTCTACATAGAAAATGGCTTCAAACCACCTGGATAAATTTCAATCATTGCAAGACGTCCTTGACAATTTGGGCATGATAGAACAAATGCTCGTACGACTCGTTGAAGACCACTATTCTTATAGTCCGCATAGAGCAAAAATGGAAATTAACAACTTAAGAAAAGCAAAGGACACGATCAGTGGTGTGATGAAGGAAATCAAGGAGGAGAAGGAGGATGAAGAGGAAAGAATAAGAATACGCAATTGGAACGAAAAAATTGAAAAAGAAGAAGAAAATGAGAAGAGGAAGAAAGAAGAAGAGGAGGAAGAGAAGAAAGAAGAAGAGGAGGAGAAAAAAAAGAAAGGGAAGAAGAGAAAGAGTGTTGGAGATAAAATAAGAAGTTGGTGGAGGAAAAGAAGAAATTAGAAGCAGAAGAAGAAAACCCAAAGGCCCTTTTCAGGGCCAGCCATATTTCTCGAAAAGAGATAGTCTTTGAATTGCCTACCCCTTTTTTTAAAAAAATTTTTTAAAAAAATCCCATGTTAAATTCCCATTGTCCGTAGAGTGACCCACGATTTATCGCCATGTTAAATTCCCCTTGTCCGTAAAGTGGCCCACGATTTATTCCCATGTTAATTCCCCTTGTCCGTAGATTTGCCCACGATTTTTCTCCATGTTAAATTTCCATTGTCCGTAGATTTGCCCAAGGGGTTTTGTAATGCTAATTCCCATTGTCCGTAGGGTGCCCCCCTTCACTACTGTTGTGTATGCAATATGTATTGTTCATGTCTCTTCTGTTTACAGGTCTCATCTGAATAGGGTCTAGATTTTCCACCTTTATTTGCCCTTTTATCGACTTAATCTGATTGTTATTGGTACCGTCAAAATCGACATTAAAAGGGAAGAAAGAGAAAACATATATATATATATATATATATATATATATATATATATATATATATATATATATATATATATATATATATATATATATATATATATATAACAGTTTAGGTTGGTTTATGATCTTGTAATGTACGTTTGTTTGCTTATTTATTCTTGAAGGAAAACTTGTTAGCAACAGCGTTCTTGTTACCCGATGTCTGTATGTTTGTAAGCTTATATTCTATTAGCTTGATTTCCGATGCTCCTTCATAGACAGTCTACTTCGCGTATCACCATGTGGTATAGCCTATGGTATCAGCACCCAGTATATCTCAAGGATCGCATATCCCTGTCCCCGTCTGTATTAATATGATATACCTAAGGTGCTATGTTGTTTCTTTATCAGCTTAGCTAGTTTTCCGATTTTGTAAGGTGTTATTAGGGTATTAGTTGTCATAATCATGTTAGTTAGTTTGTAAAGGGGATATAACAAGTGCTTTATACAAATTGTCTAGAAGGCTCATACAGGGATACAGACATATGAGAGAGGAGCATCCAGCACGCACACAGTCTGGAACCTCTCCTATACAGGGCGGTGTACTGGATCACATCTCCCACAGTGCTTATATCTCCCAGGGGTCTGGGAGGCGATTCTAAGGGTTTTCTATGCAAACATGCCTGTTTGTTAGGTAAATTAACCCCTCCCTTCTGCTTTTCCCTGAAAAATATTCCTTTGGAAGTTAGTTTACCATTCCAAATGCAGTTGATTTTTATCATATCCAAAATAAAATTTTTTTTAAAAAAAGGGGTAGGCAATTGAAAGTCATTATCTTTTCGAGAAATAAGGGTGGCCTTGAAAAGGGCCTTTGGTTTTTTTTCTTCTTCTTCTGCTTCTAATTTCTTCTTTTTCTCAACCAACTTCTTATTTTCTCTCCTACACTCTTTCTCTTCTTTTCTTTATTTTTGTTCCTCCTCCTCTTCTTTCTTCTTCTCTTCCTCCTCTTCTTTCTTCCTCTTCTCATTTTCTTCTTCTTTTTCAATTTTTTCATTCCATTATCTTATCCTTATCCTTTCCTCTTCATACTCCTTCTCCTCCTTTATCTCTTTCATGACACCACTTATTATGTCCTTTACTTTTCTTAAATTGTTGATCTCCATCTTTACTCGATGGGGACTATAGGAATAGTGGTCTTCATTGAGTCTCACTAACATCTGCTCCATTATTCCTAAATTGTCCAAAACGTCTTGTAATTTTTGCATTTTGTCAAGGTGGTTCGAAGCCATCTTCTTTTTTATTCTTTGTAGAATGGTTTGAACGACGAATAATGTGGGTTCTTATACGAAAAGCGCGGACGTGAAGGAAAACATCCCCTAAAACATAAAATTGATCTTACCTAGATCATGACCAAACAACGCGCGGACGTGAAGGAAAACATCCACTACCTTTCTCATTTCATATGATCATACTATCCACATACCTGAACCATCAATAAACAATCCCCAAATCTACTATTTACACAGGCAAATCATTAAAACCAAATCCATAATCTACTATCCACACAATCGTACTTGAGCTTTTACAAAACCCAAACTATACTCTCCACATACGCTAAGAAACAATAAAGAAACCCATAATCTACTATTCACACAAACTTACGTGAGCAGTTACAAACACAAACACAAACACACAAACACATACACTCGCACTATTAAAAAAAGAGTTAGTGTTTATATTCACACTACTCTACCTACACACATTGGCAAATTGATTGTTATTTCTTTTCTTGAGTATTGGGTAGCCCTGAAAAGGGATGTTTGTTTTATTTTTGGAACTTCATGGACACCTGGTTAATGGTGGCATCTTCCAGGCCTGGCGCCACATACACATCTTGTTCCCCAGTTGCTTTTTACTTTTTTTGGGGAGAGAGCAGAGGCAGGATAAATAGCTTCAGAATCCCAATTTTCTGCCTCTGGGATTCTGAAATTTCTTCTTCTCTCCTTTTCCTCCTCTTCTTTGTTTCTTCTCTCCTCCTCCTCTTCTTTGTATCTTCTCTCCGCCTCTTCTTTGTATCTTCTCTCCTCCTCTTCTTTGTTTCTTCTTTCCTCCTCCTCTCTCATCCTTCCCTCTTCCACAATGGCTTCCGCGGCCAGTTCATTCAACAGGCGCCTGGCATATTCCGGATGCACATGAAGTTCCAACAGTTTCGCTTGTCTGGTGTTCATTCTGGTGTTGATCAATCAACAAGGGTAGCTGGACTGCCGAACGAGTTTCAATTTATAGTAAAAGCGCGGACGTGATGGAAAACATCCCCCTAAAAAACATGAAATTGATCTTACCTAGATCATGACCAAAAAACAACGCGCGGACCTAAAAGAAACACTCACTCACTTTTTTATGCTACCCATTACTATTGTAAAAAATTTTCATTAATCACTTCAATATAATATCCACATACGCAAAGCAATCCAATCTAACCCCAAATCTACACCTCAAACACCAAAAAAAAAGACATGATCTTAATCTACTATCCTCACAAACGTACGTGAGCACTTACAAACACACAATCTTATACACAAACACATACCCTCACACTATAAAAAAGAGTTAGTGTTTATATTCACACTACTCTACCTACACATTGACAAATCGATCTTTATTTCTTTTCTAGAGTATTGGGGTAGCCCTGAAAAGGGCTGTTTTTTTTTTTTTTTGTTTTTTTTTGTTTGATATGGAAATCTTTTAGTTTCTAAGAATGCGATGTCCTCTGAGGATAGACTTTCTGGCGATAGGCCTGCATCTTCGGAAAGAGAAGAAGAACTCTTTGGTGTCGATACGACAATCGACAAAGCGTCTGTCAGGTTCAGGTTGCTGCTGCTGCTGTTGTTGTTGCTGTTGCTGCTGTTGCCGCTGTCTCTGAAGTCTGTACTTCTCTGTCCATTCTTCTTTCTCCCTGTTCACCTCTTCTCTGAAGAGCTCTTCTATCAGGTCTTCAGTGACTTTTAACATTCTCACATTCTCTATTTCTTCTGGCTTCGGTATCAGACTGTGTCTGACCCTATGCAAATTCACGTAGGCTTCGTTTAGCTTAGCTAGTTTGGAGCACATCTTCGTAGGAGGATGAGTCGACAATGGATGGTTAGACTGGAAACAACCCGGTTCTTAAAGTCAAAGCGCGGACGTGAATGAAAACATCCCCCACACGGTTTTCGAGTCGCAACGTTCAATGAGTGTCATGAGAGGGATAGAGAGAAGTCAAAGAGCATCAATCAAACATTCTTATAGCCAAACAAAAGACAAAGGCATTTTTTTTTCAAAACACAACATTTTTTATTCAAAAATCACTTAACACTAAACAACAACTCTAACATTTTTTTTAACAATAATCCAACCATATAACATCAAACATTTTTTTTAAAAATGACAAACATTTTTTCAATTCACACTCCACTTTAAACAGGGCTGACAACGTTGTGAATGAAATTGTGATTTCCACTGTTGGAAGTCATTAGGCCATTGATGGACACTACGTTTCCTAGCTTGAGACAAAAGATAAGCATAATGGTCACAGAACCATCGATCTACTTTTACATCGTTTCTAGAAGAAGAACGAGGACCAAAATGAGTCACTAAATGTTCTAAGGAATAGCCCAGGCTGCGATGATGCAGAAAATACACACAGTACTGTCCACACACCAAGGAATCTGTGCCTTGTAATTTCACATTATTGAGTCGGGTGGTCTGAGCATTTCTTCTCATAAAGTCAATGATATCGTCTTCCAAAGGGGGCAATCCGTACGAATCGAAATATTCCACACATCCTTCTTGAGGAAAGTAAACGGCTACCCAGTGGGTTCCTGGGAGATGACTGTTGTCCGTGTTGATCACGTAAGCTAGATGGTCTTGAGGTTTGCGATGAGGGAGTTCATCTTTAGCACAGACGACAGGATTCCAAGAAGCCGTGTACGAACTGTGGTTCAAAAGGTAATAAAGTTCCCTGGTATCCATTTTTTGTGTGGTTCTTTTTTTTCTTCTTCTTCACAGGTAATAATAAGTCATCAATTCGATCCTGACTTTTTGCTCGAAAATGTCTGACAAATAACCGTTTCTTCGTTTCGTCTCCTCACTCTGATTCAGGAGAGCTTCGATACGATGGATCTCTTGAGTGGTTAATGGTGGACAAGAATGTTCACGCAAGTCTTTATACCACTGGTGTAACACGACTTCGTCCGAGATGAGACTCCAAGCTTCTTCCAGATACTCGTCCAATTTTTCTTCTTGACTCAGCATCAGGCATTTATCGTGTTGAATTTGACTGGGATGATCGTTTTGACATCCATAGCACTCTTTTTTGATCAATTCCATCATTTTTTCCATCAAGTGTTTGGCAAAACAGGAGACTAAATGCGCTTCTTGTTCTGGCCATCTTGACTTCATCATAACTTCGTCGTCTTTGTCTTGAGATTCTTTTTCCACGGTCTCCTCACATTCCATCTCCAAAGTTGCTCCACTAGGTAAAGAGGGATAACAGTCTTCCATAGCTTTTAATAGTCTAGAATGACTTCTCTCAAACTGTTGATTTCTATGGTATTATCAAATTCTGCATACAGGATGACGTTCACTGTCTCTGGCAGAGGATTTGCAAACTGAAGTTCCACACGAATCTGGCCAGATTTTATAGGGTGGAAATGTCCATCGTCGCTGCCCTGGTCAGGAGTGAAATCGAAAGCCCACAAAGCGTAGCCTCCTGCGTAATCCTCGTACGTAATACCGTGACTGGTGTTGGTCCCTAATTGTCCGGTGGCTTCGTACAGGGACAAGTACGATCTCAAGTAATTCTTCTTGGTAAAGTCAGGTTCGAAAGGTCTGGTACACAAGGTCTTGCCATCGCGACTGACTTCGATTTTCTTCACGTCGAAGTGTTGAAAGTGGAAAGGATTTTCAGTGAAGGCTCCGTTGAAGGCTGAATTCTCGACCATACCAAGGATTAAACGCTTGGGTAACTGTCCTTGAAACAGATGATCTTCGGTCATGGAATGATGGCTAGCGGGAATGGTGAACGTTTTCACCTCCACACGTCGTATGGGATATTTGGCGGTCGTTCTGCTCAACGTTTGACTGATGTCGTTACCCACTTTAGGTAACACTTCCACGCGTCGTACGTAGAGTTTGGCCTCCTCGATTTTGCTTTTGGGATTGACGCCAGCACTATCAGCCAACAAATGGAAAGCGGTACTGCTACGATTCAGTCTCAAGCGGATATTTACACTGTTCAGCAAATATTTCTCTTGCAACCACATGTCCAAATGTAAACGATCCATCAGTTCTAGACTCTGTCCATTTAATATTTTGTCTCCTCGTTCTACAAATCCCTCATTGTGTGGTGTTTTAGATGCATCTGGTTCGAATTCGTTAAACTCACCCGCATCGTCAGGTTCCCATTGCACGCAGGCATTGAGATGAGTATTCTTGGCGTCTATTCCGTACGTCAAGAGATTTTCCAGGTAGGCACGGTAAGGGTAAGTGTCCATGCTGCTGCTGACCAGTTTGTTATTCAAGTACAAGTCCACTGAGCTGAACAAGGAATGCATGAAATTGTTGACGGGAGCTACTTTCTCGTCTACTATAGTATCTCCTCCCTTATCTAGAACTTTGACTTTCAAGTACAAGTAACTGCTATTCAGATCGATGTAATCTTCGGGCTGTCCCTTGATTTCAAACTCGATGGGAGCGGAATCGGCCAATGAGAAGGCAGGGTGAAATTCCACCCATTGGGATTCTTGCATCGTCATCATGGTAGGTGGCATGGCAAACAGATCCAGTTCCGACTTGGAACAAGCGCAAGACTCTCGGTGCATCATTTTTTTTTTGTTGCTGTGTCTCAATAATCGAAAACGTCTAAGTCTCGAACGGTTCTTCTTTTCTTTGCCTTTCTAGCTTTAGAAGTGTGAAGTCTGGTGAAAGGATGTTTTCTTCGTCGTCTCTTTCTGCCTTGTCCTTGCTGAATGCCTGACTCGGTAGCGTGCAGGGCATTTATAGGTGTGTCTCGTCGGCCCAAAAGGTCTTTGCCCGTTTGCAGCAAGACATTTTTGCCTGCCCTCATGAAGGCTTCTTTGGGGTTTTGTTTGTCGATGATGACATTTTGGAGAAATTCTTTGCCTTGTGTCAGTGCCACATCTTTCAAGGCGTGCAATCCGCGTGTCACCATCGGTTTCAACACCGGGCCACCGAACGAAAGGCCGCTTTTAACATATCTCCTAAACCGTGTCCTCGCTGTCGAGCCACCCCTCGGTACACTGGATACATGACTTACTTACGAATCGTGAGAGAACCGTTTTCGAAAATGGAGTTTCACCGTGACTTTTCCTTTGGTGAACGGAATATTTTGTCCCAGATCTCCTTTTATAGCAATGTTGACCGTGTCCAAATACGACTTGCTGACAGGCAAATAGTGAGGATGTACAAATTCGCGGTGAACGTGATAAGTGTTTCTACCTTCCTCGTCAGTGGCCGTGCCAGAATTTACTTTGAAAGGAATGACACGCAGTAACGGTACGGAGATGTGTCCCACCACGTTGTACTCCACCACATCGGAGTACACAAACATCAAATTCAGTCCTTGGTTCAGTTCTACCGGGAAACGAAAATACCTTGCAAAATGCCCGTTGTTGTCAATCTCTGCGATGTGATTTGTTTGGTCTGCTTATCCGTGGCCAAATTGAGGTCTCCACCCAAAATGTCATACAATTCTGGGCAAAATTTAATACGTATACTTTCTTCCTCACTTTCATATCTGATGAGTAGACGGTGAGACTGTTTGTGGTACTCCATGGTGACACATTTATTTAGTTTGGTCAGAACTTTGTCAAAGGCTGCATAGAATTTGTCACCGATGGCCTCCACCAGATGTTGACCACTAAAATAATGGCCTGAGTTAATTTTAACGTGATAAACGTAAAAAGGAGGAGAAGGGTCACTGCTGTTACGAGGTAATGGGTCCTTCGCAAGATGTAATCTATGTTGAGGACTGTTCGTCATGTGTTGCTGCACTGTTGGGTCCAGAATTTCGACGTCAAAAGTGTTTTGAGTTTCAGTGATGTTTTTGATTTGTGTTGGGTGAATCATTTCTACCAAAGCCACTTCCCAATGGGCTTCGTGATCTAAGGGGATGGCCTGAGGTAATTTGGCCGTGTAACAGCACAACGTGTTGTGGGGAAACACCTCCATGGAACTGTCACTGGGTACGGTTAAGTAAAATTGGTTTTGGTGACTCATAATTCCAGAGTTCTGTGGCTGTCCGAGGGGTTACTGGACGTCAGAGGCGTGTCTCCGCCCAAAAGGGGGATCTGGTTGTGGTTGTTGTTGTTATTGGAGTGGTGACTGGCACTAGCACTGGACACAAGGTTCCTCTGGTTCCCGTTCGAGGAGAATTTTAGGGAGGGGTTGGGAACCAGGTAACCGATTCAACTGCTCAACAAAATGGTCCACAATTGTTTGTCTCCTTGTTGCAAACTCAAATTGGCAATGGCTGCCCCGATGACACAATACACCACGAAGATTTGGCAGAAAAAGACGATTTGCGTTTTAGGCACACGTTCTCTACACCACACCCACAAGGGTTGTTTTGGTAAATCTTGCACAGAAGAACTAGGTGAAGGAGTGGTCGACGTAGCTGCGTCTGTGTGAAAGGGCATGATGGTCACTTCTTTTTATAGTCGATGACTTGCGAAGCCTCGATCCAAGAATCAAAACTGGGTGGATATCGTTTCCAACGTACTTTGACTTCTTTGACACGTCGTTTGCCCACTTTACGGGTTCTGCGTTCGAGAATGCTTTCGATGTCGTACAGGTCGTCTTCTGTTTTGGTGACACGTTGTAACTCGGGCAAATAAAACGTTCCTTTGAGCATTTCTCCATTCATGTCTTCCAATTTATAGACGGTAGGATGACGGCCATGCACTCGTCCAGTGATGCGAAACAATTCGGTCGTCCAGTTAGGTAAGTAACCTTTGTCAAAAGTGCGTTTGGTTTTGCCAATGCGCACCCAATCTCCTACGGCCAACTCTCCACTTTTTTTGGGTTCAGCTCTCGTCGGGGACGTACCGAACAGGCGCTCAAACACTACCACTTCGTTGTCGGGAGTCACGTTTTGCGGGGCACGTCCGATGCTTCGATGGTAAGATTGGTTGTACGCTTGCACCAGGTGCGGTAAGATGTCGATGTACTTCAGAGTGTGGTGATGCGTAAAATATTTCCACATGCGTTTTTTCAAAGTGCGTTGGAAACGTTCCACGATGCTGGCTTTGGTTTCGGGATTCTCGGTGGTAAAAAAATGAATGTCACGTTTCTTTAATTCTTTTTGGAAAGCTTGGTTCAGAAATTCGGTGCCTTTGTCCGTTTGCCATCGAAGAGGATGACGACCGCTTTGTTTCAACACCCGTTGCAGGGCTCGCACTAACTCGCTGCTCGATTTGGAAGTCAAGGGCACGACCCAGGCAAATTTGGAAAAGACGTCGATGACACAAAACAAATATTTGTAGCCACGATTGTAGCTGGCCAAATGAGAGACATCGGCTAAATCGGCTTGCCATTGATGATCGATGCCTTCCACTCGGGTGCGACTTCTGGCAAACTTGCGTCTAATGGGTTTGTGTAAAGTGTAGGTAGCTTGTTCTTGTAACCATCGTTGCACTTGAGGTAAACGGAGACTTTTCAGTCGAGTTTTGGCAGCACGATACAATTTTTGAACTCCTGCGTAACCTGCAGGATGCGAGGGATCGTAGTAAATGCTGGCTAAGACTTTTTCCATTTTTTATCTTTTTTGTGTTTGTTTGTGTGTTAATAAGGCACCCACTCTTGGAAGATGCTACTCTTTTTCTCTTGGGGTATTTTCTTGGATTGCAATGCTTTGCATGTGCGACCGGCAATAGGTGTTGAAGAGGAGGATGTCTGAGCGGGGGATATCGGTTCTTGTTTCACTTCTGTCTTCACTTCTGTCTTCACTTTCTTTTTCTCTTGTGATGAAGAAGGGGTGGCCATCATCCTTTTAATCCATCCAATTCTGGAGGTAGGTGGCGTTGTGAACTTGCTTACTTTTTCTGGTGGAGTTTGAAACCCTTCTTCTTCTTCTTTTCCTTTTTCTGTCATGGTCACTGGTACTGGTGGTACTGGTACTGGTGATGGTGCTGGACTTTTCATCAAGGTCTTAAAATCTTTCAGAGTGGGTAGAGCTGTTTCGTCTAAAGCTTTCTGGTGAAAGAGTTGCAGTCGTTGCAAGAGTTGACATTACTTTTGCGACTTTTCTGTTTCGGACAAATCTTGGCGATCCATCGAGGACTGCAATTCGTGTTGTAACTGGGACATCTCGCTCAAATGGGGATTGGGAGGTAAATGCGGGGTGCGTTGTTTTTGCCACCGATGGTATTCCATCCATCGTTTGTAAGGCACTAAAGCCAGTTTTCGTCCTTCCATGGGGTTGTCAGGGGTCGATTCTGAGATCTTGGGACTTCCGAAGGCCTTTTTATCTTGCTCCCACCAGTCCTCCCAACATGGTTCCAAAGACTCCTTTCAGTAAGGGACCTAACAAAAGAGGCAAAATGCCTCCACTTTGGACCAACATCTTCTTCTTTTGACGAATGGGAATTTTCTTTTGAACCATTTGGCGAAGAACGTGACGATGTTTGCTTAAGCATTGTTTCTGGTGTTTGGACAAAGGGATCGTGCCTTTCAAGACGTTCAAACAACATTCGCACACGGTATCGATGACCTCTTTGGAGGCCGATTGAATCAGTTTTTCTCGTAGAGGTGGAGAAGCTTTGGACAGGACAGATAACATGTCCCCATGTTTGACTAAACGTGGTGGTAGTCCTTTTCTTTTCTTTCCTTGGGGTTTTCTGGATGGTGACATCTTTGAGTCTTCAGGAGCACCAAAAAGCATTGATACCCCCGACTTGGTCACAGGTCTTTTTTATACTGGAACGCGTCGCCACTGATTGTCTTTACGTCGTATCAGTTTGAGGACAGGCATGACACGTCGTGGAGGGGTACGCAACGGACTAAATCGAGCCAGTTCTTGCTTGGACAAATCCAGTAAACTTTGTAACATGCCCTATCTTTCTTGGACTTTGATTTTGGGAGAAGGTACTTTGTGAGCAGCAGCCACTGCCACTAAATTGGAGGGTCCTGCCACTGGGGAAGTTCTTTTTGGGGTCATCAACGGAGAAGTTCTTGGTGTGATCAACGTCTCCATGTACTCTTCAGTTCTTGGTGTCATCAACGGAGAAGTGGATGAACGTGAGGCTGCCGGAGACGCAGTCACCGCCGTGGCAGGTCGTAGTTTGCGAGTGTAAGGTTGCGTCCTGGCTGAAGTGCCTCTCTTGCGACTAGTTTTCTTCTGTGGGATTTTCTTTTTCTGGGGACTTTTTCTCTGTTTCTTTTTCTGGGGGCTTCTTTTCTTTTTTCGGGGTGGTGTCTGGTAAGAGGAGGGTCCTGCCACTGGAGAAGTTCTCCTTGGGGACGTGGTCTTTTTCTTTTTCTTCTTGGGGCTTCGTTGGACTTTTTCTTGGGGATAACTTTGGGGGCATTAGGATCCCATCTTAAGAGAAAGCGAATGATGACCCCTCCTAGAGTACCGCTCCCTCCAGGTTTCAAAATGATTTGTTTTTTGATTTGAGTGTCGATGCGGGGATCGGCCAGTTGAACCAAAGCGACTTTGTTTCGATCTAAAAAGCGTTTGGTTTGATGAGGAATCTGAATGATTCCTTGAAGTATTTGACGTGCCGTCACCGTGAACCATCGTAAGACTTCTTTGAGACTAGCTTCTAAGACACGAGCTCGTCTTTGTGGATTTTTTTCTCGACTGATGCCATACAAGGCACGAATCAATTTGACGGGAAGATGCGACTGAAGGGACGTCATGTTCACACTGTGTGAGACAGACGAAAAGGGTCTGAGGTTTTTATAGATTTTTTATGTGAAGTGAAATTAAGTCGAGGACGGAGACGTGTACAGGACAGGCCCTCCGTCTTGGCACCAGTGGTGAAACAAGTGGGTACGAAATCGCAAATCCTCGGGGGTTGTAGGTTTCAAATCGACGAGGAAATAGGCGTGTGGCGTTTGAGTGGCATCTTCGTACGCCTGAGTCAGCCAAGGCGTTCCTAACTGTTTGGCTAAGACTTGCACTTGCGATTTATCTCGAGGGCTTTTAAACAAGACCACGTAATGCGCATTGAGACTGATGGTGCGATGGGCTTTACTTTGTTGAAACAAATTTTGGGTGATGTAAACGACACTGGCATTACGGTGATGCCCTTTGCGCGTGAACCACAGTTTAATTTCTTCTTCGTCTTCTCCTAACATGTCGTCAAAAATGACCAAATGGGTTTGACGGGAGTCAGAGACGATGCCGTCGTCTTCTTTAGGAATGCCTTCCACAAACACGATGGAATCGACTTGACTTTCTTGCAAGAGGCTGTACGCCGATTGCCACTCTTTGTAACACCACACGATCCGTTGAGGTGGCCGATCGATCAAATGATGTTTATGTTCGATCAAACGTTTGACGAATTCGGTTTTGCCTGAACCGCTAGGTCCAGCAATGAGCATGTTAAAGGGATGGCGAAGATACAAAGCCTCCCAACTGGCACGATCTAAGTGTTCGTCGATGACTTTGACAGTAGAGGAAGATGGAGCAGAGACAGCAGAGGTAGCCATGGTGTGAGAAATGTCACTTGTGACACGAAAACAAACAAGACAAGAGTTTATATACTTTTTTCAGAACACGTTTATTGAATGTTTCAAACATGAATACGAAAGACAAAAATACATAAAAGCCAAAGGCTTAAGTACAAGGATAAAAGGCACATGATAACCATTAACGTGGAATAAAAGCAAGTGTCTGTACAACAACATGTTTTGGGTAATGTTCTAACCAGTTCTATAGTAGGGGGTAAGGTCACACAAGTGTCCTCCCGAAAGGGTCTTTCAGGCCTGTCCACGACAGTCCAGTCCTGGGTGACGGGTTCTTCTGGCACCGTCACTAACACGGGTTGAAAAGTAACTTTTTTCCTTGAACAACTCTCGTGCATACTGGGCCACTTCTTGGGTCCAAGCCTCAAAATCCCATTCTTTCCAGGCACGGACATCTGTCCAATGGGGATGTAAGTCACAAGCTACACACACATCGTCATACACGTCTTGGGTAGCAAAAAGTTGACGAATCTTTTTTTCCCGTAGAGGTCGAGAAGTATCCAGATGAAAACGCAAGGCTTTGAGCAAAATGAGTTTTTCGTGACCATTTAAGGCCATGGGGATGTGGTAAGTACTGTTCGTAAAGAGTCCACAGAGAATCGGCTGGTAAACGAAATCCCAGAAAACAAGTCACTAAGACACACACCACTTGTCGACCCAAATTGAATGGATACAGTTCTTGTAATAATCGATGGTAATGATCCACGGTTTGAATATGGTCATTGAGTTCCTTCCACGGAATCTGTTCAATTACATATGACATAAGTCGTGGCATGGCAGCCTGTTTTTATATTCTCTTTTTCTCGGATGCAATACACGTACTTTCTAGCCAGAGATCTTCGTTCTTCAGTAGGGGATCTAAATCTTGCATACTGTAACCTAAACGTCAGACTTCGTTTAGAAGTTTCCTCTTCCGCTAAGTAGATTCCACGTAACATATGTTGGTAATCCTTTACCTTGTCTTCCTCAATGCGTTACACTAGGTGAATCTCGAAGTAACCAAAATTATGAACATGTCGGTGATTGGCGATCTCAAAGTTTTGAACAATGTCTGACCACTGAAACAATTTCTGACGAATCAGTTCTTTTATACCATTCAGGTACCAGTGGTTAAAGATCTGGTGACGTAACGGATGCAATTGTTCTTTACGTTTGACTTGTATTTTGACCAGCTCTCGGTAAATCCTTTCTCTCAACTGCACAGGCAAGCCCAAAATGTTCTCTTGTAAAGTATCCATAAGTATATACACTGTTTTTGGAATCCTTGGGTGGTGGCCAATAGCCTCGTTGACCTTTGTGCCTGATGTAATATCCACTCATAATCAGTCTTCTTATACTTTGGAACAGAACATAATTTAAAAACGGTTGAATAATTTTGCGTTTGCGTTTCACTTGTATTTTAATCAGTTCTCGATAAATGCGTTCTCTGAACTCCACAGGCAAAGCACGAATGTTCTCTAGCAAAGTATCCATGAATAGGTCATACTAAATCCTCTTTTGTCTGACACAAGACATGTACTGTTTGCACAGACATGGTTTTAATTCATTGTCGAATCTAAATCGTTTAGTTACTAATTTACACGTTACAATTCGTTCAGAAGTTTCCTCTTTCACCAAGTTGACATTGTGTACAAGATGTTGGTAATTCGTTAACTCTTCCTCTGGAATTCGATGCAGTACGTTTACAATGTAGTAGATGTAATCGTCAATACCAAACCATTCCTTTTTAAAACTAGGGGGTCGTTGATCAATGTCTGTCCAATGGAACACTTTCAACTCAATCAGTCCTTGTATAGCATTCAGGTACCAGTGGTTCAAACACCGGTGACGTAACGGATGCAATTGTTCTTTACGTTTCACTTGTATTTTGACCAGCTCTCGGTAAATGCGTTCTCTCAACTCCACAGGCCAAGCACGAATGTTCTCGTGCAAAGTATCCATGAACAGATTATGGTAAGTTACTTCAATGTCTCGGTCCCACTAAGGGTAAGTAATGACAATTCGGTGACCATCGAGCATGTTCTACGTAGGCCGAATCTTGCGGTTCCCAGTGGTGAAGTGACACACCGCAACTGAAGCACTTGACTTTATCTCCTTCGCCCAAGTAGAAAAATCCGGCTCTGGCTAATTCTTCAGGGGTCGGTCCTCCCAGATACTTAGGCCATTTTCCTTTGAACGATTGAAGACGATTTTCAAAGTCGCAGTATTCCGACAAACGCACAGGGAACGAATATTCGTCTTTCACAGGTTCGTTTCGATGAGGGTTGGGTGACATGAACAGGAGTTTGCTCAGGGCTGGATGACGTCCGTAGTCGGGTAGACGTGAAGGTGAACATTCCCCTTTAAAACGAAACCCAGTAAAATGTCCAAGAGGACGAGCGGCATACTTTCGCATCCCTCAGGTTTGCACGCACAGCATCACTTTCCATGATAGGGGTAGTGACACTAAAGTTCCCATGATGCTTTACGGCATCGCTAAGGTCACAACGTACAGCATCGTACCCATCGCAAGGCTCACAATCGCATTCCACTTCAGAAGCCTCACACTTGAATTGTGCCTTTCTAAACAACTTGTTTTGTGTTTCTCTGAAAGTATTCATCTTGTTCGCTCGGTCTTGGTAGTCACAATGAACTATCGATCTTGCCTAGGGTTCCTTTTTTATATACAGACCAATACCGACTTGTCCATACGGTAAGGTGAAATGATTGGGAAGTCGCACTCGCTTCTGGTACACGATTTGATAGACTTTTTCCAAGGGCCGACTGACGATGTGATGAGAGGGTAAACGTACAATCTTGGTCGGTTGATAGGTGGTCACTTTAAAGTGTTCATCCTCTCCCGATTGCAAGGCTTCTTTCAATACCCCAAAGTTGACCACACGACTGGTACGATAATTCAGAGTCAGTCCTTTCACTTTGCACGTCCTGTGCACTTCTTCTTGTTTGTCACGGTATTCGTAGCCGTAATTTTTGGGACCGCCACTGACGAAACTTAGAATCTTGTCGTCGGGATGCTCGTCTGTCCAGGCTCCTAAACGGTCTCCTTCGATGTCAGGGTGATGTTGACTCGGGTGATGGATGTAAATGCAACTGTCCGTGTCAAAGTACAGGACGCGTTCTCCTAACAGTTCTAAAGCTTCTTACAATTTTAAGCGAGCATGAGCTGTCACGTAAGCCGCAATGATGACATTTCCAAAAGGGTCGTCTTGTACAAAGTCCAGATCTTCTTCGTTATTGACCAAGATCAAATCCTCGCGAACGACGTCCACGTGTTTCATGTATTTGGTTCTGTCGTGAATCATCTGGAAGTAGCGGGAAGGTTCTGTCAAATATTCCGTCTTGGGTAAACACGGTCGTTGTGCCATTTTACCCCACAAGCAATTTAACATCACTTTGGCAAACGATCGCCTGCCTTCGTTTTTCTCGATGTGGTCTAAAGTGATGCCTTCTTGTTCATAGTATTTCTATTTGAATTGTATTTGGTCTTCGGGAGTGTGACACCAGGAAGGATAGCCGCTGGCTTCTTGCTTCAGTTTCAAAAAGGCATCCGCGTAGTCAGCGAAAATGCCTTTCTGACTGGGATCACCCTTGTGGTATTGTTCTGTCTTGGGAAAGTGGCAAATTTCGTACACTTCTAACAGTTGGTATCCCATGTCCAGAGCTTTGAACAATTCTACGCTGACCCACGTTCCCGTCAAGGCACGTTCTTCCTGGGTGTTCTGACGAGGTTGGTCTTGGTTGCACGTTTCGGCACAAGTACGGCACAAAGGAAACATCAGTTTGCCTTGACAATGGTGAGGTAAGACGGGATGGTATAGGTTCGCGGGAGGCAAAACTTTACACTTGATCAAGCCTTCGTATTGTCGAATGTTTTTCAGGTCGATGTGTTCCGTTAACAATTGCGGGTGCCCTACAGGAAAGCGACAATATTTGCACACGTAGGGATACAGCGAACACACGTCCAAGTATTTGATTTCTTCTCCTTTCTCTTCGTCAGCTTGGTACAGCAAACAGGTGGCATTGGTCCTTCCTCCGTACAAACTATCACTTGGGTTCAGGGGGTCCATGAACTGGTAACTTTCCATGAGGCGTTTAAACTCGGGATCGGTGTTCAAACGGTGATTGTATTTGTGTTCCCACATTTCCTCCACTTGGTATCCTTCCTGTTCTAACTTTAGGCGTCGCTGACAAGTGTCCTGGTACAAGTCTTCCATAGTTCGTTGCAAAAACTGATTTTTAGTGCCACGGTCAGGGTAACAGACGGGACATCCGTGAAATAAGCAACCGTTAAACTCGTACACGATCTTGGGGTTTTCTAAGTCCCAGCCATCGACCGAATACGTTCCGATGGTCTTTTCACCCCCTCCGTTGCGAGCATGCTGAATCCACTTGTCTTCCTTGTCGCACAAGTAATGTAACCAACGTAGGGCTTTGACCGAGTATTGACGTTTGACATAGTGAGTCGTTTGAGGACTGATGACAGCCACGGTATTTTCAGGCATGAATCGTTGTCTGTACACTAAGGAACACGCTTTGGCAATGGTGCAAGCTTGTTTCAAAGGATCGACCCCTCCGTGTTCCATGAACAGTTCTCGAAATTTTCCACAGCAACGCCGTAAAATGTCCACGTCGGAACGACAATACTTTAACATTTCTTCCTGAAAGTCGAAAGGGTCCGAGGCGTGAGCCTGGTACCAAGCGTAGAAAGATTCTCGTTGTTCGGTACGCATGTCGTCGGGGTCGTAATAGTGAGCCTCAAGTAAATGGGGTAGAACGGCGTGTTGATTGGCTTCCGTATTGAAAAAGTGTGGAAAGTACCCTTTAGCCATTTCTGTCATTCCAAATGTTTTAGGCATTCGGCTCAAAGACATGGCTAAGTAACTCATCGAATCTTTAAACTGTACTTGTCCCACTTGCATGAAAATGATTTTGGCTCCGTTCAAAGTCACTTTAGGACGCTCGGTGCCATGTTCCGTATAGTATCTGAGAAGAAACTGTCCATCGTATCCGGAGAAATTGTGAGCCATCACCGTGGCATGACGATGACAATCTCCGTAACGTTCGATGTCCTCTTGGCTCCACGTCTTGTCGATAGGCTCTAAGACCCATTGGGCAAAATCGGCTAACGTGTTCGGTCCCCGAAAGATTTTTTCACGTCCTCCAGGAATCTTGCTGCAGTGAGGGTAATGACTGAAGATAGATTCTTGAATGCACTTCTCGCACGCTCGATGAGCCACGCAGAAATTAGGAATGTGAATACCGGTCTCTTGCATGCATTCGAAATCAAAAAAGATGAAATTGCCTTTCTTCTTGTGACCGTCCTCTTTCTCTGGTGGAGGTTGGTATTTTTGCACGTAGCATTCGTGTTCCAAGTCCACGATGTGGTGACAAATGTGATATTTTTTCTTTCCTCGACATACGTGTGCCTTGGTACTATTGGTACGTATGCCTTGTCTACACGTAGGGCACAATCTCAAGAGTTGACAAGCACACTTCTGTTGTCAACCTTGCGTCTTCAGATGTTGTTGGTAACAGGTAGGGCTGACAAATGTGCGCAGACAAGTTGAACAAGGCACTGGTCCTTCGCTCAGACAGGGTGGAGAGGCCAAACATCCTGAGCATTTCAATCCGCAAAGTTTGTGTTGCTCTCGATTATTATAACCATGGTCACGTTTCTCACAGTAATAACCGTATCCCAGGAATCCAGTGATACTGGTAATGGTATCGAAATGGTCATCGTGATAATAGACATGAATGTATTTTCCGTCCTTAAAGTCTTGGCCTCGAAACAACAGAGGCCCGCGCATTTCTTGAGGGTGCACTTTCAAGGTGTATCGTGGAGCTAGGGCATCTTGCAATTTTTGCATCTCAGGAATGCCACAGGGTGTGTCTTTGGACAGTCAGGCTTGTTGTAACAGGAGTTCTGCTTCGTTTCGTTGTTTGGCTCGGTCGGATTGTTGAATAGTTTTCCAGGTTCTTTTCCATTCTACCGTGTCGTTCTTGTTGGCATAGGTTCGTCCCACCACGATGGCACGGGCTAAACACATCTGGTCTTGAGGGTTGTTAATTCGGACGAGACTTGTTTTGGTGTTGCGAAGGTCGTCCACCAATAACATCTTTTTGCGTCCAGTCCCTTGAGGAGGAGAGACGTGGGTCATGTCCAGTGTGGCTTTTCCATCGGTGATGTCAAACTGGTCATTAGATTGTTGTACGTGTTGAATCTTGTCCATGACTTTGGAAGCGGTCAATTCTGCAGGGGTGCTAAACTCGATCCAAACAGGGGATTTCAAACCGTCGTGTTGTATGGAAAGTCTCAAGCGATCGTCTTCTTTGGGTTGACATTGTCGCTTGAGTGTGGTGAGCAAAGAATCCCACACCCCAGTGATAAACACTTCTGCTTTCTCTAACGGCACTTCAGCCTTGAAATCTTTAAACTTCACCGTGTATTTGTAAGCCGTGGTTCTAAATTTTCTAGAGGAGCGCTTTTCCGTCTCTCGAATGGAATAGTACTTTTCAGGGTTGACTAAGGGTGGTGAACTTGGTTTGGAGGGTTCGGATTCTGGTTCACTCATGTCCTCTTCAAAATCACTGGCATGAATTTGTGCCAAGATTTCAGCCCTGGTACGAGGCGATAGATCACGTTTCTGCCTCTTACTTTCTTCTTCTTTCTTCTCGAATAAATAGGATCGTTTCATCTTGAGTGAAAAACGTCAAATGACTCAAGTTTAAACACCATAGACTAATTTATAGTCATGGCAGACCAGCGTATATAAAAGGGTGTGTGTCTTGTCCTTTCACTATTCATTTCACTCTCAAGCCGAGCACAACGATGGAAGAGACTAGCCAAATCGAACGTTTCGTCAGAGCTTTGCGAGGGGTCATTAGAAAATTCTCTTCAGACCAGCCCACGGACTACTCTCCTTCCTTTCGAGATAAAAGTCAAGATACTTGCTATATCTGTCAGAAGAAAGGGCATTGGTCTTCAGAGTGTCCAGACCGTCAAAAAAGAAAAAAAGGGGCTAAAAAAGACAAAAGTAAAGATACCTGTTATTATTGTAAAGAAAAAGGACATTGGTCTCCAGATTGCCCAAAAAAGAAACAAGAGGAGTCAGAAGAAAAGAGGAATTCTTCAGAAGAAGAGAGGGATTCTTCAGAGGAAGAAAGGGATTCTTCAGAGGAAGAAGAGGAAGAAAGAAGACAATTCTATTTACAAGAGGCAAAGAAACAGGAGAAGAAAAGAAGAAGGGAAGAAAATGAGGAAAAGACGGTGAAGAAATTCAAAAAACAGAGAGACTAAACAAGGAGAAAGAAGAAGTAAATGAACTTTTTATTAAAATGTTGTGTTGTGAATTGTGAATTGGATTGTAACAATGGATAAAAGAATAAATTAATTATACAAGGTAAGTGTCTTTGAGTTTTGATTATAAAATAATAACGTACACTCACGCACTCATACAAACACACGTAGTATAGGGGGTAAAATGGGTTGGTTTTTTTTTTTTTTTTTTGAGTTATTGGCAAATTTAAAGGCTATCTCTTTTCGAGAAATGTGGGTGGCCCTGAAAAGGGCCCTTTTTTGGTGCAGGGGTGAGTTCAAGCAATCAACTTTAACTGCCTTAAGCCTTTGCCACGGCCAAGGCCTACTTCTGGACTGCGTAATGTTGATGATGATTGGGTTGAAATCACTAAGGGTGGTGCGGTAGGCTTAGTCACAGGGTTAACGTGTTTAGCTCGGGAAGGTCGTATTCTCTTCGGTCGTAATAAAGAAGTCTGATACATTTGTTTCAGACTTCTTAACTCCGCTAAAATGTCCAACAGTACCGTGACCGTTTGATTTTCACCCTCTTGTTTCTTTGCTGCTACTTCTTCTTGCTGTTGTTGCTGTTGTTTTTTTCTTACCTCTTCTTCTTGCTGCTGCTGCTGCTGTAAGAGAAAAGCTTGTTCCGCTTCCTTTTGTCGTTGTATAAATTTCTCCAATTCTTCTTTCTGTCTCTGTCTAAAATTCTCCACTTGCGGTAATGAAGAAGGTAATGAAGGTTCCGGAACAAATTCTTGCGAGGTAAGAAAATCCACAAAATCCCAATTCACCTCTTCTGAAAGTAAGTCCGGGTTCCCTTGGGCAGTCTCCCCTGCTGGTGCACACCAATGGATCGTTTTCTGAGCTTCCGTCATGTTGAATGACTGTCGCATAGATTGACTGCACACAAGCGCTAGCGAATCTATATAGACCACGTGACGTCACAGACTGCTCTATTCGGATTGGATGCGGGCTGACTGAATTTTGTAACGCGTGTTCGGATTGGTGAATGAACTCAATCCGTTTCAATCCTTCCTCTACCTATAAATAAGCGCAGTTCACTGCATTGATTCACCTGTTCTCGTCGCTTCAAGATGTGGACCACAGTCGAATCATCCACCCTTGTGTCTTCAATGATGTTTAGGACGGACATGCTCATGTATGTCCGGTCCAAGTGGACCGTTGTCGACAAGTCAGACACCAGTCTGTGGATACGAAGAGTGTACGTAGAAAGACAAGGTTGCCTCAAGAGGACACTGATTTATGGCCCTCGAGTAAGACGCAGCTTGAGGACAAGAAGATGCCGCAGATGCCCTTGATGTTAATGGATACATTAACATAAACCCAAAGGCCCTTTTCAGGGCCACCCATATTTCTCGAAAAGAGAATGACTTTCAATTGCCTACCCCTTTTTTCTAAAAAAAATTTTATTTTAAAATTTTTTTTTAAAAAAAATAAATAAAAATAAAATCCCATATTCAATTTCCCTTGACGCTAGACAGTCCCACGATTTTCCTCCATGTTCAATTCCCCTTGACGCTAGACAGTCCCACGATTTATTCCCATGTTAAATTCCCCTTGACGCTAGATTGTCCCACGATTTCTCTCCATGTTAATTTTCCATTGACGCTAGAGTGTCCCAGGGGTCTCTGTAATGCTAATTCCCATTGACGCTAGGGTATCCCCATTCACTACTCTCGTTGTATGCAGATTATGGGGTGTTTCATTAGACCTTGAAATGTGTACTTGGCCTTAGAAATTAAAATCTTCACAGTGCTTTCAGATTTCACGTGTTATAGTATATGTTACAAATTTTCCTCACTAACTTCCATCGGAGCCATAGTTGACCGTGGATTAAATTTTACATAATGTTCAGCCCTAGTTGATACTACATAAACGATGAACGCAGAGCTTCAAGTCAATGTAACAGTGCAAAAAGGAGACAATGTCAACGATCAGAAATCGTATCAGAAAAAATAATGATAAATTTATAATTAAGTAAGACCAATTTGATCAATAAATTGATACCCTTAGGACCTAAAACAAATTTCGGTTGTGAGAGTTTTCCTGTTTACTGATGTTTTCGCAGATGGGAAAATTGTACTTTTTACTTTTTACTCGCTAACGTGTCATGAGATAGGGACGGGAGATTTAGAGAGATGTTTCTGTCGTGAGGAGTTTGATTGTGCCTACACAAATAATATACATTTTTTATATAATAAGATTCGAAACATAACAAAAGTAACAAAGGTTGAGCCTCATTACTTTGGCATCGAAGTATGCAGTAAGTGACACCCTTTAAATACCTGGAAACTGTATCTGCATCTAGGAGTTTTTGCGTAAAAATAAACCCCAAACAAACTATGGACCAGGTAAGATCAAGCAAAGAGCGTTACCTTTTCATAACTAACCTGATCTTGAAACTATTTACGACCTGCAATGAATATTTAACTTTGAGTGACTTATAGTTCTAAACTGATTTTATTTCACCCTGACTAACATAAATTGCAAGTGATACGAACTAAATAGGGCAACGAAGATCCTGTTAATACATATTATGATTATCGATATATAAAAGATACAAAGTGTTTACTATTATAAAACCATCAACAGATCAAAAACTAGCCAGAATAAATGAATATATCAAACGTAGATATACTCATAAGTCACACTGTTGCAAAATAAAACATAAAAATGAATCTATGTTTAAAACAAACAATACAGTTTAATATAAATATGAGTACATCTGACTTTAATATTTCAAGCGTATATACAAAAAAATGAAAATCATAAACAAAGTGCACATACAAATATAAAAGTTTAAGACAGGATATATAAGATTAAACATGAAATTAATTTGCAAAATAAACAAAATTAAAGTCCATGTATATGATCGTATGATAGTTGCTAGATATAAATTGAAAAGAAAGATAATTTCCATAACAATTTACCCACAATAATGATTAATATGTTTAAATGTTTTGAATAAATGAAAAACAAATGACTGCTTTAACTGCTGTCTCATCTGAGTAATGTCCAGCATTGCTTAAAATGCCAGAGAGGTGAACAATGACAATTAAATGATATAACTCAAAACTGAAAAGAGTTTTAACGGATAGGCTATACATTTTTTAATAAACAATAGTACAACATAGAACTTAAGAAAATTTCTCCACTTCATTATGTTCATATTTCATATCTCAATATTTTCTAATAATTTCACTATTACAAACTGTACACTATGAAATCTAGGCCTATTTTCGAATTTTCTGCATGATATTGTGGTGCAATAATCATCCCAGAACTTTACAAATAACTGACAAATGTTAGTGTCTTCTTTATCTCTTAATATGTAGGTAAGGAACTAGGAATATTAGGTATGGTCCCCTACCTCTGCCAGCTTTCTTACTTGTCGTGGGAATTGATACATTACGCATAACGGCTTTACTTTAATCGTAGCACACAACTTATCATACGATAATTGTTATGCGAAGCAGCCACACTGGTGTATTTCATTTGTCAAATTGCTTATTCTGATGGGGTCGTAATAGCTTACATATTTCCTGAAACCTGCCCTTCTATTGTAACCCACGTACCTATATGATTTTATTATATAGTTTGGTCCCAATCATGCCGTTTTAATGTTAACTCCACCTCTGTGTGTTGCCACCTATTTAAACATGTCAACACAGATAACAACGCAGTTACAAAACATTTCCGAACGCGTGGAGATAATCAAGGTCTACTTCATAAAAAGAAACAACTCAACTTAACGAAACCGAACAAGTAACAAAAAGGCTAAAAGATTTTATGAACATTGACGAGTTTCAATACAGTCAAAATGAATTGATTAATGCTAAATATACAAATTAGAAACATATTAAAATGTGCACTTTATCATTAAAACAACATGCAAAACAGAACTTCAGATATTTGTACATAAACATTAAACACAAGCTCCGAGAAAATTATATACTTTTGCTGACAATATCATCAATAAGTTAAATATGGCAACCATATCAATTATTGTAAGAATCAAGTTCTCTTATTTGAATTATTATTTCTTATTCTCACGATTTACAAAGATAATTCTTAGAAACAATTACTAAACTGCAATAGCACACGTGACGGTAAATCGCAAAGGAGCTACTTTAAATCATACATAGTGTGGTATACCATATTCCCATATGTATAATGATTATTCAAATGCAACTAGCATACATCCAGTCAAAACAATGAGACAGATGATGATAGTCTATGCTGTTCGCATGAAGCCATATGCTGACCGGGAAATGTAGAACCAAATTGCCTTAGCAATATACAATTATGGTAAGTTTGACTATATACATTTTGAAATTTCCTTCCGGTTATGTCGTCGTCGTCTGGTGTTATGGATCTGAATTGTACTTAGCACACCCACCCTACTGGATCCTATTAGCCGTCAACCACCGAAAGTAAAACTTCGCTAGAGAGAGGCGCAGTAAAATGTAGTGTAAGAATAACAGTAATTGATGGTACATAATGCACATTTGAGGGAGGCCAGAACCTCTGTATTAAGCCTTTTATCTGTATTCGCTTTTACACAATGAATTATACTTCATTCTCTCTCTCCCTCTCTGGCTTTGCTCAACCTTACAAATGTAGCGATTTGGTATACTGCGATTCTCAATCATTAATATTGTTAATTCTCCCTATATAGTTTCCCGTTTAAAGACAACGTAAGCTGGAGATTACACACGCTTACAGAGATACAGAGAGATATTGTCTAAAAAGGATTATGTCAGTTCATTAAAGCTACTAATCCTGTCGGTGTTCTACATATGAATTACACACCGAAAGGAATTTGTCCCTATAACAGCTTCCATTAGCATTTTACATTTGACTGTATTAATCAGGTATATACATTATATATACATCTTTTTGACAACTTTGTTGCCATATTGCGTGAAATTTAATTTCAGGAGCAACTCTTACATGCAGTCATTTCTGCTACTAAACATGCCAAGCGAAAGGGTTATCAGAGAATCCCTTCTTTACATATTTACATAACCCAGTTGTTTGTTTGGTGTTTTACAGCAAGATAACACAAGTAGATTATTTCATGTTGAGGCAAATGGAGTAAAGTGCATTATACATGGGTGCGTAATGATAGCTGGCCATGACTGTTATGTTGATAAGATTTCAACCCGCACCCTTTTGTCTGCAAGTACTGCACTCTAAACACGGAGTCATTTAGCCTCCCTTACACGATACAGAGCTAAAATAAATAATAGTTAAATGTTTTTTCTCAGATATATACATATTACAGGCATTTCAGATAGCTCCGGTGACTTAATTCGTTAGAGGGTCCTCCTCGGATGTGGGCGGACTCAGGTTTCAGCCGCAGCCGAGTCATACCAAAGACTTATACAAAATTGTACCAGCAATTGCCTTGCTTGGCGCTCTGCATTAGGAAGTTAGTGCTAGATTTGTTCAGTCTAGTGTTAGGATAATGTTACTGGATGGGACATGATGCAACATGTCTGCGACACGACGCCCTAGTGTTAGACATCATTATAAACTGCCACATTGTAGACAAATTAGCTACATTACTAAAATTGTAAAAACGTCGTTAAACATCCAAATCACACATACTTTCTGGGCAAAGTCAGAGAATTCAATAACGTACAAGCCATCTAACAACACTCACCTATCCTATTATATAAATATATGGTTTTTTTGGAAAAGGATTTGCAACTATCTCAGACTTGGATAGAGAGAGAGAGAGATATGGAGAGGTTTGGTTATAAATACATAGAACAACAAAATTCAGAAATAAAGAACACTAATGTTAACTAGAATTTAATCATGTTTTATTAAATCATAACAGTTTTCGTTGTCTTCGTTTTTACTTAAATTTGAATTGATAATACAGATTAACGGATCAATCCAGTACAAAACAAGGTAAGACCAAGTTCTGCATTGAAATATTAAAATATCATTAATGGCATTGATCTGGCTTTTAAATTCAACATCGAAGAGGAAAGAAATGGCGGATTACCTTTTGTAGACATAAACACCATCAGCAGAGAGGGCGAACCCTACAAACTTTAGAAGGTTCCAAATGCCGAAATAGCCCTTCCGTAAAAAAGGGGTTTAATGACCTAAATCAGCAAAGACTAACCATCGAGGAAGTAATCCTCAAAAGCTAGTCCACGCTATTTCTGCTTGAAAAACTCATCAACGGCGTTGGATTAAAAACAATGAACCAACTTGTTGTCGCGCCCGTTCTGCTGCTATTATCGAAAAATCGTATCAAGACCGACTCGGTATCGTGCTCGAGGATCATGCAGATTTCTCGTTATAAATCCGTGTGGAGGAACTTGCGCTCGTGAAAAGAAATTTCTAAACCTAATTATGTCCATATCACCGCTATACCAGGTCTGATGAATATTGCGTAGCGTATGTGTATGAACTCCATTAAACACAGCAAGAATATTACAATTATCCCTGATCACGTTTGGTATTTGTGTATACCGCTGGGTTACATAAATCACATCAGTGTTTTTATATCTGCTTCTGGAAAGTATCCGAGCAGGGTTTGATTGTTTATCCAGCATTACATCATCATACACGACTAAATTGTTAATAAACCCATCAATATCATCAATACTTGGCGTTTCATCGATATGAGTGATAAATTCAACAACATCATCACCGCGCTCATTTAACGATCTTGCGTTTTCGTTGAAATCTTTAAGTACATCGTAACATCGTTGATCATCAAATGATGGTGCAACGAAATACAACTTAACCCACTTCATCCACTTCATTATAAAATTGAGTAGCAGTTGTGCCTTACCACTTCCAGATGGACCTATGATAATCATACGGACAGAATTTGCTAGCGCAGCATGATGCTTGACTGGTTCTCGTTTTCTTGTTGCAGAAAAGTCAGTGATTTCCATGTTATAGAAATATATAAAAAGAATATGGATTTATATTGTGTGAAATGCAGGACACGTACCCCAACAGGTGATCTAACAACCATTGCAACAAAAAATAACAAATCAGCGGTTACGGGTAAGTGTGAACTATGCGGTACAAAAAGAATTAAATTTATTCCCGCACAGTCGGGTTTTAAAAAAAACGAGGAGGTGACATTGCAGCAAAATTATCAAAAATTAACAGGGACTCCGAGGGCTAAATACTCCGGAGGAAAACATTTTGCAGGATATAGTTACTGTGGTCCTGGAACCCGAATTGATATCAGACTTGACAACCAAGACCAGCCAAAACTAGCTCAGCATCCAATAAACGCTATTGAGAAAGCGTGTCATGCTCATGATGTAGCTTATTAAAAGTACAGATCTGCAGCACAGACAAATAGCAGATGTGAAATTAATCCATGCACTAAATTCCTTTACGAATGAATCTTTCAAGGATTCATTGGCTAATTGGTTAGTAAGATCCGCGATTAAAGGCAAATTAGTGCTAGGTGCCGATAATTAATTATAAATGGAATCGATTTATTATTCCCCAAGAGGATACTGTAAGGGTAA
This sequence comes from Sinohyriopsis cumingii, assembly GCA_028554795.2. Classification (NCBI taxonomy): domain Eukaryota; kingdom Metazoa; phylum Mollusca; class Bivalvia; order Unionida; family Unionidae; genus Sinohyriopsis; species Sinohyriopsis cumingii. The sequence continues at coordinate 135,145,774 of CM068829.1, forward strand.
TGCAGCGATTAGTAAACCTGCCGAAGCAGCAAAATGTACACGTGTTACTGCTAAAAATGGTTACCCGACAGGCAATATGGTAAATTTATCTACCGCCGCCTAAACAAATTCACTTTGCACATTTTGATGTTGGAGTTCATAATGAAGTTCATCAGGCTGATATTTTATTTTATCCACATGATACTATTAAAATTGGTAGACGTCAATCGCGTACATACAAATACGTGTTAACTGTCGTTGATGTTGCATGTAGATATAAAGAAGCAGAGCCGTTATCAACAAAGACAGCTGCTGAAGTTAATTCTGCGTTTAAACAAATTTATCAACGTGGTGGTCTACGTTGGCCAAAGCTGTTACAAGTTGATCCTGGCAAAGGATTTCAGGGTGCAGTATCATCGCTGATGAAGCAACATAACGTCACCATCAGACGAGGACATACTGCAATTCATCGTGATCAGGCAATTGTTGAACGATTTAATCGAACACTTGCTGAGCGGTTATTTGGATATCAATACGCGAACGGATTCATTCAAGACAAGATATCGCTCGAATGGGTTGCAAAATTACCAAGTGTGATAACGGCGCTAAATAATGAGATTACTCGAACAACTGCGTTGAAACCAATTAATGCAATCACAAAAAAAAAACATATGCCCGTACAACGACGTGATTTTTCAACACAGCCAGTGCTGGGTAATGACACTGTGAGATATTTATATGAGCCCTGGGAACTTGAAGGTGGTAAAGAAAGAGCGACTGATCCTATCTGGAGCACCACGACACACAATATATCTAACATAACAAGATCCACGGGTAGACCAGCAATCCACAAACTGGATTCAACTGCTCCTCAACGTGGATTTACACGTGAACAATTACAAGTAATTCCCGAAGACACACAATTAATGCCCAGACCACTTAACTAGCACCCCGACGTCGATTACATTCAAGACAGTTCAACATCGTATTTTCTCGTGTATGACCGCGACTGTTATCTTTCCTATCAACGGTAAATTGTCTTGGATATTTCTCGAGTACTGCCATAACATTATACAATTACAGCTCGCACAGTGATTATTCTGCTTTAGCGCGTTAATAAATTTAACGTCGAGATCAAAGTCGCGTTTTCTTGTGTGGTCACTTTGTTTATAACCAAGCAATTGTTTTCTTAATTTATCGTTGTCAGTATCATCATTAATGGTTTCTGACCAGTCCATGACGATTCTCCACAGTTGAGATATTAGCCTAACTCGAGACAATTCAAGAGAAACTATGTTCGACTATTCGATACGATCATCAACGATCCAAACAACTGTATCAGTGACAGTTAATCCCTGAGATGAGTGAATCGTCATTGCGTATCCTCGTGTCCACGGAGATTGGTCAGCGTGTAGAGCATCCTCAACAACACTGACATCAGCTGCGACAATATCATTTAATACGAGATTATGTTTCCTTGATTCGGTCTGTCCTGGTATATCAACGTCAATATTCTGCCATCACGTATCAGATGGTCGATAACACAGCGGTACTGGCAACGTTGGAATTTTTTCTTTATGTAACTGAAACAACCGTTGTTGAAGTATGCCTCTGACTATCTTTCTACTTGCCACTATTAAATCGTTTGATCTCCACGTTTGTAGAAATTCGGTCATAGAAGTTTCTGAAATTATTTTACGTGCTATTTCACATTGAAGTTTGTTTGGTTGTAGTCTGATTCATTTTTTTAATTCTTTAATTCTGCATCAAGAGATCTGTGATCATCAGTTATCTCCGAGTAATAATCAACACAATTCTTTAGCCAGTCTGTGGAGATGGCCCAACAAACGGTGGTGTTTTTAGTCGTGATCGCCGCACTTTATCACAGCTGTATTTTTCAATAACAACCAATCGAGAAATATTTTGTAATATTTCCAACGACACGTGCACACTTCATCCCAAATGATGATCTTTGGAATATATTTCTCTCCGAATCGATCAGGAGTCCATCCATCATCCTTATATGGAACAAAACTGTGATAAGTACAAGAATTTACTCCTCGTTGTTTCATCTCCCTGGCAAGTTTGTGTGTAGGTGTTAGCACGATCATATCTGAATTTCGAAATAATTCAATCACTCAAGTCGTCTTACCAGAACCCTCGGCCCGTTCAAATAAACGGTCTTGTGTATGGATAATGGATCATCCACAGATGGCGCACTCGACATTTCCGATATCTGATTACTCTCGTAATAAATATATTTAATCGTAACATCTGCGGATTCACAATAATTATGTAACATTTCTTCTTTTATTCTGCACGAACCCCATGATGCATCAGTGGCTGTAAAATGAGTCAGTGATCTCGAGTATTTCTTGTCTATGTAAAACGAATCCGTTGCAACTCTAACGCTGTGTCAGGGAATCTATTTATCATTGATAGTAAGTTCATAGAAACATAAGCGAGCAGTGAAGATCTTAAATGAGCATACTGAGGTGACTCGTCGTCAATATAACTTACAATAGTACCCAGCCGAGTTTTGTCGGATAAATAAGCATTTTCTCGACTTACAAATATATTTCTTGCTTTTCTTGCTGTTGCATCAGCGATTATAAAATCGTTTTCAGCATTGTCTATACTTAAGCGTGCATAATGTCGTTTATGATCATATGCACCTGCTTGAGTAAACTTACCAATTATTCTTCTACCGAGATCTTTTGCGGTTCTTTTATTTTCGAGATTGGCGATTAATGAATCGTAATCATCGCTGTCGCAATCAACCAGTTCAGGTATTGGTAAGCAAACTTCAGTATCCAGAACACTCTCCGCGGCCAAGAAAACTTCCCGGACAACAAGCAACCATATCAACTGATATCATTTCCTTGTAATTATAATTGGTATTCCACAATCCGCCGTGTCGGCACACTCAATCGAACATCTTCGAGAAATTCAAATCGTGTTGATTTCCGCGAATTTTTTTTCTGGCGGCGTGGGCTGCAACTGACTGAACAGTGAAACAATTATTTAGTAATCGGTCAATACTTTCTCCACAAAACATTAGCGCAAGTTTTTTCATAGTATCATACAAAGATTCTTTATGTATATTTCACCGTTAGGTCGTACAAATTGATCGTATTCTTCATCATCTGAACTTTTAAATAACCACATTGACACAGGATCGTTTTTACTTATCTGGTTATAAAATCAGACATACTTTCCTTGTAAAGTCTTACAGTTCGATCTCGTGGAAACACTGTTACTGCGCTGGTCCACGCGTGAGCGTTACGATCAAGGACATTTATTGGATCTCCGTTCCGATTATATTTCGATTCGTGCAATACTTTTCCTGTTATTGTTTTTACGGTTATAGGGAATCTTAATATATTTTTCTAACTCAGCAACATCGTTTATTGTAGCTCTTGTATCCTTGACCCGTTCAGCATATTTTTTTAATTATTTTTTCACGTCGCAGATCGGTTAAACCGTTTCCACGCATAGCATTTGTAAAATGTTATGTTACCCGCTCGGCTGCACAATTCAGTTTCGAAAATTTCATCGGGGCAAGATCATTAATGTTAGGTCTACCATTTAGTTAATAAATTCCATAAACAACCGTGGTCATAGGATACGATGGAGCGTCTGTCAATCCCAGTCAACATTCTTGGTTTGGAATCTTTACTTAATACAGAAGTTTTTCCATTAGCAAGGACAGGATTATGTTTGTCACGGATAATCCACGTATCGGAATCTGCTTGAACAATTCACTTTATTCTGAGAAGGTGTTTCTGATGAGGGTAATAGATAATCGTTTTCGCTCGTGTATCGTTCATTGTATCATCAATGACAGAGTCGTCGCGTATACTTTTGAATGTCGACCACACTTGAGATACTCCATCATCTCGAAATTCTTTTTTGGCACCTCTGATAATATCATCAGATCAGTCAGAGCTCGTCTCCGCGAGTAGGGGTTAGTCTGTCAAGATCGAATCTAGAAGCTTTCCAGGAGTTGATTCTGGATAATCTCTTAAACCCGTCCATATATAATCAGTGTAAATGGCATATGGTAGGTTCATAGACTCATTGTAACAAATCCTGGATAACCATTTGCAGTGCGTTCGAAATAGAAGCTTAGGACCAATACCATGTCTGCGATGTGGTGTCGGAGTCCGGAGAAAGACACAGTTATGTGCGCGTTGTAGTGGTAAGCAATACAGGGACTTAAACGATATTATGATAAAAAAATAATGACAGTGACAGAGTTATAAAACGTTAGAGGATTATTTAAATAAGTTCTCAGACAAATTATGATATAGACAAATAATATATATATATAATGAAGCAAAAAGAATTTGTCAGACGTCCTATCATCAAGGATTATGAAGCGTCTCGTGATGGTAACATCGTACACGGAAAGCTGAAAAAGCCAATTGGTCTTGTTAATAATTCTGGTTATCTTAGATTTACCGTGGGGAGGAAAACAAATTATTACAATCACATGTTTTTATTCGAATGTTTCTTTGGAGAGATCAAAGACGGTCTTGTGATAGATCATATCAACAACGACAAACTCGATCATTCTCTTCCAAATTTACAGGCTATCACATTTAGCGAACATTCTGCAAGTGGAAGGACTGGAAAATTCATAAAGATTCCTCGAGAGATTAAATCTTTTAATACAAATACCGGCGAAGAGATGATATTTCAGTCAATGACCGCGGTTGGCAAATATTTTCGTATTCACTCACGTTCGGTCCAACGAGTTGCAGATAAAATAATCAAATCATTATTTTTATACCGGTTTGGAAACTGAATTTCTTTCTATTATATTCCATTGGTGTTAGGCACAGATAACGGAGATAACTCTGCATCGATTGTGTAAAAGTTAATGATGAAGTTACCTCTCTTGATTTCAGAAGATTGCGCAATACACGTCGTTACCCTTTTACAGGTAATATATTATCCAGAAAATAAATAAATTTCGAGTAGAACTAAATTCTTTTTTTTTTTCGCAATCTAAAAGTAACTGTCTGAAATATATGGTTCCGTGGCGAACCGTCTGTTGTATACACACTACAAGCCACAGTGTGAAGAAGGTAAACAATTTTCTGTGTTACATGTAAGGTTAACACGGAAGTAAAAAATATCCAATTACTTCCCGTATATTTTATCAAGGACTGTCACACAGGCAGGTGTAATCGTTTATTTATCGTAAATAATTTTTTCACAGACAATATACTTGTTTTGCTGAATTCGTTTGGTTTTCTGGTTTATCTATATTTTTTCTACGATTATATTTAAGAAAAAGAAATACAAAACGGCAAATAAGATACGTACATCGCGTGAGCTACTCTTGAATTTCCAGGTATCAGTCAGCATATATACTATAGGGTCCGTTTTATATACTGGGGTTGTCGAAACTCAACAGAAAAAAAAACACACCTTCCGCCATATCACCACGTGGCGGTGATATTTTGCAACTCACGGGATTGGCTTGGGAAGATGTGCAAATCTGCTGAGTGTAGAATATAACCCCATATCTGTCTGTGCTGTCCTTAGTATAAGTTATAGTTAAAAAATACATGTTTTACTGTCCTTATGTTCCTGCTGATCCTGCTAGAATCTTTTACGACAATCGTGGAGACCACATCAGGTTGTATTGTCCTTAGGATATGTTATATATGCCTGCTGATTGTGCTAGAATATTATAAGACAATCTTGGGGACCACATCAGGTTGTACTGTCCTTATATGTATTCCTCTGAGCCTGCTACCATATCATATGGTAAGCTAGAAGTTCAATATGGAGAATGTCTCGTCTTCGCAAACACGCTAACTTGGACCTTCTAGACCGTTGTTTGACAGGTTAAGGGTTCACACGGGGATTGTGTCTCCGTGCTCCTGAACCTGCTAGCATATCATATGGTAATCTAGGTGTTCGTGGAGTTGTGTCGTCTCGTGTAAAATATTTTTCTTTAAATATAAAATATGTGGTATATAATATAATGAATTACGAAAATATCAATGATGTAATTGTTGCTTTTAAAAATTTGAACATGACGGCATAAATATATCGGATGAACTTAATCCTGAAAAAAATATCTCTGATTTTAAAACACTGCAGGAGGCGAAACAGGAAGGAAGATATATTTTGCCATCCCAGTAGATTTATAAAGAAAATTCAGACGGCTATGTGTCAATCACTAGCCACAGTAGAAGAAACGCGGATAAAGGAATTTGTTTCGTTGTCTCGTGTTATTGAAAAAAATAGATCACAATTATCTCTTGAATATCAAACAAAGAAGATAATTAATCGTTTGAGGCAATTAAGAAAAATTATGTCAGATCGTGAAGCGATCAAAAACGAAAGTTAGACTTGATTTCCATCAAGTAAGTACGTGGAAATCAAATACGTGGAAATGAAATCGAAAGTAAAAAATAAATTTCTGATTACTTATAGATTTCAGTAATATATATATATATATATATATATATATATATATATATATATATATATATATATATATATATATATTGTTTTTCACTGACAATATTATATATTTTTTGTTTTTTACTGAAAATTGTTGGATTTTCATGATTTTAACTAGTGAATACCCTATCGGAATTGGCTAATCGAATGATTTCCATGATTTTTACTAGTAAATACCTTATCAGAATTAGAAAATCAGTAGATGTGCACAAAATATATATATATAAATAAAATATTTTTAGTGTTGAACGTGCACAAAAATAAAATTATTATACTTGCTTGTGATATCAGTCGATGCACACAATTTTGACTACCTAAATATCCTTCAGAATTAACAAATCAGCTGATTTACACGACTTTGACTACCTAAATACCCTTCAGAATTAAGAAATTTGACAGATTTTCAGTAAAAAATAAATTTCTTATAATTCTGAGCGACAGTCAGTAAAAAAATATCCACCTTGACTGTCAGGAGACTTAATATTTTTCTTCTTCTGTTTTCTTGAATCGTAGATTTAAAAGTAAATTCACACATGCCGTTTCTTTTTTCAAATCCAGCAAGTGGCCTAATTGGTCTGTTAGTTTGAAATTTATTCTTGCTAACAGTTGATTATGACATTGTAGATAGACCGGATTGATCGGCTGTTGCACAATCATAAATCCAGGCGGTTCTTTTGGTATGAATGAGTAAAGAATGAATCCTTGCTGCGCTTGATTTGACATTGTTGTGTCCGTGCTGTAGCTGTTATCAATTACATCACACACAAGAATAACCGCGACCACAGAAGTTATATTTACGATTTCCGGAGAAAAATGTCGTCCTTGCCCCTGTGGATCTTTGTTGTGCCGGAGAATAGTAGCCGGTGATAGTGTTTTTCTCCACTGCGTACGTATATCAGATAAGAAATCATCGATGATTTTTGTGGTGGATTTTTTTAGTTCGTCTGCGTTATACCAGGGAAATTTAAAATTTGGTAGATCAGCTTCCTTTATCAAGTATGCTTTAAACATCTTTCTTGATAGCGATTATATATATTGTCAGTGTAATCAGTTGTTGCCTGGATTACTCGCTGGTGAAAATAGTCCATGTTGGATACGAGTTGATTTAATATTTATATTCGCCTGATGATTTCGCTGCGTGAACTTGTTATATCAAAAAGGTGTTCTTGGAAACTTTGCTGTAGTCGCTGTAGTTGTGTTTTATCACCTTGATTAATGATTTTAAAATGTTCAAAAATTTGACGTAGGGGAACAACAATAGATTTAGGGGTTTGTTCTTAAATAAACCCCGGCCATATATTGTCTTTACTATAGAAGCTAAAATTAGTACCCAAAGTTGCATTTTTTATATCAAGTGATTGTTGTTTGCATGACAGGGTAACAACGTGGTATGATTGCCTGTTCGTGACATAGTCAGACTTTTTGGGTTCATGTGGAATTTCAGGCCATCCTAACACTGTTCTGATCGAACTCTGATATATATCCATGGCGTATTCGGAAGTGTTTATCTCAATTGCAGAAGACAGAGTTGGTTCATGAGAGGTTATTGGCATTTTGGATTCTTTTACTGTGATATTTTTTATTCAACGTTGTAATTCCTCATTGATTTCTTCGATTTGATAGCTCCCGGTTCAAGTCGGGTGAATCATCTTGTTTATTTTTATTTGCAAACACAAACGAATTATTCGCTGGTAATTCGCCAAATGATTTTGATCTGATATTGGGCCAACAGTGATATACTCGCTTACCGGAATCGCACTTTGAAAATAAATACTGAATTCAGGCTTGGTTGAGAACACTGTTATCATTATAGTCCTTGCTGGAGTTGTGTATGCGGCTATCTGCTGACGTAATCATGTCATTATTCATTTTCTTTGTTTTCAAATTGTGGGACTCGGACAGCTTGTAGTCTGGTATGTCTTAATCATTGACGCGGATTCGGAATCTGATATTTTTTCATCATTGAGGCTTGATGATATCAGCGAAGATACTTTTGAATATGCTGGTGTTGCTGTGTTTAATCGTGTAACCGCGTCATGGTATTTTGTACTCGTGCACGTTGATATTTTTCTCGCGATAATATTAAAAACACCAGCGAACTCAGCCGATGATGAAACGCATATTTTTACTGCGATTGCGGTTGTTACCGGGGTCAGCGCTGATAATATTACTCCGGTGGATGCAACTACAGCGGATACCTAGTATACTGCAATGTCATGAATAATTGCTCTTCGCTTGTATTTCTCTACTTTTATTGTGTATTTGTCGATGATGGTTTTTTACTCTGATTGACATTCGCTTACTTGATTATATCTATATTGCTGGACATTTAATGTTGTCGTTGACTCCGTTTTTGTCAATGCCATTATTGTTTCACGCATTATCCAATTGAGGTTTTCAGCTACAAATTCTAGACACCGCCAGTAAGATGTTGCGGTTAATTTCTTATTAGTTGTTTCCTGTATAAATGTTTCTTCGCATCCACTATCTAATATGATAGACACAACCCCCGAAAACGTGTCGGTGAAATGTAGCCAGGGATACCTTGTAAATATCTCAAATTTTGCAGCACTGAACACAGACAGTCTATAGACTCCAGTGACTGTTGCGGTATATTTGATAGTATTATTTTGGCTTGACCATGTTGCGAATGCAGATGATAATGTGTATACTATGTTGCTAATATGCCCGGGAGTAACTCCAGGTGGATTTTAATCAGACTAATTTTATTAACGATGTCAGGAATCCTGCTTACGACATCTTCGAGTGTTTTTTGGTTGTGTCAATGTTTGTTTTCATATCAGAGAATTTTGCATCAACGAGCAATGGGGTACCAAAAAATCCCTCTGCGGTTTCATTAATTATTCTAAAATTTCTACGGAGACTTTTGTAAACGCGTTTATGTGAATATCATACTCTGCCCGCAACGTGGATAATTTATTATCTACGGTGCTGTAGTTAACGTCAACATACTTGGATGTTGGATTTCTTAAAACCACTGTCTTGTTTTCATTCATGTTGAGTTCACCTGTCATTGTGTCACCGGTATTTTTTAAGCGATTAGCAACACTTTTTTCAATTTCATCTTTGATGCCGGCAATTGACATACTTGAGTCTCTGATTTTTCCGCTGTCAGTGAACACAGGAATGTTACCTGGGGGGTAGCTCCAGGAACCCTGCGAACTATGTCATACCATTTGATATCGCTGGTTTTTAGCTTGCCATAACGGCCTTGAAAGAAAACCAACCTCATCTGGGTATATTCCGGAGAGGGTTAAAAGATTATCGATTTCATCCTTAGTCACATATTTTGATAAATCCACATCGTCCCGTGTTTTTTACCTTTACTCGTTCTGAGAAATCTTTCGTAAATATCAACCATTATTCTTTAGGAATTGTTTAAAATGTTAGATCGTTCCGCGGTATAATCGTGCACGACTTTGTGAGGTGGTTTGGTTTATTTTGATAACGCGTCAAGTACATTAATTACTTCACGGGCACATATTGATGGATCAGTTAGTCTTAGCGTCGAATACCAGACTGGAATCTGAGCGAAAGCTCTTTGTACGTATTTAAGAAATTCGACTCGTATCGAGTACACAACCCAATTAGTTTCTGGACAATCGCTGTTATCGAGATTAATAATTCCTGTTTTCGGATTATTTGGTTGGTTCGGTAACTTATCTCGCATAAAAACACCTCTGAATTTTTGTATGTTTAATTGTTTAGCAGGGGGCCCCGAGTGGCCGAGTGGTCTAAAGCGCTCTTCGTTACGGATCACTGCCATCTCACCTCTGTCTGCGGCGGATCGAGTCTAAGATTCAGCCAATGTGGGCATGTGAGAAAGCCTGCCAGTAGCTTCTCGTGGGTCGGTGGTTCTTTCCGGGGTTTTCCGGGTTCTTCCTCCACCATTAATACTGGCCGTCATGCATAGCCTATCGTGCTGAAAAATGGCGTTAAACCCCACAACAACAACAACAATTGTTTAGCAGCATCGATCAAATCAAAATTTGACATCAGTGTGTCTAAAACCTTTTGGGGCACCACGAAGGCGGAGTTCCTGGAAGTCTCAGACTCGTCCCGTATTATTCTACTGGTAATCTTAGACCATACGGCTGAGGCATATTTGACTTTTTTGAGCGCCTTGCTGGTTTTGGGTCCGTGATGAATTTTTTTAAGCTTTCCTTGTATAAAATTCCCTTTCCGATGGCTTTCTTTATGCCATTCAAGCAGCGGTTCCAACAGCACCTAACGCGGATGCTTTTGCGACAGCCGGTGCAGCAGCAGCTATCAGCGCTGGTATTCCTGCGAGAAGTGGAAACATACCACCGGTTTTAGTCATGTGGCTGATGGCTTTTGGAGCGAAATCAAGTTGAACTCCGGTTTTTGCTTGCTGAGCTTTATATAAATGTTTTAGTTGAGGTTTAGTCAACGTTAACTTGTTTGGACCACCACTAGCAATTTGATCTCGCTTCAATGTTAATTTTGTCCCGCATGAGCTCGCGTTTCTTAATTGTAATTTTCTCGCCTGACCAGGAGTCAGAGTGACATTAACGTGACTATATGACATTTTTATAATTAACGCGGTTGGTCTAATTGTCTACATGTTTTCCACTGGGGTATCAATGACTCTCATTCGTCCACCACCGCCTTCAAGTAACATTGATTTGTCGCTGAGTATAACAGCAATTGCTCTGTTATTAACACCACCTGAGTTTACGCGAGCTCGAAAATGTATATCAAGGACAGATTGCTTAAATAAATCAAGATCTTCCAGCGGAAAGTAATAAATCGGATACAGCGTTGTAAAATCTAACTGCGATATTTGTAAACCAGTGTCTATATTTTGATCACGTCCCATAAATGTCATCAAACGATGATATGCACGTGGCACATAATTATTTTCAAAATCCAATAATATATCCTCGGATGGTTCTTGATGTCCGTTTAGTCTTAAATATACTTCAGAGACACCAAGGTTGTCAAATGCCATTGGATTTCTTTCTTGATTGCTTAATCGTGCAGCATCTTGAAGAGCAACAAAGATATGTCTTGGCGCAGAAACACCTTGCTGTGATGATATATGACAAGTAAATAAACCATCGACGGGATTTTGATTGCTATCGGTAGTTGTTGTTAACCACGATAATATTGATTTACCGCCTTGATCCATAAAAGAAAGTAGCAGCTGTTCTTCAGAGAGTGATGGAGTCATTACCGGCATCCACAATGAGAGTTTAAATAATGTTACTTTACCATCAGCTTCGCCATTTTATCGCCATATAGCCTCATTATCTTCTTTTCGATGAAGAACAACTGTGTTTGGCTCCAAAAATAACCTTTCTGACATTTATGCAAAATCAAAAGATGTTAAATAGTGGAATTGTATATGACAATCTTTTACGTTCACCCTTTAACATAGATTAACGTATTCGAAAGCCTAAATTGTAATTTGGATTCTTATGAGGCACCGGCCATACATCAGGGTCAGCGTTGTCGGCAAAGTTTCTTGGTCGTCTTGAAATATTAATCCTCCCATCGGGATGGTCAGAATCATCCGTGGCGAACATCGTAGTCATACAAGATGATCTAGTATAATCATCTGAATATCTTGCTAGGCCTATAATCGTTGTAGCAACGTCAACTTTATCTTGGATTGTCTCAATTTCTTTTCCATCGATCATGTATATAGCACTTTTGAATAACGCCATGATGCCATTATTATCAAAGCCAGCTCTGACATTAGCTCCGTATGCTGTATTAGCGACGAAGTTTGTTACAATTTCACCTGTGACTTCAATAAATGCTTCAGCGGGCAAGAAATACCTACTTCTATCCTGAACTCGTGATTAAATTCGTCCTCGTTGATTTGGTGATAATGCTTCATAAGAATAATATTGATAATCACGCACAGACTCATCCTTGAGTACTGGTGCATCCATGTCAAACGCTGGGTCAGATGTACGTTTAAACATTTTATTATAATTTATTATCTTCTAAAACGAAGACCACTTCCTGATATAAAACTTTATTTGCTCAGCTCCTTGATTTATCAGCGCTGCTAGTTTTTGATTTGCGGCTTGATTTATTACTTGACTGACATCTATAGGCATCACTTCAGTGCTTGGTAATTGGACAGGCTGTGGCGGTCTGTGTATTCATCATGCTAGTCTGTCTTTGTTTGCCAAGAACGCTTTACCGGCAATGTTACCAATAGCACCAGGTGTTTTATCACTAACTACATCAATAGCTTTCATTGATAATTGTTTTGCGACCGTTACTGCTTTGGGAGATATCCTTTTTGAATAAACGCTGTACAACATCACCCAGTCCATCTCCGTAAGTTGCTTTATAAGTTGGTAATCGCGAGTTTATCACCCTAACCGCAACGGGTCCATTGTGTATAATCATCTTATTTGTTATTCATTTATCCAACAGCTAGTCAGTATGATAGTCATCAACGATTTCATCAATGAGCCCCGGATAAACATTAATGTCCATGAAATAATCGTCGACATATATCAGCGGCTTCATTAATTATTTCTGGTGAGTTATTTCCAGCTCGTTTTCCTCCTATGAGAACTCCTAACCGTTGCACATCATCGAGAATATTATTATGACAGGCAATGAAACCACATCCAAAACCGCTACCAGTAAAACCGAGTTCTTCTAGAACATCCCCCCTGGAGACTATTGTTTCGCTTCATCTACATCTTTCTTAAATTTTATGAACTCGGGGTCTTTTGCATTAATATACGAACTTTTAGAAGCAAAATATAATACAGTGGGCCAAAAGTAGGGGGCTACGTCTTCATATCCGGATTTCATATAATTTTTTCGATAATCATATTCATGTGCAGCAATATTGATTAATTTACTTCGGCCAGTAAACGTTCTGAGAGCTTCATTGGTAAATATTTCTTTAGGTTTATATGGTACCCTTTTGACCTTGGGTGGTTTGGGTTGAGGTTTTTGTTGTTCTATTTGTTGCAGAGGTGGAGGAAGTTGATAGGAGAGTCTTCCTGATGTTTTTTCCTGCTTTGTTGTTGTTTTTTTTTTTTTCTTTTCTTTTTGTTTCTGTTCTCGTTTTTGTTCCATTGCCTTTGGTCATAGTCCTCGCTCTTGTTCTTGTTGTTTTTGTTCCCTTTATTGTCGTCGTTGTTCTATTTCTTTTTGATTTTGTTATTTTTCTCGCTCTATTTGTTATTTTAGATCCGTGTTATAACTTTCTATCCCTGCTAAATAAATTCTATAATTAATATCTTCTTTGTTTATAAAATCAATATTTCGATTTATTTTAAACACCCTTTATTCCATGTATCACTATCTATTTTTGTAACGTATTCGGGTTTTAAAAATTGATCTCTGGAAGTAAATTGTTCGGCAGCAAACTCACCCAACTTGGCTACATCATGTCTAATTTTCAATGTATGTTGTTGAATTTTTGGTATACCCTCTTCAGTAAATTTCTCCCTAAAATGGATTCCTCTATGTCCTGTTATTGGTTGTTCACCAACAGTACTTTCAAGCGTTTCTTTGTCTTCAAGTTGTGGTTGTGAAGGAGCTATTCATTCAGCAGTATGATTTAATACTTGAAGAAGACTCTCTTCCTTTTCTCCCTCCTTCTCAGGTCCCCCGATAGCAGTCGAGACCTTCCCAGTTTCTGCAGTGACGGGTTTAAATAACTGTTCTGTGCCCGTAGCAAATTCAACTTGTGCTTGCTGACGTTCTTGAAATTTTTGTATTACAGAGTCACAAAAGAAAACCACTTTGTCAAGAGGACGATATGAATATGATCGATTATGATGGCAAATTAAAAGAAAGGGATGATATTACTCATGAGTGTTTACCAGGTCAGTAATTCTTTGTGTCCATTAGATTATTGTACAAACAAGAAGGCAACCAAGATAAAGAAGTTAGTATTCAATTAGTAGATATTAAAGAATATACGGGTATCTACAAGTGTAGGTGTAAAATTTTGTCATAATGTTGTGTAGGATTCTTGTTATCCTTTACCCTAAAACTAAGAAGTGTACGGAGAATCTATTCGAGGAAAAGAATGCCATGCTTGTAGTTATCAGATCAAAACAACATAGATAAACATTTATTGAGCTGTGATTACCAATTTAATTATTCACTTCTAGAATAGCAATATGAAAGCCGGCTACTGTTTGCAGCTAAATGACGCCCCTCACTATAACAATATAATATAATCTTATATACCTGCATGTTGTATTATCCCATTATGACAAACTCTAATTAACTTCAACTCTTTTGGATGTATGGTTTGGTTTAAAGATAATCATGTTAACCTAACCGGCACCAGGTCTTTATTAATGAATGTTCTCCATTAAAATCACAAATATTTCTGGTATCGGTACAATTTCATTTTATAGGCATATATTTAGATTAGTTTTCTTGTATACATTGTTCATATGCTTACCGAACACAAAACTATTCCATTTCTCAAAGTTATTAACTATGTTTTGCATTTTATGTTAGCAAGGAAATCAATTTAATGTCGGTTTCTGATCACATTTATTGGTCTAATAATACGACCGTAGGCTTCTTGGTTTTTCGTGATACCTAATTCAATGCATACGTTTATATTGCTCTCTTGGCAACGGTAACTCTCTTTTGTCTTGAGCTTGCACAATAACATATGCATTAACTCATTCAGCCCCAATCCCGTCTGTAGGCGTGATGAGGCTCTACCCTACTTCCGATCTCCGCAAATTCAAGGTCTTTTACGATACACCAAAGTGGTTGGTATTACAAAAAAGCAGACAGATATAACTCTACAATGATACCAAATAATTTGGAAAGTTCTAGTTGCACAACGAAAAACAGAGGAAAAAACCGAATTGTTTGTACCCGTTTTTTATTCCCCCAAAATTCGCTCGTGGTCGGAATCCGATTTTGCGTTCGGATTTTAGACCTTTTGGCCTCAGATCTAAGACAGACCGGTCTGAACTGCTAACAGACAGGTTAATCTTTGCAAAAAGTAGGATATGGTGGGCATTTGAAATAAAAAGTGGTCTTGACACGAAAATGATGGCTCCATTAAGCAAAATAAAATATAAAATAAAAAAAGAACTCCCACTTTTACCCTTCTGCTAATGCGCGTGCAAGATAACCAATGCAAAACGATGCTTGTAATACAGCTAGGCATTAGGCTAATGGAAAATCTATTGGAAGTGGAATTAATAGGGTGTTTTCAGAAATACCCCCAAAATGCTTTTCCTACTCGCATTTCAGGCGACTAAATGCATCATGACTAAACAGTGAATCACGTGCAAGTCAGGCCTTCAGACCATTACAATCACATAAAGGCGTGGCAAAATGTAATTCTTTAATTGTTTACATTTTCTGGAAGATACATTTTAAACTATAAGGTAGTGCAATGACACTTTAATCAGTTATAGATCATAATTAGAGATACCATAGCCATAACATCAATCTCAAGATTAAGGTCATTGATATGGAATATATAAAATCAGTGATCTCTTTCCATGTGCATGTATAACATTTAGACCAATGAAGGTGTTTTCATTTAACGTTTGCCTGCTATATATCTGGACTTGGCAACATCTCATGTATTCATAGTCATACCTGCTGCCCACAAGGATAAGGTCACAACAAGGGGAAGTCACTGGCTTGTTTCTTTATCTTGGCTGTCGATGTTTAACCACTGAATATATTTTAATGAACATTTTTCCATCTTCTCGCCTTATCATGCAGATGACCGGTTTGTAGCTCTAAGATCAAGGCAGTTGGTAAGGAAAATGACACGACATGGGCGTATGATGTGCTCTTGTTGCGTAAGGACTGGAGGTTTTGTCGCATATCACTATTTTTCTGTCATCTTCACAATTAACTGTACACTTTGGGAGTGTTATTTTATATGCTTTAACCATCAACCCATGTGACACTGATATAAAACTTTGGGTGTTTTGACTATATGCATCATATCCATCTTTTATACTGAAAGTCTCATCAATTTTATGTGCATGCAGCTAGTAGTATCAGTAAATAATGCATAAAAGGGAAATGCATGCAGAAATGGTCTTTTTCTGAAGAATTTGTTTCGAAATTAATTATCAATAAGTACAATATAATACATATGTTGGTTTCAAATAATTTTTTCGCATGAATATATTTGTGAAATATACTATGAGTCTAGTGAATATTCCAACTGCTATGAGCTTTATAGAAAGTGCGAGATGACATGTACAATTATCATGCATCATTAATTTATCATCTATCTTGCATGAGCTTATAAAGTGTAAGAAACTTTACAAGATTATCATATATTCCGCAATAGCTGTATCTTTGGATAACTAGGACTTGCAAAGGGACCAGGCACTTATTTTGGCAGAGGGAGATTTTCTTTCAATGCAGAATTAGTTTTCTGTTAGCGCAAGAAAGTTAATACTTTTCAACTAATGTAATGGATATAAAAAGTTTTTTGTCCACAACTCAAAGTGAAAATTTTCTCAAACCACTTGAAGACTGGAAATTTGTTATTTTGGCTGTAATACATTCTGGTCCCTAACCCTCGTATGGAAATTAAATTACATTTTACCCTGAGTATAAGGCAATAAAGATAAAAATCTGGTCGTTTTTAGATTTATTTTAATTTCAATGTTATCCTAGTAGGCAACATTTGATTCTTTCCAAGCATGTTCCCTTAGCTCCAATAACATTTACTTCATTTCTTTAAAATGAGTCAAC
This sequence comes from Sinohyriopsis cumingii, assembly GCA_028554795.2. Lineage (NCBI taxonomy): Eukaryota > Metazoa > Mollusca > Bivalvia > Unionida > Unionidae > Sinohyriopsis > Sinohyriopsis cumingii. Next base: position 135,162,973 of record CM068829.1, read on the forward strand.
AGTTGTGACTTGTTCAAACTATTTCCTGTTATGCTTTCTTTATCGATAAGCTGGCGATATATGGGATGTACAGCGTCCATCTGTATGCTGAAACGTTTATACAGATGCACTTATAAATATTAAACATTCACCATGAGGGCACTTGCGATTAGTATGTCTTTGCCCTATAGATAAACAGACGTAGGCCTCTTCCTTGTATTATTTCATTATAGGAGAGAGAGAGAGAGAGAGAGAGAGAGAGAGAGAGAGAGAGAGAGAAAGAGAGAGAGATACTGTATTCACTTCTAATCGATAACACTTTGAAATGACCCCCACGCATTACACAATAAATATTTTGCTTTATCTACTGCTCTCAAACTGCGCGCGTATACAAGAAAGATACATGATTATGTATTAAAGATATTTCATTCCAATGACGACATCATGCGATCTTTTATTATCACCTAAACTAACGTGAAATGATAAAGATTCACTAGCAGCGTCTGCGCCTTGGATCACCATTTTGATTGATCACATTGCGCATCGACAAGCTCTGTTCTTAGACGTAGAAAGGCCTACGCACGCTGAGGTTTAACCGTCTTTAAACGCAATTGTCAGCCTTTTTAGACCGGACACAAGCTTAAATTATTTTTTTCGACATTCCTAATCTTACAAAAGAAACGGAAGCATAGTAAACTTTTCTTAAAATTGTAATCAGTAGTGTTCCTTTAAGCTTTCTCGTCGTGGATTGCACCATAACCAGCGTACTTATAGAACCAAGTCAGACAACTTTCCTATTTTACAGATGGCTTCCTGCCATACAAAAAGCCTTTCTTGCAAACTATCTTACAGCGGGTTCTATCCAACAGAACCAATACATAAATACAATTTGCGGGGGAAAATTCTTCAGCTGCAAAGATATGTGAAATATGAAATTGTCTTATATTTCGCCATTCGTGGTATGTTATAGAGTGTTTAATATGCCTAATGTTCAGTATTCTAAATTATACAGTCATTCAAAACTAATGTCATATAACGCATGCTGTTAGAATATAGTGTGTTTTCAGGTTTATAACTGAACTGATGAATTGGAGTAATTGAAATGTTGCATGTAATAAACTATTGCAAACTGTCCAAACCACTTAGGCTACGGGAGTGGTAGAAAGCTTTGATTATTACATTATAAGACCATAAATCTGCTTAACGGTATGTAATGCACAGTGAACATGTACTCACAACTAAATTCAGCCATGGCCTAATTAGTATCAAGCTATCTACTACATTTATCTCAAAATCCACTATAAAAGTCATTCAATGGCAAAAGAACATAACCAGTATACAACATTCCCTATATATGGATATGGATTCCATTTCATTATTTTACAGTAATAGATTCCTCAATGAAAGAGGACTATTTAGTAGTAATACATACTTATATATAATATAATTTATATGCTGACCCATTTTTATCGGGCCATTAACAACATATATTGAGTTAGTACAGTATTACATGTTAAATAAGGTATATTAACAGCATTATGGTGAGGTAGTACTGTAAATATTTGAGATTAGTATTGTCGTATACAGATGCTTGTATGAACTTGATTATTATGGTAAGAATTTATTTCTGATAAAGTGATTTAATATGTAACAAGAAACATCACTTGCGTAATGCGTAACGTATGTCATTGCATATATATCTGGCTATTCACATTATATTTTTACCAGAGTTTGGATACAGAGCTGTTATTTCGGTGGTAGAGCTGATATTTTTGGATGCGGAGTCGTAATACTCAGTGGGGTTAAACAAAACATGTGTGTTGCTGTCGGTGGTGACGTTGGCTCGCAGGAGCATAGTGATTTTCTAGTGGTGAGGGACCAGCGCTTTGGGACTAATGGGTTCGCAGAGAATAAGAGGGATCCTGAGGGATTATTCGACAGACAGGGAGTAGCGGGCCATGTTTGTTGGCTCCTTGATCATCCGATGAGAGCGTTGTGACCTAAAAAGCTTTGTGTTAATCAGGTGGACGTCACAAGATATATTCCATTGATAATTGTTGAATATCATTATTAAAGTGAAAAATGACATCAATCTAATCGGTATCACTGTATGAGGAAAAATCAAATATATATCAATATATCCTTCTGTGGGCCATTGATCGTTACTAGTGATTTAGAAATACCATATTTGTATCAACGTTGGTAACAGAATCATAAACTATGTACAGTTTTGTAATTGACTCATTTGCCATTTTAAAACAAGCAGTTCACTGACACATTAATATCCGAAAAGGAGTACCTACGAGCGAAAATAGTTTATGTTGTGATTCATGCAAGCTAACGAAAAGTGTCCAGTATAATCATAGTGTGTGTTTAATATTTGCACATGAGTGTGAGTTTAATATTTGTCCATGAGCCGAAATTGCATTAACACATGAGTGCGTTTAATATTTACATTAACACATGAGTGTGTGTTTAATATTTGTCCATGAGTTGAAGTTGCATTGATCATTTTGTAAACAACATATTCCATAGCTAATGTGTGTGTTTCATTATATATGTTTTTTTAAAGATAATATATCACATATCCTTAGTTATGTATAGTTAGTTTATATTTTGTGCTTGATCTTTTTTCATAATTCAAGACAGTTTTGTGTCTTTCTGATTTTTGTGATGTTTGTGATAAATAAGTTGTTTCCTGACATTTGTGATATTTAAATTCAGGGTCTAACTTCGTTTGCAAGACGTAAAATATTCTGGACTGAATCGTGTGATCCTCATCCTTGTTATTAATATCATTTAAATATTGTATTTTCTTCTTAAAGTTTCACTTTGTAAAGAAATACATTACTTGTTAATTGTACCAAACTTGTTGCTTTCGTTTCTTTATGTTACTTAGATTAAGACCATTTTAAGTCGGAACACCTAATGTCCTCATGGAACCAAAGTTTGAATCCTAACAATCATGGATAACCTTATATTTTGTACTGTTTATTACTATGTGCCCATTAACCCTAGTCTCGTGCCATACAAACAAGTGCAGCATGTGCTATAATATTTTAAGTGTGTACATGTTTGATTACCTTTTCTATGATTTAAAGAGCTTTGCCATGGAATTTGAAATACTCGTATTATTTATATTTTAAGATAGCTGTACGTAATATTTGTGTGTCTTTGGGCTACACGCGTGCATATTCAGCTTTAAAGATGTCCGTTTGAAAGGTCAGCAATGTTATGACCAATAAATATGGCCCCTTGCAAGACAATTTTATCGGGCTCGTCTGGTATAAGGACTTTAACGTTCGGGAAACTTGATCGAATTGCATCTTGCAGCATCCTAGATTCAGAAAACTTTCCTACCATTAGAATGCTTGATATGTCATGGACATCACTGCCTTCAGTCATCTCCTTTACATGGGATATGATCCTTGGAATGGCATTAGAGAAGAAACGTTTCACTAATGGGGCATATAAAACAAGAATGTCTAATCTCCAGGACAATTCGTTGGAATATTTGCTCTCCTTGATAATTGTACTAATATCTTTATCAGATTCATCTTCGACGATTTCTCTCCAACAGATTGGCATGCGAAGTTGAACCTTTTGTTCATTGTCAGGAGCAACATTTATCATGCGTATCTCGAATTCTTCAAACGTGCAATCATATTCCCCTTTGTGCTCATACTGGATGCGCTGGACGACTTGATTTCCAAAAAGACTAATTAGGAATTGCCTGAAGGCATCGTCTACTAGAGTTCCTCCACATGCTCCACAACAAATTTTGTGAAGTTCTTTCAGTCTTCCATCAGTCAAAGCCTCGTAGACAGTACCATTTACAGTTACACCTATGGAAGATGCATTAATAATTGTCATTGAAAAGCCTTCATTTACTTATTCACAATGAGGCATGATTGTTACTAGTTCATCACATCATTACTTGTGAAACGGTTTCTCAAAGAAATGAACGTTTGACAAATACAATCGTCTTCAGACATGACATATACACAAAACTACAAAAAACTAATATTCGAACGTGGGTATGACGTCGTTCAACATCGCATACATTGATTGAGAATGAAAATATATGAATAACTATTGTGTCGATGGTTTAAAGATGTCAGAGGCGTTATAATTAATAGGAGCTTTATGTGATTAGACTATATATATATATATATATATATATATATATATATATATATATATATATATATATATATTGTTACTGATATTTAATTTATTTTTATGCACGCATGAATTTTGCCGTATTCGTGATGTATGGTTGTGGAGTTCGCATACCTGACGTTAGTCATTTTAAGTGATAGACAAGATGTTTAGTACAATTTAGGTTCAAAGCCTAACCATGCTTAAGGCAGAGTAGAATTTTCCATTAGGTTATTCAGAAAATACTATTGTGTAGCAGGTAAACTGAAAAATATGCATAACAAGGCGACTTTGTAATATATATTCATTCCTGTTTTAAAATCAGTTTTGGAATCATTTATAGCTGTATTCAGATATGATCTAAGATAATTTTTTGTTTTAAATTATTCATTCAAATTACAACGTGTCCATTAACGTTTTGAACTAGAACATTACAAAGGAATTATCAAGGACTCATTCAATAACATTATGGATTACATAGGTGTGGTACATCATGAGATTTAAGTGAAATGTGCACGGAACATTATATACTTTTCAACTTGTAATAAGACATTTGCAATTAGTTAGGATCTAATTCCAAATACTATAAGTTTCACATACTATGCAATTGAAATACATTGTTTACTGAATGTACTTCAACTGTTAGTTAACATGTTTAAGTCCTATATTCGTAATAGAAATTATGGGCTCGTCCCTGACCTGAATTAGGTTGTTTAAAAGAACGTTTCAGAAATATTAAAAATTGTCTTCTCAATTTAAATTGACGTTGTTTTGGTATTTTAAAGATTTTCATTTCAGACGTTTAAGAACTGTTTTGTCAAACCAGCAAATATTCACAATGGATCTAATGTAGTAAATTTGTTTCAAGTTATCCATGGTGGGAAATACATTAGCAAAGGAAGAATTCAATAATAGTTGTCTTTATTATTTGAGGAAAACGAATGTGCTGAATGGGTTGATTAGTAAATTAGGCTTTGCTTTTGAAAGGAAATTCAGTGAATTACGTGTGTAAATAGAAAAATAGAATTGGAATTAACAAAACGTCAGCTTCTGAAAGCAATGATGGACATGTAAATTCAAAATGAGCAAAGGAAGATAGTAATTAAAATGCAGAGCGAGAGGAGAGAATAAAGAAATTTACAAGAGAGGGGTGGTACATACAAATAAAAAAAGATGAGAAGAAAATACAAAGAAGAGAAAAAAAGAAAGGGAAAAATACAAATGCAGATGCAGAGAGAAGAAAGACAACTGTAATGTAGATACAAAGAATCAGAACTGATAAGTAGAGCTTGATCTCACCCCGTTGATTAACAATTTTTATGCTACCAAAAACAGTTGGTTAGAACCACCAATTCAACTCAAATAAGATAAATACCTGAGTAAGTTGCTGAAAACATGAAAAGGCCAAGATAGCATTTGAGTTTGTTATGACAAAGTGTTCTTATTTCAAAAGCCCGAGAAGTCGAAGCTTTAATATCGGTACAAAAGAGTGCTGATTATAATGTGGTAAATGGATGAATCTTGAAGGGTTATGAGCTTTTACCTGAGGCATATTGACTACGGTGTAGGAATTTTATACAAACTACAGACAAACCCATGTCGAATTTGCAAGGGAAAATAACAGCTAGTTTATAGATGTTGTTAATACAAGAAGGTTGATAAAGATTACATTAACCTCAGACAGCTTCTAATATTTGAAGAGTTCAAAACTTGCATCAACAGTTAGGCCAAGGCCTATCTTGATGGGCAAAATGTTGACATTTTTGAAAATACTATTCGCACAGCTGGTGATTATTTCTTGACTCGGAAAGCTTCATTAGTCATTAAATCTTCCTCTCAGCCGTTTTCTTGTATTACAACAATGATTTAAGTTGTATACAAGTATTTCCAAATCTCAATCTGGCAATACGTTTAACAATCGAACAAATGATATAACTGATCAATACTCGGATCTCTTTCTGTGTGCACTCATTAAAAGAAAATCGCACACATTTTTGTGATTCCTACAGGATGAACAAAGCAGCAGAATAAGAAAGAGATATTCCAAAGTCAAGACTATTTTGTATTGAATGCATTACACTGGGTTAGTACACGCAAATCACAGTCCGATAATGTTTTGGACAATTATATCCTTAGCTGACACATTTATTGGTCAGCCACTTTGTGGTCACTTTATTTTACTACTCATTCTCTCCATTCTAATCAGGGCGACAAACGACAATCACTCGTTGACAAACAGAAGAAAAGATCACGAGATATTATGTTTGATTCAGAGGACGGCAACTAGTGATAACGGAACCACATAGGTCCCACTTCGTTCCATTGTGAATAATGGGGTCATTGTGAGAAACTAAAGACCACCTGAGGCAACCACTGGTGAAGAGTGGTCAGTGGGCTATCTAGGTGCCTTTCCGAGGTCAAAACAACAGGGAATTCTTAGTCTTGCTATTGAAACCTCTTTGTCAGATCATTTAGGAGTCAATACAACCGATCACAAGATATTGAATAAATTTCATAAGTCGAAACTTAAAATTCATCTTTCTAAGTACTAATTTTGTCACACTTCACAAAATGTGGAAACCCAAACAGAAAATACCTATGTGTCATCTGCAACATATTCCTGCATTTGACAAACCTATATACTAGAATAATGGCAGAGTGTGTCAGTCTCCTACTTAAGACCAAGTCAGACAACCAGTAATTGTGTGCTTCCAGAAGATTTCCAGAGGCTTTTCCTATGACAACTAAAACCATGCTAAATGCTTTGATAAATTGGTTTTTGCACTTGATGACATTTCCAAATATGCCCCGACTGAACAATGGTAAAAATTTAGGTCTCATATTTTCCAACAAGGTATGCATGAAATATGCATCCTTCAGTTTAAATCTTCTACATACCGCCGTTAGAAAGATTTCATCAAACTTTGAAGAACTTGCTTCGGTCATACCGTTTCAATAGACTAAAAGAATGGGAAGAAAGTGTTCATTCGCTGTTGTTAGTTGTTAGGGACCAGTCCAGAAATCATTCGGTCTTGGTCCTTTAAACTAGTTTCTGCATATTATTACCATGGATCACTAATATTATAAAAAAGATCCAAGCTTCTTTCAAATAACGACTACAAGATTAATCTTCTTGACTATGTCTCTGATTTCAAAAATAATTTATCAATGCTTGTACAGTAGCAAGAACTAATCTTCACGCTACAAATTCTACCTTTCTTCCTCATAATTAAATTAACCTCTCCGGGCTAATTATTGGATTCTGCTACAATTGAAATGAAAGTAAATAACTTAAATGTTATAATTAGTAAACGGTGGAAGGGGACATAAACAAATGTGTTAATTGAGTATTTTGGTGGAGATAATTCAATTAATGATTCATTCAACTTAGCTGGTCGATAATGTTAATGCACAAACTATGAAATGCAATATGGCTATAGTGACTTTGGTTTATCGTCGAAATTCAGCGATAATAAACAATCTGGACCAGAAACTATTACATCTGCAACCACAAGAAAAGTGTGAACTAAAACAGCTATTTAAGTGATTTATGAGCACTTGTTTCCTCATGTTAGAATACGCAGAAACAGAGTATATATCATGTTGATGAAACTATAGATTATAGACCTGTGAAACATCAATCTTACACTATAAATCTTCTCAAGCAGGAATGTTTGCAAAAAAAAAAACACATTCAATGTAAAAATGGTGAATGCTTTACAGAACCAAGTAAAACCAACTAGAGTTCGCCATGTATTTCTTCTGCCGAAACCAAAGGAATAGATGATTGCAATGGCAAAATTAAAAAACCACTCTGGCAAATATCAATCACGGAAAGAACAAAATAAATTTCGTCATATACAAATCCAGATGTTCTTTATTATTATAAAGTGATGCGATTTATTATGAAATATTCTCCCGGAACACTGCAGCAGTTAATAAACATAACATATCCACTCTAGATAATTGCGACGCGTACATCAAAGACGTTATCATCTACAACGATACCTGGAACGACCTCTTGGAAACCATTCGGAAATTCGTTGATCGGCTCAAAAACGCAAATCAGACGATTAATTTAGGTAAAGGTCAATTTTGCCGAGTTTGTATTTTGAGGATATCTTGTGGAATAAGTTAAACATTAACCCATTGAAACTAAGGTGAAGGTAATCTCTGATTTCCAAGTATCTATGAATACAAAGCAACTGTTGAGATTTGTTTGGTATGGCTCTATATTTTCGGAATATCTTATCAAATTCCTCTATAATTGCCTAGGTTCTGAAAATTTGGTTGGGTAAGATATCCAAGCTTTATTTGTATACCAATTACCTTAATCTTTAGACAAAATTAAGGCCATATTCGAAGGTTCACATGTCATTTCAGTTACAATCTTTTGCCAATTAATTAACATAAGCGTTGGTGAAAGATCATCCAGTATGCTATTTTTCTAAAACATTAAACAAGCACATGATAAATTATTTTACAACCACGATGGAATTGTTGGCTCTAATATTAGCTGTACAACATTTTGAAGTATACATTCATTTAGCTTCTTCCCAGATTGATTTTATTTATTGGTCACAATCCATGAGCTCTCATTAACAAAATGCAAACCAAAAGATCAGAGATTGGTTATTAGAAGTTTGTTGCAGCAGTAATGCAGTATTACATTACATACAACAAAGGAAAATTTGATTGCAGATGCATAGGCACACGTATACAAATACGTCATTACTCTAGATGGCACGTGTATAATAATACGCTATTTTTCTTGTTTGTATATATTTGGTGTCATTTATAACATATCTTCCTATATAACTTTAATTATTGTAGTATCAAAAGTATATTTTTCTGATATGTCAAAGAAGGCTAAATTCTAGAAATCTGTATTTGTATTTATGCGCGTAGGTCTTATCTATCTATCTATCTATCTATCTATCTATCTATCTATCTATCTATCTATCTATCTATCTATCTATCTATCTATCTATGTATCTATCTATATATATTGGGTACCTGGATTTTTAAGTGCTGGTCATATATATATATATATATATATATATATATATATATATATATATATATATATATATATATATATATATATATATATATATATATATATATATATATATATACACGTTTGACCTATCTACTTTGAAGGGACGTGTTAATCTTAGTTTCTCCACCAGCTGTGGCAGCCACGATGTTGGTGGTGGCTCCACTTTGAACGCATGTTTGCGAAAGTATGTCCTAACATTGTATAGGCCGGGTATTCTGAGGAAGTTGTGAAAAATCTTTTCACATGTTTATTATGGAAGTTACGGCAACGCTAATGTAGCCAATTCGAAAAATAGTTGAATGAATATGTTCTAGGAAAATATCCAAGTAGGTGGACTGAAAGTGGCTCGGCCATTCTATAATTAAGCTCAACATAAGTTTTCCATCCATTTGATTAGGAAACGATTATGTCATTTGTGAGCCCATCCGGAGCACAATTTTCACAGAACATATCTTTTTTAAAAACTGCTAAGACGGTTAGTAAAAGTTGGTTTAACTGTTTGGATGAAAATAATAAAATTATATTTTCGAAATGTTTGCTATATATGCAGCATCGTTGCTAATGAAATAAAGCACGCATTGCCATATGGTACTAACAGTCCTCGCTAGGCGCTCAGCATTAAGAAGTTAGTGTTTGGACTGGTCGGCCTGGTGTCAGGATAATGTGACTGGGTGCCCTAGTGCTAGATGTCACTATAAACTGCTACACTGCAGATGTCGTAGCGATATGACTGATAAATTGTTAAAGCTACGTTAAAAAATCATAATCACGCACACGCACACAAGAAATGTTTCCGCAAAGATCAGTTGAATTTAGTGGCACCCTTCTTGAAAGGTGTTCCAAGCAGTCGCCGCATTGTTTCTAGGATAAACACACCCTTCGAATGAAAGTCTCATAAACCACGTAGCAGCAAGATTTCTTGTAAGTCTGATCCCATTTGCTTTAACCATTATAAACAATTAGTCGAAATTTCGTTTTCAAATGTTTTTTTTTTCTTCGGAAGGCACACTGGTCATAAGATAGTCAACCCAAAAGTTAATTTTGATACAGCATTGAAATCATTCCTTCCAAGTTTAATCAAACTTAGCTAACCGATTCAAAGTAGTTACAATAGGTTATCAATATAGATTATAAGGAAGTCACACTGTCGTGGGGTATCCATTCAGGATATAAATTTGATACAGCATATTATAAACAGCATTCCTAACAACCGAGTTTAGACTTACATGAGCAGTTCTAGACAAGAAGGTGCAAATGTTTTTTATTTACCTTGACATGGAATCCACATAATTTTCCCAGTATGTATCTTAAAGAACATTCCTACCAAAATTAGTGTTAATGGATCTAGTAGACGTTAAGAATAAGTTGTATATATAAATGTGGATGACGCACGTCCGATGAAGGATCAAACGATAAGCACATTTTATCATAACACCAAGTGACGTCAAATAAAGGTGAAGATGCCGTTGAAAAGGTAGCGAACACTATAAAAGTCAGCCATGATATTGCTCGGGGATGGTTGTCTAAACAAACGTTTCGTCAATTGTTTCTACCCGCACCACGAATGAGCTTCCGTGGATGATTTGATGACTAAACACAGAACGATATTGATCACAGACCTTTCTATAAATGCTTTGTTTCCTGTTTTGGTTTGAAATTGTAATTGCTATGGCTAATATAGACTACAATGGACACCTCCAACAGCAAAATAAAAAAATAAACAAATTTTCAACAAATATTGATTAAATATACTCAAATGTGATATAAGTAATAACCACCTGCATCTAGCACTATGTATCTTGAGAACGGCTTATATAAAGCTGCTGTTTTTTCTTTGAATGTCTTCTTCAGCGGTTGAAAGCGTAAAAAGTTTGGACGCTGCTTCTGGTTCTAGCGTTATCTGCAGATTCTGGTCGGTAATCCCAGCCTACGATTATATTCATTATTGTATTCAAAGAAGAAAAGATAGAAATCAGCAAACCTAAAATGTATTATTATCGTGTTTTTATAATTAATTGAAGATTATTATCAATAGCCAATCAATTAGCCACTGTAGTAGACAACATATCGAAATACTATTGCATCTGAATCATTCTGATCATTCTGTAGCTGATAACAACAAACTTGGTTATCTGAATATGCATCATTAATCCTAGTGAGGTGTAATGAAAGATATATTCTTTCTTTACGATAAAACTGCTTCATGTAAACTAAACTTTCCTTCCTTACAACTCTTGATAATATCCATTTGGGGAGAGGGGACGGAATGTGTGGAAGGGGGAGGATCTGATGAAAGATCTGCGATTGTACTGCCTATACTTTTCATGAGATAATTTTCCAAGAAGACCACTATTCAGGTCATCACTCCTCCAAATGGGCAATTTAATATCACTTAAGAATGAGTATTTACATAAAAGATCTATCTCACCAGTATATTATGGTACTAGTCTAGACTCTTACAGAAACGCAACATAAAAGAGTGAAAAACACAACCTTTGTAAAATGTAACAAATAATTTATTTCCCTACAATATAAAGAGAAAAATGAGAAAAAAGAACTTACGGTTTTACGAATCAAATCCAAAAATAATCCGAGAACTTAAAGTAGAAGTCCTAGTAATACAAAGTCCTGAATGAAAACGAGTTCAAATTCCGATAAAATCGAAAACGGAAGACGATGACGTCTGTTGTAACCTGCAAGGTGTAGACGTGTCAACAGTTTCTTGTTGAATCACAGAATATATTATTCCAAGTTTGAATTCTGTATAAAGTTCGATGCATGTCCTTGTCCGAGAATTAATTTTGAGCACTAGTATTTCCATGTAAAATAATCACTTCAAATCCAGTAATTTGAAGGAAATAAAATCTCAGCCCAAACTGTTCACAACAACACAATTTAACGCGTCAAATGTTTAAAGTCCACTCACTACTTCTATACAAAGCATTAGGTATAAGGCTAACTTAAGACGCAAAGCAGATTCCTGGAAGGAGGTCAAGAGTTCAACCTTCCAGAAGAAATGGAAGTTTCTTACATGAAAATTTTGATGTACTGCCAGTATGGCCTTTACTGAAATCAATGGTTCTTACTCTGGGAAAAAATAATTAAAAAACAGTTGTTTACCAGAACTGCCACTGTTTCTGAAACAAGGTCAGGAACTACTTCAGCATTAGATACAATGTCTCTATTATTAGTTGTTTATGTCAACAAAAAGTTAGTCAGAACTGAACTTTATTCCAGACACTATCAAATGAAGTAAACATAGTAACATTACAATAGCATGTAATAGAATTTTAAAAAACATTAAAAGCTAACAAACAAATAATTATATTAAATATACATAACAATTTCGAAACCTCAGGAGACATAATCTTCTCCACTTTTAAGCAAATAACAACTAACGTCCATGGCAATAAGATTCCTTGACATTCACAAATTAATAGTAAATGTTCAGTCCAAATCAAAATGTGATATGGACTTCAAAAGTTCTGCTCTTATATCATCAGTTCCAAGTTTTTCAAACCACACCTGACAATAGACGTACATTCAGGTATCAGGAAGACGTATTTCATTAAGCATGATTTGTCTTTAAATTCCAAGGGTAATCGATTTGAATGAATTAAGGAAACTTAATGAGACCTTTACATTAAAACATGTATTAGAAACATCAAATAATAAAAACATTCAATTACAAGTAACAGATTGGTAGTAGTTGAGATTGATAGGTGTTTATTAGACCAACCTTATTTGCAGACTCTCTCATGATTTGTATACAAGCATCGGACCAGCAGACGGGCACAGCCAGGACCCACATTATATCATCTTCGCTTAACATCGAACATCCACTGTTAAAGCATCTCATCAGCTCATTTTTCAGGTAAAGAATTGTAACAGAGAAGACGGTTTTTGCTGGCAGTGTTTTGTGAGTCTCGTCTTCTAGATATATATTTCCATCGAAAGCCTGTGTAAAGACATATTAGTACAGTTATTTAATGAAATAGCAGAAATACAGCTTGGAAGAATATTGTCTTCTAGCTAGCGCAGACATGAACTAAAGTGGAAAAAATAGACGTCCGTGCATCTAGATGCCAAAACCTTAAGACCCTGGCCATGCAACGGTCGAAATGGAAAATAGTTACATGTGGTACTAGTTATTTGCTTTTTGTTTACTTGTCAAAGTATGTATCTATTTATTCAATGTTGATTATTGCAGATGTAAAAATATGTAGTTTTATAAGCGCACACGTGGCGAGAGATAGACATACAGAAATATAATAGTAATAAATATGTTCTAGTGTATGCTAGGAATATAGCAGCTAAGAGAAGAGAGCTTTTGCTTTATGGGTTTATTTTTGCCTAAAATTAAATTCTCTATCGAAATTCTTAGTCGATGGGTTTCAGTGTTACAGACAAAAGATGATACTTAACAAGGAAAAAGCATGGACTCCGAAACGTATTTCAGTCTAGAAGGGATTCCGTTATACATTATGTAAATGTAATTGTGTCTCTGTGTCCAGACACTAAGTAAAATGTGTAAAATTGTTTACAATGTCATAAGTAAAATAGAAATATAGAATTTATGTTATAAAGATAATTCTATAATTTTAAAATTGGCTTTAATTCAAAATTATCCAGAAATGTCTCAAAAACTATTTACTGATTTCAAATGTATTTGTCTTCAACAACTCTAATTGGGGCTTCATTTCAAGCAGGGAATTCAGTGTTAGTAAAATGGGGCACATATCTAATGTACATGGAGTTTGAGATAGTAATTTTAATGCTTTGATTGATACAAAATGCTTCTGTAGTCTGCAAGTAAATTATTATATTTCTTACCCATAATACCGATATCTGGACGATATATTCACCAAATTATATATGTTCGTCAACGTGTATGTTGTCTATCTACTTACCTACGTATGAATATATCCATTATTGCCTTTTTGTTTTTACAGCAACCGTATGTTATTGTTGTTATTATTATTATTGTTTGTTTCCAATGTCACAGACGTTTAAGCAGATGGCACAATCCTGCATCCACTGAGTGTCCACCTGCGTGCGTCTGTCAACAACTGCTGATCCTCAGCAAATTTCAAGTGGTACGTGAATGTTTGTTTATAATCCAAATTTGCCGGACATATAAATGATGAGCGACACCTAATGATATTTATGAAACGATCTGACCTTTGACTAAACGAGTTTCCTAATAATGTTCGATGTTTTGTCATCATCATCATGATCTTCATCATTATCATCACCATCATCATCATTTTTGTCATATTCAACATGATATTATTACTATTATTATTATTATTATTAGTAGTAGTAGTAGTATTAGTATTAGTATTATTACCACCCGCCGTGGGATAATATTTTTGTCGTTGCTTCCTTTATTGAAGTTGTTATGGTGACGTTGTGCTAGAGTTAGTGGTGTCACCTTACCATTTTCCCGTGCTGCTCCATGTTGAGGCGCCGAAAGTAATACCATTTCTTATGTTCCTTTGTGAATGATAGATCAAGATATTTATCTTCAGCTTCATAACCAATGGAATCAAACGTTTTTCCATCCGGTTTTATCAAGACTGACATGGGGGTTCAAACCTTGGCATGCCTTTATTATAAAATATCTTTGACGTGATCTTCATAGGATTTGCATCGTACTCGAGTCGCAGCGACCACGCCCAGTCGAAAATTGAATTTCCGAAATGTATGGCAGCAACTAAGAAACAATTTTTGGATGCCTAGGGATAGAGAAAAGGCGATTGTGTATTCCAGTTTCAAAACATATAACAAGTTATCTTATTAAACAATAAATATGAAAACATATTTATTACTTATGTGTATCTCATACTAGATCTTGAGTAAACATTATATCAAATTCACAATTTATTCATGAAACAATCGTTTTGAAGAATTAAATATTTTCAATAAGTCCATGCTAGTTTATATGCCTTAAAATATTAAAATCTATATAATTTTTTTTACCATTTCTCTGTTCATCCGACGCCCTGTAAGACAAATGAAGAGCAGATTTATCACATCTATATATGAGTAATTACAGCATAAAATGGTATATAAAACATTTCCACAAACATATTTGTGCTGGTTTTCATCTTTGGAAAAAATACTCTGAGAGCAATCTTGGCCTCAATGTTTCTAAAATTTTGTTTCTCCTGAGCTTACTCTTTGGTCTGATCTAATAATTATGTTAAAAATTTCAAAACATAGTTGATAATTGCAAAATAGTTTCATCTGAAGTGGGGTGTTTTAAGTTCAAAATAGTATTCTTCTACTGTGTAAAAACGTTGTACGAAATACAGTTCATTTTGATTTTATAACTTGAGTTGAATTTACAGTGCCTATAACTTCCAGGTAATGCAGTATAGAGAATATTAGTATTATTTCTGAATTATCCGGCTTATAAACACGAATAATATATAAGCCTATACAAGTGATGAACATGTCCTCAGAGATTAATAGCTAGTCCCATTGTGACTGTTCGGGCCATGGAGTATATATCAAAAAGGTTATACGAGTCACGATTCGTGTACCGAATAACATTCTTGTCAGGACGTCATCATTTCCATCATTATGACTGGAATTTCACTAACGTAAATCATTGTACGTCGACTGATAAATCGAAAAAAGACATTATCTACCTTGGCATTTCTGCTTTAGTGAAAATTTCAACAATTTTTTTTAAACATATTGGAACCGCGAGTATTATTGCTAATTTATGGCTAAAAATGCACTTATATTCCATTCAGCCTCCCAATACTTTCAATTTGATTAGTAAACAGGTAGTATATGAATTCTTATGTTTCTCGCAGCAGAAAATGCCTCTTTTTCTTGAAACTGAGGATGCATCGACCGCCTATATTCATTGATAAACATCATAAAAAAGGGTACCCAGATTATAAAAATTCATTGAAAACTTTGTTCTGGATATCCATTATTAGATTCGGTTTTGATCCATACTTCGCAGAGCTTATATAACTATACATCAATTGAAGGCAGCAATAACAATATTCTTATACACTTTGGTATAAAGTCTCTGACACACACACACACAGAGTAAACATACCAAATTGTCTAAATTCATTTAAAACTTTATTATTTGTATCCATTTATAGATTCTTGTTTGATCTGCGACGAGACTTATAAATGATTGAAAAAGATACGTCAATGATCGGTGGTACTGTTCCTAAGAAATGGCTTAGATCAATTGTAAATATATTAAATTATTTTAATTACCTCTTGTTGGTTTGACATTTCGCATAGGTTATATTCCACATTAATTTCCATGTGCCGGTAGGTGAATGGCTTATCGTTCGTGCGAATGGCATAGCTAACCAAGTGTTCGTAGTGCTTTACTTTTGTTATTAAAACCATCTTTCATGTTTAACTCATAAGTGTGTATGATATTGATTTAATGAATGTAAAGAAAATTAAAACTAAAAAAGAAAATCAACTTATCAATATGTAATTGTGAATAGCCACAAAGGGCATATAACTACATTTTATAACGGATATACTCGGGGATGTGAGGAGTTCATTCACTCGGTCAATATACAGCTGCCTCTAGTAAATCTTAACTCCGTTCAAAGAGCAAATATATGTATTTGTATGTGATATAAATAAAATGTATGTACAGTATGTACGCGGTATCAATGATATACCACTCGTTGTATAAATAGTTCATTAAACCTCGTTTCCTTTTAAAGTAAAATTTATACATAGCGTGGTATATCATTGATTCAGCGTAAATACTATACAGTAATTTATGTATCGTTTTCAGTGTGTACATACCCCGTGTAACCTTACTGTTTTCATTTATACCGATACTTACTGGCGATCAGCTACAAATGATACAACAACTGTAGCCTTTGACATTAATGTTACTTCAGTTATTGACATCAAGCCTTCTTGACCCATCTGTTGTAGACATATACTATATTTTAATAACACACCCGAAATATCGTTTTACATGCGAACATTTTAAGACAGATCTTT
Source organism: Sinohyriopsis cumingii (assembly GCA_028554795.2). Classification (NCBI taxonomy): domain Eukaryota; kingdom Metazoa; phylum Mollusca; class Bivalvia; order Unionida; family Unionidae; genus Sinohyriopsis; species Sinohyriopsis cumingii. The sequence goes on from CM068829.1 coordinate 135,180,185, forward strand.
ATGGCACTAGGTGAATATATTAAAGTATTCGTTTTGTTCCACAACATTTTGAACTTCATATGAAAATAATCATTAGAAAACGCGTTTTTTGTTTCAACCGTCATTGAAGAATATGAGATTTAAATTAATATAAAGATATCGTTCGGTACGCTTGTATATCGTGAGGTAAAAGAAAATTGGAATTTGCCTCTGTTTTCTAGGTATGCATTTATCAGTAATTTAAAGTCATGGTATTATCTAATATTTAACTAACAATGTAGTTAGCCATAGTGGTGAAGAGGTCATGGAGCAATATACATTCAAATGGTACTGACATATGTGTGCTGCCAAATCTTTCCTTGCTTGCATATGCTGATATTAATATTTTTGTTGTTGTTTTTTGTGTTTATTGTTTATTATTTTTTATTAGTAAAATGTTACACAATACACTTTCTGTAAAAGTGTATGTATCACTAAAATGTACAGTTGTATAAATGACTGATTTGGATAACATATTACTGTAAAGACGAAAGAAATATTGGAGATGCCAGGAAACTAATAAGACTTGTGTATCTGTTTGTACTTATTCATTCATATCACTTCTGAGGAAATATATATTATTGATTTTAATTATCTTCCTGCTTTTAATGTGAATATAGGGGGCCAGCTTCTTGGAAGCTCATTCTGCTCTCTAAATTGTAAACATGAATTAACTTATGTGCATGTTGAATCTCTTAATTTAATATTATAACGGAGTAATAGGGAGTTGGGGGTTCAGATGCGAGATCTGATTTGTGGAGTTTTAGATCATTGTATGTTTTTGTCTAGACTTATCATATTTTGTATTCAAGTCATATATGATTTTCCTACTTATCATACCCATTTGACAATAAACTGACAGTGCACGAAACCTTGTGTGTGATCTATATTGTTCGTATCGAGTCAATAAACATGATTTGCGTTATATATTATATGCTCGTGTACGTCTTCTTTCGCTATACTTTAGGGGTGTTCAATTTAGGGGAATGGCAGTGTCACTTTTTACATTTTTATAATACCCACTTGATCATATATGTATTCTGTTTGAGGAAAAAATGAATGACTAGCTCTTATTGTACCGGGTTTTGTGCATTTTTTCTCTGAATTTACAGGTGGTACTTGTATTCAGATTTTCCAAAGTGAAACATGTCATAAAATTAGATACAACACTAATTGATTGCCAATACTCGAAAATAATATTCTCAGATCTAAATTATGCACTGCTTGGTACATATATGATTTCTTTAATACTTATTTTATGTGAAAATGCGTTAATTGTATCACTTTTGTTAAATATGAACAAAGCCTAAGTGTTATATTTTATGCGAAATCCCCAAAAACCTGTTCGATGCTGCGAATTTAAAAGAAACGCTATGAATTTATTCTAATCATAAAATATGTTTAAAATTCACTGTAAGCAATTAATATCATGAACATATTTTAATAAAACTATTCAAACATTCATTAACATAACAATAATCAGGGTTTTGAAAGACGTCCTCCACCAAATGTTTGAGCTATTCATTTGTCCTTGGATCGAGTGCTTTTCATGCAATTACGTCCGCCATCAGCAACATCGTTAATGTTACTCGTTAATTTGTAAGGATATGCAACTGTAACTCGGTTAAAGCAAGATCATCTTGGTCTCACCAGTAACTCATGTATAGCATATGGAAGTATTAGTGTTATTTAACAAAATTTAGATATTTAGAAAACGCAGTTCCTGACCTAATTCTCATTGAAGGCTGCGAGATCTAAACTTCTATAAATATAACTGTTCTGTTTATTTAGTTTTTCATGCGAGTCAATAAAGATTTATTTTAATCAATTCTTGTATATTTCCTATGTGTAAATTTACTATTGTACCAAAATAAAACATTTATGAAGAAGTTAAATTCATGGTATTGTCTAATTTTAACATTTAGTTAGCAGTATGAAGAAGAGACAGAGGAGCAATATTACTGCTATTGATACTGACTGCTGTTTACTGGTCAAATGTATGCTTGTTGACAGATTGTTTCCTTTCTCTGCTCAAAAGTGTTTGGAAAATATGGATTTTGTCATATACAGAAATGCAATGTAACCTGTGCAGTTTCACGCTCACTATAAATATATATATATATATATATATATATATATATATATATATATATATATATATATATATATCTGCATAAAACGTTATTATAGGCGTACGCATTACTAACGTTCCCCTTAAGAACATTTGTAAATTTAACTTAGCCATTATCTAATTTATATAATATATACAATAACCCAATGGAAACTATATTTTCCATGCCGAGAAACAAATAATAGTTTGCTTTTTATTCTCCTATTCATGCATGAACACATCTTTATGGATTAGAGTAATCCTTCTTAAGGGGTGGGGGAATATAGATAATATAAATTCTTGCGTGATTTACTCCACCTGAATACTGTTTCAAATTAAGAACAAAATCAAGTCATCATGCATATGATGCACGATTTGTGCCTAATTCATTTCCAAAAGATGACTTAAATTAATCGATTCGCCGTTCCGTGGCACGTCCAGGGTACTCATTACTGGTAGTGTTTACTTTTTGATTTCCCCAAAATCTTTATATGGGCTTTTGGTTTTCCACAAGCCTTGAAAATCGGGTCAAAGAAACGATAATAAATCATACGAAAAGTTATAACTTTGCATCCTATAATATGTAAATAAAATCTTGATAAGTGCAGGGTACCCTTTAACTTTATGCATAGATATTTATAAGTATGATCTGAAAGTATAGGTGGAATATTAACAATTAGAAAGTATATGCAATCATGCACAGTGACATATTCTCAGCAGACACAAATCTCATCGAAGTTTGTCATTACAGTCTGGGTCCATTAAAATAGAAGGTTTAACAATTACCAACTGATCTGGGAAGTTTTGCTCTTGACAAAACATGTAAACGTCATGTATGTGGTCCCGTTTTAGGTTAGTCACTGCAAGATTTAGTATATGTGACATGTGGTTAATTTGGTTGAGTTTAATATGAAACTCAGATCCAAACCTGTCAAGAACATAATAGTTAAATTTGCTGGCAAAGTTTTCGTGTTAATATTATATATAATGTGACCATATACTGAAGGAGGTAGGTATATTGATGACCACATCTTTGACATTGAAAACACATCAAGCACTGGTTTTAGTAACCGCAATTTTGCAACAAAACTGGATAATTCAGTTTTGTAGTTTATGCTTGAAAATGTTGTTCGTGTTGTTGCTGTTTGGTTCAACGACATTTCTAAGCACAAAATAGGCTATACATGGCGGCCAGTATAACTGCTGGAGGATGGACGCGGGAAAACTCATGTAGGAACCACCATCCCAAGGGCAACTACTGGCAGCTTTTTCACATACCGGATTGGCCGAGCCCGAGACAAAGCTGCGCGGAGAGTGATGAGATCAGAGTGATCGGTAAAGGCGAGGGGTTTAAGCCACTCCGCCAAAACGGGATCCGCTTCTGAATATCAAAATCGTACAAAATTATAGTATTTATTGATTCGTCTGCACCAAGCGTTCTCGTCCTCTGATGCTGCCAAATTGTTTCCACTGACATTTGTTAGGAAACACCAATTCATCAATTTTCTTTAAGAGGAAATCTAAAAGTTCGGATATCTAAAGAAAATTAGAAATATGCAGAATACAACCGGTTTGTACACATTGTGTCTATTAAAGTTCATGTGAAAATGTATTATTCGGAAGGGTGTTCAGTTTAACTAGGAAAATTTAAAAATCTTTCAGTTATCATGCCCCAGTTTGTTAATGGAATGCCTGAATTGTTTAGCTAAAAGGTGTTGCAACTTCTAACTGAGCTAAAATAAAGTTCTCCTTTTTGAAGCCCATTCTTTTCATTCGTTTAGTAAGGTTGGAATCATAATTGTCTTAAATGCGCTGGATGCTGTTATTTTCTTTAGGTTTGAGATGCCAATCCAAACATTTGCTACACGAAGCCGAGTTGATGCTTTCTTATACTGCGTTGATTTGATCCACATTATAATAAATGTCTCTTGAAATTTCAATTTATATTGTAGATAAATAATTGTTTTTTTTTATATTTTACTTCAATTGCTGGTTTTACTTTCTTCTACATAGTTTACGACATATTATCGTAACTCTGGTAATACCAGATACAAGAAAGAGAACACAACTACATCCCTATATAACCACGTATAACTCCCTGCCTGATATTGAAACATCAAGATCGGCATAAGCTAACCACGACTGCAATCTGTACAATTTATTATGTATACTTCATTATACCCCAGATTAATATCACTTCAAACTTAGCGCATCGTGCCAAACAGTGTCAAAGGCCTTTCATGTTGAGAAAGGCAACATCGGAACGACTGTGGTAGTCCGAATTGCAGTTAAGGTTCATATGCCATTATTGGTTATTACACCGTGTATTGTTAGCATCGACTTCCAACGAGCACATCCGAAACTATGACTTGAAATTAAATTTAAGAAATAAAAATACCTAGTATTTTAATTACAAAAAATAATTGGACCGAGGATTGCAGATTTGTCTAAAGCGCTCGCCTTTACCTATCACTGCTATTTTACATCTGTCCCTGTGTGCGTTCTAGCCTCGGGCTCGGCCAGTCTGGGTATGTGAAAGTGCTTGCCAGAAGCTTCCCCTGAATCTATATATCTAACCGGGACTATATCCCCCCCCCCCCTCTACCAGTAATGCAATCCGGCAATTGTAACTTATATTGTGCTGAGAAATGGCGTTAAACCCAAAACAACAAGAACAACAACAAACATTTATATAATTAGTTAAAACTTAACAAAAATTGGAAAGGTTATCCAAATGTTTTTTCTTCTTTTATTAACCCATCTAAATATATAGTTGTAATGCTGAGCTTAATCTTCTGCTTGTTCTCATGTACATTTATAGGGGTTGTGATATACTTTTCACTGTCATTTTCTCATGAGGTTTGAGATTTTATAGTTTGTGGTTTTGTGGGTTTTACGTCATTTTTCAGTACATGATAGACTATTCTTGGTGGTCACTATATTTGGTGCAGGGGGAATCCGGAACAAACACCGTGGATCAGTGATTTGTAAAGGCGAGCACGTTAGACCGCTCGGACACCCGAAGCCCCTTTCAAGTTTTAGAAACTACGAAGATTAGATAGTTTGTTTAAGTGGCAATTAACCAAATATTTTAGCTATTTATAATAGTCATAATGTAATCTGGGAACTCTATTAGATTAGCATTAATTATCGCGTACTGTTTCTTTCGTGCTCATTGCAAATCGTATGGCCAAAGTGTATAATTTAATGACCTCGAAGGACGCATGAACTTAATGCTCTCTGGAAGAATAAAAGAAAGCGTGAGGTAGTTTATGAACTTTGACAGCCTTGATGTTTTGGTATAGGGAACGGTGTTTCAGTTCGTCTCATCATCAAGAGTTAATTCATTTGTGCTCACGTATTCGTCTCCGATAGTTGTACAGCAGTGGCAATAATGGTATTCGTCGATAACTATTGGTATCGGTTCTTGTTTTTTTATTGCATGTATATGGTATATACTCATATTTTAATATCGAGTTGAACAATTTTAAAATAGTTATAGTCAGATTAGGACCACCATATATAAGATGTTAATTTTAACAGAAATCATGATGAGGCGCTTGTCACTTCTTCATCGTTCAAAGTGCGTTGTATAATTGTTTCTCGGAATATTTTAGTGCTTATTGTTTGTCTATGTTAACCTTAGAATAATGTTTAAGACCAATAACAGTTCTCTCTGTTGAGATTTAAAAGTCTTTATCACACAAATCTTGATCTTTCCGGGTGTACAAGTGAGCAAATACATCTGTATAACCACCAGCTCCCACAATTGAGTCGGATTATGTTTTATCAGAATAAAAAATTTCAACACGCGGTTTGTGTTTGTTTGGTTTGCGTATTTTAATTAGATACTATAAAAGGCGTCAATCGCATTCAATCGGTTCTATAATTTTATTCACGGAATGGGTTTACTAGCTACCCGCTGAGAGTTCATAAATTCACGCTTTGCATTTACTACTGGTCATATGTTCGTGCTTAAAATCTCTTGGGTTGCCGTATTTGAACCAGATTATGCGAGGTTAACGTTCTATTTTGTGACATTTTTACGTTTCATTCATGTACGGCTATATTTGTGGATTAAAGTGCTTAACAGGCGGTGTGACACGTGCAACTTGTGGGAACTATTCCGATTTCTTTAAAGCCAGTCAGTTCATTTCGTGCCGACTATTAATGTCTCTTGGAAAACTTTCGTTAACCTTACGCGCCAATGATTTTTCATAATGACCGATAGCAGGATGATTGACTTTGTGCCGAGCGGAAGACCATGTAGTTTCGGTAAATGTCAGATTATATTAATCTACATTTGAGCTGAATAAAATAGAAGTAAGTAGTCCGATTTTGCAAAAATGTTAGCTCCAGGAATATTTCACAACATTTTATACTGGAAATAATGATGTTGTTAGCCAATATGTAATGGAGCATAGTCTGAAAATGATCATATGAATATTTTGGACCGATACAGTTTATCACTTTTATCCAGTTTCGAATCAAGAAATCTTTTAACTGTTTTACATTTACGGCCTTAACTGTAGAACAGTCTATCAAACGTGCATTCCTGTAATAATTACAAGTCCTCTTTCGAAAAATGCTCGTACATGTCATAAACGATCTCTTTAATTTCACCGTATTGTTTAATAGCATTCTCCGATAGTATGTAGGCAAAAAGAATGTATGAAGGTTGTTAGAAGACACCAGCAAGATTTGAACCAATAATAATGTGATTTATGTTTTCCAATAGTTAAATTCATTATTCAGAGCTGGACACCCCAATATAGTTTATTGTTTAAAACATGCGTTTGTAGGGAGTAAGTAATAAAAGCGATATGCAGCTTTCACATTTAATTTCAAATAAGAACGTGTCTTCCGTATGTAACGTTTCATTACCTTACCAACACGCATTTAATTCAACCAACAACAACGTAAAGGTGGAAAATAATATAATATAGTATGCAACAAGTTTAACATACCTCCAAATCATGACGTGAAATCCGTTAATGGAGAAAATAAATACTTGATTGATAAATAACCCGAGGAAAAAATGTTGAAAAAAGCTTACAATTACGGTACAGGGTATTACTGAATATTGGGTAAATCTGTCCCCTGATTAAATTATCTTATAACAAGTAAAGTATTTTAGCATGTGTAAATAAGTATGTATTTATTTATTGTAAGAGAAACCGAGGTTGACATTGCCAGGGTGTGAGAGGGAGACAAGCGCCCCACTCCTCAAGAAATGCCACATAAGGCTTGCTTTTCTCTAATCGCCTCTGTCAACTAAAATCCAGCTCCTGGTCTTCGCGATTGGCTTAGTTTCTAAGCCCGGTGGACCATGCTTCCAAAAACAGGAGAAGGGGTGAAAGCTGGGCACTGACGCCTTAAAACCAGTCGCTTCGGGTTGATGCGACTCGTAAACCTTGGATGGTAGATCATCTGGGAGAAGGTAAACTCCGATCCCAAGCCTACGCTGCCTTCCGGATATACCCACTCAGAGGGAAGGCTAAGTGAGTAAACTCCGACAGAAAATCCATAGACGAAGTCCCTAAGACGTTCTGACATTGACTTCAACGTCATTCGGGCAACTCCTGCGACGCCGTTGGTGGCAAGTTGTATCGGCATTCGTCGTTCCAATGGGTCTACTGGCTGCGTGGAGAGGGGAATATGCTTCATGGACAACAGCTTATTTTCCATACTACCCAGGCTTCGTAGCTCCACTGGAGAGGACACTCCTGTGGCATTGTAAGGCATCGGCACAACACGAGAATCAGCAATCTACCGGTTCTAAGCCACAGCTAGATTGGCGTAGAGCTTGGTGTCAGGGATTGTTTCCAACTGTGGGAGAGACCGCCATGTCTCAATGGACAGCTACCGCCCGCCTCAAGCTGGTCCGCCCCCAGACAGTAAGGTGTTGTCCCGCCATGGCCTGTCTGCTTCACTGGATGCATGGAGCTTAGAGAACCATCTCGACAAGCGGGCCACATACTCCGCACCAGGCAAGATTAAAAGAAGAAAGAATAAGACTACAGCTCTTTGTTTCGCAAGCTGGAACGTCTGGACCATCTGATCTGGACTCACCTCTGGTAGACTGCCGCAATTGACAAGCAACTCTCCCGACTGAACCTCGACATTGCCTGCCTTCAGGAGGCCCGACTGGCTAACAGCTGCACCATCAGTGAAGCCAACTACACCTTCTTTTAACAAGGAAAACCCTCGTACGAGCCTAGGCAGCACGGTGCTGGCTTCGCAGTAAATAACAATTTTGTCGCCTTCATATAGCCTCTTCATCGGGCACTGAGAGGATCCTTGCCCTCCGGCTGTCAAGATCCTCAGGTCAATCCAATACCTTTAGCGTGTACGACCCAACATTCTGCTCCACCTCAGAGGAGAAGCACCAGTTATATAGGCTCTGAATCAAGCAATATCCAGTATCCCCATCATGGAGGGCCTCTGCCTATTAGGAGTCTTCAGTGCTATAATGGGAGCTGCCTACTAGGGCGGGTCTACTGTCTCGGCTCTACCGGAAGAAGCAAGGTCAACGAGAACTGTCAGTGATTGCTGAAGTTGTGTTGCTCCCACAGCCTATCTAAGAACAACGCCTTCTTCAAATGCAAGGATATTCACCAGGTATCGAGGGGACACCGACGTTCCCGCCACTGGCACCAGCCAGACCTCGTGCTCACCAAGGCGTGTGGAACTGGCCAGTAATCTCATGACCCGCAGATACCACAACGCCGACTGCGACACGGCCACTCCCTCGTGGCCAGTAAGGTGCGAATAATACCCAAGAAGCTGAACCACGCCAAGAAGGGTCACCCAAGCATCAACACATGCTGTACAAGCAACCCAGGGAAGACACAGCAATCCTTCAGCGAGCGGCAGGAACCTCTTACCAAAGAGACACCTGATGACAAATCGACTCCATGTGGTCCAATCTTCGAGACGCTGTGTACAATTCAGTCATTCCTGCCTACGGGAAGAAGGAGCGCATAAACCCGGCTGGTATGACTGGTAGGAGATGGAGCCCATAACTAAGGCGAAGAAGAAAGCCATCCTGACCTACAAGGCTGCGCCTAACCCTATTACAATACAAGCCTTCGTGACTACTAACAGCAACTCTCAGCAGACCGCCCGCCACTGCGTCAACACCTACTGGCTAAACGTCTTCACCAGTATACATAGGGCCGCCGACACAAGGGATGCAAGAGGCATGGATGAGGGTATCAAGTAGGCGACAGGCCTCCCACACCTCCAAGATCGCCCCCGTCAATAGTCCAAGTCTGGCGAAGTCATCACAGACCAGGGGAAACAGCTCCAGCGCTGGGTTAAGCACCAATCTCGAGCTGTATGCAACCAAACACGCCTTCACCGACACCGCACTGGACGCTATCCCAGACCTACCAGTCATGGAGGAACAAGACACACGTCCCACCCTGGAAGAGCTCAAAAATTCCATCGACTGACTGGCCTATGGGAAGGCCACTGGGAGAGACGGTATCCAGCCTGAAGACCTCAACATCGGGAAACCACCATTGCTTCAGCCCCTGCACGAACTCCTCATCCTCTGCTGATGACAGTGACACTTTCCCCAGGGAATGCGAGACACCAACATCGTCACTTTCTACAAGAACAAAAGAGACCGTAGCGACTGTAACAACTACCTGGGTATGTTTTTCCTCGGCATCGTCGGAAAGGCTTTCGCTCATGTCGCCTTGGCGCGCTTGCAGACCCTAGCCTGTCGCGTTTACCCAGAGTCCCATTGTGATTTCAGAGCTGGCCGGTCAACTGTGGACATGATCTTCTCACTAGGTCAGCTGCAGGCAATGTTTTTTTAGCAACAGATGCCCCTCTACATCGCCTTCATAGACCTGACGAAGACGTTTGACATGGTCAACCGGAGCAGACTCTTCAGGCTCCTGTAGAAGATCGATTGCCCTGCAATCTGCTCGCTGTCGTCACGTCATTCCACGAGAACATAAACAGCACATGTGATTCAACGGCTCAACATCGGAGACCTTCCCAGTCAGCAGCGGAGTGAAACAAAGCTGCATCGATGCGCCTGAAGCTCTTTGCCATTTTTTTTCCATGCTCCTACAGCATGCCTTCAAGGACGGCAGTGATGGAGTGTACATCCACACCAGGCCTGACGGCAAGCTATTCAATATCACCTGATTGCGTGCTACGAATAAAGTCTCAGAGTTTCTCATCCATGAATCGCTCGTTGACGACGACGCAGCCTTGACATCATACACTGAAGATGGACTGCAGCAGCTGGTATGTCGCTTCTCCCTCGCCTGTTTGTATTGTCTGAATAAGACGAAAGTCATAGCACATGACGCAGACTCCCCTCCCACCATTGCCTTCGATGGGTATAACCATGATGTTGTTGATAACTTCACATACCTTGGATCCACCATCTTCAACTCGCTCTCCATTTATGCTGAGGTGAACGGCTGGATTGCCAAGGCAGAAGCAGTTATGGCCAGACTGAACCAGAGGGTCTCGAACAATCTCATCATCACTAAGACCAAACTGCGCGTCTACCAGTCCTCCGTGCTCAGCAGCAAGGCATGGACCATCTACGCGAGCCACAAGAGAAAACTCAACATCTTCCACCTGAGATGCCTGCTACGCATTCTGCGCATCTACTGGCAGGACAAAGTACCCAACACAGAGGTTCTGGAACGCGCAAGCATGAACAGCATGTCCTCTATTCTCAACGAGAGGCGCCTTCGCTGGCTCGGCCATGTCAATAGAATGGACCCAGGCCGAATTCTTAAGGACCTGCTATACGGCGAGCTAGAGGAAGGCACACGACTAACTGCACGCCACGTCTGCGTTAGAAAGAAGTCTTCAAAAAGGACATGAAGACGGTCAACATTAACGTTAACGACTGGGAGAGCTGTGCTGATGACCGCTCCGCCTGCCGTCTTGCTGTCAGATAGGGCGCTCAGAAAGCCGATGAAGCGAGAAACACAAACCTCGTTGCCAAGAGAGCCAGGAGGAAGGCAAAACAATGACAGCCTCAACAAACATCGACGTTCACCTGCAGCAAGTGCAACAAAGACTATCACTCTAGGGTCGGACTCTTCAGCCACTCGCGAAGGTGCAGATAAGACACCCAACCGGAAGCTACACCATCATCTCTCGAAGACGGACGAAAACTGACGACGATTTTAGCATAGGCAAATAAGAACAATGTATTTATCTTTTGCAAGAGAAGCCGGGCAGACAAAAGATTTAATAGATGGAAAATTACACGATCAGCTAAAATGAAAAAGAAAAACAAAACATGTCTAGCAAATTTAAAAATCCAACCTTAATATCGTCAGGCAAAACTGATCAAACAGTTGGCGCGATGCCTATAACTTTATAATGTTTTGCCAACGGATGGTTCTGTGTGTTACCTTTTCCATCACCATTAATAATTGTTCATTTTTCCGAAACATGTTTTGGTAAATTTGTTACTGATTCCTAAGATTGAACTGATCTTAGCAATTCTCACTTTAAACGCTTCTCTAACGATTAAATATACGTTGTTGATGTGTTTGTTAAACATTTACGATATTTTTTAAATGTCAAAACGTATATTTACCTTATCCATTTGCTATACATTATCTGTTCATTTAATGTACCTCATTTAGCTTCTCATTTGCTGTTATAGCCTTATCTAATTTTCATTAGTGGCATCAGCTAACTTCAGGTGTTCTGTTTGAGAACTGACTAGTTTTTCAGCGTTCATTTAACCTTTTCAATTGTATCTCTGTCCCCTTGTCGCTTATCTCTTTTTCCTTTTTCGCCACTCACAATATATAATCTACAATCTTCGAGTATTATTTTGTTGTATGCATCTATTATTGTTTCTCTTCATCTGCATGAGCATTAAATGTTTCATTTGTGACAGTTGCTTGGACATATGTACTCATTGGAATGTATATTGGCTGCTTTTGGTAAAAGATTGTTACTATTGCATAATTCAGTCTTGTTTCTTACTTTGATTGAGTATGTGTGGATTGTCATATTTCTTTTACAAATTAAACGATAACAATTCGCGTCATTCCTGTATGCTTTTATTGTTAAATTTAACTTGGAAACATCATTCGATCAGCAAATTTCCTCCAAAATCTTCCTATTACAATACTTAAACTCATATTTTGTATCGACTAAGTACATTTGTAAAGCATTTTCATAATAAACCCCAATGTTATTTGACTCTATGCGTTGCTTTATGTTCTTTAATGAATCATGTTTGTATCCTCAGATTAATTATCTATATCGTCAGAAGAGTCATTAAAATTAGATTAAATTCTTTTCCACTTTCTGGGCCTTTCTAACCGCTTAAATATTCCAAGGCAGCTCGATAAAGATAGGTCTCAGACGGCACTAATAGCAGTGAGAGAAAAGAGAATGCGTAGCATGGAAGAAGTTACAGAAATTACTCCGAGTAAATGAGAGATACAAGAAAATAACAAAAGGAAAACAGTTGAACCGTCTTGGATTTAAAAATATAAGGGAGAAAAAAACAAAGTAAAAGTTACCATGGTAGCAATTACACCTCTGATGAGTAACTTTGAATGAATTTCAGATTTAAAAGCTGATATAATTACTTCAAATGCCTGTATATATTTTACTTGATTTATAGCATTTATCATTACCCCTATCTGCGTTGAAACTAGCCTGATAACATTTAAACACATACTTAAATGTGATCAAGATCAACGTTTTCGAGGTTGTGTAGGACCAGATATCTATGATAAACATCAACAGATGGACCTTCAAGTATTTTTGAAATAGTATTTGATTTGCTGCTTTGATTCGATGCACTTAAAACTCCAGTCCCTGTCAACTTGGGTATCCCACGTTTGTAACAGTGTCATTTATTTACAAAATATTAATATTAGATTAATTAGTGTTCATTGATGAATTGAGTCAGATATTTGTATTGCTAACTGTAGCATTGCATGCTTTGTCGTCTCCAGTTTGTGCTGTACTTCTTATTACTCCCTCTTTCATTTCCTCTCTCTCTCTCTCATTTCCTTTTGTATTCGTCGCCTATGAAACATGTCATGGCATTATTCATTTGCATCTAATTATTTTATTTCAATGAATTTGCTACTACTCAAATTCTAATCACTTCTAGCTTCATCATAATTATAGGATAGTATATAGATATGGGACCGCTCCGGTAGCCTTAAGGTTAGTGCATCCGCCTTGGATGCGGTACAACGCGGGTTCGATCCCCGGCCGAGTGATACCGAAGACTTACAAAAATGGTACTAACAGCTACCTCGCTTGGTGCTCAGCATTAAGAGGTTAGTGTTAGGACTGGTCGGCCTGGAGTCAGGATAAGTTGATTGGGTGGGACATCATGCTTCATGTCTGTGGCATGATGCCCTTGTGCTAGACATCACTATCTGCTGTCACACTGCAGACATCGTAGCGATATGAATGAAAAATTGTTAAAGCTATGTTAAAAATCAAAATCACACACACACATATTTATTTATGCTAAATAATGTTTTTGAACATTTATCAGATAACATTGAAATCATGTTTGCATCCAACGTGTCGCAAGTAAATTGAAGATAACCAACACAAAACTGTTCAGATTGGCAACGTCACAAAACATGAAAGAGCCACTTAGAGATGAATTGGATAAACAATTTAGAAAACATTGAAAGGAATTTATAATATCAAAGCAGAGAAATGGCAAAAGAGCATGATACAAATTTTAACGCAAATAGCAAGTTCGTGTGAAAAGAACAAAACTGGATATCGCACTTCATATACTTCTTGAAGATGACTCTATTGTTGTCTAAGGCTTTGTATTGATATATGCAAAAATCAGAGATGGTTAAACTATATTGTACCTTAGAAATCATTTTCACTACTCCAGAATAAGAAATTAAATTGCAAACTCAAACAATATTTATGAATTTACTTTCCTCTGATTTCTGTAAACGTTTTACTACCTGTTAACTTGTCAATACTCATTATAACTTGCTTAACTGTAGAGAATATTTTTTTCTAATAAATTACATTAATCAAGACTTTTACAAGAAATGATGTCACTTCTTCATTACTTAGTTTTAAAACATTAATTATTTCAATGTTGTACTTTAAAAGATGGAAGACTTGAAACAAAAAATGCATTACTTCATATTTGACTTGATACTAGTGACAATTGTATTATGTCATAACTAGTTTTAACATAACATTTTTGCACACCTACTTTAAATCAATGTAAATTAATTATGTCAAATGACTACAGGCTATTAACAAGTAATCAGATTATATAATTGTCTGACCTGAATATAGTGTTTCAATAATTAAATTACTGGCAATAATAAACTAACTACGTTTCGCAAATAATTGAAATATTAGCTTGGGACTGGATCTCTAATATATAATAATATATATCAGATGCCTACTACTGGTGGTTTTCTGGGTGATTTTCAAATTGCCAAATGTATATTTGATGTATTATTTTCTATTCGCAGACACTACATATTAACTCTGGCTCTACACATGTAAAACAAATATATTTACATATCACAGTCAAGCAAAGTATTATATAATCTGTTATCTATTATAACAAATTATTATATGATCATTTTTCCCCGTTAACTTTACATGGTCAGAATTGTGCAGTATTACCCGATATTGAACCCGCGCGCGAATACACATATAGCATTCACGTGCATAATGGAACTACTTTCTATTGTAAACACACAATGGATTCAGACGCCAGCACTTTTGATTTGTAAGCAAATCATGTACACTCGCGTAAAAGGCGCTTTACGTTGTGGTTGTTTAAATTTGTTTCTGAATAAACTAAAACAGATGTTTCGTGGACTTCCACTGCTTTTGCACATTCCGTGTTGATACAATATTTCAAATTTAGGCTAGCTACAGTATATAACAGACGCAAGATAATGTCCTTATAAATAACATACAAGTGACAAGTCATATAATGTCTTCTTTAGCTGGTAAGAATGACAAAACAAAATATACTTGCAGTTTTACATCCTGAATTTCCTCAAAATGTACTTTCTTATTTCTGCAAATCCAAATTACATGAGCCATGTCATAGGTTCTCAATCTGGACTACACATTTCTTAAATCGTACTGTAATTTCGATGATAAATGCAATTACATCCTCCTTACTGCACTCAAAATAAAACAAGCATTAAATTCCATAGCTTCTTTTTGATAATTGCAATTCAAAGACTTCATATTTTCCCCACATTATGATTTCAAACATTCAAAGACAGAAACAGAAACACATCTGCAGATGTCGACACGCTTCTCCGTAGCTTCTTCAATCCCATGTATTTCAGGTGGAATTGTCACGTCCAAATCCAGTCCATAATCACGAAATTTCGTAAAATCGAGACAAATATAAAAATCTATTCATTCCAGATCAAATGGAAAAGTTGTTGCAATGCACATTCATTCACAATATTACTCCACATTTCAATTCTAACTAGACACGCTATTTCCTTTCGAATGTTATGTCGAGCGCGCGACTATGTTCAAATTTATCTGGGCGGAGTTATGTGTTCAGTAATAATGTTGATGTTGTGTAATAATAAATATGCGCTTATGTATTTAGTTTGGAATACGGCATACATTAATTTACATTGTTTCTTCTAGTTTATCTTGTTTATATAATTAAGCCTCAAATAGAATAAAAAATGAGCATATAATAAAAAGATTACTGCTTTTGTAAAGGAAAATATGAACTCGTTTTGTCGGATGGATATACTGCACTCCCAAGGTCGTGCAGTATTCCATCCAAAAAACTCGTTCATATTTTCCCATACAAATGCAGTAACCTATAATTGTAGAATACTTTGCTTCACTGTGATTTGAATTTGGGTGTTGTAGGTATGAATGTGATCACACTGTATGTGCAGTAAGGCACTATGCATACATTTCAAGTGTTAATAAATTAATTAATAATGGTAGTATTTATTGTTTTGCGTGCGTGCAGAGAGGTAACATTATTTATAAAATTCCATGGTCCTTAATCTTTTGCTTCTTATCATCATTATTCATGTTCATGTTTTTTTCTCCCTGTAACTTGTTGGTGTTGTTGTGAATAGTGTCAAATAGCATCATGTTGCCGATGATGATAATAATAGTTATCATTATTATTATTATTAGTATTAGTATTAGTATCTGCTACATGAATAAATAAATAATTGGCAGTTCATTCATACTATATACAAACGTTCAATGTATAGAATTAGTGTTTTCTAAGAGAGAGAGAGAGAGAGAGAGAGAGAGCGGCTTTCCATTTTTGCAAGCATCTCTCAAAAATTAAGCTTCATGAATTTTACTTTCTAAAACAAATGGTAATCAAATGGGACAATCACGAAGATGAAATATGGTTTTCCGTGATTGTAACCAAATTTGGTATCGATACCTTAACGGCGTTTATTTGTTTACAGTTTTTACACTGGTTTACGAACCTCCAAATATGCACATACCATATTGGAACATATACTAGAACACGGAACTACAGTGGCGGCCTCTTTCTCAAACATTTAGAGACTATTTCTGCGACTTGTGAGGATGTGGGATTTTATTCTGAGAAGATTTTTTTAGAAGAGCTGCTTCAGTTTATTAAAATAGTTAACAATGTTGTTTTATATATTAGTGTACGCATTTAGCATATGGAGGCGGAGCCTAGCCATTTGATACCATCCTACCCAAAATGGGTTTCTATACAGAAGTGATGTAACAAGTTTCAAAAGCCATACAGACCAAATGTGAAGATTGTTCCCTCATATTGAAGCAAATCACTGTAAGAGAATCCTTAGACTGAAAAGCATGCTTTTCTGTGTAGCGGCCTGAATTTCTAGATCTTCCCTTAACATTTACATTGGATATGATCCTGCTCATGTGATTTTCAGTTTTGTGTGTTCTACCAAATTTGCATGTTACTACCATGAATTAGATCTCACGTAAGAATCTTGTATGCACAAATGTAGTCGATTTTCGTGTGAGAGCTGTGATTGTGAATTGGTATTTAGTATTTGTAAGGTTACTGTAAAAGTACTTAGGGTACTATCTTTTTAATCTGTTTGACAAATCTGATATTTTAAGCAAAGTTTAAACCACCTTTGCAATCTGCACAGCTTGATTGTACGTTCCATGAAAAAGTTTTATCAGTTTACCATTTATGTTTGTAAATGCAAAAAGAAAAAGCAACATAATTTTATAAGAAGTTCTTATCTTTCTTAAGACAGTTTCAAAATATTTTACTTGAAAGAAGGCTATTTCATAAGATGGGTATTTTTGTAAACAAATGTATGTCGTAGTTGAACTTTGTTCCATGTATTATAGCTTTACTATATTAGCTCTAATGTAACAAAAACAAGTATTTTTGGATGGTCGTTTTCTCAGCAATGAGCCAGCTGGCACTAAATATAGTACCTTCTTCAAGCTTATTTTGTACTTTATTATGGCTTTTTGAAGTTTTTACATTTTTAGGCTAGTGCCAGCTTGCGATAATTTTCTGTAAGCTAGCACTATATTTTGTGTGTGCTTTGCGCTCGCTTGTAATAAAGAACCATGCAAGCTTGATAGTTTATTCAGTGCAGATTTGCACATAGTTGTCGCACGCTTGCACCAAGAGATTGGGATTTCGGTTTAGGTAATACAGAATGACAATTAAAAGATAAAACTTTCATACATTATAAATATCCATTCATCAATTCTTAATAAACTGATAACTAATTTGCTTTTGATTATCATTATCCATACTGCTGCTGCTACTGCTATAGATTTAAAATCTTTGTATAGTTTGTAAGGAAGATTTAAGAAAACAATGTATGTTAATAATTAAATAGTATTAATATTATTTTATAGTTTAACGTAGTTTTATATTCACAATAAACTTAAAACATGACCGTCACCCATAGTTAGTATAATATGAATATCAACAATACAAAATGGAATTCGCCAACCCGAAGTGACGTTTTTGACCACAATCTCTCCCATCCACAGTCCATATTTTGTGTACAAAATTGTCAATATTTCCTTCCCCCTTTCAAAACCACACATGCACGCCATTGAAAGAAGACATTGAAATAATATATCAGTAAATAACACTCTATAACTTACAAATAGACAAAAGATAGCTGTCTAAACATATTGTTTAAAATGGCCATTAGCTTAAAGTAGAAATTACAATCATGGATAAATGTGAAGCGCACAGTATAAATATACAAATCAAATTCAATATTACTATTCAGCGGTGAGACTTATAAACAGAGGGGTATCGTACAACATCGTGTCGAATAAACAACACAAAAATTAACAGATTTTGAAAATGACTTTTATAAAGAGGAAATGAAAGAACATGTAATATGATGTAAATTATAAACGTACTCTCCACTAACACACTTCTAACAGACTGCAAATAAACAGGACCTTTGTGGTAAGCAATTACTATTCCCAAGTGGAGAATTTGGGTCATTAAAGCGCACTATGTGGTGTAATGCTTTATTAATGGAAGAAAAATACCAAATACACTCGCCGCTGCGGAAAGTAAATTAAACAGAAACCAATATATTTTGATAGGTAGTGATGCAATCAGGTTAGAACGGTGAGCCTAAAATAATTAATTTATATTTCAAGTTCATCATTTATGTATAAATATTTGAGGCAGTTCTTGAGGGAATAAATTAAGGAAAAGTATGCAAATTTCATCTCTTACGGGAAGAGGACCATAAAGAAGTCATAATATTGAAGAATAGTTTTAAGCCCACCAGAACCTGTTGAAACTTATTCTTCCTATACTCATACCATCAGTTAAGTGCGATCACTTCTACCACAGTCAAGAATGTTAAGTTTGATCAATTGTTCAACAAACAATGACTTGTTGGAGGGCGGGTATACTCAGATATCAACTTTAAATAAATACAAGTAAAATTCATGATTGTGGACATGTATATGATACCGCGAGTCAAAGGTAATGACTCCACTGTTTACCTACAATTTCTTGAAATGTGATAGGGGTTTAAACAATCAATCTACTAGTTCTGCACGTCGCCACATATCACTATATAGACTTCGCATCAGACCAAATTTGGAAATATGATTTTGTGTCTGATTCAAGACTATGATGACCCCTTTTAGGTATCAATATATCATTTATCAGCGCAAATAAAGCAGAGGTGACACAAATCGCAGGGAGCTCTTAAGATTTTACGAAACTTTATCAGATACATTTTCATGCAATCCATAAATGTGATAAATTAAAAGCAGATTAAGACTTTCTGGGTGAGAGTGCCGTTTTAGGTTTTATCTTTGTTATCAAGGTACAAAATTAGCTTTACTTTTCTGATGGCGATGGAGACATTAGCATCTCAGGTATGTACCTTATATTTATTTTTCTGTTTTTCTCTTAGTTCAATAACATCGTTATTTGTTCATGTTTATTTCCGAATTCCATGTTTTTGTGTTCTCGAAAACAAGGGTTTATGTTCTGTATTATATAATCTGTGTATTTTTATATAATTACTTTTGTGGGCATCGATTCGTCATTGTAGGGAACTAGTGATTTTTATTTCATTTGTTGAAATTTATTTTAGCAAACAAAGGTGAATCAGAAATGAAATGAGATTGGAAGCCTGTAAAATGTGAGCTTTGGCAAAACTATTCACTCCAAAAGGTACACTTGTGTAGTTACGTTTGTCTATGCAATAACAGTCTCGTGTAAATCGTGAGAAAGTCCCGAACACGTTCGTGTAGGAATTCACAAATAGGGCTTTTACATCTACCTGCAGATGTGTAAAATATTTATTGGTGTTTAGACGTGATAGTATTCCAAATACTTGTTTGCATATGCCTTAGCAGCACATTGTAGGCATTTAGCTAAATCAATGCAATCAGTCGCCAGACATCTCCGATTTAACTAACGGATTATAAATCACGTTTATTTGACAATATTAATGCTCTCGTTGACTAGCAAAATTGCTATCATATATAATGATTGAACCATTTTGATGATGGTTCTTCGTTCGTTATCAGCGTGTGAATGCCTTGAGTTGCTGTTAATATTGTTTTCCGTACCAAAAGTACCAATAACTTTGGGCGCTCACACTGCCAAAACCAATATACTACCAACACTTTTGACCTGCTATTTCCTACAGTTTAACTAACAGCAAAGCCTTCCTCGTTCAGCTACTGTGGATAGACACTACTCTCTTAGAAACCCATTGTCTTGATTGTCGTGAATGTTTCTCATAAATTTTGAAATTTGTATAAAAGTAAAGTGGTTCGATTCAGGTACTGTTCATACTGTATGACCAATCTAAGCTGCACTATACAGAAATTATGTAAAAACATTATTTACTTCTTCATATAAGTAACAAACCATGTAACAAGTAATTCATGTTTCATTATGAAATTATATATGGAAACAAAGTGTTATTTTCATAAATATATTCAATGCATTGTATTATCGACCCTGTACTTGACAACACAGCTTATACGCGTAAGACTTAGAGGAGCAAGAAAAATATCAATGGTACTGAAATTTGTATGGCTAATCCAATCATTGAATACAGACAGATAGTGTTTATATGTTATACCTTGTTTGAAACATAATTTGTTACGTTCTTAGAAATGCAGTCGAATTATTTGGAATAAATATACAAGAATCATGCGATTGCGTATACAATTTTACAATATATGTACGTAATACTTATGTTATATTAACAATAGTTTGGAACATTAATGTAGCGAATATAGTATTTAAATGCAATAGTGACATAACAATGGAAAATATATATATATATGATACTAAGATACACATGTTTCTTATTGTTCCTTTTCTCCCTTATAAGCATGCATGCTCCGTAAGCCAGGAATTTTTTTCTCGAAAGAATATATGTGACCCAAAGTTTCGAAGTACTAAAACAATTCCCTTAACATTCGACCTACTTGATTAATTAAAATGATACATATATCCTTATTATGACACAAAATCTATGCTGTATAAGTTTAATTAACATATGTAAAATCAAATCGCATTCTCTGTCATGTCTACATTGTTTCGTACCTGTAATATTCTCGCTGCTGCAAGCCGAACAAACTTCGTAAGATCTATTCATCCGTAGACTGCAGAACATGGCATGACACTCAGCCAACCTATTTAATAATTATTAATAATAATGTATCCTTTTACATAAATTAAATTTCAAAATTACATCTGCACATTAAGTAAAATGATTCATTTTTGAATTTATACAAACAAACAAATTTGCGTGTGTTAACATTTGAATACGAATTATGGTGTATACACTGACTAGAGTTTATGAGAAAATACTATGTGTGTGTGTGTGTAATGGAAGCAAATAGTTCAGAAACGATGTTTTAATTTTGTGAAATAAACCTGGCAACGTTATAAGGACACAAAGGTATATATTACAGATTTGATAGAGATAATACGGGAAGAGGGTTGTAAAAGTTAGAACTAACTGGCACCAAAATAAAGTTCAGTAAACTAATTATTGTGATTTTGAAAGCCCTCAGGTTGGTTTGAGTTTGAGACCCTGATTTAAACCATTTCTGTAATATGCGCCATTAGTAGAGGAAGCTCGTCGTCAATGTTATTTAAAGCACGTTGTCAGCAAACATAATTCTCGATATTATTACATACACGCAGTCAAGAATTGTTCCATTTTGTTTTCATTTGTCAGTGTTCCCTTGTACGTTTCAATTAATTTTGTCATTGCTAATGTTTTATCATCATATTGTTTAGAATTAGATACAATGAACAAAGTGTTACTCCCTGTACATTTGATCCCATTATCTATTATTCACCTGATCATAGCTACTGTTAAACCAATTTATTGTTCTAGAAACTGCAAAATAGAATCTATGCTTTTGCAAGCGCAAGTTCTTGTATTTATGATTAACATTTTTAATGTTGTTGCCAATTTTTATTTTTCACCCTGACGAAAGAGGTCTTTCTGTGTGTTTTAGTCCAGTCAATAACATATCCTAATAGTAGGCACATGTTGCTTTTCGTTTTTAAAGTTCAGACACATATTCTTTGTAATGTTTGTTCATTGTTTATCCCTTCAACCATTGCTAAAACTAAGCAAAGTATTGAAAAGCGTGAAACAAGAATATACTGTAAATCTTGTTTCCATATTAATGTAATTATTTTTTTATTTAAAGTAGATTTCCAGATTTAAACAACATATTGGCCTTTTCATCTATGTGAGAAACTTGTATTCAGCAAAAACGTGTACTAGCATAGCTACACCTGTAATTGTTAACTAATGTTTTATTTGTTATTGTCAACTAAAAGTTTTGGTGTTATGTCAGTTATAATAATATCCACTTCTTCCGGTATGTGATTCTAATTTGTAAGAATGTGAAAGTACATTCTGTAAATACACATCTAAATTAATACATTCTAGAATGCGTATGGCCTGCCTAGATATAATCTGAAAAAAGTACAGTAATAGACATCCGATGATTAGATACACGTTCATACAATATTTTTTTTTTTGTTTTTCTATATATCCTTTTACAGTGTTCTAATTCTATCAACCAGTGCAATAGGACTTATTCTTCCGTTTTGAATTAAATGTCTAATGTCTCTATATCATGACGGTCTAAAATACCTTAATACGTTAGCTTTCGTAGCTATTTCAGTTTTGAATTAATCTGTACTTTTCGTAAAGGCTATTGGCATTATCTTCATAATTTTGTGCATATTGTCATCGGTACATTTCCATCATACCGACGTTTGTGTACATTTCTTGATCAAGATGTAGTTTATGCATTTTTATTTCTTCATTTAAATTAATTTTGTTTTTACATTACATTTTACATTAATATCCAACTCTATATTGCCGTTCTGGTCAGTAATTAATCTTTGTGCCAAACTTGTAATTATCATTTTAATTTCTTCATCGTTTCTGTTGGATGGCATGCTTCAAACAGTTTAGTAAATGTTCTGGTTGAGATTGCAAATAATCATAGTTTTCTGGAGATGTTTTAAAACGTTTCCCAAAGCCTCAATGCTTATTCCTTCCTTGATTGGATGCTTTTTGTTGTTTTTTGGATGCCAGCTGCACTATCTTCTCGATATGGTTATGTTTGCTTAATATTGAATAAATTGCTAAACTGTTGTCTGAACAGTTGATTTGCATATACAATCATGTTTGTGTTATAAGTAATTTGCTTTGGTAGTTCGGAGATTTAAATAGCCTCTTCAATACCACTATGTTCCATTGCAATTCGTTTATAGTCAACGGTTTTACCTGTTACAACTCTACGGTCTTAAAGTAATCGCTAGAAGCAAAACCATTATCATTTTTAAAACATAAAGTAAATTGAAAATGTAAGATGAAATAACATTATAGTGAATTAAATCCCCAAAGTAGACACATGCATACATACATACAGCATCCATCCATCCATCTTCCGATCCACCCACGCACGCACGCACGCACGCAAGCACGCACGCACACACACACACACACACATACATACATACATACATACATACATACATACATACAGACGCACTCATCTACATTATGGTTAACTTGGATGCATACCACAGACCACAATTTGTTAAAATCATTTCAAGGGTTTGATCCTTGTGGCATTGCTTGCATTTCCAATTTGTCATTACAGTCATCGTTTCCTGGTCTTGGAAATGATTCTGTTTTGGTGACACTGGCCACTTTTCTATAGTATTATCTTGTTTTGTCACAGTTGACCTCTAGTTACATTGACTTGGTTCAATACTATCATTCTCTTGCAAAACTTATTAAGGTGTTTTAGAACAATCATATTTGTGACAATTCGTCCTCTGAGGATGCTGTATCACATGTGTAGAATTTACGATATAAACAGCATTGTAGATTGTATGTGTTCGTGTTGTAACATGTTTAAACAGGTACTCATATTAAGGTAGCAACAGGTTTAATTCACTCTTTTCTTGTGGCTTCAAATGTGAAGGTTTCTGGACCAGATTGTATAATATTTCAAACATTCGAAGATTGGCTAAATCAAAGTCACTGCAGTACATCGCTTTAATATTCACTGTCTGTGATAATTAAAACTAAATTGATTACATAATTCAAATGGCTGTCGATATCAATATACTCTTCAAATATATATGTGACAATAATTTTCGTTTCTGCTTCACTAGAGTATAGCTGATATAATTTAAGTCACGTTTTTCGTTTCAACTTTCTAGGGACCATAATACCTAGCCTTAAGAGGACTTTGTTGCATGGGCCAGAGAGCCAGCACTCTATCACAAGGCTGAACAATCCTATCTTTGATATTTCTGTAATAACTTAACTTCATCTTTCATTGTGTATACTGAAGATTAGTTCTTGATACTTCACTAGCCTTTGATAACTTGTTCTTATTAATCAGGAAGACTAACCCCTGAATCATCTGTTGAAATAAGTTTCCTTTTAACAACTGCAAGCTAGTGCTTGAAACCTAAAACCTAACGAGTCTTTGACTGATTACCTAACAGCAAAAAACACCTAAGGAACACCCTCGTCCGAATCTGGTCCTGGATCAAAGTAATGTGACCGATTCATTTTCTTCAAAGTCTGCTGAAATCTTTCCAACGGTCTGTGACTTACATGTGATAGGCAGATGATTTAAATTGGTGGATGCCTAAAGTTTGCATAACCTGTTGGAAACGTACAGACCTAATATTTTACACATGGTTAGATTGAACATAACTGGGAGGCCAAAAGGAGCAAAAGGAATTTTATCAGATTTTAGTATAGTTTTTGTTTTAATATTCCTCAATGAAATTGCCTGTAGAAATTTTGTGGATGCGCACATTATGGTCAACAAGAATTTTTCTTTAAAAGGCGGTAATAAACTAATATTTCTTCAAAACATCAACAACTGAACGTTATGGGATGGGGCTTTGTGCTTGTCAGTTCTATTTATTTTAATTCCAATTGTATTTCCCATTCCTCTTTTTGCATTTGTATTTCTCTTTCTTCTTTCTGCATTTGCATGTTCATTCCTATTTCATCTTTCTCTATTTGATTTTGCATTTCCCTGTCGTCCCGTTCCCGTTCTACTTGCTTTGTTTGGATGTATTAATCTTTCTGATATTAGGCTTCCATCATTGCTACATGAAGCTGAAATGTTTGTTTAACTATACCTCGATTTGTTTTTGTTTCAATTTCAATTATTTTAATATATTATGATAGTCAGTTAGACACTTACTAAACAAAAACAAATAATCTTATATAAATATTTGGGTTTCCACCAAAAATATGGTTTCAAAACATTTTTTTAATTTCTTTTTTACCAAAGATGATTGTACATCCGAAGTAGAATATAGGCAGGCAAGCGCCAGAAACCCATGCTTTTTCTAAAGAGCTCAGGTCGCATTAGAACCAAAGTTCTCCATTATTGGTGACATTGTGAAACCTTATTGGTTTCAATAGAGATTTCTCAACTATATTAAATGAAAATAGTAGGAACTAATATATTGTAGAAACAGATAAATTTAAATTTCAAACACAAATTTCATTTCTCTTAATATATTTCAGAAATTATTATCCGGTACAATTCCCCAAAATATGTTAAGACTATGGTCTAAACTTGAGTAACAGATAGATGCAAAACCATTCAGCTTTTCAATACCTTAACAAATAAATTATCTACGTTATCAAATGAAAATTGTAAAGAAACGAACATTAATTAAATCCAAAGTAGCCCTAAAGGTTCTCTCACAATTCCAAACGCTTAGAATGTAGCAAACGAATTCCGGGTCCTGAAAGTGCGGTTGTACCAATATCATCAAATGTGCTAAAGTACCAACAGTCGTGACGTACCATAGCGGCAGGGTCCAGAATATCATTCATTGAATTCACAATAATCCAAACAGGTTGTGTTTGCACAGACCGTCATATGAGCAGTTTATAGCTCCAATAAATAATTGATTCTTCTTAAATTACATCTTAACACAACATTAAATACACCTGCGCACTGATATTAGCACAGCACTGTAAAAGGAAATAAGAATGAATCAACTGTTCCCATCTTTTCCATTATAAACAGCCCCACGATTCTAAGGCACTTTAGCACCCACGTAGCTTATGTCGCAACACCAGCCACCTGACTTAATCATCTAATGGAAAATTTACCCAAACTGTACATAGATTCATTTAATACAACTGAAACCCTGATAAACAACCGACTTATAGCACATTCTTTACAAACTGAATGCAATATCGTGGACCAAAAGTTAAACACCCAATGCAGATAGTCATGATATTTGTAACAGTGTTTCGCGCGCCAGATATATATATATATATATATATATATATATATATATATATATATATATGGATGTTTGGCGCTAGAACTCTATTTAGGCAAAAAACTTTTATTATCCCCGTTAATTGCAATGTTTCTGGCTATATATTTTTATGTCAGCGGCGAAATATATATTTATAATTACAGTATTGAAAATGCCATGAATTTAACTATTCCCAATTGTGTTTGACTATTGAATAATGATAGAACAGAGTTGAACAGTAGGAAAACAATGCCAAATGCGTAAATGATTGGTCGCCACAATTTCGTTCTTGAGGCTGCTCCTGTGGCTTAAGAGGTTAAAGGGTCCGCCTCGGATGCTGGATTTGTGGGCTAGAACCCCGGCCGAGTCATACCAAATGCTTATATAAATGGTACTAACAACTGAATCGCTTGGCGCTCAGAATTAAAAGGTTAGTGTTAGGACTGGTCGGCCTGGTTTCAAGGTAATGTGACTGTTTTGGATATCATGCTACATGTCTAAGGCATGATGCCCCAGTGCTAGACATTGCTACAAACTGCCACACTGCAAACGTCGAATCGATATGGCTGATAAATTGTAAAAGTTACGTTAAAAATCCAAATCTCAAACACAGACTTACATTATTAAAGGATTTGCTTTTTTCTGATTCCTTACTTTTATATTTGTGTATGCAATAATAATAATAATAATAATAATAACAATAATAATAAAAATAACAATAATATAAGTAAATAATAATAATAATAATAATAATAATAATAAGTAATAGTGTTTAATCTCATCCTGCAGCTTTGCCTATAATATCTTCATATCTCTGGTTGAACACTCCAATACATGTAATTTCATCATTTACTCCATTAGTAGACCACACAAAACCTCAGCACGATTTTTAAGGATGGAGTATATCTGCGAGTCAAAGAGACGAAGCAATACAGTTACGGGTAACTTGCCAATTTTTAAAAGACTTTGCTTAAAAGCATGGATAGCCTTCAGCGGTTGGGATAATACAGTTTTCAGGAATGTAGCTTTCTCAAAGTTTACAAGTGGTACTATGACCAAACAAAGGCAAAGACAATCATCGTATAATTATCTAGGATACTTATAGTCTTCAAACATTTCCGGTCTGTAAAACTAAACATTTCCGGAAAATATTCATACCAAGTTATTGCGCTGTGCACCAGCGCTCGGATTCTTTACAAGGCTCCAAACAGTTGTGTATTGGTTGAGTATAATACAGATGAAAAGCTTTTTTTTTTTTTGGTTTTAAGTCGTATTGCTATTGAATGCTTCTTGGAAGAGATTTATACATTTGTTTAAAGAATATATAATGTTCAATGGCTTCAACTGTGCGTTTTAATCTGAACTGCTTTAGATATCTTAAGGTTTTGCTTTTACTACTACTACTACTACCTACTCTACTACTAATACTACTACTAACACTACGACTACTACTACTACAACTACTACTACTACTAATAATAATAATAATAATAATAATAAGAAGAAGAAGAAGAAGAAGAAGAAGAAGAATATAGTTTAGCGCTTAATATTTAGAAGCTCTAAGCGCTTTACAATAATAGTTAACACGTCAATAAAAATGCTTAAACAAGATTCCAAAAATGGAATATCGTGAAATAGCGAACAAAGACTTGCTGAAAATAATTAAGTAACAAATCATTGTTAAGTCTTCAAGCTGTTCTTGGGGTTAAAATATTTGCGTTTACAGAGACATATTGATTGTGTTTAAGTTCAAGAGGCGATTCATTCCATGTAGATGGGCCCTGTCATCCAAAAATGCATACAACACCGATGATGATTTTTTCAAACCTCTGATGTTTAAACATGTTGTGGCTTACGTGAAAGCAGTGCTTTGCTGCAGCGTTTAATTCCAAATACAATTATGAACATGACCTCAATGATCGCATTAACGTCAGCGAAACCAGAATTACCCGAGGTTGTACCGATGTATCCTTGCGTAAGAATCCATAGAGTACGTGGAAGATTATTGCAGTTGGCCTAATGTCTGATTATTGTCGTTTGGGGGTCTCAACGTGAATAACTCTTTCGTGTTCTTACTGTAGTGGAAATATTATGGAAACCGCTTAAATGGCATTTTCCTGGGATTGTTAACAGATGAGGGATCGACTATGGCAATTAGTGACTCTGCAGTTAAAGGTTCCAACAGAAGCTCCACTTGCATCTACGGAAATAATGCCCAAGCAGGTCTATAACATCGCCAATAAAGCTACTAACGACCTTTGGCACACGCCAGTGCTGATTCAATGCTTGTAAATCAAGGGATCGGAAGCGGATTACGATTGTGCTAAATGAATTAGACGAAAATGATAATCAATAGAGTTTCAACATGTCCGATTCACAGCTGCATCCGGTATTGTGTTCGGCATTGATATCCATGTGTTGGAAGAAAGAAACGTCCTTGATTGTACGTATAATACGTACCCGACTTGTGAGCATAAGAAAAAGGCCGAGCATAATTGCAAGTGCAGGACAAATTTCGTTACTTTCTTCCTTGTGAGGCCCTCATGGAATTCACAATAAGTATTTTACGTAACGACAACGATAATGTTGACATTGCAACAATGATTGTTATCGGATTAACTGGATGCCACGAACATTATGCAAGATCAGTTGGCTCGTTTATGATGTTCAACAAGGATGTAAACAGTTATGTAGCTGACAGCCAACAGACATTTCTAGAACCTACCCACGCTGACTTCGTTGAGTCACACCTCGTTGGTATGCCTGACTAACCAGAAGTTAGCAGCGTCACCATCAGTAAAAATTACAAACTGGGATTCGCGCCGCGTTAGGCTCGACTTGGTCGTCGTTCATTGGTTTTTTTTTTTTTCTGTCCGACTCCTTTTAGTCATATTTGGGTTTTTGGAGATGTTCGCTGGGATACCTTCGGGGCCAAAACAAAGTGTCGTATTACACCGAAAAGGCAACAAAATCCAGTATGGTGACGAAGTAGCTGTTGATAAAATTGGCTTTTCAAAACCGACATTGTTGACTGCCTTTGATAATCAATGTGTTGATCACATAATCCGTTTATTGTCGTTTATTCGGTCTGGAATCACGTCAGCGATGTCGTTTCAAATGCTCAGCACATACCCGAAACAACAAACTGTTCAGAAGTTTTCATGGCAAATTAGTACCCAACAATGTATCAGCTCACCAAAACACGCGTTTATGGAGTTTCAAAATATGGACCGGGCAAATGGCAGACATAACACTAGTAGGATGCTATTTTACTTTCAGGAGTGTCTGAAGTTTCTCTACGTTTAATCGGGAACTCTTGCGAGAAATTTAGCTTTACTTCTTAATCAACTAAGTTCTTATCTCAAGCTGTTGTCGTACGTGCATCCGCATTAAATGAACGACACGTGTCTGGTGATGTCTAAAAAGCCTTAACAACACTGTAACCGGTTTATTACTTTTCGTTTAGCAGTCCGAGGTTCACATTTACTGTAAATCATGTGTAGCTGATGTTCCCGCAGACGATTTCAGCTGAACTGCCGTGATATTGTAGGACAATGTTTGATTATTGCAGGGCTCGGAGGCCGAATAAGATTCACTTACACGTCTGTGGGAAACTTATATTTATCACAAACTTGTAATAACTTTTCACAGACAAGTTATTGAACAGTACAAAACAAAAGTAGTTAATATTAGCCTTATGCAAAATCGACCGTAATTTGGTAATGCTTTGCGGCACATGTATACATGAAAGAAGGGTAATCAGACACTCGTGTACAATAACATATAATTTCGACGAGGGCCGGATAGAAATTGAATGATGGAACCACCCTGGTATAGCAATACCAAGTTGAGGTAAACATTGAGTCAGCGCATTGGAACGAGAAAATTCCCGATCCCTGACTACGCCGACGGCATGAAGCTATCAAATGGAAAATAAATCAGGTTTTGTAAACTTCAACAGAGAGTTTTAACTCAAGGTTTACCGAGTGATAAATTGAAAAGAACTTATATTATTGTGACTTAAATCCAAACTAGTCCTAACATTGTATCACTATTCCAAATAAATATTGCTTATTTAAATTTAGGTTGTGTCCCAAATAAGCTCGACCACTGAATATGTTGATGTGTCTGTAGTCTCGAATGTGCTAATGTGCCAGTGGCCTAACATGCGGCGATGGGATAACAGTCTTTTGATGCACCACAATAATATAATCCGAAATGGCCTTCTCTGCAATCATTATAATTCCAAATTAATGTGTTAGTCCAAGAAAATTACTGAGCACATTGTGATAACCATTCCAATGAATACTAATTTGAAAACTCAAATATATCTAAGTTTAAAAAATGAACACAACACTTAGCAATAATGAGTAATAATAAGGTGAACAGCTTTATATACCCCCTCCACTTCACCCCGGTTGCAATTACTTTTTTCTGGAAATGCTCTGATCATCATATGAAACAATTCTTTCTCGAACCTTCGAAAGTAAGAATCTAGACTGTATCTATGACGCAAAACGAAGTAAGCTTGTTTATTGTGACCACATATATTTATATATACTATAGAATTCACAGGTACTCTCAAAATCGTAGACTGGATTCTATGTCCCGCACAAAAAGTATTTACAGCAAATAAAATATTTAGCTATATGCAAATCATCACAATTTACCGTCTTGAACACACAAAAGATATACATAATCACGTCAAGTAGATAAATCATTTTAATATTAAATTGGGAGAGAGAGAGAGAGAGAGAGAGAGAGAGAATGGGGTGATGGCGAACAAGCTAATGTTTGGCGAGACAGCTTTATTTTAATATTTTGCCTGCGTTTATCAAATAAAACTTAAAGGCTTAAATGATGCCTGAATGCACTACTACTATTGTTGGTATGCATGAACTTGAAATATAACCTAATTTTCACCTACGAAATCTTTGACAAGCACTTTGTACTACCATATATAAGTTTTTAGGTAGAGCAAAGGTGGATATATGGCTCACACATGTTCAAACATATGCAGATCCAGAAATTACCTCGTCTCATATAGTTGCATTTACAAGGTATTTATAAGCATTTGGTATGACTCGGCCGTGGTCCGAGCCCACAAATCCAGCATCCGAGGCGGACCCTCTAACCTCTTAAGCCACAGGAGCAGCCTCAAGAACGAAAATGTGGCGACCAATCATTTACGCATTTGGCATTGTTTTCCTACTGTTCAACTCTGTTCTATCATTATTCAATAGCCAAACACAATTGGAAATAGTTAAACTCATGGATGTCATCACGGATGTGTCTGCACTTATAAATATAGGTCTTATAATTATCATACATAAATTTAACGTTCTTGAATTATCTTTTTAATAGCGTGGTGTTCGGATAATTAGCATCGCCACTGTGTGTACTCATACAAGAACATTGTAGATAGGGCAGCTCTGTATCTTTGACACAACGTTCTAGTGCGAGTGGTGAAGTGAAACTTACATGTACACTCACACATACATACTGTGCTGGTGATCCTGAAAGAAAGTCAAGGTAATATATCTTACCTGGTCTTATAGCTATAGATACCCGCGTTGGGGATAGGTGTGTACATTTGGACAGAGTGGGTTGAGGTGTATGGAGTCCTCTTGTCCCTTTATTTTGTAAGTGGAGGGTATTTACGCGAAATCGGACTACGAGCCGCGGCTCGTTTTTCTGGCGCACCCAAGTCTTCAGATCCAAATTTCGCAACCAGAGGTCATTTCCTGAGTGAACATGTCAGGGCTGGCGGCATCGGCGTCTAATAACCGCACATCACCACTCCGTCCCTCCCATCCCTGTCCCCGGGCGTCACGTTATGCACCATCCCAACTCCATTTAATTTGATATCGGGTCAAAGGACGACGTTTGTCTAATTATTCTGACAAAGTTATGACATCATACTTGTTGATACTAAACTCAACCATTTTCATTTGTTTTATATGTTTATTATGCATTATTTTTAATATTAGTAAGGACACGTTTACCACATATCATGCAGAGACAATGGAAGCTAATTACAGTCATGTTGTTAATACAATGAAATGTTTATAGCATGTAACCATTCCGCATATATCAATTAAAATAATCATAAAACGATGTAAAGAAATTTGATTCTCTTACAAACTGGCAGTAATCATATCAATTGTTCATATTAAAGTATACAATGAGTCATATTTCAAGCTAGTTCCGATACCTTTTTGTTTCCATGAATTGCTTAGATATGTCCTTGGCGGCTTTGTAGCTGCTGCTGTTTGCTGAGTCAAGTTTTATTTCACTTGGTAGTTTAACCGAAGTGGCGGTGCCCTCAGTGGGAGTGGTGACATATTTGTGAAGACAACGTAGAAGAGCTTCCAAACCCTTTTTTCTATAACAAATGCGAAGGATGCACATGTCATACTCATGAATTTAACATGATTGTCCATGACAAATATTTTAACTCAGATCTAATCATCAGTTGATTCGCTGATTGTATTTGAAAGTTAATACAAAATTAGAGGAATAACTGTACTCAGAGAGTGACAACACAATGACAACACAAGAGTGACTGAACATTGCAAATGTAGTGTAGTCTGGGATATCAATGCCTTTAATTGTATAACAATTCCCTATATAAACAAACAATATAAAACAAAATCAGTTTCTTTGTTAGATTTTCTTCTTAAATGAAAAAAATAATATCATAACTTTTATTTGTGTGATTATACGAAGAGATGGTTCCATCAAATTACCTTGTTCATAAATGAAGGTAAGTACATATACATACACAAAATACATAAAAGCATACATACACACAAGCATGTGCGCATGGGATGGATTTCACAAAGTATTGCAAGATTGCCAGATATAGTCAGTCAGCACCATTGCAGACAGGTTGATTGTCTGTCTGGTTTCTTAACCTTCTTACCAAATTGATCTACATCAGCGTCGGAAACTGGCTGCAGGTCCGGCAGACAGATTATTAAGAAATATAAGTGTTACGCTGTGTTTGTTCTGCAAAAAGTAAACATTATATATAAGTGCGCTATGTTGTATTTAATCCAATTGGCCGGCAATCTAGTTCTGTACCTAGGGCACAAAGAAGTATTTAATCTGATCAAATGTTACCTTTTGAAACGTATTTTGATATATCTACTTTCTCACATGTACAAATCAGACGCTAACAGCAAAAGAGTTGTTTCGCATCTTATTTTTTTTCTCTTGGTTTAATTGTTTCCAATTGATTTATTTTGTTTTACAGAGAGTTATTGACTTAGTATGTTGTGTGTCAGACATTCATTTTTTCGATCTTTGCGATAAATTGTTAACTGGACTACAGGTAATTTTGTTCACAGTTTGCGTGGAATATTTACATTTTAGACAGTTTTGGTTGTGACGTTAAACAGTTATTTAATAGTGTTACGTATATTTGATTTAATTTAATTGTTTGCAAATTTAAAGAATTTCTTTTATTTTTAATTTCATTACATGTCAAAATCATGTCGTTTTGTTTACTAGGAGCTCGATATTTTTTCAGAAAATAGCTTGACCTTGACTCTTCAGTTGTAAACATCTAAGGCTGACCTAGTTTCTGACTTTAATTCAAAATTAGTAACAATCACGTAAACAAGATCTTCTATACATTTTTATTGTGGGATTAATAAGAGTGAGATCGAGGCTGTATTGGATACGTGAACCTAGACTTGTAAATAGTTTTAGTGAAGCAAACACCTTTTTTTATTTTATTCATAGAGTAAACTGATTGGTTTTGTCAGGTCCATGTTGAGAGTATGTGATGTAAACATGATCACGTGACACTCACACAAGTACCTAGTCTGCGTCTCAAAACTACTGTATAACCATTGTTTTAGGGAAATAATCTCAGTTTTGGGCTTTTACGTTACACTTGAACGTGTATGTGACCAGTTTCCGAGTTTTCGAGTTATATTTTAAATTATCTTCGGATTATTTGGATTCTAAAAGACTAATTCGTTTCTCTGGAAATATTTGTGTGCTCATACAGAATTCTCAGACAAAGACATTTAGTGAAATTTTATTTGAATTTTTCAATCACCGGAGTGTTATTACTTGTGGTTCTACAAGGGACGGTAGACGCAACATTACCATACAGGATACATTATACGTCATCGCCTTCCATCTTGGATTTTCAACGGCACTCAGACTTGAATTAATTAGAACATTTCATTACTACGAATTCTGAAATTTAATTCGTGGATTATTCTTAGATTATTTTTGGATTTGATTCTTAAAACCGTATGTTCTTATTTTTTTCACTTTTACATTGTTTTTCCAGGGAAATAAATTATTTGTTATTTTTTTTTCAAAGCTTGTTGTTTTCACTCTTACTTTTGTTACTGTTTATTCCAGCCAAAACACGTAACAAATGAAATTGGTGGCTCGTCTGGGATATTTGAAGTTTGGCTAAAATATTTCAGAAAACTTTGCTTTTTTATATTTTAATTCCACTAGGTTTTGAAGTCCTTAGTGAAGTCGGCAACCTTTTTCTAAAATGGCACCAAAAGTGGAAATCGTTCTTTCAAATCCTACCCAGGAACAATTAGATATTTTCAGAAAGATGAATTAATTCAACTTGGCAGAAAATATGATCTTTCCGAGGCAAAAGCTTCTTTAACGAAATAAGACATACAAAATATGTTGGTCCAGTATTTGGTAGAAGAGAATTTTTTGATAAAAGTACTTTGGTTTGATTCAGTAAGTCTGCATCGTACTATGACATTAAAGTAAAGGAATTAGACTTGCAATACAAGATGGAATTGGAATTAAGGAAGCTGGAGCTTTGGAAAGAAGAAAAGCAAATGCAGTTACAATTTGTGAAAGATGAGACAGAGACAGCAAAAAGAGAAAGAAAGACAAATGCAATTTGAGGAAGAAAAAACAAAGGAAAATGGAGAAAGAGAAAGAACAAATGAAAATAAAAGTACAAAAGAACAAAAACAGTTACAGAAAGAGCAAATGTATTTACAATCGGAGAGAGAGAAGGTAGAGAGGGAATATCAATGTAGAATAAAATAAATGGAACTGGCAAGTGAAACGCACATTCATACTTCAAATACAAATTTAAGTTTAGATCTTGCAAATAGCAATAGGTTAGTGCAACCTTTCAGAGAGAGAGAGAGAGAGAGAGAGAGAGAATTAGACAAATATTTGATTCGTTTTGAAAAAGCTGCTGAATATTTGAAATGGCCAAGGAAGTATTCGACTAAATTATTGCAATGTGTACTCATTGGTAAGGCTAGTGATATTTACAATTCACTGTCAGTTCACCAAAGTGGTGAATATGATGCGGTTAAGGAATGCCTCTTAAGGGGTTATGAGCTAGTCCCAGAATATTTTCGGCAAAAATTCAGAAACTATACAAACGAAGCTAGACAAACTCATGTCGAATTTGCTAGTGAGAAAGAGCAGTTATTTGATAGTTGGTGTTTAGCCAAGAAAGTTGAACGAGCTTATGAAAGTCTCAAACAACTTGTATTACTTGAAGAGTTCAAAAGCTGTGTCCATAGTGACATTAGGATTTACCTTGATGAGCATAAGATTGAAACCTTGGAAAATGATGCTCGTGCCATGTAAAGTTTGTCATCAGACTTAGTCTCAGTCGGAACAGACTCTGTTTTACCCGTTGAAGACATTCATGTTTTCCTACGCAACGACCTAGCTGGAGACAAGGTTGTGGTTAAGCCACTTGTAACTCGCAAGTCTTGTTTGGATCAGAACGTCTATCCAATTGAGAAAGGATTTCCTGATTCATTCCCAATTTGTGCAGTTAACAACTCTATTTCAAAGAAAGCTCTTGTGAATGATTATGATAAGGAAAGTATTCCTTTAGCTGACACATGTATTAATGAGACTTTTGGATGAGGTCACATTTACTCCTTGTTCGGATCAATTAGAAGGTATTGATCACAGTGATCCTCTTTTAAGAACTCCTTCTCTTTATTCTAATCAGGGTGATAAACGACAATCACTTGTCGTCGAACAGGAAAAATATGCTGAGATCTCATATTTGTTTTAGTGAAACTGAAGTCTCTGAAGTTCTTGTCTATTATTTCATTTAAAATGGAACTCTTATGAGAAAATGGACACCTCCCGATGTGTGGTGATGAGTGGTCAGTTAACTATCAAATAGTAGTTCCAAAATCTTACAGACAGGCAATATTTAGTCTGGCTTATGAAACTCATTTATCTGGTCAGTTAGGGATTATTAAGACTTATCACAAGATCTTGACTCACTTCTATTGGCCAAAAGTCAAAAGTGATACTGCTAAATAATATAGAGGTTGTCATACTTGTCAAATGATAGGAAAACCAATCAAAAAATACCTAAGGCTCATCTCCAACCTATTCCTGCATTTGACGAACCATTTAGAAGAATTATGGTAGGCGGTGTTGGTCCCTTACCTAAGACCAAGTCAGGTAACCAATACTTGTTGACCATTATGTTGCGTCAATAAGGTTTCTAGAGGCAATTCCTTTGAGGAATATTAAAACTTTTATAAAGTTTTCTACTCAACTGGGCCTTCATAAACCTGTCCAACCGGGTCAAAGGTCAAATGTTAGGTCTGGAACTTCCCATCCTATTATGCTTGAATTTGACATTCAGCAGTTCTAGTCAAAAATGAAATTACGGTTTGACAGAACTACAATGGAGAGAACTTTTGAGTCTGGCAATAGAGTTCTGCCATTCTTGCTCATTCTTCAACATTTTCCCCAGATTAGATATTACGGCCCTTACAAAGTTAAGAAGAAAATGAATGAGTTTAATTATATTATTAGTGCTCCTGTGATCTAAATACATTGTAGGAGTACCAGTGTATTGAAAGAGATAGCCAGTTTAAACATGCAGTTAATTTAGTTGCACCTGTTTCACTCAGTGAAGATTTAAGTGAAAGAATATCATTGGATTCTACTGATATTGGAGTGACAAATTTTCGGAATTCAGAAATTATGAAAGATCTGGACCAGCAACTTTCACATTTGTAAGAGCAATATAGAAATGAACTCAAACATTTATTAATTGAATATGAGCACTTATTTCCATATGTTGCTACAAGAACATACATAATTGTCCATGACGTTGAAATTCCTGTGAACCGTCACCCGTACAGGATGAACCCTCTCAAACTTGAATACTTGCTGGAGAATTATTTCATAGAGCCCAATAAAGGTGACTGGAGTTCAACATGCATACTTCTTCCAAAAGCAGATAAAAGTTTCCATATGGTTACTGATTTTAGTAACGTGAACAGTGTGACAAAAACAGATTCATTTCCATTACCAAGAATTGATGAATGTATTGATAAGATCGGAAATGCCAAGTATGTCACCAAATTTGACCTTGTGAAAAGATTTTGCGATCTTCCAACTAAAGGGAAGATCAGAGGGAATTTAGGCATTCGTGACTCCAAATGGACTTTACCAATAAAAAGTAATGCCGTTTGGGATGAAAGGGTCGCCAAGTACATTCCAAAGTCTCGTGAATATTATCACCTCTGGTCTAGACAATTGTAATTCTTATATCGATGATGACATCATCTACAAGGAAACTTGGAAAAAGCATTCAGCAACAATTCGGAAATTCTTTGACAGACTCACTGGTGCAAGTTTGACAATTAATTTATCCCAAAGTGAGTTTTGCCGTACTAGTGTAACTATTCTAGGACATATTGTGGGACATGGATAAGTTAAACCTATATATGTTAAGGTCAATGCTATCTCTGGATTTCCCGTCCCTGTTAATAAAGAACATCTGATGTGATTTTTAGGCATGGTTGGACACTATCGGAAATTTTTGTTCAATTTTTCTATAACTGCTGAACCCCTGACAAATGTATTGAGTAAGAAAAACAAGTTCCTTTGGACTGAACAATGTCAGGAGGCTTTTGACAAATTAAAAGCCATATTTAAAAGCGCGCCAGTTCTAACAGCTCCAAATTTCAGCCAGTCATTTAAATTGTCTGTTGATGCAAGTGATGTTGCGATTGGAGCAGTTTTGATTCAAGATAAAAATTGTACTGATCATAAAGTGGGCTATTTTTCTAAGAAATTAAATAAGCATCAAACAATTTACTTAACAATCGAGAAGGAATGTTTGGCTTTGATATTGGCAAATAGCCATCAATATAGTTATTTTCTATCAGAAATTGAACAGAGGAATATGCATTCTGCCATAATAGCAAGCGAATATCAAATCAGTAACGAAATTTCAGATTTACATGTTTATTTATTATAAAAGGAGGTTTCCATTCTACGTTGAGCCTAACTATATCACTTTCCGATTTATTTGGTCCGTATTATGTAGTACATACCATCCCCGACCTTTGACAAAAATGGACCACATAGACCTGACAATATGAGGTCCGTAATAGGCTAAAACACCGAGTACTACAAAATTGGTCATAGAAGTGAGAGTTATGAAACTCCCTAAAGCTGTGAAACAACAGCTTTCCAAATAGCTGCACCGCTGTATTTAATGTATTGTTCGGTTATGAAATAAATACATTTAAAAAAGAAATAATAGTAAACATTATCAGGGACCGAAGGAATAGGTCAAATAAATTATTTTAGGACTAGAATATCGTTGGTATTAATGACCCAGTGTAAGGTTTTAAATTAGAAAGGTTGCTTATTAACGTGAAGAAGATGAGAACATGGTTTACGTTTCATGCGCTAATGATGATTGTCTCATTTTTCAGATTCATATGCATACCCATGATTTACAGGTTAAGCGTTTGTATTTATACGTGGAACAGCCGTGAAGCGACATTGTCCATTCAACACTTATAGAGCTATTCATTTACTTTCAGCACCTTCCTTATACAATATTCTGAAGGCATGAATGTTGCCTTTATCAGCATGTTATAGTACAGTGAAATGATGTATGAGCTAGCACCAAATTTTGGATCAACCTACGGGGAACAATCGCTGGATATACGTGGTCATCCATGGGGGAACACCGCCATCAATATTCATTTTGTGAGATCAAGTAAAAATTTTGATTTAGAACAAAGGAACACGAGACTTATAAATATATGGATAACGATAGTAAATAGTAAAGACCAAAGTAGATACAGTAGATAATAGGAGTGTGAAATCGAACCGTCGTAAGGAATCGTACTTTACTTTACATAACTGGGTGGTGCAATAAAGTAAACAAAGTAATCTATATTGCAATAAAAGGGAGATACAGATAGATCGAAGCAATTGGTGCTATGCCCAGTGACACATAACGGTAGCTAACCCACACCAACTAATCAATGAGCCACCACAGCTGCTCGCGCCAAACTACATGTACATTAGACCTAACCCGGGACACAAATACCTTCAATTTGTGTTATCTTCTTAACACAAAAACTGGCTAAAAATAATTTGCATCTATGCAAGTAACACAACGCTCATAACTGGTGATGAAGTATAGAACATGCTTGTAGATCAAAAGTCCGAAAAATTGCATACACGATCTTTAGATCCCGATATCTACGTTCTTTCTTCTTGTAAAAGAAGCAAGTCATAACTATCTGTGTTTGACTAACCGTAAAGGTTAGTCAGCATGGTGAAGTTCATGGCATATTAGTATCGCCTTTTGCCTTTGTTTTTAATATGGGAAATGTGTTTCCAGTGTTATTAATTGTTCTGTGGGTTTTTTTTAGCCCATCGCTGTCAATGAAATTGAGGGAGCCGCCTTCCTCAACTATTCCACCCTTTCTCTCTCTCTTACTCTCTCTCTGCCAGAAAATATAACAGTACCAATTTCAATTCTAAACATAGGCACAATAACAAATAATACAACACTGGGAAAATGAAACTGATGCAGTTATTCACTAACTGAACATGATGTGCAAATGACATATACAAAAATTAATATAGGCCAACCATCAAACAGTCACTCAAAGCAGGAATGCTTTACGAATTTAAGTTGTTTCATTTGCATGAATTATAATAATTTAAAAAGGAAATAATTATAAATGTACTGCTTTCTCGTCATTTAGGCTCGTCCAATAATTCGAGATTGGTCAATATTCGAGTGCTGTCGTGAATACACGTTCAGTCTACTAGATAATCGAAAAACAAAGGAACGTATTACAGTCAATCACTCTGATATTAGGCTATGGACCACATAACAATGGACGTACTGACCAATTAAGAAGCTGACAAACTGGATAAACATTACAAACACCCAACTGCTATGACATGCAATAGCATGATGCAATAAACAAAAATGAAGTATGTGGTTGCACCATCGATAGTGATGCGTACGAGGATGGCAGTGATGATGCTGATGATGATAATATTCGGCAAACTCGTTTTCAACAATATAAAGCTGTTCATGTATATAGTTATTAATTTATGTACAAACAGAAGAGCAGATAGTTCGTTAGGAATACAGACAAACATATGGAAAAAGCGATAGTTAGATTTTTTTAAAACCCATACCAATATATACAATGACAGAAAAGCATAGTTTCTGGTCATTTTAAATTATGAAACAGCCACACGCGTAGAAGGAAATAACGTTGGAGTAAAGTAATATAATGCGAATGAAAACAATGTCGTCCTAAAAAAATCCAAGCTTTACTATTAAATCATTGGATGGAAAGTGTAAAAAGAATTAACAATAATTTCCACGGTACAGTGATTTCAGCCTCAGTCTCGATATGTGTCTGTCTGCTTGTCTCTCTATCTCTCTCTCTCTCTCTCTCTCTCTCTCTCTCTCTCTCTCGCTTCATTCAAGAGCAAATTATATCGGTGGTAAAGGAACTCATTAATTTTCAAATAATTTTTAACATAAAAAACACGAAATATATTCGTGACTGAACATTTACAACGCAACAGTGTGATTGTTTTATTCTAGATTTAAAATATTCGTGTGACACATTTTATCATTTTAAGGCTTATAAATTCGTACTAAATTTGAAGTTAATACAACGACAACGTGCACCATGATATTGTCCTTGACATTATCTATCTATCTATATATCTATCTATCTTTATATATATCAATCAATCAATATATCTATCTATTTATTTATATATCTATATATCATTTATATATATATATATATATATATATATATATATATATATATATATATATATATATATATATATATATATCTGTCTATCTATCTACCTATCTATATATATCTGTCTCTATCTATATATCTGTCTATCTTTATATATATCAATCAATCAATATATCTATCTATCTGTCTGTCTACCTACCTACCTACCTATCTATCTGTCTACCTACCTATCTATCTATCTATCTATCTATCTATCTATCTATCTATCTATCTATCTATCTATGCAGTGTGTATGTGTGCTATTCGAAATATGTGATCAAAGGGTGTGAGTACTTTTCATGACTTATGTCAGACATATGTCATTGCAGAAAATTGTGAAGATTTGTTCATTGGGCGGGGGAATGTGCTGGTGGAATTGTAATTATAAAGCAAACAGTTTTAAATATTTCATATGGTGCAATGTAACGAATAATGCATTACAACCTGCTCAGAATGACATTTTCGCTTAGGATCTCAGCAATCTTCTGCGGCCTCGGTCTTGCCTATAAAAAATAATATATAACATAAACGGTGTTTGGATCATACTCCAAAATAACCTGGTACATATAATTTATTTTTGTGTTTCAAGTTTCGAAATATCTGAGAAATATAACCCTGTCATAATAATATGACAGCGTAAGCATGCTTTTCTGATAAGCGCAAATCTGTCCTGATATTTTGGTTAGTTTAATTGAATTTGTAAAGCATGTTTCAGTTTATTTACCTTTTCTTGCGCCATATCGATAAGTTTAATGTTGTCAATAGCTTCGTCAATCCATGGTGCACACATTTCCATTTTTATATTTTCGGGCGGCGTAAAGCAAGTCTTAATGTCCAGCAGGATTTTACGTCCAGCCTCTTCTTGTCTTCAAGATTGAAATCAAAATTATGAAACATTTCCACACAAATGGAATACAGAAAATAAGAAACACTGAAAAGCATTATAACTGCCTTTTCTTACGAACCACAGTTGTAATGAAAGCAACTTCTAAACCTCAGTTCCTTTCTATTCTATTTTTCAGATAGAGAATTAGTTTAAAAATTGATTAATTATTGCAAATGCTCATGGCTGAATAAAATAGTACATTTAAGTAGCTTTCTCTGAAAGAGACAATTTTAACTTATTAGCAATAGGACATATATATATATATATATATATATATATATATATATATATATATATATATATATATATATTCACACGCATTAAAATTAACGTAAGTTATGTCAGATCGGTGAAAATCAATAACTGTACACTTTAAATTTCCATACCTTGTCTTAATGGAGCCGTATTGCTGAAACGTAATTGGAAAATTGATTTTATTTGTATTGTTTTAGGAGAGTGAGAGAGGGATATAGCTATATAAACTGTGTTTCCCGTTACTGTTAACCGTGTCGTTTTTGCTTGCCGTTCTAAATCTAAAGCGGTCATATGTTGTAAAAATTCAAAATCATCCTTACAATGATAGAGAAATTGGTTGATTGAAACATAAACAAATACAAACACATACTGACAATTTCTTGCATATCATTCATCCATTACAAACATGGCGTTCAGTATCGATGGATTATATTATCATACATGATATTAAATCCTACTGTAGCACACAGTATACTCAATTACTAGCACTTTTCTAGCATATGTGTTCCTTAATAATTTAAATAAAATCGGCTATTTTTACAAATACGCATGGGTATTTTCATGATTTTGGACTGTAACTTATTACTGCAACTGTTATCCACGGAACATACCTGTACAACAGATACCTTGTCCTTACTACAGATTTTGTTTATTTCAGTTTCCAGTCCCTTCATGTTTTCCATGTAGCTCTTGAGAAAACGTTCAGCTTCATCATAAACTTGCATCTTCTTATTTCTTTCCTGATTTAAATAACTCAAAATTGTATTTTGCTGCGTATGCAGATGATCATGCCATTTCTTAAAAGTGTGCTCCACTGTTGTTTTGATGGAATCAACATTCTTCTGAAAAGGTCGATAAGATCACTTTAAGATGTATGTATTAGCCTGCAATATATATTAATATTCTAGTGTCGAAATGAAAATCTTAAATAGCATACATTTTGGAATTCAACGTTCTGCATTACGGCTAGCTTTTTCAAGCTGGCGCTTTGATAACGTCTTTTAACAAATATTGCATATATGTATAAACAAATACGATTACAACGTGACGTGATATTTAAATAATAAGTAACACTTAAGGTTTTCTTTGCAAAAATTGATATTTTTAACAGACCTTATTTATAAATGATTGATGTGTTGTCATCGATGATGAATTTCTTTCATTTTACATCAGAAAGCATTTAGTTGGATATCCGAAAGCTTGCAAACGAAGTTAAACTCTAGCGGATTTTATAATTGACTAGCAGTGAAGAAGAGGGAGCCGGATGAGAAAATGTTTTGCATAAGAAATATCACGAAACTTTGTTATGGTATCGTAAATAAAATATAATATCAGCTATGGAGGACCTATTAACGAAGAAGATTTTCTTTTGAAATGAATTAAAAAGATGAAATATTTCATTTACAATGTTTGTCATTGGCAGTATTAAGAAGAAAGACAAAGTTGAATACATGTATGCCACTGAATACCTCTTGCTGTTAAAGCATTAGATAGTTGCTTAATTTATATGTTTAATATGCATATAATTGTAACAATTTCTGTCTCGCTCTGTTGCGCACCGCAGTCTGAAGAAGCATTGCTCATAAAGTTTAATCGTTGGTAATCGAATGCATATGGCTTGGTAATAATTTTCTATAGAAATAATGCAACAATGATTACCTCCATGGAATGTCTTGACTGTTCTACGACTTCTTTCTTTTCCTGAAGCATTGACACCCACTGCGTTGTGGTGACTAGAAAAGCTGATAATT
Organism: Sinohyriopsis cumingii; assembly: GCA_028554795.2. NCBI lineage: Eukaryota > Metazoa > Mollusca > Bivalvia > Unionida > Unionidae > Sinohyriopsis > Sinohyriopsis cumingii. The sequence goes on from CM068829.1 coordinate 135,224,628, forward strand.
TTTCCTGCATAAAATGAATTGAAATCATTAAGTATTGCAGCAACGAATTATATCATGTTCAATTGTGTTTCTCTTGCTAAATATAATTTATTTTTTGAAGGTTTATAATGGAAAACAGTATAGTGATTTTACAGTTTCCATTAACTTACCAGTTGTATTGCTCTTGTGTACCAATTAACATTTGTTTATTTTAATACCGTTGTAAGTGGAAGTTTATCATATAAGTTCATAAACGAATGTAACTGAAAATGCATGCCTCTAGTTTATGAAAACAATTGTAAAGAAAATCGATCTCTCCTTTTTTTACAGCATTAAAAATTGAAAGGTAAATTGATTGGAATGGCTGGAGTAATGTACAGAACTAATCATAAAAATAATAAAGATAATGACTCAAGTAGAAATCAGAGCCTAAAGACATGGTTTCATCGTGTCAAAACCAGTATTTAATATCATGCACACTTCACAGGTAATATTACAAGTTAGGATATCGCTACTGATACTGTTTTAGTCGATGATAAATATGATCATCAGAACCATTTCTTCTCTTTATCATTACATCATCATCGTATCATCATCATCATCATCATCATCATCATCATCATCATCGCAATCATAAAAAATGATCCATCTAAAGCTCAAGCTGGTACGTGAGTCTGAATGCAGTAAAGTTCTCAAATTATTTCTATGCATTTGTCCGATAATGGATATGCTGCTTCCTTGATTGATATACTTTCATTTGTAAGTTTAAAGGCACATTCGTTTAACGAATACGGCTACTTAAGTACTTACTTTTCGTTGACTTAAAATGACGTCTATATCTTCTATGACGTGACCTTTGTGTTGCATTGAAAGACATCCAGGACATATTGTCAAATCACATCCCTCGCAAAATAAAGAAAGTAACTTTTTATGTTCCACACATATCATTGAACGTTGTGTGACTTCTTTAGCAAGTAAGACTTCAGACAGGACGTAATTCTTTGGTAGTTGATCAACATTTCCATTTCTGAGATCGACACTACCTCTACAAATTGGACAAGAAAACTGCTGCCTGTTGTCTGCTACCCCTTTAATGCATTTCAAACAGAAGGAATGGCCACAAAAAAGAACTCGTGGATCATTGTAAATATTCGTACACACTGTACATGAAGTTGCTTCCTCCTCTGCAGCCATTGTTTCCCTGAAATGACGAGATGTACAAATTATTAAACTTGGTAACATATTCCGGATCTCACTACGGTCATTTTATGTTCTGTACATGCATCCAAAGTTAACTCTGCTCGACACCGTCAAGAAACCACTCACACAAACTCACACACAAATGTGTGAATGGATTTGTTGTAAACACACACACGCGTGCGCACACACACACACACACACACACACACACACACACACACACACACATATATATATATATATATATATATATATATATATATATATATATGTGTGTGTGTGTGTGTGTGTGTGTGTGTGTGTGTGTGTGTGTGCGTTTGTGTGTGTGTTTCATACTGTGAAGAGTGGACATCTTGCTTCGTGCACATTGTCCTCACCCAATGTGTATATAAGAAAGCAAATAGAATCAGCCCTTAATTAGTGGTCCCAAATACTGTTGTTTTATAACAGCCATGCCCCCATTGTCTGATGCATAAATCACCATGACTGGGATTTAAAAAGTTTATCTGAACCATTCATCCCATCATATCTCTCGCTATTGATTAGTAAAGACAAACGGGTTCACCATAAATAGCGACACAGTGATTAGACATATAGGCCGGTCCACAATTATATACTATTACAACAGTGGACAAATTGGATTGTATAATATGTAATAAAAGATCCTCAGTAAATATTTAAACGTGTAAATATGCCAAAATTTAAACAAACTTGGAAGTATTTAAATAACCTTTATGAAATCACTTGGCTCATACATTTCGGCTGATCTATGTAAACGTAACTGCGCAATATAATCAATTTATAAGGTATTTAACGCCACAGTTATACCGTCCTCTTGATTGTGTTGGTTTAAGACTGTGGTTTCACATACATTTTAGTCAAATCCTGAAATGCTTAGAGAGAGCTGGCTAAATTTAATTGAAAAGATAATATACAGAAAATTAGCCATTTCATTGGCATGTAGAGCATTAATTTTAACATTAGAATAGCTGAACAATGGGCCTGTCGAATGATATAGACATATCAATTTTTCTCAACAAATAATACACGTTAATATTAAGTGATTTGTTTGCCATGGTAGCTTATCGTAAATCTAACAATATACACTTTGAGGTCGAGCCTACAACCTGATTGAAGTCTTCTTTTATTTAAGCTGAGGTACATCTGAGTTCTTGCTAATGCATTCTCTTGTATGAAAGTTGCTTGTGATAACAGCCACGAATCGAAAGTGACTGCATGCACTTAATACTCTGAGTGGGGAACATTTATGTTCAGATAAAGAAACATGAGGGATTTAAAGCAAATCGTTTCTCCCTGCGAAATCCAACGGGCATTGAACTTAAATTTTCCAAGATATCTGAGTCTGTGTGAATTATTCATAGGAGGACTTTGCTATTGGCCGACAGAGAAGGACTAGCATATGCCATTGTGCCTAATTCGATTCTGATATTTGAGCATCCATTTTCGTTTGCATGCGCTTATTCAGAGATACAATAGGATGCCCATTAGGTAAAATGTTTCCCGGATGCATTCGTACTTTTGGTGCCTTTGACCCTGTCAGCCTTGCTTATGGTTGGTGTAATGATTTTTGCAAGGAGCAAAATATCAAATCAGTGGAACTTAAGGACATTTTACTGCAAAGTGAAGGTTATGTCGATGAAGGGAGATAGTGATTGAGGAAAGCAGGGAACTAGACCACTATACCATCTCAGTGTTTGTTCGTCCGTTTTTGAAATATCTCATGGTATGTCGGGGACGAGCTAGACATAGCCGTCGAGTGAGAAAGCTGTCGTCCCCATGGCTCTACCTGTGTTTCGATATAACATACAGCATATATATTAGCGCCATATTGTGCATTATCACCTTATGAGTAGTGTCCATTCCAAGGGTTACTAACTGATTTTGTGCATTTCCATAATTGCAGCCTAAGTGTATGCGCTTTGTGTGCGTTAGAAGAGAGTGACGGAAGAGTTCCAGGACCATAGTAATTATCTCCCGTAAGATGTTTTTCACCCAGGTATTTACCCCATGGAGTTTCTGGTATTAACCCCAGCGCCTCAGCAAGATAATGAGGTGGCACAAATATTACAAACCAGCAATGTTATAATATCGTCAAGGAATTAAATACAGTTCAGAATGATTCCCTGTCGTCCGGTACAGGTGTTGCTGAATTTATCACAGATATAAATGATGCACTGTCGGTCGAAGATCTTGATGGTACTATTAATAATCATGTGGTTCACGTTTGTGTCATACTTGACAAACTAACAAATTGAGCCAGATTATGTTCACTAGGCAGACAAAAATACAGATGTCATTTTTCCTACACATCGGTACTCTCAGATCCCCAAAATGATTTGAGATTATTGTAATTTGTTGGTTATCTTGGTTGATACACAATATATAAAACGCGAAAAATTAATCAACCTTGGTGTCCCGGCGACACTGAGTTTATAAAAAGTTTTTGCATATACTAATAAAACTCCACATGGAATCATTGCTATCAATTTACACGATCCAGCGACACGATATCGCATTGGTCTCGATTAAATGAAGAGAGAGAGAGAGGAAGAGAAGGTGGACGTAAAAGAGAGAGAGAGACAGAAATGTGTGTGTGTGTGTGTGTGTGTGTGTGTGTGTGTGATTGAACATGGCAGTTAAAAACAAAGAAAAACTTGATACTAGGGACTATTTAAAAAATATGTGTTTGGAATGAATACATTAGAATGACAACTCTCGGCCAGTGGGAATGATATTCATCTTCAACTGTTGTGAATATTTCATGATTCGGTACATCTTTTTAGTTTTGTTATGTATTTTTAAGTTGTGTACAACCTCAGAATACGTTAATACAGCAGGGCGATTAAATGATCTTAACGAGTGTGTTGAAACAAAGTATGCACAGAGAGAGAGAGAGAGAGAGAGAGAGAGAGAGAGATTTGCTACAATCTATAACAAGAAGGAAACAAAAAGAGAAATATCACCGCATGCGGTATACAATCTTATCTGGTTTCATGGTCTTGACGAACCGGCATGTCTTTGAAGTGATAAATGGGTGTAACAAGATGAGTGATGCAATTCACAGTTTTACAGTTTGAAATACAAAGTGCTTTCAGTCCTGGTTCTTTCCTACAAACGAGTCATTTACAAAGGAAAGAGATTTATTCTGCAAAACACCTGCTTACCCCTTTCACTTAGGGTCAAGGTCGCAGTCAAGGAATATGGTGTATTGACGTAGATTTAGAATCGAGCCTGCTGATATATTATTCAGTTAAACTTCTATGTGTTATGCTAGACATGCTTATATAGTTATTTTATGTGAGTGATGCATCTTGGGAATGGAATGGGAATGGCTGCACGCATTGTCAAGGGTTTTAACTTCCCTTATTTTACTCTCTATTCAGAACGTAAGTACACAGAGTTGACCCTGCAAAACTTTTAAAATAATCTTTAATAACACTTAGTATGTGCATTGTCAAACGAGCAATGGAGTCTGAAATGTATTGTTTCCTTTATGCGATCATTTTAAAAGCTAAAATGGTCATTTTCTGTAAACAAAATGATGGTATTCGAAAATAAAAGACTGAAACAGTAGAGTAATCGCTATTTGTTTCAATTTAAAGAGCTAGCAAATAATAGGAAACTTTTTCTTCCTAATGCATAAGCAGTTCTTACTTTGTTATACTTTTTGCAAACATACCATACAGCCTACCTCAAGTGCCAGATGGCTATGACTTGGCACATTTTCTTACAATGATAACCCATTTAATTATAGCGCTTGCGTCATCACACTGAAAGCATTTTCAGTAAGGTCGTTAGAAGAACTTTTAAGGAATTCTGCATGGCATATAATGTAACGTCTTCATCTATCTAAGAAGGGTGATTAATTGGATTTGGCTGGCGTTATCTAGAGGTTGACCTTCCTCGGCTGGAGTGAAAGAAGAATATAATTTCAACAGAGAACTGAGCTAGAATACTGGGAAGAAATAAAGCAATACAAGTCCCCTTTGACAAGAAAATAACAATTTTAAACAGAACAAATTAATAACGACAATTCCAATTCAAGTTAGATTATGTTAATAGAATTTAACAGGAATGTCCAGTTTGGATTTATTTCATCGTCATAACGAGAGGGGTGAAAAGAGTGCAATGTCCACGACCAGTTTGCATCACCTTCTGCTCTTGACCGTGTATCAACGTCTTCCTAGTTCATCGTCTGCCTAAGCTCTATGCTTTCCTCCTTCATGGACTTCCTGGTCCTTTTATTCTGACCTCGTCCTCCCTTTTCATCGTACGTCTGTCTTCAGACTGTCCCGTCTGTCTCCAAGAACCTGTTCCTTATTGCTGTTCTCTTTCAGAACTTGTGCGTCCTAGCACTGAAACCTGTCTTTCTTTTTTACATGACGGCTACCTGGTCCCCATCTTGTTTAGCGAGGATAGTACTATTCTCTTTAGGCTTCCACGGAATCAAGACTCTCTTCTTCTTTCAGGACATTTCAGACTTAAGAATCTCGATAAGTTCGACACTTTGAATTCTGATTGTTTCTAACGTGCACGCCTTAATTTATTCTTCCCATCCGTAGGCAGCGGTCCCTAATGTTTCCCAAAGAAATAATTCCTTTCATCAGATTTAGACAGCTCAGAATCTGTGAACGACGGTGCGTAACAATTCCCCTTGAAAATATGACACATTGACATAGGTTCCTACCAAGCGGTTAGGGTTGGTAGCTTAAATGTTTACTTTCTATAGACCGTGTTAAGATACCCCGGTCAATTTCAATGAGTTCAAATGCTGCCCCTTTAAATTTTACACTGCCATGGGGGGGGGGGGGGGGGCGGGGGGTGGGGAGATGAACGAAGAAATGTCGAAGTGACTCTTCACAAAGACGTTTCTGGCTAGAATGAGATAAAATGTTAATGCTCAGTGAATTCAACTTTAACGCTCACTGTAATTCAAAATTCCACACTTCACATATAATAACAAAATACTTAGCAGACAAGAATAATCGTCCTGGATTACACAAACTCGAACACTATTCATCATTTATCGTAAGATCGGCAAATTACGCTTACATCATATGAATGTTCTGTTCAAGAGGAAACTTTAAAATCAACGAAAATGATATGCTGTGCTCTTCGATGTTGTCATAAATTCGGTTGTAGGTGCCAAGCAATACTGCCATTTTTAGGTTCAAATTTATCAATGCCTATAATTTACCCATAAGCATGCTTCCTCTGAAAAATACATGATTTTTGCTTGGTACTTATTTTCAGCTAATAAGCGACTTTTTATCTTTAAAATTCAGCATTAAATACACTGTAACACATACGCTGGTTTCATAGCTCATAAAATACTTAGATGTATGTCGGGTAAACATAAAATATACTGGTATATCATATCGTTAATCCTATAGAATGTTCAGTCATTGAATTCCCCTATGTTACTAATAATCGATTACTGAAACTCGTCGTATATTGCTCTCGAAACTATAAGTGGCTCACCCAAAGATCTATCAATCTGGCGTGCGACCTCTACCGCTAACGTTTTTTATTATTAGGCTTAGAAACCTTGAGCGAAATTTGAATATACTTATACTAGTTTAAGCAGAGCCTTGAGAAACACTCACCTACTCTACTACTACTACTACTACTAATAATAATAATAATAATAATAATGGTGAATATATATACGAAGTTTATCAAAGCATCCAGCTTGACAATGACGGAAGAACATATCAAGAGCGCCTGCAAGAAACACTTGACTTTACGTCATAAAATCATGAAAGGTAAGGCATGCATGACGTGTGGATTTTTAGACAAATGCTAGAACCGAAAAGTGCAGTTTTTATATCAAGATCATGCAATAAACTCTTGACAATGGATTCTTATCTACATGACAAAAATTCAGAGCCTACGGTTTGACCTGAATAAAAAGTACTGTCAAACATCAAGAATTATTGGTTTCAGTAATATATATATATATCTATATATATATATATATATATATATATATATATATATATATATATATATATATATATATCCCCAATGGCGTAAGGAAATTACTATCACGGTTTAAGACCTGGAAACGAGAATCATAACTGATAAAGACGGATTAATGTACGCATCTATTCGTGACATACAATTGTGGACGTAAAAAGTTGCAATCATTAATTATGATAAATTTATACTCCGATCATAAAATGCACGAGAAACAATCAGGCAGACTTCGCCCGTCCTTAAATAACAGCACGTATTGATGACGAAACTAGCAGCAATTGTCAGTAGATGTTGATAACATCCCGCCACCCACCCCCTTTGCTGCTTTAACACTAAGAATTATACAGTTAAAGAGCTTAAGTTCATGCAGATTACGTAGATAGACTTTCTGCACATGAGATTATTATGACTGGTTGTTACTGTTGTTGTTATTGTTGTTATCGATTTAATGTCATTTCTCAGTGCAAACACGATAGGTTATGCATGTCTGCAGTATACATGGTGGAGAAAGAGTCTGGAATATCTGTTCCATGGACGCTAATGCAACAGTTGCCGAGTAACAGACTCGAACCCAAGCGGACAGAAGGGAAATGGCAGTGATTGATAAAGGCGAGCGCTTTAGGCTACTTAGCCACATGCGGCAACTGTATTATGAACTGTATTATGTCTTTAATGAATAAGCAACGTATGGAGCGATTAAATGTATTATCTGACAGATATATAATAATAGGTGCGACCTACAATATTTTGATATAGATCGAAGAACATGACCATAATAATGGTAGCAAGCTACTACGTGTTGATTACGTTGTGCGCATACAAAACAGAAACATAAATAGATAAATAAACAAATGTACCTACTACTCACCACACTATTTTCCTGAAAAATGTAGTTCAGTTTGTCATCTGCAACTACTTGCCCCGATCGTGTAGAACTGACATGTCATGATATCCTGATACATAAAAACACCCAGTACAAAGTCTGATCTGATTTACTTTCGTGAGAAAGCTTGCCAGTAGCTTCTCGTGGGTCGGTGGTTCTTTCCGGGTCTTCCCGGGTTCTTCCTCCACTATTAATACTGGCCACCTGTACAGCCTGTCGTGTGCTGAAAAATGGCGTTCAACCCCACAACAACAACAACTGATAAACAGACATGTGCGATTATATGTAACTGATACGACACTGATCCCGAAATTGACCTTACGCTCCGCCTACCGAGCACGTGACTTGACAACCTCTTAACCTCTGACAAACATTATGTGAAAATGGCGGGCGTGATAACATTAAAATATATACCAGACGATATTGGTGAGCAATATTTGCCATATGAAACAATATTGAGACAGAGACAGAAAGCGAGAGCATTTATCCATCGCTTGCACTTCTCAAAGTTACGTCGGTATGTGGAGAACTCGCCCCAACGTATCTGGAGAGGTCACCCCAGAGTGGCTGGAGAAGGCGCCCCAATTGGTTGGAGAAGTCATCCCAAAACTTGTCACTCAAATAACCTTTTTATAACAGAATTACGTTATCTTTTACGTGAAATAACCTTTTTATAACAGAATTACGTTATCTTTTACGTGATTCATATATATATATATATATATATATATATATATATATATATATATATATATATATATATATACACGCGATGACAAAAGAGATATTAACTTAAATTAAAGCACTATCATAGTAATATGTATAAAAACGAAATTAAGTCTGTGTATAATCTAATGCATGACGACAGTATAGTGATTAAAATGATTATAAGTCAAACATTATTATTATTGTGAATCAAGACCATTATGTTAAAGAGGATGAACGTCAATTAGAAATTAAATAAAAAATTTCAACATGCATTAATGAGATCAATAAAAATAATAATTCCGTATGTGAAGAATTTGATACTTTCCCTCTAAACATACGTACACCTCAAAAGAAATAATTCCGTATATGAGGAATTTGATACTTTTCCTCTTAACATACGTACACCTCAATTCTACATATTACCCAAAACTCATACAAATCCTGACCATAATTTACCTTTAAATTTTCCAGGACGACCCATTATATCAGGTTGTAATTCATATACTGAAAACCTATCCAAATTTATTGATAGTGTTTTACAACCTTTAATAAAATCACTTCCTTCATACATAAAGAAACAACTACTTTCATTAAAAAGTCGATGTCTATTCCATATCTATCTGATAATTTCAATCCTGGTATCATTAGATGTAACATCACTATATACCAACATTCCGCATGCAGATGATATTGAAGCGTGCAAATATTTTATTGATAACAATCCTAATAATAGCACACTATCTAGCGAAAATTTTGTAAAATAATAAAAACTTATCTTGGAAAATAATTATTTTCAATTTAATAATATGAATTACATACAAATAATGGGTACGGCAATGGGTAATAATATGGTTCCTTCAATCTTGCCTTTCATGGGTGAATTAGAAAAGGATTTTATTCAAAACGAAAAGTTTAATCCATCTCTTTGGTTCAGATTTTTAGATGACATATTTATGATCTGGAAGCATTCAACTGAAGAACTTAAAAAAATATTGATATACAATGGCCGAGTCGATCTCGACAGAACCAGATTGTCGGAGGAAAATGGCGGACATAAACAGTGCCTGGAGGTGTGTATAACAGCGCTCGCTGATTGGTCAATGGAGCAGAATGATTGACAACTGGCGATAGGTCAATTACCTATGTGAGATTAATGAACTTTGTCACACACCACCGCTTACGCTAGATGGGTACGGACAGCCAACTGCGTTTAGGCGGTATGTTGGTTTGTTCTTGGGCTTTGATTTTGTATAACAAAGGATAGTAGAGATGTGTATGATTTGCAGGAAGTTATTCGACACAAGAAACACCATTTATCTTCATCATCATAGATGTTATCATCATCCCCATCATCACCATTACCATTATCATCACAAGCAGCAACATCATATCAATAATAATAATAATAATAATAATAATAATAATAATAATAATAATAAGAAGAAGAAGAAGAAGAAGAAGAAAAAGAATAAGAACAATAATAACACGATATCGCATTGGTCTCGATTAAATGGAGAGAGAGAGAGAGAGAGAGAGAGAGAGAGCGGGCAGACGTAAAAGAGAGAGGAAGACAGAAATTTGCGTGTTGTGTGAGATTGAAAACGGCAGTAAAAAAAAAAAAGGAAATCTTCATTTATGGGTCTATTTCAAAAATATCTGTTTCGAATGAATACATAAGAAAGACAACTTTTGGCCAGGGCGAATAATATCCGAGACTCTCTCCCTTCTCTCTATTCTATTCAGAACGTAAGTATAAAGTGTTGACTCTGTTCAAAGACTTTTCAAAAAATCGTTAATAACACTTAGTATGTGCAGGGTCAAACGAGCTAACTTTAGCTATACAATTACGTTTCTAGATTTTCTACGATTGTTTTTTTTTTAGTGTTTTACTGTACAATGGAATCAGAAATGTATTATTTCCTTTATGCTATCATTTTAAAAGCTAAAATGGTCATTTTATGTAAACAAATCGATGGTATTCGAAAATAAAAGACTGAAAACAGTAGAGTAATCGCTATTTGTTTCAATTCAAAGAGTTAGCAAATAATTGGAAACTTTTTCTTCCTAATGCATAAGCAGTTCACACTTTGTTGTATCATTTGCAATAATACCATACAGCCTACCTCAAGTGCCAGATGGCCATGACTTGGCAAATTTTCTTACAATGATAACCGATTTGATTAAAGCTCTTACGTCCTCACACGAAAAGCATTTTCAGTAAGGTCGTTATGAGAACTTTTAAGGAATTTGCATGTCATATAACAATAAAATACATAGCAGACAAGAATAATCGTCCTGGATTACACAAACTCGAACACTATTCATCATTAATAGTAAGATCGGCAAATTACGCTTACATCATATGAATGTTCTGTTCAAGAGGAAACTTTAAAATCACAGAAAATGATATGTTGTGCTATTTGATGCTGACATAAATTCCTTTGTAGGTGCTCAGCAATACAGCCATTTTTTAGGTTCAAATTTATCAATGCCTACAATTTCCCCATATGCATGCTTCCTCTGAAAAATACATGATTTGTGCCTGGTATTTTTTTCAGCCAGTAAGCGACTTTTTATCTTTAAAATTCAGCATTAAATACAGCACACCACATACACTGGTTTCATAGCTCATAAAATACTTAGTTGTCTGTCGTGTAAGCATAAAATATACTGGTAGATCATATATCGTTAATCCTATAGAATATTCAGTCATTGAATTCCCCTGTGTTACTAATAATAGATTACTGAAACTCGTCGTATCTTGCTCTCGAAACGATAAGTGGCTCACCCAAAGATCTATCCATCCGACCTGCGATCTCTCCCGCTCAGAATTTCTGAATTGTTTTTTATTATTATTAGAAAACTTGAGCAATAATTTGATTTTTCTTTTACAAGTTTAGACAGAACCATGATAAACCCGCATTTCCTCTACTACTACTACTACTACTACTACTACTGATAATAATAATAATAATAATAATAATAATAATAATAATAATAAAATGGAGAACCTATTTACGAAAGGGAATTGGGGAAAAATGGTCTCGTCTATTTCAATATCGCCAATTTACCACTAAAGAGGTTTGTTATATGATGTATAACATAACATAAAATTACAGCAGCAGAGAGGATGAGCAGCCCTTTTTGTAGGACGTCCCATTTTGAAAACTAAGGCTTCCTACAAAAATGAAAACATAAGGTCAATAACGTGAAACAAAAGTTTCTAACTTTTCGACAGTTTCTCCAGAGTGAAGCTCCGGGGGTTATTATTTTTCGCGTTGTCGTTTTCAAGTGAATATACGCGCGCGTTTTCTGCTCATTGAGGTCGCACCCGCTGCTGCTATCAAAACATTTTATCAAGTCCGATTCGATATCTCGACCGCGGGACATGTACATTTATTTTTATAAATCCATGCGGGATTGACTGTGCCCGTGAAAAGAATTTTTTAAATTTAATTATATCCACATCACTGTTACACCAAGTCTGGTGAATATTTCGTAACGAAATGCGTATAAACTCCCTTAAATACAACTTAAATAGTATAGATGTCTATGATCACATTTGGTATTTGTGTATACCGCTGAGTAACATAAATCACATCAGTATTTGTATGTCCTCCACGCGAGAATATTCTAGCTATATTTGACTGTTATTCCAGCATCACATCATCGTATATAACTAAATTGTTAATAAACCCATCGAGGTCGTCTACAGAAGGCGCTTCACTGATATCAGTAATAAATTCAATAACGTCTTCATTTAACAATTTTACATTTTCGTTAAAATCTTTAAGCACTTCATAACATCGCTGGTCATCTACAGATGGTGCAACTAAATACAGTTTATCCCATTTCAACCACATCGTTATCAGATTAAGTAACAGTTCTGTCTTACCCGTTCCAGATTGACCTATTATAATCATTCGGGCAGAATTGGTAGCGCTGGATGATGTTTAACCGGTTCTCGTTTTGTTGTTGCCGAAAAATCAATTACATCCATATTACACAAAAGATAAATGAATATTAATCTTTAGTGTGTAAAATGCAGGGCGCGTACCATCACAAGTGAATTAACAACTATAGCTACGACAAACAAACGACAAGCACTTACGGGCAAGTGTGAACGATGTGGTACAAAAACAATTAAGTTTATTTCCACTAACAAACCAACGGGTAAATCAACAGGCAGAGTTAAAAAATAAAAGAAGGTGATAATGCCGCTTTCTTTAACAAAGTTACCAGGAACTCCATGGGGAAAATACCCAGGAGAAGAAAGTATCCCAGGATATAATTATTGTGGTCCTGGTACTAGACTTGATTCCAGGCTTGAAAATCAAGATCAGCCAAAACCCAGAGAGTATCCAGTAAACGCGATTGATCGAGCGTGTCATTCTCATGATGTAGCTTATAAAAGTAAAAACCTACAAGATATACATATTACAGATGCAAAATTAATTCATGCGCTAAATTCCATCAAAATAAATCTTTCAAAAAATCATTAGCTAATTGGTTGGTGAGATCTGCGATGAAACGTAAGCTAGCATTAGCAGCTGATAATAAATCAGCTAATTATTAAAATGATGGAATCGAATTATTAAAGCCCAAGATGACACTGGAGGGGTAAACTCGCTGAGGCAGCAAATGTTACACGTGTTGCTGCTGTAAAATGGTTAGCACGACAGGCAATATGGCACATTTATCACCCACCGCCTAAACGAATCGAGTATCCACATTTTGATGTCAGCGTGCCAAATAAAGTTCATCAAGCGGATATATTATTTTTACCACACGTTACTTTTAAAATTGGGAGACGTCGATCAACATGTAAATACGCGCTAACTGTCGTTGACGTTGCAAGTATATTCAAGGAAGCAGAGCCGTTATCAACAAAGATATCACATGAGCGACAACTGACGAAACAGTAAAACAATTGCCAATCAATTGTTCAGCATGTTCGGTATACTTTAACGCAAGACTTTTCATTTCTTCGTGGAGAGAGTATGTGCGATAAATAACGCCATTTTGTCTTCCAAATTGATCATAATTTCATCATGGGACATTTGATACAACCACACGGATACAGGATCGAATTTACTCACTTCATTCATAAAATCAAACATATCACCGTGTTAAAATTTAACAGTTCGATTCCGTGGAAATATTGTAGTGCATTTGTCCACGCATGCGCATTATGATCAATAATTTCGATCGAAGCTCCTTTTGATTTATACTTTGATCCGTATGAAATCTATCTCCGGTTATCGTTTTAATATTATTGATAATTTTAGTTTCTTCCCTAGCTCAGCGACATCTTTGACAGACGCTCCGGTAATTTTTAACTATTTCTCCCAACTCGTTTATTATTTTACGTGTTTTATCTGTTAGACCGTTTCCACGAGTCGAGATGGTAAAATGTTCCGTTACTCGTTCGGCTACACAATTTATTTGTGAAAATTTTGTTGCTTTTAGATTATTAACGCTGAGTTTATCATTTATCGGATAAATGTCATTAAAAAACTGATGTTATAGGATACGCTCTTTCAAAATATGGTTTCTCGATACAAGTCAACATTAATGGTTTGGAATTTTTACTCGGTATGGCAATTTTTTTATTATGAACGACAGGGTCATATTTGTCACGGATAATCCAATTGTCTGTTTCTGTTAATACAACAAATTTTACTTTAAAAAAAAGATATTTTCGATTGTCTAGATAATTAGTGATCATTGCCTCTCGTTTGTCGTTCATCGTAGCATAGACACTTTTGTCACTGAGTATGATTTTGAATGTTGACCATACATGAGACGCGCCATCTTTGCGAAATTCTTCTTAGCTACATGAATTTTATTAATCAAACTTTTATTCTCCGAATCAACCAAACCTCGCACCGGTAAGTCAGGGAATATTCCGTCAAGAATAAATTTATAATCAGAAGCATTAATCGTAGATAATCTCTCTAATTCATCCATTTATAATTAAAACAAATATTTAAATTGAAATACTATCTCTCTCTCTCTCTCTCTCTCTCTCTCTCTCTCTCTCTCTCTATATATATATATATATATATATATATATATATATATATATATATTCCAACAAACGACAAATGCAAGTGGTTAATGATAGGTTCTTTGACTCCTTGTAACAAAACCTGCCTAAGCGTATTCTGCGGACATCATGTGCAAAGCGTTCGTAATGGAAGTTTAGGACCAAAACCGTGTTTACGATTTGGTGTCGGAGTGAGAGAAACAACGCAGTTGTGTGTGCAATGTGGTGGTAAAATATACAGAGAACTGTAACGATACTATGATACAAAATATAATGACAGTGACAGGGTAATAAAAAGCGTAGAAGACTATCTGATTAGTTTTTCAGAGTAATGATTTGGACCAAAAAAATAATTAAATGATATTGTATATACATGAGCTAAAACATTGATAATACCCCAACACAAGATTTTGTAAAGCATTCTATTATAACGAATTATGACGCATTTGTGATGGTGTAATCAGACACTGTCGACTAAAAGAACCAGTCGGCGATGTCACTAATAATGGTTATCTAAGATTTACTACTGGACATGAAAAATAGTACTCGAAGACGGTCTTGTGATCGATAATGTTGAATCAGATCCCCGAAATAACTCTTTATCCAATTTTTGAGCTGTTATACAAAGCCACAACCGTAAATTCGGTAACACTGGCAAATATTAAAAAGTTGCAAGATCGGTTAAATCTAAAAATACAGCGACTGACGAAGAAATAATATTTCAATCAATGAATGCAGCAGCCAAATAGTTCGATATTGTAGCGAATTCGGTACAACGTGATGCGGATAAAATATATAAATCTGCTCTCTCTAAGAAATATAACCAAAAATGATTTTCCATTATTTTTGAGAGAGATCACTGTAAAGCTAAGCTATTTTCGATAGAGTAATTAAGTAGTTACCTCAATTATATTTAATAACTACTTATTTTTTGTTATCATTCAGTAAATTATGATACAACATATATCTTGTTACTCTGAGACCAACGGTGTAAATCCCCATTCAAATACTACTACTCTTTTTCCTTATGAAGCAAGGGAAATAATTTTGTGGTATAAGTATTGTCCGTAGATCGCAATTTATTTTGTCTTGTTAATTGATTAACCATCTTTATGATAATTAATGTCAGTGAACTAACTACAATGTTTTAAAGGTCAAATTAATGGATGGATAATTATGGTCTCTAACTTGCAAAATAAATCACGCGGTACATATAAATACAACAAAGTTCTTTTTAGATCTATTACACATGGATATATAATTTTCAAACCTGACTTTGTCAATCCAAAAAATATGTGTATATACACACATATCATTTTTTATACAGTTTTGGAAAATATAAAATAAAATTAACGCTGTAATTTTGCTCAGTACTGCAGCATAGGTAACTTTATAATACTTTCTGAAACGTATATTTATAAAATTGGAACTTGGCGCGGTTGATTCTCATATTGGGGATCAGAGTTCGAATCTCGTGACCGGCACACTGTCGACGGTACCGATTAAAGCGGTTTTTTATATAAAGGTTTCGGCTCCAGCCCGTGTACACCACGTCAAACAACTGAAAGGTAATAAGTGTAGCTATATATCGTAATTGGCTAAAGGAATTGTTTCGTAGCATTTCTTTCTGTTGTAGCAGATTCCTAAGTAGCAACTGTCAAATAGGGGTTCAGATTAAAATACATAAGTTCATGCCACTGAAAAGTTTAATAAAATCTGTCATCGCTTTTTATCAGCCACCTTTAAAAAAAAAAAAAAAAAATCGTGTTTCTCTGACTAAATTGAACTGTTTCGTCTCAATATACGATTTAACTGTACCTTTGGCAAGATTGTAAAATTACTATAGATTCTAATGTAGCTGTGCAAATGGGCAAAACAACACGTATGCATCGCTGTAGTAATATACTGTACGCACTCACATTATAGCAAGACAATGTAACTATATTACATCATAATTTGTGCTTCTTAACTACTCAATGTAATATATTTTGTAAAAGTAGAGATAGAACATTTATACCAAACGCAAATATGTACTGTGTGCAGCTACATTAGAATCTATAGCAATTGTACAATCTTGCCAATAGGTCAGATCAGAGTCTACAATAAAATGATTTTTTGCGCTTTATGTGCCATTGCGTTATAATATAAACAATTTTACTGGATAACCTTATAGATCCGATTACAGAGTAAAGTAATAATTTATTTTATAATACTTTTGCTGCAACCACAGACAATTAATTTGGCATTCATAGGTGACATTCATGAAAATAGATTTTATGTTGGTCCTGGCAGAAATAGAAATCTAATGCAACTACACATCTGGATATCATTACCAGACAACACGGCATTTACTTATACAATAACATAGTAATTTTCAATTAGCTCTTTAATTGCGCAGTCTCCTAGGAGCCTTTTATTTCTCGATGGAATTTTAAAACTTAGAAAGAAGACAACAATAATATAGATCTTGAATTTTGTTTTCGTTTGAGATGGATACGTGTTCCTATGAAATAGTGCTATCCACCAATTGTTAGCTATATGCAAAACGATGGTGTATTGTGTTTCTTATGTTTTAAAATATGAGTAGTTCTTCATATCAATTTATAAGACAGAAGCAATGTATCAATGTATACCACAGTAATCAAACCCAAATTGGTCCAGAAACGTACTTTTAAAACATTTTCATAAAGAGATATCCTGGTTTAATTTGGGTTGACTGGTTCAGTAACCGCATACCCTTCACTACTACATGGATTGTTTCACCTAAGTGCTATTAACCCTTTGAATAAGTAGGGATTTTGAATTACCTAACCATACAATTCCGTATTTCTTATGACCGTACAGACGACGCTTCAAAACTATAACAATAATAGATAAACCCGTTAAAATGAAAACTTGTTTTGTTTGTAAACCTAGAAACTGCATTTTCAAGGTGATCAAGAGATAAAGAGACAGACCATTACAAATTCACAAGAAAATACTACCTTTGTGTTAGAACAGCGCAAGTCCTGTGCCACCCAAGACTGATCACGGCTGATGTTAAAACAGACCACCAGGTATGATATTTACTTAATACCCTTCCAAGAAAACCTTGTGGAGTCTTATCAGGTATACGGAGATAATTTACATACAATTCCCGTGTATAATGCAACAAGGAAGTATATTGTTTATAACAAGCAGTTCGCTATTTTGTGCCTGGTTTCAGTAGATCAGTCACGCGGTCATATAATATAACGTTCTAGATAACCTCTATCTGGTAATCTTGAAACAAAACACATTTTAGACAGTAAAAGAGAGAGAGAGAGAGAGAGAGAGAGAGAGAGAGAGAGGTGGGGGCGTTCTAGCAAATGAACTCTCCTATATCCGGATTAATCAGCTATTTCATAGATTAAATTCCAATGGCCCTGTCATTAATACATTGTTGCATGTCAGGGACGAAAATTCGCTATGCTCTTTCTTTGAAGTTTACTGTTTGTATGTTTGATTAATATGCTTTGTGATATGCTTTCTTTTTCTCTGTTGTTGAGATCAATAACAATTATTTATGATGTGAATGTTTTAACCCCTTTCTTTTCTTAGGCACTATTTTCACCTCGTCACATTCTGGGAACTCATTACTATTCAAAAACTGAGGGTGTTCATGGTCCTTCATACTGATATATATATATATATATATATATATATATATATATATATATATATATATATATATATATATATATATATATATATACATACACATATATATATATAGATGCATAATTATTTCTGCAGTATCCAAACTGCCAATAGTGTATTCACATCGCTCCTATTTCACGAGTATGTCGCGGAACTGTGAATACTTAATATCAGTTCATTATTTATATTTACATATATATATATATATATATATATATATATATATATATATATATATACACACACACATATATATATATATATATATATATATATATATATATATATATATATATATATATATATATATATATAACGAAATTGTACTCTTTTTGGTTACCCTGACAGCGTTATCCGAGAGTCGTGTATTTTCTTCTTTCGCTGTTTCAAAATGCTGAGTTTGGTTTAGCCAATGCAGCTCGAGAAAATGTTAAACAATGAGAGGATTTTCAACTAAAACAACTGTCAACCAGGGTACTTGTAGAGTAAACTGATAATATCTTATCACAATATCGCTGTTATTTTCTGTTATCGTGTATTTTCTTCTTTCGCTGTTTCTAATTGCTTTGTTTGGTCTAGCCAATGCAGCTCGAGCAAAATGTCAAACAATGAGAGGATTTTCAACTAAAACAACTGTCAACCAGGGTACTTGTAGGGTAAACTGATAATATCTTATCACAATATCGCTGTTATTTCTCCAATAAATGAAACATCATTTTTTTGCAGTAATAGGTCCGGTTAGCATAATAAAAACCTTGATGTTCCAATTGCTGCAACGTACGAAGTAATGCTCATTTACCGAAATTTCTTTAAAATGATATCTTCTACATACCATATACACTCCTGTGACACTATGAAATTATCAAGCTGTAAAAGAGAAGAATTATATGACTATTCATACCTTCAATAATCGTGTTCATAGTGGATATCGTCATTTCAATATTGATTTATCTTCACACTTAAGCGTCAGAGATATTGGGGTATCATCCGTCTAAAAGTCAATCTGGAATAAGCTCTAGTTCCTAAAGATCTGCAGGAAGGCACTTCACCAACCTGGTACACAAATTTCTCAGATAATAATAACGTTCAAGAGGGGTTTTATTTCTGACTGTTAGCAAGCGGCAACAAAATAAAGATGAATCTTCGACACATTGATCGAGATGAGTCATGCCTTGTTAGGATTTGTTTTCTTTATATAATCTTTGGTACAGATGCTTGAACGCGACAGGATTACGGAACAATGTCTTGGCAGGTTTGCTCCATTAATATTTAATATTACACACCTAATTGGCCCTAATTCGCCTCATTACCAATTCCTTCCGTTTTGGTCCAAATCTTTATGTAAGATTTTGTAACTGTATCAGGAAGCAAGCTTACAAGGTCAAGTCGCTTGTGTGTCATAGCATGTCACCGAACAGCGGATATTTTAGACTCTAGTGACTGAAGTATGTTATCAGTAGTAGAAATTCAATAATCTGCAGTGGGTGAAGCCTTTAAGGGGTTGTTGCTGTATAAATTTAAATATTAGGAATATTTGTCATACTATAATAACTATCTTACGAGTTTATGTGTGAAAACATTGGCGTAAGGACTCAGGAGTGATTAACAATCTTACACCCTTGGTCTCAACTTCGTCCCTTGTGTTCCAACCAATGATTGTACACAGCATACAAAGTATGGTCCCTATATACTTAGGCTGCATTCAGATAATTACACATTGACTTTGTTACAATGTTTTTGTTTTGTGTCCTGATTCTGTATTACAAGATCACACAATTTGTGAGTATCTGATGCTCGAGAAAACTGAGATATTTTATTTTTTATCACTCAACCCAATGTTTCCATAAGATATAATATAAATTAGCATATGACATTCTTGATTATAATGAGATGTTTCTTAATTTCCCACGGTTTATATTGCAACAAGCGGCTACAAATATTTAGGATAGGAATTTTCAATCATTCATTGCAATACGTTGCAATTCGTCGATATAATGTTTTGCTGCTGACTCGGTATTAAAAATGCATACAACGTAAGAATGCTTGATGACATGCTATCATGCTTGAATATTGTTAGATATGTGACATTTATCACCCCACTCCCTTTCCAATGCATGTAATATTTAATCATCCACTGTACTACGTTTCTT
Source organism: Sinohyriopsis cumingii (assembly GCA_028554795.2). Classification (NCBI taxonomy): domain Eukaryota; kingdom Metazoa; phylum Mollusca; class Bivalvia; order Unionida; family Unionidae; genus Sinohyriopsis; species Sinohyriopsis cumingii. The sequence goes on from CM068829.1 coordinate 135,245,275, forward strand.
ATCATCTATACACTGTCTCGTTGATTAATCAACTTTTCATAGGTAGGCTAACTGAAAAGGCTGTATGGCAACAACTTGTTATAAGTGAGCATTTTGAAGTTTCCCAATATCCTTACCACATGTCATTAATAATAGCTGGAACATATGCTTTATTATCATTTGCATGTCGCTGGCCGCCAACAAATACAACCGTGTTTCTATTTCAATATCTAAATGCTCAACAGTTAGATATTCTTTCTGATGATATTCACACACACTAAAGAATTATGGGATACTTAAAAGTTTCTCATCTACCACGTAATCAAGTACCTGGCATAATAATAGCGACGTTGTTTGATCAACATTTCGTGTACTGTATCTCACCGAGTTAAGCTGTCTTATTTTCGTGAAATTAGAGATTAACTACTGATATTTAACGATTTTGCTACATAATAATTAAAGCAAGTGAACTACAGCCAAGTGAACGATTATTGAACCTCCTTTAGCTGGACTTGATTCAAATAAATATGTTGAAATCTTTATATGACACTAGATCGTCCTCTGTATTAAACTGCTTTATAAATGGATGGATTCGTTTACATACGGGTATTTTGGAGCTTTTTAAAAATCTCCATAAGTAAAGGAGAACTTCCTTTTCTGGGCTTTCTTTCTCAGTCTGATAAAGAAGTGCTTATCATATAAGAAAATGGGTGTGCCCAGCACGTACAATCTAATGAGAATTAGCATTGTTACATATCTAGATTTGTTCAAATTTCCATTGGTAATATTAGCAGATAAATGTGGGGCCACACTTCAAAGAATACTATGTTGTAATTTTGATTATCAATTTAATTGGGCGATATTCCTGTTGGCAAGCCTTTGCATTTTTTAGTTTTAGTTCGCAATTGAGATTCATCCTTATTTAGGAGTTCTCTAAAACATCGTATGCACCATAAAACATACAAATGCCCGAAGGTTTAAGAATCACCAACAATGTGAATTAAATCGCTGATTTTGGTGACTGTCGGTAGATTCAACGTAAACCATGCACAAATATATATTGTAGGTGTTCCTACAGATAACACAGATCCGAAAGCAATGATATATGTAGATTTGAAGCGAGTAAAAATTGGTCACATTCCGCCGCTGCTGTCAAGCTCCCAAAGAGTCTGTGGTTTCTACTTCATTTGTATATAGCCCCTTTTTATACCAGACAACCATCTCTGAACTACCTTCAGATATTTATGCTAGATGATCTTGGGTAAAATACTAACATAATGTCGATGAACTTGTCAGTATCGCTCTGGAACATTGCAAGTGCCTGTCTGTCATAACGTATCACAATCCACCAAAACGTGCTGCATACAAATATACTATGATAGTATCAAGCATCTAAAAGAGTCTTGGCGGGTTTTTAAGACTGATCAATGTAGGACTTACTGAAGCAGATAATATCAAGGAAAGCTAGTTTTTTGTGTGTATGTCTATGAGTTCTCCAGCGGTGGCGATAACGAATACAGCTTCGATTCTCTGTTGTCGATCGATGTGTCGGGAGATCACTTATATGGTCAATCCGGTAATAATAGTCTCTCCTGCATGTGGAACACACAAGAGTTGTATGGAAGTAAAGGTGTTGGCAGTTTTGGTCTTATGAGTGGCACAATAATTCTCAGCTGTTGTGCTGCTCGAATGTAAGCAGGAACGGTCTTGGGCAAAGGTCTCCCACGAGGCACTGTTAATATGCATGTTTCTCAAGGACTACCATAGAGAGTCCTTGAAACGTTTCTTTAGTCCTCCAACAGCGTGTTTACTCGCAGAGTTCGCCATAGAGCAGCCGATTTGAAACGGCTCCTCAGGCGTGCGGCTGATGCGTTCTGCCCATCTAACTTGGCCCTCTGCAGCAACGTGAAGAGGGATGCAATGCTATCAAGATTTGTGTGTTGCCACCTTATCCGCATAAGACAGTCCACGTATCGCTCGCATATGGGTGGATGGTGTACACTGCAGCATGGTATACTTTCAGCGTGATGGTAAGTCTGATTACTCTGATGTCCCACACATTCGCATTTAGCTTTCCAATGTTTGAGCTGACTTTGACAATTATGTTGTTGATCATATAGTGTCAAAGTTGACTTCTTGTGAGAGGCATCTGTCGACAGCAGGTAATTTCTGACCCATTACTATAACGTTAGTTTCGTAATATGGCTTTCCAGAGATGGGTTGGTAAAGACTTCAGTCATTTTGGTGCTGATTGTGAGGCTGTAATTCCACCGAAAGATGAGATAACAACAGCAGTAAAACAATAGCAGTACTGACATATCCTGAGATATTCATATTACAATGTGTACAAAAAAACAGCATTTTTCCAACTGCTCTTAAACGTGTTCGAAAGACGACAAAAGAAAACAAGCTAGCCTATGTGCTGTTTTCCATGAGTGGGTCAGACAAATACCTGGTAGCTCCTTTAACGAAACACCACCAGCAGACATCAAACGGGTAATATTTTCATAGAATTTATTTTACTTAACACCACTTAAGAAAAACCTTGAACAAGATTCAGAAAGTCTCTTTAGAATTCGAAAATCAAGTTATATGTCTAGTTTGCGCATGCTGTGCAAAAGAAAATTGCGGTTCATTATTTTATTGTTAGATACCATCATCTGTAATAAACTCGCAGCTGAAATCACTCACCTTGAAGCAAGATTTATTGGTAGAAAATACATGATTATGACGTTACAATCCAGAAACAAAATTACATAGTGGCAACTTTGCTGATTCTCACAAAGAAGCAAACCACTGTTTAGAAAGATTTGAAGAGCACGACACATTTCACACAAAACGCGTATATTACTTACTACACCCAAGCTTTATTTTATCCTGTTATTAAAGCAACAGCCACAGTAAGATAACGCAGAAATGGAACAACATACATCTAAAGCTTATTACAACATGTTTAAGTACTTAAGAGAGTCTGGAAAAACTCTGACTGAACTTTATTATCTAAATGCTCGTTAAGCACACACCAAAAGCATGGCGAAGTCACCATAGACGACTTCTTATGCAGCTTTCTTTGAGCAATGTCGTTAGCAGTAACGAAAGAACGTGTTCCATAAGACACTAAGACAGCATCAAACTCTGAGCCACCATTTGTTTTTTGTTTTTCATCATTCGGCGATTTCTGTTTGATGCGTTGCGATTTAACAAATAGTTCCAAAATAGCCTTCGGGTACGTTGCTTTTACAATTGGTCTGCCTTTAATTAGTCTTAATGTTTATGTAAACTGGAATTAAACCAGCAACAAGTAGCAACCGCAATCTGAAAACACGAAATAGTTGTCCACTGACTGGTTGTAGATGAAAAGTGAGGTCTTTGAATACAGTGGATCTGAATGCTAGGATTGTAATCAACATGTGATTGACTGAGCCTTTCGAGTGGCTGAAAATACAGCCCGTCACTAGAAACTTATATACGCAAACACATGCATTTGCCATTAGCAGTGGCTTAAAATACAGCCTGTAAAACGTCTAAAGAAAAATGCGAGGTCGGCAGATAATGGGGCCATACCGTGTGCGTACAGCTCCACTGCGTTCCACGCTCCACCTTTATCTACTACAATTCATTATATATATATATATATATATATATATATATATATATATATATATATATATATATATATATATATATATTCATACAGTTTAGAATGTTGAGTGTTTTTGTATCCACTTAACTGAGGAAGCAGGAATACTGTCAGGCAAGAGCAATTTCTATAAGTGAGTATTTCCCATGGGCATTTGTGAAAGTCCATGTGTAACCCTTTATTCGCTTTTGCGACCTTTTGTCAGACTGTTTCTCGTAAAGGCTGACAATTTATATATTCCATTTGGTAGTGGTGGCAAACTCATGGGGCCTGCATCCACATATTTGTCTAAGGTAAGGTAATCAAACTTTATCTTCTCAATTGTTTCGTCTTTCCTTTGCCTCATTTGATTCCTTTATTACATGCTACTTGTCAGGACCTCGGGTGGCTGAGTGACGTAAAAAACTTGCCTTTACTAATCACTGCCATCACACTGCGTGGGTTCGAATCTCGGGCACGGAAAATATAGTTGTGTGATAAAGCTTGCCAGTAGCTTCTCGTGGGTCGGAGTTCTTAACCGAATTTTCCTTGATTTTTCCTCCACTAGTTATATTAGCCGCCATGTCTAATCTATCACGTTCTGAAAAATGGCGTTACTCTCACTACAACAAGAAGCCACGTGTCTCTTTTGGAAGCGCAGTTTCCACTTGTTTTAACCACCTTTCACTTTCTATTCTAATATTTTTCCTCGTCATTTTTCTGAATTTTATTCCCAACAGTTTACACAGAATCCAAAATAACTGCTTATAAACTGTTGTCTACTCTATTTGCTGACCGACTGACTCATTTCCTGAACGGTAGTTACTTCCACAAGAAAGACAAGCAGTTTAGTCATGTGCAGATACATTAGGTGAGGATGGTGGGTATACACGTACTGAGGTTAGTTACTCATGTAACACTTGTCAGTGAAAAGTGTTCAAAATATATACTGCGCCATACCACCAGGTCGTGATCACCTGTTTCTAATAGTATGTTTGTGTCTATTCAGCCAATTTAAAATCCTTTATTTTTTAGAAGAAAAAAGGTCATCATTTTAGGGAAAGAGAGGTTAATACAAATTAGTACATTGACGTTTGACATGGTAATTACATAATATGAAGTTTTATCCCATATCACTAAAGTGAAGTTCAATAATTGCTGTCATAGTTTAAACAATTTACTTCACGGACAATGTTGATGTTTGGTTGTAACGCACGCGTTTCGATACAGCTGTTGAAACAGCTGAATGATATTAGTAAATAAGACCAAGCACACTTGAAATGTATCCAGTCCAGATCTATATTAAAGATAATTGACAAATATAGCGCTATTATTATGAATACCAGTTCCAATTACGCAAGCAATGGTGTGTGTTTGATGAGGGAACAGAGGATTCAGAATTCAATAAGCTATGTAAGATTAAGTTCATTTACATTTAGATCATGTATTTTACTTTTTATGATTTTTGTTTTAAAGAAATGTGATACACATCGGTGAAAAGTGTAGCCCTGGTGACATGATAATTCTTACCACTATCTAGTTCCAACATAGTTATCTTTATTCAGCGTTGGGGTGCATAGTACTGTCCTCCTCAAATTGTCAATCTACGATTGTTAACAATGAGAGTGTTTGACACGCATGCTGAAGTAGTGAAGAAGGTATGTTTATTTTAATAAACGTTAGCACTGAGGGCTATGAGGAAAAACAATTAGCATCGTTATACCAGCTAAAGGCAGTGGCCTTGCCTGGGATTTACTAAAAAAAAATAGGCATAGTTATAACAAATAAATATGCTCCCCAGACAGCTAACATGGAAGAAAACTAACTAAATAATATAGCCATCAGGAAAAATGCAGAGACTAAAACTAGATAATTTGTATTAATTTGCTCAAAATAATGTATTTATTGAGCATGGTTACTGTTCTAATTTATCTGCAAAAATGTCAAAATGTTCTCAATTGCTGGCTGAGAAATTGGCGAAAGTTGCCACGAATTAACTTTATTTTGGCACGCTTATATCAGACTATTAATGTAAAAACAAAGTATGAAATACAAACGCTATGGCCGTTAAATATGTTCAAAAATGTTTTAGACAGGATTTTTTAAGGGACAAAAACACATATTCCCTGTTTTGGTACTAAACTGTCAATGACATTAACATTTTAAATAGTCTATAATAAAACGTTATACTTGGTATCTTAACAGCCTTCTACCCCACGTGGCTTATGCTTTTATCACGCGATGATGCGCGTGAAACTCTGTGCGAACCTACGTGACAAACCGCGAACATTACGATAGGCGCTCGTACAAGAGGATATCCACGTGTGATATAAAACTTCAACCCAGACCAGTAACGAAAACAAAAACTTCTATTATCTATCTTCTCGATTATACATGAAAGCAGGTATGCATCATTGAAATCATGTATTTCGGTGCATAAATTTAGCATCAGTTAATTACATACTAGCAATTCGATCAACACATGCGATTACCAGTACATGTCTGTACAAGCAAATTGATGAATATTTGCATTTCGTCTGATAGCAATTCTTCTATAAGGATATACCATTTCTGATTTTACATGCGAGTCATTTTGTTTTTGTTGAGAAAAATAGATCTTAATCAAAAAATCTATAATTCTGACGTGACAAGTCATTATCTCAAAAGCGGAATTAAACATTTCGTGCAAATATGGAAAACTACTCGGACTAATTTTGATAAAAGAGCTAGCAATAATTCAAGATGGCGGAGTTTCTCACATCGGCTTAATACTTATGGATACTAACAAACGTTCTTCAGCAACCCCATTCACGTTAAATATGAGCTACTTTATCGTCTGGTTTAATAAGTTAGTGTCATGATGCTGATCAGAATACCGCCAGTTTGAGTCACACAGGCGGAAAAATAACATTTTAACTAATAATTAAGGTCAAATTGGTTGTACATGAGAAATGAAAGTCAAATTTGATGATCTAAGGTCCATGTCAATATAAAGTCTTTGAGAATGTAAAACGTCTAACCTACTGGAATATCGTTTGCTGCGCTAAGGGCTTATCTGGTTTTATATCAAAACCGTCTTATTTGGAATGGAATAGTATAGCAAAGATTAAAATCACTGTTTCATTTTGATGCATTATACAGGCATATATATATAGCATGATTGTTCAAAATCATATCCGGGGGATCTTGATAAATTAACTTTGCAAAAGAAATGAATGATACTTGGCAAAACATTTCATAAAAGCAAGATTAGTCATTATATGGTATTGTGCAGGATAAACTGACGTCGCTGACACTGCTTAGATGATGACAATGATGTAATTAGCGAATATGATGACAACAGTGAAGACCATTAATGATCAAGTTATATAGAGAAACACCTTTGATATTATAATTATTACCCATTTATCGATCGTGAGAAATACGAAAAATTATAGAGCGACGCAGGTGCAAGATTGCTGTGGTAAGCAGTGGTAAACATGTATAAATGATGACAGTCGGTGTCTTGAATGGCAGCTCAAGGTCGTGTTATGTCCCGCGCTCGATAATACAGATCATCCTTGGAAAAATTAGCAGTTCAAGGGTGACCTGAAATGTAATGACATAGATTTTCTTTCAAGGTTCTTATACTAGGAACGATATGTATCACGGTAACACAACACAGGAAGAAATCCAAAGATGATTACAAAACTGGTAGTGACCGAGCAGAGGTCTGGGCGTGGATACGCGGGCATCAAGAACCCACAGAAAACATTTCACTCCACTTTGGCATCCACCTAATCGCTCGTGTATATCATCAAATTGTGAGATACTTGGACCAAGACTAAAATGTTGACAGATGCATGTTGATTTCCCAACACGACTTTGGTATGTTCCACCAGATTTGTTAGTTTAACCTCGAGCACCGAGACCTGGTTAAGGAGTCCGTGGTGGACATATATTTTAAATCACGTATAGGTAGAAACCTGGCTGGCCCATACTATTGATGCATTTCTTTGATCCTCTCCGCCGTACTCTGATGTTGCCGGGCCTGAGTGGTAAAATGAGAGACCATGGCGCCTGTAGAGAATGAGTAGAGTCATACCATAGAAATTACATCTGCTTGCAATTATAATATTATATTACGAAGTTAAGTTTGTCCTTAACAAAATAATTGCTGGTCACAGTGAGGCTTTCTCCGACAAAGTCAACTGGAATTATTCACCTGTGGTTGACCCAAACACAACATTCTCTGTGTCTGGTGCCCAAACAAAAAGACACATCACTGGCAGTAAAATTGTCTAAGTCAAATTTGTCACATATGAAAAGGACAGGTGGAATGTTTTCATTCTTATCAGCCAGACCGGCTCTGTTAACGGATCCGAATCCCGGGGTTGCAAATGCTGCTTAGTTAGGAGTATCATAACTCAATCCGGGATGGTTCTAAAAAAAGCGAGGATAGGTGGACCTTTAAGGTCCATCTTCCGTTGTAACTAGGGTTTAAAAACTATGCAAAGATTTTTGATTATGCATCCGTCTTAACCAAAGGCTACAGAGCGGAAGTGGTCTTCAATTGTTGTATCGCCGTTTATGAAAGCAAAGTTTCTCACGCACCCATTGGCTAAATTTTGACTTACTTGCGATGTCAGACAGTTAAACATTTCCGATGTCTTAATGCGGAATAACGAGTACCCACGAGTGCAATACTGACATCGTTTACCTGCAGCTGTTAATGTGTGGACATCTTGCTGCTAAAATGTTGCGCGTACTTAAGGTTTCACAAACGCCACAAGCGCTTGTTGATTGTACATTCTCATTTAGTGCGTACACTTCATTGTATACGAAATGTCTGTTAACATTTGCTGAATCTCAACCGCCTGGCGCAGCACCGAAGCGGACCAGAGCAGATATGTAACCAAGGCAGATTTGACTTAGGTTTAACAGCCTTGTGTCTACTGACGTTGACCCGAGTGATCTTGTGATTTTCCAAGATGAAAATGAATAACTTCTTACGTGGACATTCAAGATATTGTTTTGATGCTGTGAGGCACTATCAAAAAGTACCTCGTGGAAATCAGTGAAATCTGGAGAGAGAAAGGCTTTGGTGCATCAGTTGCGTCTATCAAAAATCAAATAGCAAAGTTAAATAAAAATGGTATTGAATTGTTAAACAATGTGGCGTTGAATGACCGGATACCTGATCATGAACGGAATACGAATTAAACTATTGCAAGGGCCCACTGTAAGTGGATATAAAAATCGTTAAGATGGCCCTGCCACCACGTGAAGTAACTATACTTACACCATACCAAAAACTGCTGACCAACGAACGATAGGAAAAAAATAATAACATATGTTCGAAATCTTTTGAGCACTCTTGATAAACAATCAGTCTCTCGCATGAATAATAATAATAATATATGACAATCTCGAAGAAAATGCAGAATCTTTCACATAACATATACAACTTCAAAACCATTAATTGCCATAGCTGCAATACATGTTGAAGTATTCCACATCTATCCACATGGCTACTTAACCGTCTTTGGTGTTTGGGTTTACGATTAGACTTTCATTACATGTAAGTGATGGATTGTGACCTCGATGATGCAGTTACGGAGTCATCCAGCGGGGTTTGGACCGGTTGACTGTAGATGCCAGCATTAATGATACTTTTATTCCACTTCTCCATTAATATCTGTGCCAGAGTTGGTTTGAAGAAATCATCACATCCACTAAAATATAATCTTGTGATGAGCCAAATAGCAATCGACAGTTGGGACCACCCTTATATATCAATGTCAACTCGATGCCAGCATGGGATGATCGTTTTAGCACAACAAACGCTATATCACTTATTATACAGCCAGACGTGAAATCAACCAAAGATTGTTTCTATAGCGATAAGTTGAATTTCCCAGGAAATATGCTGAACAGTATTGATTCAAATAAGAAGAGAACGGTCCCAACTGTTATTTACCAAGAACCTATATACTCACTTAATAGTTCTTAAACGAAAGCAATCGGTACAAACAAAGTATCAATGGATAGTCGGTGTGTTGATATATGAACGTAGTGCCAAACCCACAACTTAAAGATGTCACTGAAGATATTTTGTATGTTTGTATGACGGTTATGTGAAGAAATTTGTATGGCTTGAAGTAATTACAGGTCTTGTATCTCACCAAGGTCATTATGTTGGCCATTTAGTCGCCACGATAACATTATTAATTGGAGAACAAAGATAGATCCGAAATGTTATCGTCGTGAGAAGTTAGCTGAAGCAGAACAGCTGCTAGACGAGATCTGCGTTGTGAATGAATTGCAAGCGTATATATAACATTACAGATAACATTAGCTGAATCGCCGCAGCGAACACTATAGGTCTTGGTGTTGTCGAAATTACAACAACATCAGCAATCTTAGATACACCAATGAGGCCTGCTGTCGAGACGAAATCGATAGCAACCGGTTGTGTTGGTGGTGATGTAACGTTCGCGGTTCCGCACGTGGTTTGACATACACTATTTGAAAGATGTATTCTTTAAAAACAAATGAAAAATCTTTTGACAAAAATACCACTAGGCAGCAAGGTTATCGTGGCACATCTTCACCACTAATCGATGATGACGGCTCATCAGTCAGCAAAAATGTGCCGTCTATTTTATAGATGAGTTAAAATGGATGGCCAGTATCTTCCGTGCAAATGCTTGGAATGAACCAATGGTGAATATTCCGATTCAGGTATGTATAGAAATTAGTATGCGCCACATTTGAGTGAAACGATGTTTGGTTTTAAATCAATGTTTATTTCTTTATTTACTAAATACAACTTAAAGCTAAACGAAATGGGGATTTCTTACAGCATACAGCATTCATGTTTGGTCACAATGCAATATAAGAGAATGTAGGCATCTTGGTTCAAATAATAAATATTCAAATTAGAGCTTGTGACTAGGAAGATGCGTTTGTATTCTCGCTAGAGTGACCCGTTTCGGCTACCGTAGTGTGTCCATAGGCTAAAAACTTTACACTGCTTGTTTCCAGATTATACCTTGCACAGTGCCATGTGATACTGCTACTACTACTACTACTACTAATAATAATAATAATAATAATAATACATTACTAATAAAGCATTTAGCTGACAAGAAAATGTCTAATGTGCCTCATCCATCTCCTTTCACAAATATATTAAAAATATTAAGCAACATTATAAATGTCTTAAACAACACTGTAACATCTAAACCTTTACTAACTCTTATGTGCGATACAAAAGAAATTCGCAACACATAAAAAGGAACAATCATGCTTATTATGCCCAATTATGATTAATAGGCTAATTTCATCTTTTCATTTTACACTCTTTTTACCAAACAGTTTTCTTTCGTTAGTTTCGTGGTTATGTACCATTTTGCTTGTTTAAGGTAAAGTGGTCTATACAGTAAGTCCTGCACTCTAGCCCCCGTGCTTTTCTTAGAAAGGGTATTTTTAAATTCAATACCAGGAACTGCATGTTTACTGGCAACTTGTTCTGCTATCATGTTAAAGCGTTCTGCATGGTCAGAAAGGTAAATATTTTAAAACTTCAGACTCATGTATGACTCTGTTTACAGAAACTCGTTAAAACATTAATTTCTAATGACGTTTAAGTTGCTCCTTTTTGCATGCCAGTTTTTATATCCTTATCCGAATACCACACGAGTGACACATGGTATATGACGTATATGCTATGTTGTTAACATCTATTAAACGAGGACATTGTAAGTATACGAGTTTATATACGATTGTAACTGTAAGGAAACTCTAGATGGAATGGGATAGTATTGCTAGATTTTGATTCCGATGGGAAGTTTGAAGATAAAGATTGTATCACGGTATACCGCAAACAAGATTGAGATAGTGTGCAATTTTGTTTAGTCTATTATACTTCCTGTTTGAAATGTCAGGGATGTTTATTTGCATTACGTACAAAGACTAAGTACACACACACACAAACACACAAACATACACACACACACACACACACACACACACACACACACGTTCTCGCCATATTCTGGTTCCCTGTTTCGTATACTCCCTGCGTTGCACTCCGCTATTCACTGCTCCCACCATGCTCTTTTGGAAAGAAAAGAGTTTATAAACGATTGCGACTATAATGAAACTTTGGACAGAAGAGAATATTAATGCAAGATTTTGATTCAAATGGTAAGTTAGAGAAACAAAAGTGGTATTATCAATGTGTAGCACAAATATTTTGTACAGTAGCCTACTTCCTCGTTGAAATGCCATGGGTGTTTATTTGTATTACGTGCGTAGTTTAAGTCATATACCACCCACACCAATCTTCCCGGCCGACTATAATTTGGTTCCTTACATCGTATGCTCCATGCGTTGGACTCCGCTATTACGGTTTCCATAGTGCTCTTGTTCGTAAGAATTATGAATCACTACCATACCTGGACCAATCAGTTTATCCGTCGACAGAATGGCACTATGGTGGAAGAGGTCTGTATGATTCAGATCTCTTTTAAAGATAATGATTGAAAAGCTTTCACTCCATACTGTGTGCCTCTGTGCTAAAGTGTTTTACTACCTCTATGATTTTATGCAATGCCGCAATCGTCGTTGTGTTGTTTCAATCTCTTATTCAAAAACAATATTTCCAGGAGCCTTGAAATTATGTGGTCTAATGGAAACTTAAATTTAAAAAATATCAGTATAACATGGATAAGATATCGTTCGTTTCTGAAAACATAATTTACATCCCTGTTCATTGTTGTGGCATATAACTGCATTAACTTAGCTCATATATCCATGTACAACAACGCCTTTGTAAGAAAGGGGACAGGTCATTACAATTTCAAGATTTACTTGTTTGCTGTCAGGCAAGTCAACACTTGACTGAAGGTCGACGTTGACGTACCTAAAATAGAATATATATATATATATATATATATATATATATATATATATATATATATATATATATATATATATATATATATATATATAAGCCTACATATAGAACATTGAAACAAATCTTTTTAGCGCTGCCGCCTCTGCAATTGTATGTAGATCAGCTACTCATTCGATATATCTCTTTGATATGCGTTATATCATTCATAATAAAAATTAAATGACATTTATTCGTATAGAGTTTGATACATGTTCTAGTTAGTCAAAAAGAAGAAAAGGTAACATTTTCGCTAAGAAATTGCCATACATTATGAAATGATCAATTATGTCAGCAGCTGTGATATATTTTACCAATATTTGGTGACAGTGTGAATAACTATTTTCACATTGGGAGGAATATGACTTGTCGCTTTTCTTTGTGGATAAGCTTGATGTTACAGAGAGCCAATCAACCGCTCGGGTGGCCTAGTGGTTACAGCGTCCTCCTTTGATGCTGGAGATTGCGGATTCGATCCTCGGCCGAATCATACCAAAGCCTTATATAAATGGTACTAACAGCTGCCTCGCTAGGTTCTAAGCATTAATAGTCAATATATTTACCTCTTTCCTTATCGTTTCTGAGACATCTTTAGCATGGGAAATATTATCTTCAATGACTTTCTGCTATTAAACATACGAACATGTTTATCAAACACTTGATTTTATTTTTACCTCAACACATAAACTTAAAATGCCGAACTGCTCCCACTTTAGATTTTCGCTAGGTTTGATATTTTGTCCTTAATGGCTATAACTAAAGCGCGTAAATTTATATTTAGTCAGATAAATCAACCCCACAAATCTGTGTTGATACTAGTGGACGATGTTTTAGGTAAGATGTCACCTGTTCATTAAAATGTGCAATTTCGCTGCATGCAACTCATTCCTGAACAAACCGCGTACACTTTAGCTATATACCGGTAATCTGTAACAGCCATATCAAACGCGAAATTCAAAATGGCCATAGGACAGATGGCTGTGCTATTCCAAGTTACCAAACAGATGATTTACTCAGGAAATATAATCTACCTGACACCAAAAGAACCCTTCAACCGACGGTAGCTGCACAACCACGAGAAATGCCGGTAAGTGAATATGTGTGCAGATAAATTTGAATGCAGATAATTGCACCTTTTAATGAATAGGTGATAGCAGCCCCACCCGAAAATCAATATCATCACGGGTAAAGGGCTGATCGGCCTAATTTATATAATATACACAATCTTTATCTTTGAAGCTAAATTCAGTCGCAAATATATTTTTTGCAATTTAACACTATGAACGTGTTATTCGTATCTCCTAACATTCTGAACTAACTACCTTATCACCAAACTCATATGCCATCGTCCAAACTGGACTGATCACATTTATAATAAAAGTCACACAGGTTAGGTAGGCATTCAAAACCGTCTATTTCAGTAATGGACGTCACCATAGCGATCGATACAGTTTCGTCAGGAAGTTTCTTGATGACAGTTAAGGTGCATATCATGCAATAATCAAGATGGAATAGACTTTGTTAAATCAAAATTAGTGCTAAATTTTAAGAGAACAATTTGTATTTAATGTAACATGTGCAAATGAGCATACATGACGCTTTTGACTTGTATTATAGGAAATTTCAAAATCTGAGAAGGGGGTGGAGAATAGGTTGTGATAAAAAAAAAAAACTAGAAAACAACAAGGACTCATATTGCGTTGGCACAGTAATTTAAGGAACATCTTTAGCTTTTGTTCTCAGAAAATATCTTCGCAAAAAATAAAGAAAAAAAGGAATTTATTCGGACCACCTCAGCTAGATATCTGATTGGACTGACCGAGAAGCTGCCAGTGCAATATATTTTAATGCATTTCCAATGTCTGTATGAATCCTTGTTTCCTATATAGCCGAGGTGGTATGAATAGCCGCTACCATCTTACATTTTAAGAATGATTCCTATGAGTTACGTTCATGTTGTGAATGTCGGTTTATAGTGCTTTTCAAAACGAGGAGTCACTTTTGTGTACATACCCAAGTTTGTACATGTGACCTATGTTCATATGATTATGTTGCTTTTTATCTGAGTCCATTGTACAATTATTGGTAGAGCAAAATTACGGTTGGGTGCAGTAATCATTTAAATCTTCTAGCGACACTTGGACGGCTAGAGCATGTGACCTACATGTTGATTATACATAGGCTGTTTATACTTTCATGGACCCAAACACCCGACCCCACGGCCCTTTCAACTTTTGCGTAAATGTTTGCCAAACAGTTTACATATTTTAGTAAGACAGCCATATGAATAATGGTATGCAGCCAACCTGTGTCACCCAATAGGAAAATTTACCAATTCACCTTGATATGATTTACCCAAAAGCCCTGTAGCACACCGCCATATTACATTCAGACAAACAGAACATATGGACTCGGGTAAGACTTATTATATCCGGGTCAGTACCCTCGAATGTAGTCCCAGTCAAATTTTATATCATTTTTCCTCTCTCATTTTCTTGTTGCAAGAGTTAGATTTAGGCATATTGATTATTGTTTAGAGTTTTAACATTATGGTATATTTGTCTGTATGTACAGCGACAGTTCAAAAAAAAAATTAGGCATGGATGCTGCTCCGGAAGTGAAATATATTACCCATCACAAAATGCTTTTTTACAGTTAAGTCTCTCAAAACAATACTAGATAAGTTATGTCAAGAATCTCACTGTGAGTTGATCTTTGAAAGTAGTTTATATTAACATATAATTTATTAGGATTCGGACACAATGGAAAGTGTAGGACTGTCACGGGCGTAGAAGGTGCACAAATTAAATTCAAATAGCTCTGAGCCCCCAGTCACTAAATTACTACGGTCTAAGTGAATGAAAGACTCAAAGTGAAAAGGTATAACATTTTAATAAAATATCAACTTATTCAACTATTTCATCGACAATTTCACAACCGTACTTCAATCGACAAATGTAAAGAATGACCTGTACACAGTTGCCAGCAACTATCCTCATCTGAAATTACAGTCTTTAAAGAGTATGTTTCCCTTCGGTGTTGATTATGTTACTCATCTGTCCGCCTCTCGTTTCTCTCTTTTGGTAATTCCGGTACCCTCGACTCCGTGGTCTCCTTGTACTTTCAAAACGCTCTTCCAGGCTTCCTTCTGGCACTACGCCTCCACCCAAATTGCTTAGGTCACAATAGACTTTACGTGTTCTCAACGTGTCTTTCTTCTCTCCGATCCTCTAGTGCCCCCTGTCGTTCCTACCTGGAAAGCTTGCTGAGGAAATAGAAGGAACGAATAATCCGATCTCCTTGCTCTGATATCAGGAGAATTAATCACTCTCTCACAGACCTTTAATCACAATAATGGCGAATAAATTATCAGATCAATTCACGCACTCAAAACAAAATATTCCATACTTGATTGGTTCTACAATAATTGTGCCATAACAATAACAATACTATGAAAGAATTCTGATGCATGCATACACATCCCTAATTGTTAACTTCTCGATACAGTAAGCTATCACCTTCAACAGCAATCATGCACATTTCCTATATAAACGACACATAAAATATACAAATACCTAAATGTATGTCCAACACTGATTAACGCTACATAATTCACAATGTATATAAAGAAAATCCACTAAACCGTTCGACCAGAAACCGTGCTCAAAACTACGCATCGAGCCAAGGATCAAACTATTCCCAGATTATACCACATTAGGCTTACAAGTTTTGGTTTGGAAATTGGTATTTGTGAACATGAAACAAAATATCACACTTGTAAAACCGATATCAGGAAACTTCACCTTACTGAGTTCAATAAATTGCTGGAGTACACATTCTTGTACCACGAATTGAAATCGAAATTTGGTGGCAAATTAAAGCTTCTACCAAATGATACAGATTCACGTACAGTCATACAAAATGAAAGAAAATGTACAAGTAAATATGAAAAGGATATTATCTTTGGAATTCATCTGTAAGTAACGAAATGTACAGTTTATATAAGTACCTCAAAGAGTGCCACACACTGAGTATTGGAACTTTGTGTCGTTTCATTTACTTTACCACTCCTGATTGTTGCATTGTCATACGATTCAACGTTTTGTTTTCTTATCTCCAAAAAATATGTGTTTGCAATTCGTTTAATTTTTGAATGCTGATCGCAATCATCTGTATCTAATCTTGAAATGTGAACTTAAACAAGGATAACAATACTACTACTACTGACACATCTGACAGGAAAATTGGTCCAAAATATCGCATCATCTTTACATAATGGCAGCATTTTAAATATGCATTTTGAGACATACATTACTTCACATTTGTATTTATATTAGATTTACTTATATCTGAATTAATATATATTTATTTCAATTTAATTGTCTGTCAGTTTTAAAAATATTTAATTTATATTACATGCAATTGATTGTAATGTACATTTATTCTCTTGAGATGATACTTTTTCAGAAAATAGTTTGACCGAGACTGTTTGTTTTATAAATACCAGGTGTTGATCAAAATCATGACCTTGATTCAAAATATGTAGCAACCACGTAAACAATTTCTATTTTCATTTTAAAATGATTGGTTGTTGTCGCGGTCATAATGGGACTTAGGCTTCAAGATGTAAACAATTTTGTTTAACTTTTTATTTCTTAGAGTAAAATGATTGGTTTTTGTCAGGGCCACACTGGGTTGACGTGATCTTTAACAAGTACCTAATTTACACGAGCTTCCAGAACATGATCACCAGACCCCTGTTCACGTTTTAGAAGACGATATAACCTTTGTTTTGGAGAATTATTCTCAGTAGAAATTGACTGTTACATTAGATGTTGTATGTTGTGCTGTTTAGAATTATTTCAAATTACTTGGATTGAAAAAGGTTTAAGTCTTTTTCAGCTGGAAAATACATGTGTGATTCTTAATCAAAGACAGTTCTTATAAAAATAATTCTTCAAGATCTTTACAAAGCTATTTGTGGGGCCTGGGGAGGGACTAAAGTTGATGAGGCCTACAAGCGACTCATTAGCCTTGTTGGGAACCTGGTTTCTCAGCGTTTCCAGAGCGAAAGCAAAGAAGATTACATTGACATATTTAGAGACTTTGAGGTAAAAGAGAGAGATGTTACTCCAGAAAACAATAATAGAGTCACAATTTGTCTCCCATCATGGTTGAAAGAGATTTTTGAAAAGGAAACCGAAGAAAATGCGATCAAGCAAACTAGATACGCCGAGAAGATCGTTCTGGCAGGTGAAAAACTTCGTGTAGATGCTTCGGTGATGTAAAATCTCTTCTCCGACGCCATTCAAAACAGTCTTCCCTGTGAAAGAGATGATGTAAGACAGAAGAATTCGGGGAATCTCAAGTATTATAATGGTCTGTGCTTTTTCAGAGCCAAAGATGCTTCAAGGCGCCATTAAGTCTAACTTCCCGGAAGTTAAGAAATCGTACCACACGAAGCAGGCCCGCTAGTCATTAAGGGAGCTGTTGTTTTCGGTCACAGCCCTCTTTCAATTGCACGGCGTGTCAGCAAACACACCATCGGTGTTGGAACGTCTCACATATTTGATGATACAGTAAGGAAGCAGACTGAATATCATGATCGACCGTACTGTACAGATCTTTTGTCAAAGTATGTCGAAGATGGCCAGACTATTTCATTAGATGAGACGACATAAGAACAATCATACACCACAGTTAGGGAAAATCAAACATCTGTAGATCTCGATATATCTACATCAACTACAACGTCGCCTATCTACGTGGCAGAAAAAGGGTGTGTGAAGCTTGGAAAGGTGACGGTCGATATTCCAGACAAGAGTGTTCTAAAAGATCAAAGAAGCATCCTTATTTCCATGTCATTCCTTGGAACTGAAATTGTAGTTAACGCGAGAGAAGAACGAACTGGCAGATGGATTTTTTTGGATAAAAACAAACTAACATATATACAAGTTGAATATATGATCTAAAATGTAAATGTATTCACATTTGTCATACAACAGATATATATATATATATATATATATATATATATATATATATATATATATATATATATATATATATATATATATATATATATTGAGAGAGAGAGAGATATGGTCTGTTGTTTTTTATTTTTTCTATTATTCACAACCATATATGAACTGAGCCAGATTTCTGTCCCAAGTTATCTTACTTTTCTCTTCATTGGACTGTACATATATGTGAGTGACTTATACATAGCAAGAAAGATACATTGCTCCTAACAACTCCATCCCACCACTTTGTAAAAGACTGATTAATGAAGAAATAAACCCCGAAAATGTTGTTCTTCACGATATAGAAATGATTATGTGCAGTACTTTTGTAATAGGATATATTTGTTCTTCCTGTATTGCTTATTGTGTGCATTGTGTGTGTAATTGCTTTTGCTAAGTAATGATTTTCTCTTTTGATCGAACAATACATATGTTTTTCCATAAATAATTTTTCAGTATGATTGTATAATACACGCCTTGCCAGTAGATCTACAAATACAGGTTTTTATCTCCATGATCATTTGTGTTTCTAAAATAACGGTAGTAGACATCACGTCTGACTTTAGTATGCGAACCACTTTAGGTATCGGCGGCACTCATTTTAAAGAGACAATTACCACTTAGGATGCATTTAAGACACTATAGTTATATAAGAACAGCACGACCGTGTCTCTTCTTCGTCATGGAATTAAAACATTACCCTGCACATGTATGTATAAATGTATCAAACAAACTATAGAAGAGTTCGGAACTAAAATTTGGCAGCTGTTTAAAGTTATACCAAGAAATAGGATCCAAAACGTAAAAATTTGACCCATTAAAAAATCTTGTATAAAGAGTTGAGGAAACTTGGTTGAAATTATTGTGTCAAGTTATATTCCGATTGAGAGTTATTCGAAGCTGTTCATTTTTATTCACTTGTATTGCATATTATAACATAACCAGCTTTGATCACACTTTTATGCCACCCAAACTTTCAAACAAATACACGTTGCTACGATTATTGATTGTATCCAAGGCTCCGGAAATATTGTATGATCCTCAAAAGATTTACCCTCACACAATATGGATTTGTGTCCTTATTTATGTTATTAATGTTTATATTGTTAAGAAATCATCATCTCCCCATTGGAATATATCTTACATTATATCAAGACTGTTGACCCTCTGGTATACATTTATGTCGTCAATAAAAAAGGGCAGTGAAGAATGCGTAAAAATTAACTCTAAACAAGAGAAAGCAGGCGTCAAAAAGTAAATTTTTTGCGTACTTAGTTTGCCACATGAATCACGTGACTTAACTTGCATTACCTGTCGTTATTCGATATTCTTTGTTTCCTATGCATCAGGATATAACTGTTACACTCAACGAAAAATAATGCATATTTGTATCCAAACCTCCAGAATATATGTAACTGTCATCACACGCATAATCATATCCAAAAGCGATGGAGAAATCAGGGCTTGATTACTGTCGATTGGAAACTGAAATTAGGTGATAATCGAACTCAGGGTCCAACTCCTCTAACCGAAATGAATTGCAAGCATTTCAGCAGGCGTAATTCACATCTAAACGCAGCAAGCATCCTTACAAGTAAGCTCACAATCATTACAATCTGTTGTTTAATGATGTTACGCTCTGAAGCTTTTTAGAGTTCTTACATGTTGCTATACTACCCTACCACAACAATATTGAATATCAATCCACAATAGGTGCATTAAGGACTGAAAAATCTCTTGTATTGTGCATGAAAACATTCATTAATTTGACAAAATACACAATTTGAAGCAATTTATTTACGACCTGAATTTGTAAAAGTCGCTGCCCTAAGCTATGGTAACATGTTGGAACATTCTAAATTGATGTATTCATTCAGCCGTCGATCAGATTAACAAATTATGCTAATCCAAATCCATGGAAATCGAAGGTTTTTGCCTTAAAAAAGATACACAAAATAATATTTACGTTCTGTTTAGCACCCCTCCGCCTCCACAACCTAGCCCTGCTGTTAATTTTTTAACGCGATTTAGTCTTTTTTGGTGTTATTCCTATTGATGGGTGACGTGGATAAAAATATATTGCGTAATAATTGCAACATATCGCAAACTATATAAATCCTTTTGAAATTAAAATTATCTTATCACATTCATAATGCAAATATTACTTTTGTCCAAGTTAAACAAAACATAAGATTGTGTAATCTGTTTCTTATTCGATGTTATACCACACATGTGCTATCAAAGTCAATTCCCACTTATATATGTAGTGGGTGGTGTGGGGTGGTAGGTGGTGGGAGAAGTAATTATTTATCCCATAACTTTGATATACCACAGAGTGCATTTGATGAAAGGTATTCAGTTATTAGTGATAATAAAATCTCAATGATATATGTAATATTACAAGCAACTAAAGTTACTGGAGACTTACAAATATGTAACAATGTATTTCAACAAGAACCATGAAACACGCTGGCGACTCTGTGTTGAGTGAATTAGATTTCATCTTTAATGAAAGCAAATGTTAGCTAATTCCAACCTATCATTAACAATTTCTCAGTTTGCAAAGTCATTGGGTCTACTGTCAAAAACAACTAACTTAATATTTGGCTTGTAGAATGAAACTCTACGCAAATATTATTTTTTTTTATTTATTTGTTACGTCCTTGCTATGATCTGAGAAAATATAAATCGGAGAGAAGAAAAATAAAATAGTCTGTTTTTCTTCTCACCGGTAATTCTAGGTTGGACTAAGATTCCTTATTTATGGAAACGTTTGAAAATGGGTATTTCAGGCTGTTCTAACTGAGAATGGACAGTATTATCCTGGTCCTGATTCCTTCTGTGTTGCAGGCTTTTATGCATCAAACACTCTTGAAACGGATGAACTGTAGGACAAAAGGTGATCGGGTGAACGTAGTTTTATTTGCTGTTCAAAATAATGCTTTCTTTGTCAACAGCGCACCGTTCCGGTGGCCTAGTGGTTAGAGCGTCCTCCTCGGATGCGGGAGGTCGTGGGTTCGATCCCCGGCCGAGTCATACCAAAGACTTACAAAAACGGTACTAACAGCTGCCTCGCTTGGCGCTCAGCATTAAGAGGTTAGTGTTAGGACTGGTCGGCCCGGTGTCAGGATAATGTGACTGGGTGGGACATCATGCTACATGTCTGCGGCATGATGCCCCAGTGATATCACTATAAACTGCGACATTGCAGACATCGTAGCGACATAACAGAAAAATTGTTAAAGCTACGTTAAAAATCCAAATCACAACAACAACAACAACAACAACGTCAACAGTGCTCACATTTGTTACCTCCCTTGACCCCAACAAGGTCCACTTTCTCCTTAACGCATGCTTTCTTCAAATAAAAATCACTGAATACGATGGTCTCAACCAATTGCGTTCAAGTGATTTCTTGCAGAATATTTTCAGTATAAAGTGGAACATATTAACATGAACTTGAAGGTACGCTGGTGTTGTTGCTGGAAAAGCAACGCAGAGAATGTAAACAATTGATTGTAAGGAACCGGTTACCTGCGGCAAATGATACAGACTTTCAGCTGGAGGTTTTTGTATGGTCAAACCTTTGGATTGCTCAGATGATTTCTATCTAAGTCATTCGGGATAGACTTTGCAAACTATCATGAAGGATGCAGTGACATCAGTTGAAGTAAATGTAAATACAAATGGAATAAAATGTAGTATGTCTGAGTACGGTTGATAATCATATTTGCAGCTTCTGTATATATGCGTAGGTCCTTCAATGCTCAACAATGGGGATTTACATTAACTTGATTCAGTGATTTAGGACCTGCCGACATGATTTCAGGTGAGGAAAACAGATGTGATCTCATTAATGGTGTTCTACTCAAAGAAACAATTGAAACTAGTGCAATGAAATGCATATCAACCTATAAAATGTATTGTGAGTTTGGAATGGTTGAATCATTTGGCATGTACAATTTTCAGTTGTAATATAAGTTAAATACTCCGACATTACACACACGATCATCCTTCAAGTTAACCAGTACGTGTGTATTTATTTCAAAACAATGATTCGTTTGATTTCCTGAATATAGTAATAATGTTTTCTCGGAATACAAGAGTTTCATCTAACTGAAAGAGTTTCAAATCACATATGTTGAATTTCACTGAAGCTATTCAGTTCAACGAAATCAATGTGATGTTCCATAGAGGGAAAATAACATTTTGGGATGTGGAATACGTTAGACTTCACAACTGACGGTCTGGACTTATTCATATGTATCAAACGCGATCTTTCATCCGCTTTGTACAAAATACAAACAAATAACAAAACAAAAATAAGACAACAAATGTATCAAAAAATAGCCTTATGTAATAGTTCAACATGGAAAAAGACATATCTAGGTTAGTTGGATGACATGTTGGAAACTTATGATTTATGTCATATTAGGAATTATTCATAGGGAAGTAGGAAATTTGAATCTCGAACTTAAATATTAGTCTGAAGTTGTTTCATCAGCCAAACAAGCATCCTGCATGATAACAACATTAAATAAGAAGCTAGTATACGCCATCTAGTTGAATAAGCAGAGACACAGAGAGCATGTAGGTTTTAAATTGTAACCGCGTTTTAACTGACACATATTTTCAATTAATGTTTGAAGAATTTCTCCTTATTTTTGGCATTTAGGCATAAATGCGCAAATGAGCATACACCATTCGTTACTTTAAGGTAAAATTTAATTCAGTTTTATTTTTCCGCAATGTATTTTTATCGAATAATGATCTAAAAGGGTTCAGATTATAAACAAAATATTACTTATAGTGATGTGTTACGTTTTGGCAGCACCTGTAAGATGAAAGAAACAAGTTATTTCTTATACATGTATATGCACAGATTTATTGGACAAGGTTGCTGTCACTTTCTGAACTTCAGTAAGGAAAAATACCAATCACAATACTGTAGGATTTTAAACAAACTTTAATGTTTCATTCTCTATATTCTGAGAGTTGAAGTGGAACTAGGTAAACTGGTCTGGTTTTGTGGGGTTAAACGCCATTGTTTCAGCACAAGCTCGGCTATCCATGGTGGCCAGTATATTTAGTGGAGGAAGATTCCTAGAAGAACCACTGACCTACGGGAAACAAACCTATATGTATGCTGCAGAAGGCTCATGAAAGGGGGGTTAATTGATAAAATGACGATGATAAATTATGAAATGACAAATTTCAATAACGCATTCTTACCATAGGCAATTTATAATTTATGGTAAAAGAGTCGTGTGCCAAGATGGAAGTGATACTCAAACAATTTTAAGAATGGTATTCGAATTTTCATACCAATTTTATTTTGCAAAAACACATATTTTAAAGTATTTTACGTGGATATTAGTTAGGATGTGATGGTTGGTAAACCTATTGAATCATTTTCTTCGTATAATGAAGTAATTCAGGGAATTATATCATCGAAGTGTGCTCGGTCGAATAGATTTCGACAACATCCCCCAACTCACACCGTAAAAATCAAAAAGAAAAATAAACGCGTGTATCATTATCACTTGTCACTCAGAGTAGTCTCAGATTAACATCACTATAAAATATGGAAATGCTATTAATTAATAAAGAGTTTAAAACAAATTATTTGTGCGGACAAGTCCAACATTTGACTGATCTGGACGATTTAGAACATTCAATCCTATTGTGTAATTGTTCAAGTTAGTATTTATTTATACCCATTTTTCGTAAAGAGCACAGGAGGGAACTTGATCTTTGCACGACAATAGCGCAAATAAAATCCTTGACATTTCGATTGACATGTAGATTTAATTACAAAAGTGTGTGCTAGATGATTCTTTTTTAGCTATACTGTAATATAGTCCATTTTCGTACTAAATAATTCAAATTAACATATTAAGATAAAGAAGGCAATGATAGTACATTAAGACGGACAGAGTGACAGAGGAACCCATTTTGCATGTTTTTGTGCTCACGTTAGATGAAAAACCATAGCAGAAAATTCACCAGTGTAATACTTCGACACGAAAAGTGACTTTCCAATGAAAAATCTGGAATAAAGACCCAGAAGCCAGGCTTAATTATGGTTGGCGATGAGATGAAAGATCATTGTATGTATGTTTTGGCGAACATTCACTACTTTCGATTTTAATAGGCAGACTGATTTTTAAAAGTAACAGTTGTTACATTAATGCCCTAGTACTCCAATATGTTAAGTTTATGTTAAATATATGAAATTTATCATTGTTCGATGATTCTTTCTTTTTCCAAGGTAATACGTCTGGACGATACTCTAATAATATCTTAATTCTGAGAGGTGGCACGTAAAAGGTACAATAAAAATGTGGGCAATGTATTAAGTAAAGAGAACGTTAATTAAATTGGAGAAGACATAAACAGTGAAGTTGATTACATTGCAAAGTAATATGCTGTCTGGTTTATTGATAATGATCAGTGATTCCCTCTCAGCTATCCATCATTAATTGCATATACTGCAAAGTAACTTGACTCAACTCGTACACAATAGTTGATTCCGACGCTTTTTTATTCTACGAACTGTATCAGCCTTTATTACCGCCTATTTCCTGTAACTTGCTTAACTGACTTTATTAAGATACAAAGAGTTCTCTTTCTTTAACATTCTGCAATGAAAGTTAAAGAATGGCTGATGGGTGAGGGGACAGATTAACTTTGGACACTTGATTCTTTTTCAACTTTGAAGTCGTGTTTACTCAAAGAACAAGCGCTACAGAAAGTATATTTAAACTCCGTATTGTTATTTGGATAAAATGTTTGTAACTTTTGAGCTCATTCGTTTAATATAATGTTAAATTATTAGAAATTAGTAAAGCTGGTATGATTTCAATTTGTGTAACGATGTGTCACTTGTATCATAGAAAAAATCTGGATTTGTAACTCGATTATCATATATGCCCGTAAAATATTTAGTACAGATATGTCCGATTCACGATCACATTACGTAAAATCGTTTGTTAATATGCAATTTAGCGTAAACCTGTGGAACATTTGCTGAGTTTAAATGTTTGTATGTGTTGTCTATTTGAAATGCTAATATAAATGCTGCAATTTTTGAATACGAGATTTTAATTTAACGTCAAAAATAATTTTATTACTCTTTTCAAATTACATTTGTTCATTTAGATTGCAACACAAGTTATAAACAGGACTCAACGCTAATATTACCAAAATACACACATCTGTTTTTCTTATACTATATTTTCTTGAATGCAAATCAAAATGAGACGATCCAAGTTAGCTCTATTTCATTCTGCTACATTCTTCATTTATATTTTATTTTACGTTCATTTGGTACCTAGTGCGTGGCGTTTTAATTCTTTTTTCTTCGTCGTCTTTGTCGTCTTTTCAAAATATTTAGATTATATACATATATATATATATATATATATATATATATATATATATATATATATATATATATACAGTGTTAGAAAACCGCTGATCATTTAAATAATTTTGATCGTAAAATTTGATAATATATCTGGAGTAGTTGATCATATTTAATAAATTGTATTGATGATAATTAAAAAAAAAATTACAAAAATTATATATCTCAATATCTCATCACATCTTGTCACCCTTTTTGAATATGATAAACATTGCTCCCAGTGACTGCTTCTATGTAAGAGTTTAGTCAACCAACAAACCTTTGTATGTGGTTCCACTAATGTGGCGCGAATTAAAGGGGAATCACTATGCATACGTAGGTCTCATATTAATTCATGCCACTGCTACATCATCATCAACAACCACTACAATAAAAACAACAAATAGGGATTGGCAGAATATGTAGCAACAATAATCTAAGTACAGGCTTTGAGATTATCGGGAATGCGTTACTATATTAAATCCACATATGATAGAAATGATGGCGACGCATTATCGGGAAGCAGTTTGAGAAAATATTGATCGTAATAATAAAGATGTAAAGGAAGATTGATAATATGAAGCAGGGATTATACAAATCAGGAAATTTTTAAATAATGTGGAACAAACGTTTACAACGAATATAGATACATTGAGACTGAAGTAAAGAAATATGATCCTATTATTAAAAGGTATTACTAATACAATTAGAGCTGAAATAAAAGGAAATAATAAGACATTTAAAATTTAATTAAACATATTCGTATTCCATTATTACGCACTTTTCTTAAATCAAAGGTCTTGCTTTTCAAAACTGATATTGTAGCAATTGTTATAGAAAAACTGCAAATTGGTTTATAACGGGATAGGTTTGTATTGTTTATTCTTTGCATTATATTTGAAACTGTAGAGAGAAACATAAACATGCACAAAAACGCACCGTCGGCAACATTATTATCTAAACGATTTGTATTGTCTTGGTTCAATTTGATGGAGTACCATCACCGACAAAACAACAAGTTGTCACCCAGAGAGAGAAATAATACAATAGCATGTCTAATAGCCCGAAGTGGTCTCGCTTGACGGTCGTTTCAGACAACAACGAATGTAAATGAAAATATTAAAGCATCTGACAGACGGACAAGTCCACGAAGATGAATCAGTGCGTGATTATCAGTACTATTCTTATGATGCAGGTGCTCCTGATGCATGTGGACGAATCGAGCTACAAGTGCAGGATACAAGCAGATATTTTCTACCCGCCAGGGCAATCACTGAGATCGAAGGAAGACTTCTAAAAGCAAATGATACAGCATTTGCAGGTGATGTTTGATTTGGTTTTGTTCAAAATATTGTTATGGCGTGGTTTACAAGTGCCACGTACGTGACTGTAGGAAGAAAACATAATTAATCATGTATCCATCTTGTCGACGTTGCCACTACTTTACCAGATATGGGAAAATTTTCTGATTATTATTCAAGGCATGCTGGTCCACCAATGATTTTGCGAAGGATGCCACTGATTACTCCAACAGCCGCAACGTAACGATGAACGGAGCTGGCGATGCATATGCATCGATGAATGAGGAGTTTAATCTGAGATTATCATCTCGTCGATCAACGTTAAAGGGTAATAATAAAAACTTTTCATGTGTAATTCCACGGTCTTATATCTCAGTAATCTGCAGAAATGTCACAAAAGTTATTTTAGGTGCTAAACACAGAATTGTGCTAGTCATAAAAGCCACCGACAACACTATGCAATCTGGATCCCTGTTGGTGATCCTGGTAAAGTAATGCTGACAAAACTTTCGTTGTGGATGCAAACAATGACACCATAACTCGTTGAAGAACAACGGCTGATCTCCTTCATGGACAGCGGCGGCAAGTCAACGTTATAATGGTTGACGATGACCTCAGACAGTGTCCAGAGTAACGTTGTTTGGTTATTTATATGGCAAACAGCATCACATCAGGGAGTGTCGGCGCCACGACATATATTCATAGCGTTTCAGGAGTACGTTAGAGTAAACTCGCAAGTGCGAAACCCAAGTTATGTTCGTCCATTTAATTTAAGTATCAGTTTTGGTACATGCAATACAAAACTGCTACTCATATCGCGTTCCTTTCCATAGAGTATGGTACATGCAATACAAATATGCAAGTAGCATCATGTGCCTTTCCAAAGACTCTGGCATCTCATAGGATGCCCACACCTGGTCTAAGAAATCTACCCATGGACTAGATGATGTAGCATCATAATGAACACCACTTATAGGCCACTGTCATCAAAAGTATCACGTGCAACACCTCTCTACTTGCTGCATCATCAGGTTTGGAACTGCATTCTCTGCTTAGACTTGGAAGCATATCTACATAGTCACCAACGATACAATAAAGTGATTGTTAAATGCAGTCAGGTCTGTTGTAGACACTTCAAGAATACCGTGAAATAATATTTCAGTGTGCTGATGTCGATTTACAGATATGACATGTGTAAATCTGAATGGACCCCATTTGGTAGAATCACATGGATGGTTGATCAACGCTGAAATACTTTCAAATGCAACTTGAACAACTTCCCTTTGAAGATGTGATATTTGCTATGAATACAATAAATCGTGATAGAGTTTTTCTTAAATTCACACCAGTCTCTGAAAGAACCATCATTCAAGCAGCATTTGAAAAGCTTGAGTTAGTTGCTATAGACAAACTGTTGGAGGTTTTTGAATCCCGTGAAAGTTAAATGTTGCCAACTGTTGCAGCCATCCAGTCCATCATTCATGCTATAGCACTCAAAGAAATATTTCAAAAACTAAATTTATCATGACATTTGCAGAAAAATTTTAAAGAAATATTTGGAATATATATTTTAATGTGCTTTGAAACATGTTTAAAGAACAGAAGCCAAATGTGAAAAAAATACTGCATGCTTTGATCATTCCAGACATGATGGAGAGCAACCAAGAAACCACATCTAAATACGTGTAAATTTCGTGACAGGACTGCATAAGACAGGTATAGACAATAGTTTGCAGTTTTGCACATATTCTAATCCGGTGTGTAAACAGATCACCATGAAGTTTGAAAGATTTCAATAGCACATACATGTAGAAGTATTCACAAAATACCAATAACTTATGAAATCTTCAAAGATATATGGATATAATTTGAAGCATCTTCTCACGTACTGCGTGTGATATAAATAATTTTAAACATGAACACAGCTATATAAGACCGAGTAGCTATGTTAGTATTGTTTGTTAGTACATTGTTCAAACTGTGGCACCATCAAGAGTACAAATATATATCTTAAAAATGACAACTTTAGATTAATGTGAAATATGCATATTATGAACATTGTATATCTTGAATGAAATTATTAATCTTTCTAGGTACTGATCAATATCACATTTTTTGAATATGTTATTATTATTATTATTATTATTATTATTATAGCTAAATGCTAACATCATTATGTTCAATACCCATCATTTTTAATCAATATGTTACTTTTGGGTTTTAATACATAATAGTTTCATTATATTGA
This sequence comes from Sinohyriopsis cumingii, assembly GCA_028554795.2. Taxonomy (NCBI): domain Eukaryota; kingdom Metazoa; phylum Mollusca; class Bivalvia; order Unionida; family Unionidae; genus Sinohyriopsis; species Sinohyriopsis cumingii. The sequence goes on from CM068829.1 coordinate 135,274,788, forward strand.
ACTAGATTCCATTATTTACAGTTTAGGATCTTCGGATGATGCATTTAAATCACGTTGATATAAAGATTTATTTGAGCATCTGCTTATTCTAACACAAAATGAGAATTTCGTATTCTATATTGCCAGGCAAATATGGGAGAATAAAATCTAATTTTCATGATGTGAAATTCAACGTCTGATTTTGACTTACAGGATAACATAATGATATTCATATAAAATTCGAACATAACTATATTCATTTTCTGCCGTTGTAACTTGCTTGATCTATTTCATTTTTGATACACAGCTGTTGAAACCTCTTTGATGGTTACGTTGATTAATAGTGTGATTTATGTTTAGCTTCTGCCAATTATGTTTACCTGGTATATCTTAGATATAATTAAAATAACGTTTCATTCCGTTTATATTGGTGAATGATTTATGGGTTACATATTATACAGATTTGCCTTACTTCAGATGAACATCTCTCAGAAGACGGAAGGCTCAACTTAATCGTTTTCACTTATTGGACCTCAAAGGAAAATTGCAAAAAGTCTCGCTGATAATGTTCCAAGTTTTATTTTAGTTTTATAATTGAATTATTCCACTTTCATAAATTAGTATTGCCTACTATGGCAATATTCCTTTTCCCTAATGTCATAACTGCTAATGTTAGCCTACTTTGAACTTTGAACTAGTTCAAATTCCTTTCTCTAGCACATGGATAGAGCTATTGCGATAAGATGTACACATTTTAGGATGCGTGTTGTTTCCTTAATATCACGTATAAAATAATTTCGCTCACAGTTACGAACATAGTATAGAGGTCTGCGAACATTTTCTCTACTATCTTTGTTGTAAATGCACACAGTTTCGTCGTATAACTTCCCCTTTTTCAGAAGTGCTTAGTAGCTGTATAGCGGAAGCGTTATTTACATACTATGATTCTCTTACTAGCATGCCATGGAAAAGGCCGAGAAGTTCTGATTCCGCATGAGTCCAATCAACGTCTTAGGCTTTTTCCATCGCATGTTACAAAATCATGGATGTCGATAATTACCATTTTTGAACCGCCATCAAGATCGTAGCTGTTATTTCGTCATAATAACTTAGATGATGTCGTAATGCCTAGGTGATTCGTCATCACTTACATCAACGTAAGCAAGTTTCTTGTTATAGACACCAAATGATTTATTCCATGCTTAAAATACTAAATTGACTGAATAAGATTGAAAAGTATACGTGAATATGCTTCGTTGATTGTTTGTCAAGTGAGACTTAGAACAATGATCTTTTTATAAAAATCCGTTCTTCTACATCTAGCAGGATGGTCGTCTCCGGAGAACTTCCCGGTTTGTAAAATATCATTGCCATTACCTGTGAGCGCCTTTCGAATAGTTTAAGTTATTCGACTCGCGTGAGTTATCTTAAATAGTATGATGTAATTAAAGTGTGAAGTACCATATCATAACATAATCAAATGGCATGGGAAGATCTGAGGCACCCGACGGAGACATAAAAAACTGAGACAATCAGTCTGAGAAGAGAAAAGTCAGGATTGCAAAAGCTTATGGTTTACTGACACCAATACTACAAACAATACGCACACTCAAGGGTTAACATCAATTAGTTAACCAATCAAATATCACTGGTAATTGACCCGAAGAGCTTACTGGATGATCTGTTGCTGCCATCGGGTATCCATCGTCCGTCTGTAGTTAGCACAAGTTTGTTAATGCCTGTAATATATTGAACTCATTCGTAATTGAGTGAAAATCTGGTGAAATTATTTTAGCACTCAAAGCAAAAAAGAAACTACATTAAGTTTATTTTGCTAAATCAGGCAATAGTAACGGCAAATGTTATTAATTTCTCAACACAAAAGCATATAGTATGTATGATCTTTATACACTTGAACCTACTTTGAAATAAATAACTGTACTGTCTTTCCCAAAGACGTTGGATATTATGGATATTTATTAGGTGTTTTGACAGAGAGATCATGCCTATATTCTATTAAATTGTCTGTATCGAAGTTCCCTTTTTTAGGAACGTGATTACATACATACATACATACATACATACATACATACATACATACATACGGTGTCAAGTCAATATGAAAGTACAGCTCAGTTATATGTAGTATATCTGAAAAGTATACGAATCACTTAAAATTAGTTTACCGTTATTAACATATGGCTTTTTAACATCCTTCAATCCATTCAGTGACTTTAGGTTCTTACTTAGATACAATGCCTTGTCTTGCCGTGCTTTTTGTTTTCCACCAAAGTCACTTTCATGAAAATAAATAGAACGATAACTATATCATTCAAAACCTTGACTGAGGATAATACCGAGCGATGCCAAAATACTAGTTATTTTTTACTGCAGCTTTGGCCCCATTCGTTCCCATTCACCTACAATGCCACAAAAGGTCGTATATTCGTATGGACCGATAAGCCATACCATCACATTGGCAAAGCATTCACTTTAAAATTTGCAAGGTTATCACCGGATGAAGTTTCAGTGTTAAACCACATAAATACATAACATTAGTGTCCAGCCCAGCGGCCTATGGGGCTAATAGGTATCACTACGCTAAATGAGCAAGTTAGCTTTTGCTACATCCGATTGTAGTCCATAAGAATCATATTCATATTTTTTCTCTGATGTTTCCAGGAGATTTACTAATTAGTGAAAAATTTTACTTGCACTCAGTTGAAAGCCGCAAAAAAGTCCAAATATAAAATTATTTTTAGTTCAGGATTTTGCCTAGAATGACTGGGCAAACATGTAATTCGACCGGTTCGGAAAAGGGCCATTAATCTAATTCAAGGTTACATATTTCTAGAAGATGCCACATAACCTATGCTAATGTTTGGACAGATTATGTCTAACCTGGTGCCTACCATAAGTAAAATAGTTTTGGTGTACCTTTAGTTTGATCAGAGAAGTTAAAGAAGATATAAAAAATTAGCAAGTGAGTATGCGTTCAATTTCTGTAACAAGATACTTTCAGGATTTCGGACCCTTGTCCCGGCCAAATTTAAAAAGAGACTACAAGGTCTCGTTTTTATTTCCCCTGTCATTCTACACGAATAACATTGTGGGGATATATCGCACAGGTACGCTGACATATAAAGTAAATTACATTACAGGTGGTGTCTAACGTTTAAATTGTATCAAAGTGCACGTTAGGTACAGTCACAAATATTATATGTAGCTGTCAATACCGCCCAATGATACCAATGCGCGTAGTAACCTTGTGGAGTCTAATTCAAGGGATATTGACCAAAGAAAGAGAGAAAATACTGACCTAATAATTTGGATAGATAGTAACTTTAATAAACCCAAACGTCTATAGGAAGTGAAAGTTGGTGCGGTTAGATGTCACGGGCAATACATAAGCATCGACAGCTTGGTTTTCTCTTACCAGTATTACGTACCAACAAACCCGGCAAAGCTGTTACGGGATTTACTCATATGCAGCATCAGCATCACTTGTCATCGGATATGAAATTCAGTTTTAAGGACTTACCATCTACCTAGGGTACTTAGCCATCTTAGGTTGTTGTATGGGGTTTAACGATGTTTTCACCGCATGATAGGCGATATATGGCGGCCATTATAGATGGTGTAGGATGAACCCGGGGAAATCCCGGTAAGAACCACCAGCCCATGGGTAGATCCTTATATGCTGTCTAACCTACCCACATTGACTGAGCCCAAACTGGGAGGGAGTGTGAACATAGGTGGTGATCTTGATCCGCTCGTTGATTATTATCTTCGTGACAGCGGGTTTAACAGACCCTCGTATATGCTCAAATATAATCTACGCAACGGTCAGATATAACTCAATCTTGGAACCACCATTATGTACCAAAACCAGCTCTAGGTCAGCTTGGAACCCATCGTTTGCAAGAGAAAACGTCCGCTCAATAGAAGCTACGTCGCCATGGAATCTGATTTCATCCGGAAATTATTATAACAACGGTGAAGTGGAATTCCCCGGAAAACCGACCGAGATAAAATTTCCCGTCAATTATAACATTGACAACAACCAAAATTAACATGACCGGCAAAAGTAAACCTCAGACTCACTTGTCTGTGTGACAACTCTTGGAGAAAAACGAGCATTATTGTCGATGACATCAAGCAGGGTCGAAATTAAAGTAAGTCTATGTAAAACTAAAAGCATGCAAACAATCCCTGGAGGCAAAACTATTCCCCATGAAGATATTTTTTATAATCGCTTGGCAGTTGTACCAATAAAGAAAAATAGTTCGTTGGAAGTGCGCTTGTCTGTTTGGAGCTGAAAAAGACCAACGTGTCGAGCAATTTAATTCAAATCAATTTAATAGAAAAGCTGGTATGGACCCTGAACGATATCGACGCCAATTTTTTTAAAAAAATAATCGAAGATGAATAACAGCTGCAAGATCAAATAAACAAAATGGTCGCCTTACCTTCGATATACAAACGCGCGTGTGCTGTCGGGGATGCAATCTGTAGACTCGCAGCAACAACAACTGTTGGACTGGAGGTTGATGGACTTGTGATTACCGAGATTATCAAAGATATACCGATCATAACTGTTATAGGATCTATATTGATAGCAACTGGTGAAGCAGGTGGAGCTAGCAAAATAATTTTTTGTTGCTATATCAAAGAATACAGGTCTTTATCGAAATCTCGTAGCAACACGACGCAGTACCTACATAATTAATAAACTGTACTCGGGGCATTCGAAGATAAACCATTACCACGGCGGAGGTCGAGACGGCGTTGACTGAAATAGAAAATTTCCAATGACTTCACGAACAAATACGAAACAACTGAGAAGAACCAAAATAGGCGATTAACCTGTACGGGGTATACTTGCGAATGGCAAAAGGGTAAAGTCATGTGGTTTACATGGCATTGACCCAAAACCGGTAACTTAAATCTAAACTTCCCCTTATCACGCTACTGTCTCTCTGACCGAGATAAAGTGGTTAAAGGCGCTAACTGCCTCAAGGGTCATTCGAGACTGAGTGTTGTTGCAAATATTTTTTTACAAGAATCAGTAAAAGATATGTGCTTTGATCATTTCATCCCTTCCTTATTCCTCGTTCTTATTTTTGGGGTTAAAAAATTGCATTATTATCCTTGATATACAAAGTTGCCTTACTTGCCAATGCATTTGAACTTCAGATAAGTAATAATTTGTTCTTATGTCAAAATTCTTATTGCAAATTATCGGAGCTGTAAAGCGATTTCAATTTCTTTTTCTACGGTACATGTATAGACTTTGCAAGAGAGGTGCTAGACGTGAACAGAAATATATACCACGTACTGCAAGGGAAGTGTTTATGCATTTGTACCATGTACCATCTATTCATACCTCTCCAGCCGTACCTATAGATGGCAACAATTATGTTAAAATGTTATTTGGATTCTTTCTATCAGCATGCCCTTGCTAACTCTTGCGTATTATCGCTTGTCCACATTATATATGCGTCTAATTTTAAAATTATTGCAACGTCTTTATTACACCACATATCCACCTTAAAGTAGTATCGGTTTTTCTTCTATGATGTGTATTCAAAACCAGGAGTTATTACTTCCCTAATATTGTTTATGATATTCAACGTCACAGCGGGTATGATCAATCATGATATATATATATATATATATATATATATATATATATATATATATATATATATATATAGAGAGAGAGAGAGAGAGAGAGAGAGAGAGAGAGACCGTTGCAAAAGCAAACTCATGTTACTTCCTTTGGATGATGAAACTATTTGTCCGTATCAACTAGGCAAATGTAGTTATGTCATGCTAAACACTTGGGCTTTCAGGCATCGATTGGTCGCCTGTTCTTTTTCTGGCTTTGCTTATTGATAGCGACGTTAATGTTGCAATGTTATTTCAATGTGTCCTTCTCACATGCTCGTGGTAGCTCTTTTGTATCATGACTTGCAGAGTGGGACTAAAAATATATATTTCTTCCAATTGATTCAATGCATCAGATACGTTGTAACAATATTTCGTAATAGATTGGAACTCAATGTGCATATTATGTTTATGATGTTATGGAAGCTACATAAATTGATATACAATAAAACGGGATTCATTTCTGTTCATTTACAGCAAAATGGGAATAGAATGGACAGTGGCATACCATCCATGACTCTGATTAGCATCTACATGTATTATTTCACTTAGAGAATTAATATATCCTACTAATTCTTTGATATGTTACTGCAGGAGATTGTGTCATCACAGTTATACTTTTTGATCAGTTTTGATTATAGTAAAGAAAACAATCGCATCGCAAAGGACAAAACGAAATAAACTTGACATTGAATTATAAATATCGAAGAAATGGTGGGTCTAGTGCAATTTAATATAGCTGTTTATGGGCCTAACAACTAATTATAAGTTAGAAAACACGTTTTAAAATACTGAGGTGTTTTTCAGCTAAATATGGAGAAGAAAGTTAACCAATTCTGCAATCAATGTCATGTTTAAACAGAGAAATTAGATACAACCGGAGATGGAAAGCTTAAAATAGACTTGGAGCTAAACGATAGCGATTTCGAAACCTTGCAAAATAACATATAAAAGGTATAATATCATACTGAAGGAGAGAACGATAATAAGTATTTAAGTTACTTGGAAAAAAACCGAAACATTATCAAAAATATATATGAGAACTACATACTAAAATGAAGAAGGTTCTACAGCAACAATGCTGTTTCTATACAAAAAATTAAACACGAGCAACTTTTGAAATTTTAGAGTTATGATAATATAAGGTTTCACGCATATAATTAACTTTTTTCTTTCACTGCTTGTAATTTACCCTTTCATGAAATATGTTTCTGAAAGTGGGTCAAAATATTGACATTCACTGTCCTATTGCGTGATTAAGAATACTTCGTGTTCAACATGTCTGTTGCACTTGTAAAACTTTACTTTTAATTGGCACTGAATAGCCGATGTTGTGTTGGGTTGCAATTAAACGTTATATGGGTCGGTGTTGGTGTGTCTCCACTGCTCGCCTTCATCTCAATTTCAATTTGAAATATCTTTTCTTTTATTCGCAGTATTTACATTTGTGTAATTGTCCTATCATTTTGAAATGGAATATTTGATTAGAATGATGTTGCATTTATGTTGCACGTGTAAAAAGATTTTTAGTTATTTACTTTCTTTTTCCTTTTTCGTCAGCGTACCATTAATGTCTTGCAAACATATTTACTTCTATATAACATGTTATAACTATGGCCTTTTCTGTTCGCTAAGGATAATGTTAATATATTTGAAATATTGTGCTTTAGAGATTCCGTAATTTAAAAAATATTTTATAATAGTTTCTCGCCGCAATGTTGCTTGTCTTGAAAGGTACGTGCTACATTCACGTAAAAGATTGCGATTTATCATATGGTACTTAAGGTGTGTGGAGATTATACACTTGCAAATGATGTTTAGATGAAAATTGAGACATAATGCATTTGCGATTTGTTGTTTTGAATTAAGTTTAAATACATTACATGCAGATGTACAGGGCAAATACTTCAAGGTTCATTTATATTTTTTAATGTCTGATGTGTTAAAACGTTAGATAAGTAGTAAAGCGAACAAATGACGTATTATTTACCTTCATACAAACAATTAAAACTTCATCAGTAGTAACATAACAATTGTTGTTTACATAATTATAAAAGCTTTTTATTCCTTAGATTTAAAGCAATTACCTTCAGACAATTATCGAACGACAATATAACGGCCATAGTGGATATGACATACGAACTGGTACATCATTCAGGGAAAGTAGTTAATGTCATATGTACCCGTGAGAATCAGATGTTACCAGCTTGCAAACATAATTACTGTCACACGATATGGTAGTACATCAGGATCCAATCCCCGAATTGCATCTGTTTCTTACGCTACCCTGTTTGTTGCTGGCGGTGTGGTTTACAAACGTAGATATGGTTGTTTGTTACCATTTGTTGTGCCTCTGAGATATACGTCAAAGAAAAAGACACTCAGTCTATACAGTGATTAATGAATCTACTAATCGGCATTCAGTTCGTACAGCCAAGGCAATCAAGAGACAATACAGACCTGTTTAGAAATGCCGTAAAACAGCGAGGAGTAACTACTGATTCTCTGCAAGAGGAATAAAATGTTAGGGAAAAAAGTGAATTTAAAATGTTGAACCAATTTTTTATAGTATATCAGTTTCCCGACATGTCTGTAGATCTGACCGAAAATAATATTAGAATAATTATGTTATGGTCATTTGGTGATAAACAGACTATTTTCATTTCGTTAATATCGATGACCAATTGGGCTATCACGGAGTCATAAAAATGACCGTTAATAGTAAATTGCGACAGAATAGTTTTGTATTTGTCTATCTAAACAATGAGATAGAATTGTATATTATGTCGGCGATAACATACTGATTTATGAAAAAAAGCCACAAGGTCATCTAACTGTCAATAGTCAATACTCATGGCTTCGACTTGGAACACACTGCTAATCAATGTGTCCTTTTCAAGTGTATAACTATCTTCCACTTCGACGTTCAGGTAAGTCCAAAATAAAGTTAAAAACACTTGCTATCGTATTATCTACCCGAGAAAATTGACGGTGGCTTTAGCAGACTTTACTGCTCTGTTATTTTTTGCTCTAGCTTCGATTTCAGTGAAACCGAAAATCTTGGGGAAAGCATTTCTCTGCTCACTTGGCACACTTTTGTCGAGAATTTGACAGCCAACGTACTCACGGCTCTAAAATAGTGCTCATCTGTGACGCACATTGAAGATTTCTGGGTTGAGGCATATGTTGTAAATCCAATGTTACTTTGATTTGCTGTCATCGGAGAATACGACTTTTCCTTGGATGTCTCGTTTAGCTCAACGATCTTGCCTATTTCAACATACTTATCAAAGATGTTAGAACAATATGGTCAGTCTTTGTATTATTTTCGCTTCTGCATGTCATGCTTTTCATTGTCGACGGGAACATTCTTATCAACCCCATATCTGTATTTGTGTACACGCTGTAAAATAGACGATGGTTTGTAACCCAAGACTACGGCTACCTTAATGACGATCAAACTGGCTTCCTGTGGTATGAAGACAACATCACCCCAAAATGTATGGAACATGGTCGCTAGTATGAGAATTTTTACCTAACAGAAAACTCGCATGACGACCAAGCAGCTGAGTCTCATGTAAAACAGTCATTCCGTATTCCTACAGCAGAAACCATGTTATCTGGAAATTAATACAGACAGCTACAAATGAACAACATATATCTTCTTCTATGTCTGGTGTCTATTTGTACAATGACCCATGATGCGGTTGTACATATTGCTCTTCTTTTGTTTAGATTTTTAGCTTGTACTTTTGTTTAAATCACAATATAACATTAAAATAGCTATTTTATGGTTATTTGCCGATAAAACCAAATATTTTCCTTTGTTAATATCGATGACCAATTGGTCCAGCCAGAAGCCGTAAAAATGACCGCTGACAGTTCGTTGTGACACATTATGTTTGTATTATTTCCGTCCAAACAGCGAAATATAATTGTACATTTATTCGGCGATAATAAGCTGCGTGATAAAACAAAGCCACAAAGCGATCTAACTATCGAAATAATGTCAATAGTTATTGCTTCTCCTAGGAGTGCACTGTTAATCAGTAAGTCTTTTTCAAGTGTATTATTCTTTTCTACTTCGACATTCAGGTAACTCCCTATTAAAATTACAAAAACTTACTATCGTATTATCTAACCGAGAAAATTGACGGTGGCTTTTGTAGACTTTCCTGTTCTTTTCTCTTTGCTGTAACTTCGATTTCAGTGCCTCCAAAACTCATGGAGAAAAGGACACTTCTCTGCTCACTTGGCACACTTTTATCGAGAATTTGACAGCTAACGTACCCAAGCTTCACACATCCGTCATCTGTGACGTACATAGGAGATTTCTGGGGTGAGGCATATATTGTAAATCCAACGCTACTTTGATCTTCTGTCATCGGTAGGTATGATTTCTCCTTGGTTGTCTCATTTAGTGCGACAGTTTGGCCTATTTCAACATATTTATCAAAGATGTCGTTACAATATGGCCCATCCTCGTATACTTTTCGCTTCCGGATGTCATGCTTTTCATTGTCGAATGGAACCATGCTACTAACCCCATATGTGTATTTGCATACACGCTGTAAAATAGACGATGGGTTGTGACCGAAGACTACAGCTCCCTTCAGCACAACCAAACTGGCTTCCTGTGGTATGATGACCTTGACACTGGGAAAGTTTGATCTAATTGCATATTGGAGTATCTTGGATTCAGCAAAACCCCCTACCATGAAAATATTTTCTACTCCCTTGACACGTGTGCCTTGCATCAATTCCTTCACGTGGGATACGGTGCTTTGGATTGCATTAGAGAAAAGATCTTGCATTATAGAAGCATCTGCGCGTAGTTTATCACCCACAAGTGACACTTTATTGCCATATTTGGATTGTTTAATTGCATTTCCAAGATCTTCGCCGGTCTCTTTTTCAAATATTTGTTTCAAAGACCAAGGAAGCCTGTTAGATACTTTTGCATCTTTGTCCGGAGCTATTTCTCTTTTCTTTAATTCAAAATCCCTGAACATTTCAAGATAACCTTCTTTGCTCTCACGCTGGAAGCGCTGGAAGACAGGAGTCCCAACAAGGCTAATAATAAATTGTTTGTAGCATTCGTCAACTTGAGTTCCTCCCCAGGCACCCCCACTGGCTTTGAGCAATTCTTTTAATTTTCCTCCTGGCAGTACCTCATGGATGGTGATATCAACCGTTCCACCTGAGGACAAAAGTAATTGCAACTAAAATAGTTTCCGTTTGTTCAAGGTAAGAAATAGGTACAAGTGTCAGACATGTCTCTATTTAGATATTTGTTGATACTACAATACCCATAATATAATACATATCACTTTGACCTTCATAAAATGTTGTTTAAAATCACCAATAACAATTTCTATGTATTAAAGCAACATTTAAAAAATACCGTGACACGATAGCATGAAGAAACGTTTCCTTATCATAAAGTAAAGAAATGAAATAACCTCCTGCATCCAACACCAGGTATCTTGAGCCCGGTTTAAAAGACTCCATTACCCCTCCCATAACCATCTTTTCTACTGGGAGAAGGCAGCAAAATATAGATGCTGTTTCTGGCTCAAGTGCTATCTTCAAGCTCACATTCGCAATTCCTGCCTGATAAAGAAATACGATTTATTTGTAAATTGTCTGAATACATATTTTATAGAACGTTTTTGACATGTGATTCATCATCTTGGCCCATCATGTTAAATCTATGAACATTTTAAAACACACGATTTCACGTTCTCCCCATCAATTATAAATTCTAATGTTTGATTCCCATTATTCGTATAAAGACGTCATTTTTTGTCCATCTTAAATCTCCCTTAGACGACAGAGAGGCCCGCACATGATAATCCTAAGGAGTAATCTTAATTCCCTTAAGTCGTAATATCTCTTCATACATCTACTAATACGTTTTATAAAATAAAAAGTATCTACGATATTCGCTTCAAATTAAAATAGGGGCCCCGAGTGGCCGAGTGGTTTAAAGCATTCTCCGTTGCGGTTCATTGCCATCTCACCACTGTCTGCGTGGGTTCGAGTCTCGGATTCAGCCAATGTGGGTATGTGAGAAAGCTTGCCAGTAGCTTCTCGTGGGTCGGTGGTTCTTTCCGGTGTTTTCCGGGTTCTTCCTCCACCATTAATACTGGCCGCCATGTATAGCCTATCGTGTGCTGAAAAATGGCGTTAAACCATACAACAACAAAAACAAGAAAAAATCAAATTAAAATAAGTATCTCTGACTTGCTTGCCTGTTCACTATTTTTTAAAGTCAATATAATCAAAAACGGTGACAATGGGTGCTTCAAGCAAATATAAAAGTCTTAATAGTGACGAAGTTGTATATATGAAAATTATTTAATTTATTTATTCTGGAGAAATAAATAAATAGGAAGAAAGAAATGGGATGGATGGTAGTCAGTACGTATTTACCTGAACAGCGGCCTCGCGCATGAACTGTTTAGCGGAGTCGTTCCAAATAGCAGGAACCGTCAAGACCCATGTAATGTCATCGTCTCTTATTTGACCACTTGCAAGTCTGTCACGACATGTTTTTAACATGTCCTCTTTAAGGTATCGGATAACCAATGAGAAAACAGTTATTGCCGGCAAAGATTTTTGTGTTTCATCCTCGAGATGTGCATTTCGGTCAAAACTCTGTGAACGAGATATTTTACATTTCAGACAAGAAAGTGTTAATAATAGCCCTTACTAATCTGTCTACTGAACTTTTATCTCAACATGTGACCTAGAATTGTTATATGGGATATTGGTTTATCATGCCCTCTAGTCATGATATGTATGCAACCGATAACAACAAAGACCTTGATTCAGTCTACGCATCGTAGTGCAGTAATGTTACCAACACAAGTCCATACACCAGGGACATAGAAATACAGAGGATTGTTCTTTCTAACCTATTACAGATATATGTTTGTGCTTCAAATCAAGCTGCATGTAACGAAAAGTACTGACCGGTCACGTGATTTTAATTTTTTGAATGTACATAACAAACGTAACACCAATAATTTAATTTTCATTAATTTGCAAATGTAACGGAAAAGAAACCATTTGCGTCATAGCTATATGATCGTTATAAATTAATGATGTTTAATTGAAAACAAAGCATGTGCATATTATATGCATATAAGTTTCATGTGTGTGTGCTGTTCTCAAGGCAGATACATTTGTTTTTCAAGCTACGGAGTTATTGTAACAACGTTATGAATATAATGAAACATGCGGACACATTGGAACAAAATGTTACGGATATTACGAAACATGCAGATATATTTGAAAACCAGATGTTGAACGAATGACTTAGAGCGGACATAAAGGAACATGCCTACATAACAGGAAGTAATAAATTTAGCAACGATCAGGTCAGCAGCAATATATGCGCTAATGTATAATGGGACTATGGACAATAAAAGACGCAAGTTCACCAAAGTCAACTCGTATTTATGCTTCACCTCTTTCATTACGAGCTCTTATGGAAGCGCATAGTGTGCCAGCTTATAACAACGTTCGCTTCTGGTGTACATTTTTCCGTTTCCCTGATACTTCAGGTGAGAATGCAACGTTTGGAAATATACAAAATCAAACGGAGGCACAAGGGACTAATTTTCCCTAAAACAATTTCAGGAACGCATGAAATATACTTTTGATATAAATCACACAAACAATGTAAGAACATTTCGTTAGACAGGTGCAACAAACACAAATACCCTTATTCTAAACGGTTGTATGTTGTCCTCACAAGTACCCCAGCTGGCTCCACTAATGTTCCACCGGAAGCAAGGGTTGCAGCGCATGTTGTGCCCAACTAACAATTTCCGAACATGTGTGTGTCAGCAGAATCTGCGGGTTCCCAAATGCGATCTGCAGGTTCCCAAATGCGATCACAAGAATATTCCCAAGAGCGAACGAAGATTTCTTCGGCGGTAGAACTACACACGAACAAACAAACATTGACTAATTAAAGTGTTTTAATATTACTGCATATATTTAGAACAAATTGATGTGCGTGATTTCTCAATTGGAAAACAACGCTATCCGGGCAGCAAGGTGTGAATGAATTTCGTTGGACACATGATGATCGTGTTCGTAACAAGGTGTGGTAGGTGTGAGTATAAATATTGAACGGTGCAAAACCTGTGGCGGTCTATTCAAACTCTGGTACGAATCCTCCAAAAATGAACGCGCGTGCTGATCAATCGTGATTTAAAAAAAAAACAAACCCAGATATATCAGTTGCGTAGGTAATACATGAATGTCACCAAGGATACATACAGGCATGCACTTATCAGTCCCTGCATGATAGACACATATGTTTTAGCCAAGAAATGCTGCAACTGAGTCAGTATTATTATCTTTATTGAGGAAGTACTCAACCTTTCCGGGTTATCTTTATGCCATCGTACTCGGTAAAGCTTGAAGAGTATATGGCGTAGTTTCCGAACGAATGTTATTTTGGCATAGCTGAGGAAACGCCCTCTAGACTGGTGACGGTACGATGATGTAACCAATCAAGTAACACACCTTCATTTCTTGCACACCCATGATGTTTCGTATCCATGGACGTACCACGACCTTTATCGACTTTACTGCAAGACGCTTCGTACTGCTGGGCGTCATACGCGTCCATATAAAAAAATGGGGTATAATAATAATAATAATAATAATAATAATAATAATAATAATGATAATAACAATAATAATAATGATAATAGTAATAATAAAAATAATAATAAATATTATATATATATATATATATATATATATATATATATATATATATATATATATATATATATATATATATATATAGAGAGAGAGAGAGAGAGAGAGAGAGAGAGAGAGAGAGAGAGAGAGAGAGAGAGACTTGCTCCAAACGATAAAAGTTCAGCTCATTTGAATCGTTCCGGCTTTGCTAAGATCTAGTTTACAATTAGATAATCTTCTTGCGCAAATCGACAAGATCATCCTCACGGAAAAGCTGTGGCAATAATTCCAAATCAAACATATTGTTGATCGACGTTTTGATCTTGACTGGTTAGTCCGTCAGGTGGTGAAACTTTCACGGAATTTGACGGATCCGTATCAATATTTTCGCAAGGATGAGTTTGCCGTTGAATGCACCGTGGACATCTTTCCCACGCGTCAAGTTAAACAATCGGATCCGCTAACACGACCCAACTAACATACCACGTTGTGTGGTATAATTTTTGGCGGTTAAATTTACTATGATGAACTCATATCCCCGCTCGTGCTCGCAATGTCGTCCTCGTGACCACATTAATTTACCCGTGTTCTCCGTTTATGTTTTGTATAGTACACAACATGAACTCATGATTTTTCTATATCGACCGTATCTCTCAACGTAATTGATTTATTTGCGAGTAAAACACCCGAATTAAAAAAAGCACTAGAGGCATTCCCAAGTTCAATCCATCATAGGACCCACTGCATCAGGAAATATATAAAGCTGTTTAATCTCACTCTGACAGAACCGTTGACTGACGACCAGCACAGGTACGATATCCTCAAGGATATGAACCTAGTGTGCAAAGACATGTTCGCGAGACAAACGGCGACACAAAACTGGTTGATATATTGTTGACATGAATGACGCCTTCGACATCGACGATATCAACGGAGATATAAACAATCTTGTCATGTACGACCATGATGTAATGCTGAAAAAAAAACGCACGAATATTTTCTTGTAGACGTCACAAAAACAGGGACGTAATTTATGTGACACAATGATGTTGATAGTTTTAAAGGGGATCAAAGAGCTCGGGTTGTGAAACATTCATGGGACATGGTGCTTCAGCTACATGGATCACAACCGAATAAAGAATTTCTACTCGCTTGCACAGGTCACACATTATGGATTTTTTACGTAAAACGTAACTGATACACTCATACGCTACCAACTTTTTTGTAGACGAGACTGGTGACATAAATATCACCAGCATGCATAAGTTAAACGGAATGATTATCACGTATTCGAGTCAATATAAAAACGTATGTCAGCACACGAGATCCTCAAGTAACAGCTACAAGAACGTCAAACCACACTTGAAGACTTACCACGAGATTTAATCAGATTTTGCCCCATTGATCACGCCCAAGCTTGCAACCAGTGTGACCAAAGAAACATTTGAAAAAATAAACTGCCCGGAGACGTTGAAGGAATCGGAGTGACCACGTAGGAGATTACCGCGGAAACCCATTAGCCTCTCTTGGCCGCAATAAATGCCAAACGAGCCGCTTAACACGCATCCGAATTATTGTAGGCTTCGCGTCTTGCGCTCGAAGACGAATTCAAAGATATGCAGCTGAGTCGGCCCTTGAGTATGAATGAGCGTTAAACAGAGCAATTCACACTTTAACAAAACATATCGCCTTTGTATGATCATATTCAAAAATGTGGTCATATTTTCTCCTGACGAATATAAAAATAGATGCAGATATGAATTGCGGCCCATAAACGATATCTCGGAAGATTATTGGCGTAATATGTTCATCTGGAGTAGCCGGTAAAGCTAGAACAAATTCGCGAGATACCACTGAAAGAGTTTCCTTAGGGCCATCGAGGAGTGGGACAACAAAGAATTGCACCGACTGTAACTTAAAGCAGAAGAAGATCGACGTGAAGAACGGCGACTGTGATGGAAAAATATTTCCACGTCGAATAAACTATATGGGTACTTCCAGGCACAAGGAAAACGGGCATGGGAAACAAAAGACAAAAGACAAAGTTTCCAGTGAGAGGAAAACCACGTCCCCCTCCAAATTTCTTGCGAGGCCATATATATATATATATATATATATATATATATATATATATATATATATATATATATATATATATATATATATATATATATATATATATATATATATAGTTCGTCCGTCAAATCGATGGGGACCACTTTAGTCATCAGTGTTTTAGCGGGAATATATGGACTGTGGGTGTGTAGGTGTCTAATGAAGCCGATGTTATGTACAATTGTGGACATGGGATGGTAGCAGCGCTGATTGTGTTGTTACTGGCTCGTGATTTCTTGGCATGTCCCCGTTGTTCTGACGCAGTTGTCACGTTGGCTTCGCAAGCTGCAGTACCTTTAGTGATGGGAGAGCGCCACACGATCCAGTCCTGGGCAGTTTGCTCTCACGTGTAATAGTTAATGCCAAAGTTTTTGAATGACCTCTTCAGGGTATCCTTGTACTGTTTTCTCTGGCTTCCTTTGTTGCGTTTACCTTGTTCAAGCTCGTAATACAATTGTTTGGAAGCCGGTGGTCTTGCATGAGAGTTGTATGGCCTGCCCACCACAACTGTGTTTGCATCAAGATGGTGTAGATACTGGGAAGGCTTGCTCGGGCAAGGACCTCAGCATCCGGGATCCTGTCTTGCCACTTAATGTTTATGAGTCTTCTGAGGCAGGTAGTGTGGATGTGGTTCAGCCTTTTAGCATGGCGTTGATACATTGTCCGGGTTTCGCTGTCATATATTTTCACAGAGAATACTATCGCTCTGTAAACCTTCAACTTTGTAAACTAATGCCTCGTCTGGTCCAAACCTTTGCGTGTAGTCTGCCGAAGCTGGCTTTTGTAGTCCTGGCATTAACTTTGCCATCGATTTCGACGCTTTGGAACATGCTGACAAAATAGGTGAATCCGTTCACTGCGCTCAGTTTTTATCCTTTTACTGTGATATTTTGGCTCAGCATACGGTTTTTCTGGGGCTGGCTGATACATTATTTCAGTTTTCTTTGTTTTGATTGTAATCCCAAAATTTGTGCAAGCATCAGACAACTTGTCGACGCTAGGTTGCATGTCAGCATGAGATGAAATAACTAATGAAGCTTTTCAGTCATAGCTGCATCGCCTTCCTTGTATATCTCTGAGTATTACAGTTGGCCAAATATCAGTCTGTATTCGAAACATTCGCTTGCGTATGCGTGGTAAGTTAAACCCCGACAGAGGAAGGCAACACGTACCCGATTGGACCTTACTCGACATTCCCTCGAAAGCTTACGAAATCAAAACCATCATCAATGAATTCTTCGACGGATAAAATATATGACCTGCAAAAATCCAAGATAGCCATCACCGTACAGGAATCCACAATTAACTCGATCATCCACTGAAGATAGCAATCATCGCACATTTAGCAAGCATAAATCAAGCAGCTCAGATATACATTTTATATAGCCTTGGCCCCGATGTATCCCCGGGTGACCTGATTTCGGTTTTACTGACCGGTCACGTTTATCTGCGGTGCATGGACAATACGTTATCACGATTGAGTTGTAGCTGACGGACCAAGTTAAACACCCACTTCACTTTACATCATATCATGCGTTTACGTATGGCAATGTTTGTTCGAAATATAAATTCGCTTGCGTCTGTGTGCCAAGCAGTTTAGAGCAATGACCTATGTGACACTGTCTAGGGTCTGTTCAAAATACTGGTTCCCAAAACGTTGCAGATTGGAGAACGTTGAAGAACAACTTGGCATGAAAATTAACTAACAGGTAAAGAATAAAGCATTTGGGGCCGTTGGTGAAATGATTTAAAACGATTCCTCTGGCCTCTGAGAAAAAGGTTGGCACAATAGAATTTCTGTCTACCGCAGACAATCCCGCTTGAGTCGAAAAAGTAATAAAGAATGCAGTGACGTAACTTGTTTGGCAACAGTGATTGTGTGAGTGACCCAGTAACCTCTGAAAGTAGACGGAAATCAATACACGGCTGTGCAACGAGGTGATTTTGTCAACAACTGAATGATGGATCTTTTTTATCAGCGCCCAATATGCCATCGATTGAAATTAATCGAAGCGTACTTAGCCAGAATAATACTTGGATTGGCACGATATAGGGGTGATTATTATCTAGCTACGGGTATGCTAATGATTTTCGAAAGAGATATCACAGATAATGCTGAAAAAACAACATATCTTAAAGTATGAACTAACTTCATAAGATCCCGTTACTGATCTAAAGTCAAATTATTCTGCTCATATTTCAGCGCCGAGCTTGCGATTTGCCATTCGTCGAACACAAACTAACGCCCACTGTCCATGTTCATGCGTGATTCTACTGTTGTACAGCTTGGGATTCGGCACGGGTGTTGGAAACGTTATGTTTGATGCTAAACACACTGTTATGCTAAGACGACGCAGTACTGATGTCGAAAATAACTTGGCACACCTAAGGCTTAAATGTATCCTCGAATGCAGCGTGGAACAGATATTACGCTGACTAAGCTGTCGTTCAGAATGACATCGCGGACGAACATCGATTACTGTCATTTATGTCAGCGGGATGTCAATCTACGCTGTCGTGATTCATAATGACCAGGGCACATAACTGAGTCTGATCAGGAGGTAGATCAGAGCCTAGCAATGCATTTAATGTACTCATAACGTTTCAGGACACGCGACGGCTGATTAATCAGAAGAAATCCTATTACGTTTGTCCGCCTTAATGTGTCTGAAGTATCACTTGTGACTTATTATGCATCAAGAACCATCCTATGAAGTTCTGAATGATTTTGAACAGAATCATCTCTAATGAACATACCAAAGAGTGATATCGTTCATGGGGAGAGATCAGCATGTCGCCACAGGGTTGCAGATTTCTCAGAAACACATTTCATTAATTTTCACTGGAACATCTAGACTTATTCAGTCAGTCGTGGATATGCATTTTCGGGTCCTCATTGGTCAATGGCGGTCAACGTTGCTGCTTACAAATGAATCGTCGTGATATTGTCGGACAAAACACTAATGCTTGAAGGGGATCAAGCAAGTTTCTTGAGAATGTTGGCGGTCTACTAGTCCGCCACTTGACTCGGGGGCATCGGCACATATGTAGGTTGGAAGTGATTGGGTCGCTTGAAGCAATCAGCATGTCCGACAATCTCTCGGAGACCGTGCACGAATATACATTGTCACGATTGAAAAATTAACTACAGAGCTTATCAATAAAACAAAATCGTGGATATCTGTTGATGATCGAGAAGAACAATCATACTGTAAAGTAACAGGCACATGCATAGACATGTCCATAGTTACCAAGAGCATTGACCTGGCTGCCATGACCGCATAATTGTAAATGCTCAAAACCGAGTACAACAATCACGTGTATTTATTTAGGCGATTGCAGAGAAAGTTCATACATCTTAACTCTGATATTGTAGCGTGGAGGAAAAGACATCGATGAACCGAAAAACAAACCGGTTGAGGCATATCCCTTGGTGGTTCACACAGGCACGTATACATTTTCTGTGAAAGGCCAACCAACTCTCAACTCTCAAAATTACATCCGAACATGTATTTTTACGAATCTACGTAGCCGGGCATTTAAAAGCTTTGAATACGCTACCACCATTGTGAACTGTTAATGGACTGATTATTTTGCACATATTGGATGGTTATTGTGTAATCAGGAACGATCCCACCCTAGGTAGGTCAACGATTTATTCGATATAAACACTATTTGGGGCACACACACCTTTGAGACACCAATGATCCTTCCCACGGATCGATTTATATTGATTCTAATAAAAAGCTACCTGGCGGTGAGGCCTATATTGATGGTTAGATAATCAAAAGATAGTCGTTCTGGTAGAATTATACTGGTCTGTGAGATCTAAACCCATGGAGTTTGTGTGATGACTACATTAATCTTGCTGAGGTTGGATAGAACGAGGTTGATCTGTTTCTGAATCCATTTTGTCAGCTGCGATCCAGGAACATCATGTGGACTAATATCGTCATACAACTGCCAGTATTCACGTCATGAAATATTCCTATGATCTATAAGTAAACTCAGCAACTCGAGTTAATCCGCGAAAACCATCTGGTATGAAATGCAGCGCACAGTTGCAAAAACCGGCGACTATGTGATCAGTGAGCTTAAAATGAACAACGTATTGTTTTCATGACTCGGTTGACAAATTTCTTAAATTGCTTGACGTTATGGCGAACTACATTACGCAACATATATTTTCGCCCGCCGACACTTATGACCAGTCATGATATTCAAGCGATCACTTTGGGAGTGATGGAAGTTCAAATGAACAAGACCACTGCTATATCACTGGTTTTTACCGGTTAGCAGCGCACAACCCTTGCAATCGTCAGTTGCAAATTAAACTAAACCAAATAATAAATCCGATTCTGCTTGACAACATGAGTGGGTAAGATGACCACCTGGTTATGCAACAAGTCTCAGCGGCATAAAATGCTCTAATATGCGTAATCCGCATTTACCTGGAAAACTATATGATATATGATGTTTTAATTGGTCTGTTTCAATTCAATGATTCACTGCAGATTATGAATTCCAACCTGGACAAGCTAGTCCGTAAGCTTCAAAATTAATAATCGATAAAACATAAATAATCCTGACAAGCTGAAGTTGATAAATAAGATGGAAGCGTATCCCTAGTAGTATATCAGCTGATAGGAAATGTGTACTGAAATTTTAGCTGCCATCCATAGAGAGATCCCATTCGTCGTTGTATCGCGGAGGTACGCACAAGCAAACAATGGTTGATCCTACTACCCCAAAAAGTTACTGTATGTATCTTGACTAGGCTATGATGCAAAGGCCAGGAGCAACTAAAATATGAAAGAGGTGGACTACGTGACCCTCAAAAATTTACTGAACGGTTGGCAACACTCGTTGGATCAGTTCGCTCAGGCATCAAAATGTCATCAACAAGGCCGCATCATTTGTGAACGGTTGCACATAAAGCGACATTGGGGATCCGAAAGCATTTCGCGCGTTGATGAATGAACTTACCGAAGACATCAACGAGGAACACAACGGTGGGTACTCATTCAATTGAAACACTCCGGATTTATCAACTGAAGTAGATGCTACCATCCAAGGTGTAGGGAGGTGCATTTCTGATTTGCAACCGTGGATGACATGTAACACGATGCAGATGAATGATGATAAAACTGTAGCCATTCTGATAAACAACACAAATACTTTCTCATTTACATCCTTTACTTAAAACAATAAATATCAGCCACACCAACATTAGATTCACACAGTCAGTACAATACTTAGAGTTTACTCTCGACAGTACTCTCTCATTGCACCAACATGTCATGAAAATATGCAAGGCTGCATATCTTGAGCTGAGACGCATCAGCTCCGTTCTCCATTATCTTTCAGCTGATGACATTAAAACACTTGTGTGTTTCTTAGTACTATCAAGGCTGGATTATTGTAATTCATATATGTCTGTTTCGTCTCAATATCTACTCCAGAAACTTCAAAAAGTTCAAATCACAGCTGCTCGGATCATCCTTAGAGTACCACAATCAGATCACACCCAATCCTGCTCTGTACCCTATACTGGCTATCCATTCGATCCAGAATGAAGCACAAAATTCGTTTCTCTGTGCTACGTTTCACTGATGGTCTCCAGTCCAACATACATATTCGATCTCACCCATGTGTACACACCAGCAAGATACGTACGCTCCTCTTCTGACACTCGTATTCTCATCATTCCCACTATGAAAATGTACTCATATGGACACTGTTCTTTTGCATACTCGGGCCGAGCAACGTATTGCCCACTGAACATAGACACAAACACACAGTGATCGCATTCAAGAGCGCACTTAAAACTCACCTATTTCGACTTCAAGAACAGACTAAAAGACCTAATAATGTTTCCTTACCTTACATATTTTCAGCATGTTTTATCTTTTTTAATTTCACGGTGTTTGTTTGTAATCATATCACTATATGTGTTTCTAATGTGTTGTCTAGTGTTGTAACGCGCATAGAGTTTCTTAAGATTAGGTGATATACAAGGTCCTCAATATTATTATTAGTAGTAGTAGTATTATTTACGCGAAATCAATACAGCAATGCAGCTTGTCGTTGCAAACGCAACCTGGAATGTAACCGCGATGATCACAATCTCATCAAGGTACCATGAACTGTCTGTGTATTTTTCTACACCAGTCACTGCTGTGGAAGATGTCGCACTGGAGATTGAATTGGTGTTGTTGAGTGTTTTTCGCAGTTGGCCTAATATTCGATTGCAGCCATTTGAAGCTAGCTGGAACGTTGTTGGACTTTCTCTTGGAGCGTACCATATTGAATTATTCAATAAAGATATCCGATTGGGAAACACCTTAATGACCAAGCACGATTCTAAAATCAGCGTATACGTCCTCTACCCCACATTCAGCCCTGTCATGTCGATCGCATTTCCACCGTACGCGATGGATATTTTGTAGTCGTCACTGGAAAACAGTTTCCTGTTGGTCTGAAAATATTTACAAGACTCCAGAGGACCAAAGAATTCTACGTGCCGGACCTGATAGTACCAGTTACAATTGTGCACTAGATATCGTTAGAATTACCTCAATGACTCAGGTTAATCTAACCTGTTGTGCTATTAGTAGCACGTATGAGGCCTCAAACTCGACAACGCGAGCCTAGTTCGGTTATATATTATTTTGGTTCCCCTGGTGATCCTGTATCGATTACTCCTACGTCCATGTAACAATCTCCGGTTGATAGACCTTCGTTTTACTCTTTTGGGCCAGGGCGGGCACACGCTAATCCTGTGTGGGTAGACCATGCTTATGATACAATTGTACATTATAGATCGACCTCACATTTAAATAAAATGACAATTATGCGTGAACGTGTTAAACCCGTACATGTTGACGCGAGAAAATCCGTTAACGCGCTATACTACGGAACTGACCACGGTGATGTTGTACGGTGATTGTTTAAAAGATCACCAGAGGTGCTCTCGGTCGCATTTTTGCGTGATGCGCCAATCATTACACAAGTTGCAATTTGAGTCATTGTTAGCATAAAAAAATCAATGATGAGGCTTAGTTTAAAATTCTAGGATTGCGAGCGGTTCAGTCAATTTGAGAGTGACTACAAAGATAAGTGACTGGACAACCAAAGGTTGAAGCGAAAGCTATTACACTAACATCAACGACATTAATGTCAGCTCCGGTAGGTAATATTATCAACGAAGTCGCTCAACAACGTCTCAGTGTTGCTAACTAGAATCAAGCAAAATTATCGATATTAGGTTAGGGATCAGACAAATAAGGGCCAGTTCATGACACATATTGGTATTTTCTTACATTTGTGACAATCGTGAACGTCCAATGAAAGCTTGTACAAGACAGCAATACCGCATACGATGAAAACATAAATCATATTTCTAAATAAGGGTATCATGGCGTTGTGCAGCAGGTCAAGTATTCTCATGGATAGAAACGAAATCGATGCATTTCTTGACGATGTTGACGTTGCTACAACAATTCTTGGATTCGCCCCATACAGCGACGATTACGCAGGGTCTGCAGGCACGTATAATATGTTCATAGAAGACATAATCGAACACCCTGATAATATCAGATACAGCCACAATGTAGTTATTTGAAAACAATCTAACCTTCAACGGCAGATTTGCACAGCGTAGAGCCCCAATTATCAGGCACGGGAAGTTTTCCTGCACGTTTCCACCCTGAAACATTAAGTTTTTGCATGCACTTTTATAGATGACTTTTGGAGCCAAGGACACAATCGTGTTAAACCGTAGGGGCAACGCCAACTATGCAATTTGCAGTGATAAATTTGTCCTTCCCAATGCGGGTAAAGTTATATTATCCAAATTTACTCTATGGATGCCATCAATGAGTCCATCAATACCAACAGACGCACGTTTCTCATTGTTTATAATCTCTGACTAAACATCAATAATTTCATTTATCACGATTACAAGAGACACACCGAATAAAGTGAAGTCCGAGGAGAATTTTCTTGGCAAATAAGCATCCGAAAAGGTGTTAGTTAAGTTAATCACGTGTTTATATCTTTTCAAATGGTAGACCAATTGCACAACCGATCGAAACATCCAAAGACATTTGCAAAATTAGCAGTGACTGAGGTATCACGAAGGTTTAACGGTCACCAAGAACACACAGAAAACATTTTGCTTTGAAAACTATTAACTCGCTCGTATCCTCGACTGTTGAAATACCTGATCCGAGATAACATAGGACCCGCCGGTAGCAATGAGTATAGATTTAATGCAGTAATCCTCATATATAAGACTCTGCTATTGCAGTGATTGAGTGGTTCAAGGAAGATTAGATCCCAGCTTGGTCTAAATTTATAAAGTCGATCAAACATTTGCGAGGTGTCTTTATGTTGGATGAACTCGCAAAGGTTCTCTCCGGAATCGGGAAACCGGAAACATTAACCTGGATTGATCATCAGCAGGACCTGTGGTTTATTGGGTCGCATACGTTGTGACAGCCAAATCTCTTTTATATTTTGACTCGCATGGGCTCGCAGCACCACTTGAACATGCTGAGTATTTTACCCAATGAAGTAGACAACGCTGCCTTTAAAAAACCATGCCGGACGGCACCATATGTGGAAGTCTTGTTCATAAGTCATTACAAGCAGTCGCGATAAGCAATGATTTCTCAGCTTCAACCCCGCAAAGACTTCTTGATTTTAATGGCATACAAAACATCAGTTATTATGTATGGACGCTCGACCGTCCAACAATGCGGATCTAATGTGGATATGACCAGGTTTGTCACCAAAACAGCTTTGACCAAGTTTAACAGCCAGGTTGTTGTTGTTGTTAACCTGGGCGAGCTTGTGATATTCTAGTATCCGATTTAGTAGCGTGTGCGGTAGAATGTCAATATTGATAAAAATACGTCCTAATGATGGTCAAATGATTAAACTTACCTAGTGAAAAACGACACAAATATGACCAAAATGTTAATATTTACGGTACCATTATCACGAGTTGTGCGAGATGAAATTCAATTTGAATGACTCAACGTCCATCTACTTGTGTACTTAGACCTCTTTAGTGTTTATGTTTAAGATTAAATTTATAATTGCATATAAGTGATGGTTTCTGAAATTGGCAATGCAATTGCGGAATTTGCTGACAGTGTGTGGGACCTGGTGACAACGGATGCTACAATCTATAGAAATTGTGATCCACTTCCTGATGAATATCTACATCAAGTGGTACTTCCAGAAAATCTTGATCACTAGAATATGAGCTTGTTAAGGGCCATATATAACACGACAGCTGGAAGCACCGCTATGAGCCAATACCAATTAGAGGTCACCTTGATTTTGTAACACATAAACGCCAAAACGCCCAATCGTTGAATGCGCTGCCAAGTATGAAAACACTCAAGAATTTAACTACAACAAGGAATATCCTAACCCACTATTGACTCAACTGAGATAAGTACTAATTCGACTTTTACTCAACAAGGTATGGCTTGTCCGTAGAACAATTCCTAGGCGAAGTCGAGAACGATCGTTTCAGATATTATTCGATGGGTGATCAGCATAGTTTTTCGTGAACCTAATCTCAGACTTCAAGAGCATAAAGTAGAGTAACTGGTTGGAAGTGAGTGTGCGGATTGCACCGGAACACGGTCGTCCTTTCTATCAAAGATACTATGCCATCACATTATAAATACAAGAATCGTAATGGGCAATGAATGGTACCAACACCAAAAGTGGAACAACATCTGCCAGATGAATTCAGAAAGGAAAATGCGTTCCTCGTGAAAAAAAATGTGGATGTGTGGTCGTTGATGCCGTTTATGGGCTTGCTGTGGTAAGAACTACTGGATTTTGCGTGACGGGAATTACGACTACGACAAATATTTTTGGCATTCCATTCGGAATTATTGTTGGGGCTATCTAGTTAGAGACCGATGTTCCTCAAGAATAAAATAATTAGCATGGTCGAGTTAGAAATGATGCCGGCGGAAATGGACAACTACCAACAACTTCATGCATATATCCGAAACCGGAGAGCAGTAGACTTGCAGGATGTCAAAGACGAGTAATCTACCAGTGTACTTATTATTTCAGAAATTTGGATCACAATCATCATTCGTATAATTTTGCAATCGACTGATTCATAATAACATACTAATAGCGCGGTCTAAGTCTTCTATCCTCTTCTATGGGTCCGTGCATGGCAATTTCACGCGTGCGTGCTCGCGTCCTTGCGTGCGTATATAAGGCTTTGACCTAAATGAAATATAATAATGAAAAAGTAAAACACCCATTTTCGCCATACTATTACTTGTCGTTTCTGCAGCGGATCTCGATAGTCTTCTACGTCTTAGATTTTATCAGGTTCAGGATTATATTTTAACCGGGATGGTTTGCTTATCGCAGCGAATTCCATTACTTTTATGTAATCACGATCGTCGCCGAAATCCTCGGTTTCGTGAACATGTTTTATCACTCGCTGTCACTGAGTCCGTAAGAAGGAATTCCATTTAGGACGATATAGTTCACGATTGCATTATTCATAACAACTGTTTTTATCAAATCATCTTTGCGTACATAACTAACCCAAAATTTGTGCTGAAATATCGATCATAAGGATTCTTTTGTTAAGTTTCTCATTGCGATAGTTTCTCTCAGATTTGTTTCCTTTCACCATATATAATTTGTGTTATCAGTTTATATTTAATTAGTATAACTGGAAAAGGTTTTCTATTGTAACACACTCGCACACTCTTCAGTGCCTCTCCCAATCAGCTAACACGAGGGTCACGCTCCTTGTTTCAGAATCACACTCGGCACGCGCGTATATATTCCCACGATCGCAGTTAGGAACATGCGTGGTCGAAAATTGTTAGCGAGGCAAGCTAGCTTCTACACGCAAAACCACGTTATGGTGCAATCCCTGCCGCCGATGTGAAACTTGTGGAGCAACCTGGAATGCTGCTTCCTCGTGTATTTATACACTATATGGAGAAACGCCCAATCGGTACAAACATGACCGATGCTGCGGTCGTTTCTAATGGGATCTGCTTATGTTTGTTATCAACGAGCACAGCTCAAGCGGGGCGAAAGACACGGCGTAATGCAGGCTCTTATAATAACGTGCTTATCAAAAAAGTATGCTGTAGCAAATCTGGTAGTTCAATTTGGTAAGAAGACTTTTGTGCGTTTAACTTGCCTGCATGAAACATTTTAAACTGACGATTAAAGTAATAGTAACGTATAAGGTTACATCACTGATGCGGATGTATGGCCACTTAAACGTTTGTTTCGGATAACATTATGTTGAACAGTTATAATTCAGTAAGTACATATAACCACCTTCCAATATGAAAAGTAGCACCAAAGCACAGTAATGAATACATGGTACTAACTTACAAAACAAAGTTCATAAATGTAAAACTAAATTTATCACATTTTAGAAGGTTAATTTCTACATTTACAAGTAAAGATGTGATAGGGAAATTGTCAAAGCTCAAGTAAAGTCGCCTGGTCAGATAGATCCGAGGCGGCGAATTTGGATTCCGTTTTGACTATGGGCTATTCAGCCAGTATAATATCATTGGGTGTCTGCGAAATAAGCGTTTTGCGACAGGACATATAGCAACCATATTTGCAATATTACGTTCAACTGTAATATTTGAAAATCCAGCTGGATATTGATGTTGTTTACATAGATATTAATTGGCCTTCATATTAACACTCCCACTTTCCTCTCCCGTTGGACATTTTAACTTCTTTTTCCAATTATTTAAGCTACAAAATTTCTGCAAGCCAAATGATTTTTGATATATTATTTTAATGAAATGTTTACATTTGCACTTCATTATTAATTTCTACTACAGATATTAGTCTGGCGTATGGCACATCATATTTTCTAATGTCATCCTTACACATTTGGTAATGATGAACTTTCCCTTTATTCATATGCAGTGCAAAATAAGGCTGGAAGCTCCAGATGTGAACCTTGTGCATGATCCCACCGTACACTGGCTTAAAATACTGTGATATATACAACATCTAAGTTACTTTAGTGATTAAATATACATTTTTGGACGCATAGTGAAACAATTCATTGTCACCATTATTCATCCATCTATTCATATACAAAATATCCGTTGATATCCCCGCACATTGTAAAGTGTGTGTGTGTCTATCGTCTGCATAATAATAATAATAATAATACGATCGTCGTGCTATTTAAATACAAATAGGGTCTCTTGGGCCTGACATAGGCTCTAAACGTAATGATATTTAATGATTGTCTGTCTTTGAACTGGATGATTGCTGGGGAAATAAGATTTTATATTACAATTGTTTGTTACAGAGAAAATGTTGTCTCATTATTTTCATTTGTATTTCTTTGTTTTTAATTGTTTTATTCTGTTTTCCGTATGTACTTTTCATACATCTCATAGATCTGCCATAAACGCAGAAATTAGTCCATTATTAAAATATTTATTTATAATTTACATTTAGTTTTATCTTTTTCATTCTATCACTTCAAGACGACTAATCTGTATTTCAATTTGGTGATTGAGCCAAACTTTTAAACACAAGCTATATTATACGTTTACATACGACTTTTCAAAACAATTAATAATCAATTTTCTATATTTTCAAAATCATACGAATCTCTTCCACTTACTATACTGTATTTTCCTTTTACAAATGTTTGTTTATGTGTTATTGTTTTTCTCCAAACTTTTCTCACCTCTTTACACGCACAACTAAACATTATTCGCATTATATATGTGTAGGTCTTATTCGCATTTCTACTGTATACTGTCACTTGATTTTCAAGGACGTTTCATGATGTATAATTTTTCACACATTAAAATTCAGCGTTTTGGAACAGCGTTTAAGATTGTTGTATACGTAGTATTAAACAAAATTACAAAACACCGACTTAAAATAATGAGAAATATTTGTTTGTTAGTACACCGTGACACACACTGATTGGAAAACAAATAAGAGGTGTAAGGTCTGATGTAGCATAGTTTCTATTCACACAGAAATGGCTCACATGTCTCAGTGTAAGATTTCTCCATATTACCATATAATGTCTTCATTCACCATACACCTTACACGTAAGTAAAAGTCAAATGCAATAATAATAATAATAATGATAATAATAATAATAATAATAATAATAATAAGACGAACAATAACCGCTCGAGAGTAGCATATTTAATTGTTTAGATTTTCTATTGTGTATTTGTCATCATCCAGACGTTTGTCCCGAAAAATTGAAAGGACTTGAGCGCTGGAAAAATCCAAGATATGTACACATTTTAGATTGATTTCGATGTCTACTTTTCACTGGCGCCTGACCTAAATTGATAAGAGAACATCATGAATCTACTCTAGTATAATCTTTCTCTCCCAATTGTTTAATCATCGATGGCATTCTCACAACAATTACGTTATAACATAGCAGCTGGTTTGGAAACTCAGCATTGAACTGAAGCGAAGCGTTTGAAGCGTCATATTTTCGCAGTACATTTTATGGGTAAAATGTTTCAAAGTTGTGCACCCTTATCAAATACATGGGTTCATAGTTTTCTCCTGTCTTAAGATAATCAAACGTATGACAAAGCAGTCAATGAATCTCTACTCCTTAGCGCAGCTGTACTATGCATCTAATTCAAAATTAGTCAAATAAACAACACGTTATGTTTACCTATAAAAATAGATAATAGTCTGAATAAATCAAGATATGTACCATGCAATATTATATATTTTCCTTTGCTAGGATAAACAATGCTCACATGCACCATTCTAACACATCGGTATAGTGTCGCGCACAATATGATTCAGTGGCGACATGAGAAGTCAACTGTGCTCGTCTTAGGCTGTACCAATTTGTGGATGAGACTGTCTATTCATCTTCTGCTTCTTCTTCTTCTTCTTCTTCTTATTATTATTATTATTATTATTATTATCGTCACGTCCCTCGTACCATTTTTTCATGCAGTAGCATCTTAAAACGGCGAAAGAAATACCAGTGTTCATGTTCTTCATCGTCCTCAGATGCTAGCTCAGCATACTTTGCTTCAGCATCATAACCGAAGGAATCCAATGTCTTTCCGTCTGGTTTTATCAACACTGTAGTCGGGGCCTTCGTGGATACGAACTGTCCTCCGGTCCACTGTTTGCAGCTAATCCTCGTCGGGTCTGATGTATACTCGTGCTTGAATGAGAACGCCCATCCAGAATAGGTTGTTCCGAAATCTATGGCGGCGACTAGAATAGGTGTTGATGCCTCAAAGAAAGAATTAAATAATAAAAGTCCTTCATATGTTCAGTATATTTAAATCAGATTATGC
Organism: Sinohyriopsis cumingii; assembly: GCA_028554795.2. NCBI lineage: Eukaryota > Metazoa > Mollusca > Bivalvia > Unionida > Unionidae > Sinohyriopsis > Sinohyriopsis cumingii. The sequence goes on from CM068829.1 coordinate 135,305,642, forward strand.
TTTATTTGTATGACATAATATTAATCTTTGAGTAAAATGCTTAAAAATAAACATCTTTATGTTTTAGGTCTTACAGTTTAGAAAACAAATAATTACCTGTAACAACGCTAAATGAAAAGAATGCGTTAAATGAACCACAAATTACATAGTATTCCATTTTTCTATATATCCTGCTGTAGAAAATGAGCAAAAGACTTTTGTGTAACTTCTTCCAATGGAGTGACAAACAATTCCAAGGTCAAAACTTACGGTAAGTGACACATTCGTATCGGTTTCTTTTTAATATCACCAATGTATGTTACTACACATCATAAACAGATCCTTGTTTTATCACACAATACCACATCTAACTTTGGCTTATGTTCATATTTTAGTAGCTTTAGTCAAGAAAGCTCCTCTGCGTTATCTCTTATACACGCATTCAACGAAGGCACACATACTGTGATAGCGTCCGTGCATCAGTCTCTCCGTCCATAGCCTGTCCGTCATATTTTTGATCGATTCTTCTCTCACGCAGTTTCGATATTAATTGAAGCCATGTGGCGCAATAGGAGGTGGTATAGATTTGGAGTAAATATTTGAAAAGTAGATTACAAATAAGAGAAAATATAAAAATTAAGCTTTCGAAAGATGATTGTTATCAAGTAGGTCCCGACGCTGGATTATTTTATACGAAGTCTCTACGCATACTGCCCGTTTGATGAAGATGTACAGAGGGCTTTTTGACTCATTTTACCACGATTGTCTGGAATGCAGTAACAGTTGGGTTTGTTGAAAATCAAGCGTTAAGAGAAAGCTCGTCATCGCCACCTCTCTTACACCGCCCGAAACATGTAGTACCAACTTTTGCAGATTTAATGAATGGTTGAAGTCAATGAGCCAAAAGTCTTTTATTTTATTTCATTTTGGTGAAAATGTCTGCATAAACTCTAGTTTTAGACTTGATTTTGATATTTATCCATGTGGTATGGCTAGCATGGTAGGATGTTTTACAATGAATTCTAAGAATGATTCTTACATTTAACCAGTCAGATAATCAGTGTGTTTTGCAATTGATATGACCATCCGGAATTGTGAGAATGATTTGTGAATTTGACCCCCATTTCATATTTTCCGTCAATTGCAGCCTAACAGGAGGTCTACACCTCTGAGCCATACTCAAAGCAGCAACCAGGAAATACATAACAAGGAAAAGCAACAATCAAATATTTTGGAATTTTTTTTGACTAGATTAGATAAAACAAGACCAACATAGGAAACATTCAAGTTACTATCAAACGAATGAACAACTATGGACAAATATGAGTACTTTGATTTACAAACCTAAAAGATAAAGACTCAAGTTCAAACAGAATTTTCACTTTACAAAGAATTGAACAAAAAGAGTTAGAACGATTCTAGACAAGAATCTTGAATAAATGGAGAGGGACATGTGAACCAATTATAAAGCAGAGCAAACTGGAGAGCTAAAGTAGGAGAATATACTTTTGGGACATCGCTTATCTAAAGGTTTATGTTGCTCATTGCCAAAGCTATGTCATTTACAACTTCGACCCATCACCAAAATCGGTACCAAGTAGAGTTACAAAACGAAGTGATAATTCAAACCAGGAGACACTGTAATGCTTGCCTATAAACAAGCAACAACGTTCACTAAGTGTTGTAGATCGTGTTTATTATGTGTGCTTCACACAAGTGTATGTATTTTGAGTGTTTAAGACAATTAACATTTTAAACACACGTTATCGCACATTATACGGAAACGTTTAACGGTTTCGCACACTGATGCAACAGCAGGACTATTACAGTATAGGCCTTCCGTCTAAAATGTGTATCAAATAAATACCTAAAGTTATTGGTAACAACGGCTATTTTCGATATCATGATGGGCTATCTAATTTTGCACGGACATTTAGCAGAGAAAAATGTTCCTTAACAGAAGCTTATCTAGACGTGTAATCGAAGTTCAGATTCGTTGATAGTGTCAAGGTCTGCCAAAGGCAGATCATCCAAGATGGACAACCCATTAAGAATAACTGCAGAGCTGTGTGCATCTTCCAAAAATATGCAAAGCGTTCTGTATGTTTACTTTGCATAGTTTGTTGGGTTTTTTTATTAATTATATGCTATGCATAATTATATATTAGAATTTGATTTGTCAAAAATCAAAGTCATTTTCCACCTGACCAGATTCATTGACTTTGGTTTTGTAAACGACATGATTATCTCAATCTGTGTAAATAACATTCGAAATTCCCCATGAAATGCAGTGTCTACCTGTTGATTATTACATTTTATATTATAATTGTTGAAACAGGTTTAATTATGACTAAGACTTTATCTTGTTGATATTTGTAACCTTCCAGAATTAAATTTTCCATTAGGCAATAGTTTATTCTTTAGAAAATGCTAATTGTGACCTGAGGACAATTAGAGGAATATAATCCTGCTTATCTAGAAATTATATGTGTTATACGATCTGAGCAGAGACAGTTGTATTTTTTGTCTAGTATTATTCTCTTTAAATACCAAGTGTTCTAAAGTAACATTCTTGGAAATAGAGTCTGGGATTTTTAGTGTTGTTTTGTATCACAGCTAGATTTTACCCCAATGTAATCCCATCTAAACATGAAAAGATATGCATGTTCTCACTTGGTACTGAGATTGTTCTTTTATGTTAAATCCATGAAATATTTATATCACCTATCTAAAATCTAATGTATTTAAAATAATATAACTTGTGTTCTCATTTGTGTAGAGGGAAAAATGTTTAAAGTTTTCTTTTTGTTCTCCCACTAACTGAACAAACAAGAGATTACAAATTCATGATGTGGCTGATTGCTTAAAGCGATTGCGTGAATTTGAATTAGCTTCAATGACAAAACTGTAGGCTAATAATCATTTGCTTAAATTATATCTCGAATGTGGCCCTGTAATCATTCACTTAAGCCAAAATCACTACAGTAGGGACCTAAAGTTAGCAGATAATACCGGTTCTTCGGACCTTCAGTTTCACCGTGGATCATTTGTATGTTTTGCCTTGGGGTGGGCGTCACCACACACCAAAAGGAAATGGTCTTTCTTGGTTGTAACAGTAGTTCAAAATAGGATCTACACCCTGCCTTATTTATTCACTTTTAATTTTGTTACCCACCCCGATCCCCAACCACAAAATGATTCATTATTTTACAAAGATAACTGATCCTTACTCTTTCTTTCCGTCACGTTATATTAATCTTTGATTTCATAATCAATATATTGCATTTATTTCATTTTTCCACTGTGCAACTAATTAATAATCTTAAACGTTTATGCAGATGGAGAAGAACATAAGAAAAGAAAAGTGAGAAACATTATTTTTAAAGTTTATGTGGTCATGAACATGGCCCATACATCAATGGATTTCATCTCACCATCAGCAGGGAGGGTGAACAAACCAGTTTCTGGAGCGGTTATTTCGCGAAAATAAAGCTTACTACACAAAATTAGCAGACGGTGATTCCGACAAATATTTTTCAGACAAGGTGGATGGCGAACAGACCAGTCCATTCGTGAAAATAAAGCTTCCTACTCAGCTTCACTGAGGATTCTAACCGACCGAGGTCTCCCTAATTGGGATATTATTATTTGATGTCTGAATTTTCGTCGTCACCCTTCCTGCTCTCTCAACCAAACATTGTATCGAGACCTATACGATATCACGACTGAGGATCCATGAGGAATCGCTTGCGCGCGTGAAAAGAAATTTTTGAATTTAATCATATCCAAGTCCGCAGAACACCAAGTCTGATGAATGTTTCGTAGAGTATGTGTATCGACTCTATTAAATTAAATCAGAAGATTAAAGTTATCTGTGATCAGTTTAGGTATTTGCGTTTTTCGCTGAGTAATATATATTATATCGGTATTTTTGTGACTGACTCGCGAAAATATCCGAGCTGGATTTGATTGTTTGTCTAACATTACATCATCGTATGCTACGAGATTATGATTACATCCATCGAGGTCATCTACAGATGGAGCATCATCAATATCGGTGATAAACTCAATATCATTTCCCTCCTCGTCCAACAATGTCGAGATTTCATTAAAATCTTTAAGCACGTTGTAGCATCACTGATCATCTACGGAAGGGGACACTAAGTACAACTTATCCCATTTGAGCCATCTCATTATCATATTAAGTAACAATTGCGTCTTACCAGACCCAGATGGACCCATGACAATTGCTCTAATTTAATTCGGTAGCGCAGAATAATGCTTGACTGGTTTTTGTTTTCGTATAGCTGAAAAATCAATGATATCCATGTTGTACAAATATAATAAATGATATGAATTTATATTGTATTCGATGCAGAACACCCACCCCACCAGTGGATTAACAACAATAACGACGAGGAATAAAAAGCCTGCGCTTACAGGCATATGTGTGGAATGTGGTACAAAAATATACAAATTTATCTCTAATGAAACAGGCGGACATATCGCTGCTTCACTCGGTAAATTACCAGGTTTTACCACATGATAATATTCAAAGTGGTATATGTCAATCACGCAAATACAAATATGCGTTAACTGTCGTTGACGTTGCAAGCAGATATAAAGAAGCAGAACCACTATCAACTGAAACAGCAGCTGAAGTTGCATCTGAGTTTGAACGAATTGATCAACGAGGATCCTTGCAATGGTCACAGTTGCTACAGGCAGATCATGGCAAAGAAATGTTTGGTGCAGTTCATCGCGATCAGGAAATCGTTGAACGATTTAATCGAACACTTGTTGAGCGATTGTTTGGTTATGAACATGCGCAGGAAATATCCTTGAACAAAGTTCAGGTGGACAAGAGATCTCGTGAATGGGTTGCAAAACTACCAAGTGTGATAGCTGCGTTAAATAATGAAATTACTCGCGGAATTTCCATGAAACCAATCAATGCGATCACAAAAAATATACCAACACAAAGACATAACCCTGTCTCAAAACAATCAGTACCAGGTAATGTGAATGTAAGATATTTATATGAACCTGGTCAACTTGAAGGGTGTTAAAAATGAGAGACACACCCATTTTGGAGTGTAACCACATATACAATTTTCAGCGTGGTAAGATCCACGGGTATACCTGCAATTTACACTTTAGGTTCAATGGCTCTCTCAACGTGGATTTGTACGTGAACAATTACACGTATTTCCTGAAGATACACAATTAACACCGCCTTAAATTTTGTGAAAGCAGGACACCAGCGCCCCGGCGTCGATTACATTCAATACAGGTTAGCATAACATTTTCGCGTATGTGGCCGAGACTGCTATTAATTCTATCCAAGGTAGACTGTCTTGGATTATAACTAAAATACTGTCACAACATTAATGTGTTACAGCTCGCACAATGATCAATCATACTGTTTATAACCAGCTAATATGTTCTTACTACATAATCGGTATTGCCAGTAGTTTGATTATTATTCACTTCGCAGTCTATAACAAACCTTCTCAGCTGAGATATTCTTCTGACTCAAGATACTGCCAGATAAACTAAATTTGACCATTCAATACGATCATGAACAATCGAAATATTGGTATCGAAAATATTTAATCCTTGTGACGAATGAATTGTTATAGTATATCCTAGCGACCATGGAGATTTATACATCGTTAATGCACTCGCAACGGCACTCATATGACCCGAAACCATCTCATTAAGAACGAGCTTTTGTTTCTCCCTTCACTACCTCAAGGTTCCAGGAATCTCAACTTCAATATTTTGCCGTCGCGTATCTGCTGGGCGATAACACAACGGTACATGTAGATCTGACATTTTTCTTTATGCATCATAAATAATTGTTGTCGAAGTGTATCACGAACTATCTTTTTACTTGCAACTATTAAATCAACAGGACTCCATAAATTCCAAAAATCATTCATAGGAGTTTCTGGAATTACTTTACACATTATTTCACAATGTATTGTATCTGGCTGCAGTCTGATTAATTTAACTCCCTTGATTCTGGATCAAGCGCTCGGTAATCATCACTTATTTTCTGATAATAATCTACAAATATTTTTAACATTCATGCGGAGATGATTCCAACAAAAGGTGGTGGCTGACCATGATTGCCACACATAATAACAGCAGTAGTTTTCGTCAAAAACCAATCAAGAAATATTTTTGACATAACTAGTAACACTGTACATATTTCATCCCAAAAAATGATCCTATGGATATATGTTTAGTCGATCGTTCAGGAGTCCATGCATCTCTTTTCCATCTAAAGAAACTATGATAAGTTTGAGTTTTCATTCCACGCTCGCTCATCTCTCTGGCAAGTCTTTTTGTAGGTGTCAAAACAACTATATCAAAATTCCGAAATCATTCAATCGCACGCGTTGTTTTATCACAACCACAGCCCGTACCCATTAAGATAGTTTTATGTCTGACCAGGGGATCATATACCGATGGTGCTAATGGCAACGCTAACATTTGACTATTTGTATTATAAATATTCTTAGATTCAACATCGGTTTAATACACAAAACCTAAGTATCTTTTCTCGTTTTATCCTCCATTCGTCCCATGATGCATCGGTACCAATTTTTAGCAAATCCGTATATTTTTATTCACATAAATGAATCGATGGTAAATCAAACTGCAGTATCAGAAAATCTGTTTATCATCGATCATAAACTGATCGAAAAACACGCTAACATCGAATATCTTAAGTAAACTGTGGTGAGTCACACTCAATATAGATCACAACTGTACCTAATTTAGTTCCGTCCAACATATAAGCATTAATCTGGCTTATAAATGTGCTATTCTATCTTGTATTAGTAATTGTAAAATCAAGTTCGGCATCGTTGAAAAATAATCGTTGTGCAATATAGTTTATGATGATATGATCCTCCTTGTGTAAATTTATCAATTATTTTTCTTCCAAGAACATTTTCAAGTTTAGTTTCGTTGTCATCTTCGTCTGGATTACGCTCAAAGATTTCGTCGAAAACATATCTTTCAACTACAGGTAACCAACCCTGGGTCTGACGACGATATAATATTATTGCTTCTCCTACGGTTAACGAGTTTAAAATTCCTGCATCAAGCATAAATCGTAATAGCACTGTTGGAGCCCAATATTTTCTGAAAAATGACAACCAAACCAGACATAAACCATCTGATGGAGATTTTCCGTGAAGGAAAACGATTAAATGCATGCAAATCCAGTCAAATCGAAATCTGGTTATTGTCCGTTTATCGCAAATCTGGTCATTTCGTGTGTTGGATGTCGAAATCTTTTAAAATATTCAGCACCCTCTCCCATTCCAAGAGCACCTCCAGGATAACATGCAACCATATCGACTGAGATAACATCTACACAATCGTATTTGGTATTCCACAATCCGCGATGTCCGTATTCGTCACAGCTTAGCTGCACATCAACAAGAAATTCCAATCTTGTCGGCAACCATGAATTTTGTCCTGAGCATAATGAGCAGCAATGATGGAACGACAAAAACAATTACCGAGTAATAGTTCAGCATCATCGGTATATTTCGACGCAAGATTTTTCATTTCCGAGTGTAGGAACTCTAATTGATAAATATCTCCATTAGGTCGTACAAACTGATCATAATTTCCATATTAGGAACTGTGAAACAACCATACAGATACAGAATCGCTTTTACTAATTTTATTGATAAATCAAAAATATCACCGTTATAAAATATAACAGTTCTATCGCGTGGACATAGTGTTACATCCATGATCCACGCGTGCGTTTTATGATCAATGATCTCTATCGCAGTTCCCTTCAATTTATATTTTGACTTGTACAAAATCTCACTGGTTATTATTTTCACTATTATCGGAAATTTTAATTGTTTCTTTTTCCAGCGACGCAACTTCGATGATCGTAGTGCCATGTTCCTTGGCACGCTCCTCCCACTCATTTATTTTTTACGTAGAAGATCTTTTAGACCATTTCCACGTATCGCGTTTGTAAAATGTTCTGTAATTCTCTCAGCAACATAATTCAGCTTCGAAAGTTTCATCGGTTTGATATCATCGACGCTCGGTTTATCATTCAGCGGATATATCGCATAAACAACTGCCGTCACAGGATATGCTCGTTCATAATATGGTTTGTCAATACCAGTTAGCGATCCTGGTTTGGTATTTTTACTTAACGTTACAACATCTTCAGCGTAATGTAATCGAACAGGGTCACCTTTATTACGGATAATCCAAGTATCATCTGCTTCCGCAATAAAATTTAGTTTCAAAATGTATCTTTGTTTGTCGAGATAATTAATAATCGTCCCTGCTCGATGGTCATTCATTGTAGCCTCAACGTCTAAATGTTGACCACGCATGACCATCGTCGCGAAACTCTCTCTTGGAGCCATGAATACTACTGATCATAGTTTGATTCGTCGGATCAACCAGAGCTCGCTTCGGCAAGTCAGGGATTATTTTGTCAAGATAAAACCTCCCTTGAGAAGGTTTAATCGAAATTAGTCTCGCAAATTCCTCAATTGTTATAATTAAGGCAAATATATATTTATTTTGAAGTTTAGTTTATACTATATAATGATTCAAGCAAAGAGTAACTAAGTGGTTGATGATTGGCTCTACAACTGCTTGTAACAAAGCCTGAATGAATTTTGTGGATACCACAAACAAAGCGTGCGAAGAGGGAGTCTAGGACCAAAACAATGTTTATGAGATAGCAAAGGAGGCCGGGAAAAAATGCAGTTGAGCGTAGAATGCAGTGGTAAAAAAAAAAAACAGTTGTAACGATATTATGATAAACAATAACGCCGATAAATCACCCATAAAAACGCTGAACACTATCTCGCCAGATTTTCTCCAGTAATAAAATAATTATTTTGATAAATAATATTACTATATAAATGAAGAAAAAATCAATTTGCAACACATTAAATCATATTAGGCATTGATTGATGGTGTAATTAGGCACTGTCGACTAAAAATAACAGTCGGTTCTGTCATTAATACTAGTTATCTCAAATTTACTGTTGGAAAACATATATCTTTGTCACAATTGTTTGTACGCGTGTTTTCACGGGCTAATCGAAATTGGACTTGTGATCGATCGTATTGATTCAAATCTGAAAAATATTTTTTTGTGTAATTTGCGGTCTAATACACAAAGCCAGAATTGCAAAGTTGATGTTACTGGGAAAAATGATAATCGCGCAACAGAGGTTAAATGTGAACGTGGAGACTGACGAAGAAAATGAATTTCCATCGATATATGCAGATGGTAAATATTTCTAGATTTACGAACTTCAATATACTATGTGGCAAATAACATGACCAAATAAACGCTTTCAAAGAAATATAAACACAATAATAACATTTATGTATATCCTGGTAGACGCTAATTCTACTTTGGATCACTTTTGAATTTTGTTACTAGATCAAGAGAGATAACTGTCAGGGATACGTACAGCGATTAAACAGTGACCTTGCTAGTATTTTACAACAGTATTCATTTACAAATGAATTATTGTCCTTGGTTATTTTTCCCATCATATCGGAGATAACCAAATCGACATTACAAACAATGAATAATATTTCAGTATTTTTCTCCTAATGTAAGACAGGAAACACCCCTATCGTAAGACAGAGTAATTCAGCGAAAGGAAATAAATATGTGAGGTAAATGCAGAGAGTGTATTTTACAACTACATTCGTTTATAAATGAACTATTTTTTGTTTGTTTTTTAAAATAAAAAACATTATTCTTGTTGTTTTTTTATCTTGTCAGGTTCCTTACCCCTCCCCGAATTTATCAGGGAAAATAGTTTTAAAAAATATATAAAAAACCACGCCCCATGCATGAGCTATTTCTGGATTGACATATGAAAATCCTTAACTATATAAGGAGTTCCAGTTATAAGTGGGGTTCTCCCTATTTACAGGCAAATGTACACCTTCCCGCCATGTCACCACGTGGGGTGTTCTATTTTGTACTCCCGGGGTTGATCGTGGGTGGGTGTGCAGAAATCTGTTGAAGGTAGAGATGGCCCCGTTTTTGTGTTTGTGTGTAAATGTAATGTATTCCTCAACCAGGAATGTGTTTAGCACGGCACAACATATAACCTTAACTAATTTAATTCTACATGTAAATAGTTGTAAATAGGCGTAAATAAACATGTAAATACATGTATATAGATGTAAATACGTGTCAATAAACATGTAAATAAACATGTAAAGAGATGTAAATAGATGTAAAAAGATGTAAATACATGTACAAAACATGTACATAAACATGTAAATAGATGTAAATAAATTTAAATAGATGTATGTTTGTAAATACAGAGATAACTTCACCACTGTAAGTAAGAATCTCTGACAATGAAAATGAACCTCACGAAACAGCGGCACTGTTCTGACAAAGATTGGCAAATGACAAATTTAGCACTGTAGTGAGTCAAGATGGAGGTGTATGCATTCTCGCCATTAGGGGTGCCATAATTACATGTATAATTAAGTTGTTTAAGATTATATGTTGTGCAGTTCTAAGCACATTCCAGGTTGAGGAATACAAATATTTGTTTATATTTTAAACAGATATTTATTATATAATGAATTCTGAAAATATTAATGCGATTATTTCTGCGATTGAACAATTACATGACGGTGCCATCCAAACCTCTGATCAACTTGATCCTGGAAAAAAAATATTTATGATTTTGAATCACTGCAGGAACGAAGATACCAAGGTAGATATACATTAATAGCAGAATACAGGTTTATAAAATTGCTCCAGCAGTCAATGACACAATCGTTGGCGACTGTCGATGACATACAAGTTAAATAATTCGTTTCACTCGCACACGCGATTGGGAAAATTAGATCAGAGTTGTCATACGAATACGGAACAAAAAAGATTCTGAATGTGTGTGTCAGATTGTTGAGAACTATTATGTCCGATTGTAAACAATCGGAAAGTGAAAGTGAAATCGGTGACACCGTCGATGACAACGTCATTGGTAACAGCTAAACAAAGTGAAAGTGTGAACCTGGTGACAACGTCGTTGACGAGGTCATCAGGGGAATAATTCATTTCTGACTATAGTACTAAACATTTTTTGTTTATTCTAATATATTTTAAGCTTATCAAATTTAAGGCGAGAATGTGCATAACTCAGAATTTGATCTCTATCGTACACAATCGTAATAATATGTTCTCGCTGCAATTCATTTAACTATTCCTGCGTTAACAAAAATTCTTCAAAATTCTTCATCGCCATAATCAACAATAAGTATATTAACACTAATCTTTTCTGCGTGTGGAAATGTCAAGATTGTTTTGACGCACCTTCGAGTACCTCTTTGTTATATACCAAAATTGTCGCGTGTTGGTACATATATAATACCACACAAATAACTGTTTGTTAGCTCTGACAAGGCAGACTCAGAAATATGTTTTTATTCTAGAAAATCATGATTTTGTCAGGATGACGCTCTACGATCTTACATGCAAACTTATTGTAAGAAATTCTCCTCTAAAATTAAGTAGGTATCCGCGCTGGTCAGTACGTTTGAAATGTATCCGTGACAACAGCGGATTATGACATCGCAGATAAACTGGATTAACGAGTTCTAACACAATTAAAATCTAGGTGGAGCTTGAGGTGCAAATGAATATAAAATAAGTCCCTGCTGGGCCGGACTGAATTTGTCAAGATCTACCTGATAGCTACCATGGATAGCATCACATACAAGATTAACCGTGATCATTGTTGTGTTATTAACAACACCTTGTGAAATGTGTCAACCTCCACCGTATGGATCATTGTTGTAATTGAAGCTGTTTGCAGGTGGGGATATTTTTCTACATGCGGCAACGATTTGTGGAAAATATTTAGAGATAATATCACTGATTTTGATAAGATTTCCATAAAAAAGCTAAATTTTGGTAAATCAACGTCAAATACTGCCATAACCCGTAAAAAATTCTAGCTTGACTATTCGTTCGATAATAGTATTGGTGAATGAATCGGTTGAATCAATAACAGACTGTACATGTTTACTGTTGGAACATTCAAGATCATCCTCGATTTTATTTGTGTTTAATCTGTGAAATAATTACCTCACGCGGTTTCTCATTGATATATTCTATTACAAACCCGGTAAATTTATTGCGTTGTTAATCTCTACTAGCATTATTATGGATAATAATATCATTAAATACATTTGTAATATCATCGAAGCGATATTCAGCCTCATTACCAGTAACATCGATTTTAAACTCCCAGAATATATATGTTTTAATTCCATTATCATCAAGTGTAGCATTTGGTGTGTGAGCCGAACTCGCACTCATATACACCTACAGGTATCCATCACTAAAATATTTCATATAGGGTACTCCAAATTATTCTTTTTTGTCTGAAGTGTAATCACCGAGTTGAGGTTCTGGTGATCCCTGATGAACAGGTGATATCTCTGGTCATCGCAAATACCAATGAATTATTTGGTTTCAACCTACCGAATGACTTTGAGCTAATATCTGGCCCGCTATGACACACTCGCTATTGTGCTAGTGCGATTTCCTTCGCTGGAATACCACTTGGAAATCTAACGTCAAACTCAGGTTAGGTTGAGTTCGCTGGTGTTATCGTGGTTTTTAGAGGAGTTGTATTAGGAAAGATTTATTGTAGTAATTCTGACGACGTAGTCATTAGCGACATTATTATTATTATTTAAATCAGGGAGATCTAATTTTTCATAGAAGACAAGGGAGATTCTACCCTGTCTCCTGACACAGTCGATAACGTAGTGATTGCCTCATGGTAAATCTTAACCATTTATGTGAATTCCTGATCTGATATTACTCCATTATTGAGACATGATGATATCAACGAAGATAATTTGGAATGTGCGTGAGTCGTCGGGGACAACTTCGTTGTGTACGAGTGTAATTTATTAAACGCGCACGTAGATAATTGTTGCGATGATATTAAGAATACCGGCAATTCCGGTAGCAACCGAAACACCAATTCATGTCATTGTTGCTAGCGATAATGCAACTTCATTTAGTGTTACGTTTCTACTTTCTGGATGATCAGTTGTATCCTTTGCAAACATCACTGATCGACCAGCTGATCTCGAGTAATCATCGCTGTATCTTGCAAAGCCAAGTAATGTCGTGGCGACGTCGACGTTTTCTAAGCATCATTCAATATTTCGTTTGTCGATGTTATACGTAGCACTGTTAAATAACGCCATAGCTCCGTTGTTGACAAAACCAACTCGATCACCGATTCCGTACGCAGATCTAATCTGCGGAGTATCAGTAGCGATGCGATATATAACATTAACCTAATCGGCAGATTTTAGAGTGTTGACATATTTGGAAATGTCTCAAGAGCTTTTTGTGCTGCGTCGGTTGCTGTAACAATTTTCTTTGTTGGTTCGACAATTGGTTTAAATAACTGTTCTGCACCTTCTGTAAATTCTACCTGAAACTCCTGACGCTCTAGTAATTTTTCTTTGACAGAATCACGGAGGGGGAGATATTTCTTAATTGTCTATCGTTGTTGTCGACCTAGTTTAGTTGTGCGAGATTCCATGGTAAGCGTTATTATTATTTAATATAATAATGATTGAATTGCACCACAGCAGTATCATCAGGAAGAGGGAGGGTGACGATGAAAATGCAGACATCAAATAATAATAACCTAATTAGAGAGACATCGGTCGGTTAGAGGTCTCGGTGACGCTTAGTAGGAAGCTTTATTTTCACGCATGGACTGGTATGTTATTCCCCCCACCCACCCACCTTGTCTGAAAAATATTTGTCGGAATCACCATCTACTCATTTTTTGTTGGAAGCTTTAGTTTTACAAAATAACTGCTCCAGAAACTGCTCTGTTCACCCTCCCTGCTGCTTAACCCAACCCCAAAAGGCACACACACGAATACAAACACACATGCTGCAATTACAAAGCGGAGGACGCTTTTGTTTTCTTTTCCGTGTCAAATTAACTTTGACATTAATCTTTTGTAACCGAAATCGATATAAATCGTCCTAGCAAAAAGATCTCGATATCGTAACTTCTGTTTGAATTTACTTGCTTTCTCCACGTATGACTCAAGCAGCCTACATTCATCAAAATCCATAACTGGCAGTCTTAAATTTGTATGACCTCCTAGGACCGGATAGAATCAACATATTTCTGTCTTTCTCTCTATCTCAGTTAAGTGAAGCTATATTATGGATGAAACAAGTAATGGGGGGAAAAAAACTGATAGCCAGTAAGACCTTTTGATGAGGGTAGGTTGTGCAAGCATACCACTGAGTTTTGTGAAGGCATGTGACTTTACATTGATTTAAAAATCAAATAATGTTTATTTGTATCCAGGTTAACTTAACAATGAACTTAACCGTTTTTGAAATAAACAAACAATAAATTATTTTCTTTGCTCCTACAGAAAATCATCCATAACGTTTGGTGACGGATAGAGAAAAAGGTGTCTGGTTATCATGCAGAAACCACAAAGGAAAGAATGCAGACGGAGGGATATCATCATAACACCAACACTTTATATAACGCAATGCACGTGTACATGCTAAATTCTCCTCATTCAAATGTTAAGATCTTACATGTCTGATTGTTGTGCTTTGTACGACTTATTGTCATGTTCTATTACATTTATCCTAAACTTGACAGGGTCAATGGTTGAGTCGCCATATAAGGTAAAACACATTTAAGTTTTTGCAGCTTTTTTCAAATTTTTTATATTTCTCCAATAAATGAAAAACCATTCACTTTTTGCAGTAATAGATCCGGTTAGTAGAAAAATCCTTGCCGTTACAATTGCTGCAACAAATGAAGAAATGCTCATTTATCACATTTTTAGTTAATGTTGCTACATACCATATCTATTTCCCTGTGACACTCTGGAATCGACCACCTGTAAGACAATAAATATATAATAATCATACATACTATCAACCATCAAGTTCGTAGTGGATAATGTCATTTCAATAGATATGTATCCTCTCATTTAAGCGTCAGGGATATTGGGATATCCCCCGTCTACTAGTTAATCTGAAATAAGCCATATTTCCTAATGATTTGTGGGAACTCAGTTCTCCGACCTGGTGCATCAGTATCTCATATAATATCAACGATCACGAGAGATACAAATTTTTACGATATTAGAGAGAAGCAACGATTGAAAGATGAGTCTTCGATAAATCTATCTAGGTAAGACATGCCTTACATTTCTATTTTTCTTTATATTATTTTTGGTACAGATGCTTGAACACGACAGGAGTACGAACACTGTCTTGGCACGTTTGCCCATTCATATTTCGTATCACTAACATAATCCCCTCTACCCCACCCCATCACCAATTCCTCTCATTTTGGCCTGAATCCTTATGGTTTGGCGCATACATTTATATAAAAATTGTGCTCAAACGCGGGAAATTCCACTGCTGCGATAGCAGGCGTTGTTCTTTACTAACGTCCACAAAGACATAAATTTAGGAAACTGTCTTACGAGGACAAACGTTTGAAAACATTTCACTGGACAGCGGATATTTTAAACCTACGTGACAGTAATGGTCGAAGATCAGTATTCTGTAATGAGGTGAGGGTTGGGGACTTGCTGATATAGAAAACAAAAACTTATCATAAACTTGTATCATTCTACAGTTGCTATATTTTCTCTGTGTAAACAGTGGCCAGAGCAGTAATTATTTACTTTAAATCTAACACCTTGGACACAACTACGTCACTCGTTTTCCAACTAGCGTCTGTACACAACATACCAACTATGTCCCTAAATACGTAGGTTGCATTCAAATGCACATTACTTTAATTTAATGGTTTTGCTGATGCTGCATCATAACAGCACACAATGTGTGACTATCCAACGAACATTTGTCATTCTCAAAGAAACTGAGATATTTGATGTTTTATCACTCGACCTAATGTCTCCATAATAAATAACAAAGTTAGCATATGTAATGTTTGATATTCCTTGCACTATATTGCTAGCCAAGTACACAGTGTCTTACCACGCTTTTATTGCAGGAAGCGGCGACGAATATTTTGGATAGTAAGATATGAACTTTTCAATTATTCTTTGCAATACGTTGATATCCATCTTTGCTATGTTTTGTTGCTAACTCAGTATCATAAAGGCATACTACCTACGAATGTTTGATGACAAGTTGTCATGCTTGGGAATTTTGTAGATATTTTAAGACATAAACATCTTGCCAAGCAGCGAAACAATAATGGCTTCTGCTTAGTGAACATTGCAGTCACCAATGCCGCTTGGAAGATAATGTATGAGCATCGTTTTATATTCGAATCCATTAATGGAACCATTCGAAATAGATATTTTGAAGATCAACAATATTGATAATAGGATCTATAACCTAGAGTTTGTTACATCCAAGACAAATTGCAAGACAAACAAATCGGATGCTAGCAACTTTGAAATGCCTCGCTGTCACTTGTATACAATACCATTTTTCATCGTTTCAAAAACAGGGAAAATGCATGGCATTCGTACAATGGCTGCATTATATGACGAACGTCAGCCAGCAGATATCATCATATTCACAATGCTGTGTTTTCCTTTTTCTTTGTAGTTTAGATTAGATTCAACCCTGTAAATTGATCTGAGTTGCTTCTGATAACTTTTTGCAACATCATCCAAAGCATATCGCTTGTCAGCGTACACAGAATGGTCACTTTTTGTCGAATGTTACAGTATACAGCACGTCTTTGTTTGACCTGATCTTATTCAAAGTCGCATAATGTTTTCTCTAGAAGTGCATTTACATAATCGACATGACTGAGAACATTTTTGACGACGCTTTTCTTGATGCCTTTTGCACGCTTTGTTTTTGTCTCCCTGCCAGCAAGCCTAATTCAATGTATCTTTGATCTGGGAACAAAGAACACTGCTATTGGAACAAAAAAGTATCATATTTGACATTGCCAGTGACCTTCTTGTTGCTTGCTATCACACATATAATCTGAAACAGAAAATAGTTATTTTGCTTCTTACATGTCTTCGTAAGTTTCACAAGTCCTAATCTCGTAATATAAGGAATCGGTATCCGTAAGAAACAAACAGCTCGGTCTTGTCACCATACTTCACCTTGATGCAGCCATAATGGAAGTCGTACATTAACAGCTTTAACTATTTCAGAATAGCAGAATAGCAAAACGGAAGTAGATCAGTTTTTGAGAAAGATATGCGTCTTCGTTTTATGGATAGCTACACGGTTCCCATGAAATATTTTTATTGCGATATAACCAGGATCGACCACTTACTTGTCTAGCTGTTCTTTCTTCTTAAATATTCCTTCTTTGATACGTTCTATCATTTTGCCAAGAGCTTAAAGACGTTCTTTTCAAACGCTTTTTCATTCTGCTATGTTAAAACTCCTCTGAAAGGCTTCGTGTTTTAATTCGATCAAACAGCGAATTCTGACTAGTTCAGAACAAGATCAAACATTACTTCAGATTTTGTAGTAAATGAAACAACACATCTTATCCATCAGGTACAGAATTAGCTTTGGAGTGCTGAAGTTAACAACACCTAGTTTTTCATTGATATCTAACGTTTGTGGACATAATATAGCGTCGTCCACAGTCTTACTTTCTGGTTCGAGTTGTTTCTCATTATGCAGATCATGAAGTTTATTTGGGGTATCTGAGATCGACTTCTAGAATGTAACCAGTGTCGTTGTCGCTTCATAACATTTCTTCAGTAAGCCGTAATGGCCGTATCCAATAAAATCCGCCAGCGGGAGCGTTTGTAACATAGCCCTGTCATAAAGGTTCTGGATCACTATGCAACCTATAAGCCTGTTGTGCTGCGTTGCATCATACCCTGGTAAATACCTAATGTTTGCGACCAAATGTCTATGAGAAGTAGCTAAGACACCAAAGCCCAGCCCTTTATCGATAAAGTGGTACGTATCGATGTTCCTAATCACTTTCAGCTGAACCTTAGGCAATGTAATAGCGGTATTATAAGCCACTGCCCGCATAATACTATGCAGGATCCAACACGTAAGACGACTTGTAATAGTTCAAAGACGTCAGCAGGCAACATCACGTTCGTCTATAGATACATGTAATCGTACTCGCCAAGAATTTTGAGATCGAACTTATTCCAAAACTTGCAGGAATGTCCGAATTACACATCCGAGACATCCCCGTTATTGTTCTTGCTAAAGAACACATTTTTCTGTGAAAGGCTCGTTCATTGAACCGCTCTAAGGACGACATGAAGTCAGATATGTAGATTCCTTTGTATTATACAAGTTCAATATGCAGGTCAAACTCCATCGCTGTATAAAGAAATACTTGTGTGTATTTGACCAGCTCCTCTAACAACGCTTGCATGAGACGCAGATAGCCCAGTCAAAGTGGCATGTAGCGCTCCATGATGTTTGGAATGCATGTAATATGCTAGTTATATTTTCCCATGCGCTTCACTATTAGATGTGTGTCGTAGAAGCGCAGGTCATGCATAATCACTGGCGTCTTGAAATGGAGATTGCATTTGTTGTGAGCCACGCCAGTGAAATGACAATGATCTCTAACCCGATCGTATCCAAGTGTGTTTTTGCACAGTCAACAATGATCAGCCTTTGTGAAATTATTTATATCTCCTGTTGTATAAACCATTTTGCCGCAGAAATAATGCTTACATACTTTTCACTTTAAACAGGCATTTTACAAAATGGTCAATACAATCTCCTACGTTTTCTGCGAAAACATGACCAATCAGTTGCTACTGCTGTTTTACTTACTTGCTCATGACCTCCTTTTTGTCTTCTTCTGTATCCACTTTTTCAACGCAGTGTATGCAAAGTATTTGCATAAAATAGCTTTGCTACTGCCATCATGTTGGCTAATATGGTCGATATAATTCATTAAAGCTTTTACGGTACATTTCAGGAATAGTTCTTTGCATTTCTGTTGGTAGCGTTTTGGCCGATGAAATTTCAAACGTGCATCTTAATACGTGCGTATTAAGAATAGGGAAGAACAGATCTTGAGTCTTAAGCAAGTCTTCAACAAGGTGACAAACTTTTTCACGTCTGCCGATAGTGCAGATATGGCGACCTGGGGCAAAACAGACACGTGTTTTGCAGCAATAGTCCCAGTGAATACAGCTCATGATTACTTTCCGAACACAATAATACTTTCTGCAGGCATCCGGTTGTCATCGCAAGCCATTGGTAATATGATGACCATATGTGATTCAAATGCTGTTTGTCTATGTTTGTTTTGTTTTGTTTTCTTTTTCGATTTTTATTAATATGAAGACTGGTGGCACAATGAACGCAGTCATTAACGTGAATTCCAGAAAGATGACTGACCTTGCAACGCCACGTAAAAAAATGGTACGATATAAAAACAATGTAGGTCCTACCATAGAGCGACATAGCTTCAACATCTCCAACTACTGCTGTTGACTACTATTGAGGGGATGCAGCCCAGATACGTGCAGATGCCGACAGTGTGGAATTTCTGACCCTTCACTGTGATATTCGCTTCGCAAAATGGCTTCCCAGGGGCAGGTTGGTACATGACTTCAGTCTTTTTGCTGCTGATTCCGAGGCCGTAGTTGTCGTATGACACAGCCAACCGTTCCATGCTGGTCTGCGTGTATTCTTCTGAGCTGGCATTGAGAGTTCAGTCGTCAGCTAAGAGGAAGTCACTAATGACTGTTTCCTTCATCTTCGTGACTGCCTGCAATCGCCTGGGGCTTCCCGTTGGACCGGTATCTGATATGGATGATCTTATCACTGTTTTGGAACGCATGGGTGATCGTGGCAGTGAACATCATGCTGAAAAGTGTGGGAACCAGAACGAAGCTTTGTTTGACACCATTTGTGACAGGGAAGACATATGAAGGTTCGACTTAATCGATTACGTGGGCCATCGTGCCGTTGTGAACAGGCAAACGACTTTTATGACCCTTTTTGATCAGCCGAAGTTAGACATGATCTTACTAAGTCTATGTCTGCCGATTGTGTCAAACGTTTTGGTCAGATCAACCAAGGTTGTGAAGAGGTCTATGTGTTGATCTTGGCATTACTCTTGGAGTTGTCGTGCAGCGAATATCAGGTCCACTGCCCCTTGTCCTGCGCGGAAGCCCACACTGGCTTTCTGGGAGTAGACATGGATCCAGTCAGATCTAGAAAAGTATGATGTGGTCAAAAGGTTTTGCAATGACAAGGGTTCAAACACAGTTGAAAAAGGATCGATATGCTCATTAACACTGTTATTGAAGAACTGCACCTAGACATTATTACTGCAGTCATCAATCCCTAAAAGATCAAACGCAGGATACTTAGGTGCCTGATAAAGGTAAAGAACACAAAGTGGACTGCAAGTACAAACACCGCCAATTCCCAGAAAAAAAACTTTAAAAAGCATTTAGACTATACACAACAAAAACCGGAAAACGCAACTTGTATTATGCGACTGGCTTGCATTTTGGTAATATAGAAACAATCATGCAAATGATGGCGATGCCAGACAAAGCGGATTCACCACCACAGCCAGTTTATGTTGAGAAGCAGCCAGAGTCAATAAAAACCTAAACGGGATAACCCAACTGTTTAAAATCAACCACATCAAGATGAGATTCCAAAAGTCGTCAAAGAAGACGACAGAAGAAGTGGATTACCATAACCTACGATGTTTTACGATGATTACACAGCCAACATATTTACAGCTGTCCTTGAACGTGTTAAAAACATGACAAAATATGCAAAGCTAACCCTTGTATTGCGTTTGATGAAAATATCAGATAAATACCTTATGGCAACTTTAACGAAGCAAGAACAGCATACATTTAAATATGTAATATTTTCATAAGAGATTTTATGACCTCACACCACTCAAGAACAATCTTGCAAAGGATTCGGAAAGTCTCCTTAGGCCTCTAAATAGCAAGTTATGTAGAGATTTTACGGATGTTTTGCAAACGACAATTGTGGTATATTACCTTATTGTCAGATACCATCATAAGGCTGTTATATTAATGAACTCGCAGCTGATATTACTCACCGTTAAGCAGAATGTAATGGTAACTCAGAAATTACTAGAATTTTACAAGGGCTGAAATAAAAATACATAGCGGCAACTTTGCAGATGCTCCAAGAGGATCAAAACACCTTTTAGAAAGATTAGAAAAGCATGACACATTTCAGTCAGTCAGATGACGCAGAAATAAAGAAACATATATCAGATGTGTATTACAACATGTTTAAGTACACACGAGCAACTGAAAAACCTCTGACCGAACTTTATTATCTTAAGAACAAATATAAGGTTGATTCTTTTTGTCGTCTCACAAATACATACTGGTTACTTCAATTAGCCTGAACTCACAGAAGAACAGATAGTAGATCCGTAATTGTATGAGCATCCGCAACAGCTGCAAGATCAGCGGTTTCTTTCCGACAAAGAATTGCAGCCTTAGGGTAAAGAAATAATTGGCTACTGTCATTGTATACAATGCTTGATAACATCGATTTCAATCATATTCACTATAACCTACCGTCTAAGGACAGAGAGAAACTTATAGCAATTTTTGAGTATTATAACAAGCGAGCTTATTGCTTTAAGAGGCCCTAGGGGTATAATGGTTGAATTTCATTATTTAAAGACAGAGCCTCCATTTATTTTAACAGCCATCGATACCATTTCCTCTCGTGTTGTAATATATATGTTATGCTGATTATTTCTAGCCTTCGAACAGAAACACAATCCGCTTTAAGACACGAGAACGAAAAACGTAAATTAAGCGAACCATGTGCAGGTATGTATATATCACGTACATACATGTTCTCAATCAAATCAACTTGTGAAAAAACTGTGCGTGGTAGATGATATCATAGTCCAATGCTGGTTACTAGACACAAGAAAATATTTGCAAAGAAATATCAGAAGCATGAAAAAAGACGTTGGCGACATGGTATTCGTAGTAAAGACTTAATTCAAAAGAACAGTACTTAACAAACAGTTATTGCAATCGACGCCTTACCACCAAGTCTGTTATAGTCTTTTTCCAGAAATAAGAAAGCAGGATTTAACTCTACAGCTATTTTGATATAAATCAAAGTGTTCCTTATTTTTCAGCTCGTTTCTAACAGATGTCAAGAGCGTATTTTACGAGCGCGTATGCGTAGTTGAAAGTCATAGGATTTGTAAAGTCATAAAAGCTTAGCTCTGGTGAAAGTAGAGGTATGGATCTTCTTTTAGGCTGCTAAGATTGCTTTTCCAAACATTACATACTGTGCTTACAATCAAAAGTAAAACAGCCTTGACTTATATTAATGTACCATCAAAAGATGTTTTGGAAAAGTGTTACAGGATATTTTGGAGAGAGCCTTGTATTCTTCTCCTAGCATGCGTCTACTATGAACTAATTAAATGGCGATGGCTGTATAAAAAGTCAAAAGTCACTGGAGTTTCCTTAGATATATTGCAATCATCTAGAGAGCGCTCTTCACAAACATGTAAGGAGCAGTAATCCTTGTGATACGAGATGCCCTTTCTATTCCATCCCACTAGAAACATGAGCAAATCATCTTTTGCCTTTCTGAATGCAGTTCTTATTCGTTTGGCATCAAAAGTATACGTAACTATACTTGCTGACACAAGATCTCTTAACTTTGACATTGTGTTTTGTATTGTTTTACCGTAGTCTGGCTGGTCAACGATGTAGTTGCACGCGACCTTAAATATTTTCCAAGGCAAGACAGCGACTGACTTTTTGTCTGGATCATGTCTAGCAATAGCATCAGTGTCATTAGAATCATCTCCTGGCCTGCTCTCAAAGTCACCAACAACGTAGCCGTGTTATCTGTGCAGATCTTTCTTCAGATAATTCAATCAGCTCTGCTTCAGTAGATTTGCTGTGGTCAACCATATTGTCATAGTCGCCAAAAATCCTATTATACCAATGACTATCGAATCCTTCACATATGGACGGTAATCTTTTATTAAACCCTCAGTCATAGTTCTTGCAAAAGCATTTATGTGTTAGTGAGTACTTTCGTAAAACGGTATCATTAAGCAACTCGTATGAAGTGAATACTGAAACCTCTAGGCCACATAACATTTGCGGTAGATAATATGCCTGTATTTAATTAGACGTCATTTTTATGTAAACTTGTATATAGATAACAAAACAATGGCTGGCAGACATTTGTTATGTAAACTGGTATATATATAACAAAACAATGGCTGGCAGACATTTTTATGTAAACTGGTATTTAGAAAGCAGTCTGATGACGCAAAATAGTTTTGTCCTCTGATTGATTTTCAATGAAAACGGGGTCTTTAAATGAACTACATAGGAGTGTTAGGAATGGGATCAACCGATGACTAACCGAGCTTTTATGGTAGCAAAAATTGCAATCCATCACTACAAGCCTCTATCCGCAAATACAGGCAGTCCACAAGCGGCTCCATATACGATTTGCAAATATGATTTGAAAATACGATTTGCAAATGTGATTTGCAAATCTTCTACAAATCTTCTACAGAGAAAAGTGGAGTCGACAGAGGTTCCAAACTCGACTTACTAATATTTTTCCATCTCACTTCAGTTTCTTAATGTTATGCAATAATAGTCCATTTTGTTCCCTTCAAATTCTTCATAAAGTTTAGAATGATGAAATCTTTTATATCCACTTAATTGAAACAACAAAATTATTGTCAAAGAAGAGCAGTTTCTTTAATTGCCTTTATCCCACAGTCATTTGTGTAAGTTCATGTGTAACCCTTTATTCACTTTTGCAAACATTTGACAAACTGTTTCTTTTGTAATTTCCATATAAAGGCTGAACATTTATGAGCATTAGCCACATTGATCACATATTGCCCATTCAATCCATCACAGATCTTCAAACTCCGGGTCCCCTGGCAGAAATCAAGAACTGCATGAGGTCATATCAGCATGTTCAGTGACGGCTGATTTCCACACAGAGTCATTCTGGAGAAAATGAAATTTCCGAGAAGTGACAGCCTCCTCATCTTTGATAACAAATCTAAATTACAACTACTATCGTCTGTGTAATACGTATAGAAGGCTCTCACTTTATCAATGATTAAGTTTTAAATAATTCGACTATGTACAAGTTCATCTACTTGTCCATGAAATAATATTTACTACACGGAAAATGATGTAAAGGGAAGCAAATACATCTTTTATGTATTTAGTTCAGTTATCTCTCTTACACCATGCAATATATTTTAAATGCCGAAACGGTGCTTATGAAAATAATGACGAGATTAATTTGTCCCAAAACAATGATGTAAATTTATGCAAAACTGACTTAATAATTTCTCACGAAACAGATTACAAAGTCGATTAATTGATGTAATTGTTATTTCTTGTAGTTTGCTCTCATCCCGTGGTTGAACTAATTATTTGTAGTTTGATTGTAAAAACATTATAAATTACATGCACCCATATGATTAAAATTATTTACTCTTTTATTTTATGTACCTCACGTTTTGGTACTTGTACGGGATTTGATAATACAGGTAAACTTATTTACCATAAATCTACATATTTGTCGAAAGTAAGGCAATCAAACTTTATATGCTCAATTGGCTCGTCTTTCCTTTATCATCTTTTTGATTCCTTTGTTACATACTACAGGTTGGGGCCCCGGGTGATCAACTGCCCTATAGCTCTCCCCTTTACCGATCACTACATCTAACCTCTGTCCTTGTTGGTTGGAACCTCGAACTCGGACAATGTGGTTTAGTGACAAAGCTTGCCAGTAGCTTCTCGGTGTCGGTGGTTCTTACCAGTTATACTGGCCGCTATATATAGTCTGACGAGTGTTGAAAATGGTGTTAAACTCACAACAACCAGCTACATGTCCCCTTTGTACGTACACTTTCAACCTGATTTTAGCCCCTTTGCACATACCATACTAGTATTATTCCTTGGTATTGTTTTCTAAATTGTATTCCGAACATTTTGCCTAGAATCCAAGCTAAATGCTTCAACACTGTTGTCTACTCTATTTGCTGACAGAGTGACATTTATTCTTGAACTGTCTACACTAACACAAGGGACGGGAGGTCTGTATTCATTATACAGATACTATGAGGGTGAACTATATTCACTACCACAAGAGACAAAAGTTTGATATTCATGTTATAGAAACTACTGGGAAAGCTGGTGGTTGTGCAACGACTGGCGCAAGTTTATTCATGTATCAGCAGTCAGTGCAAAGTTTTTAAAACCTATACTTTGTGATAACATTGGATCGTGTCTACCTGTCCCTGATGTTATGTTCTGTGTCTACTAATCAAATATATAGTTCATTCAGAAAACAAAAATCACATTTTTGAGTAGGGAGAGATTACTAAAAATTAGTAAGTTGACGTATGACCGGCATATTACATATGATAAAATGTGTTTATCCCATATCACCCAAGTGAGATTCATTAAGTATTGATATGAATACATTAAAGTCATCGTTTAAAAATGTATTTATTCAAAAAAGTTATTTTTACTTTTAAAGCACGTGTTTAGAAATAGCAGTTGAATAAGCTAAATGACATTTGTAAGTAAGACTAAGTATACTTGCGATGTATTCTGTCCAGAGCTATACTAAGGATTATTGACAATGCTAGTGTTGCCGTTAGGTATAATTGTACCAATTATACAATACCAAGGGAGACGAGGTAAAGGTGGGTGGGCTTGGATTCAGAACTATACAATAAAGCTCTGAATTTGTATGAGTTATTGTTTCTTGAATGCTTTAAAAAAAAAAAAATTGTGTCTCCTCCATTTATGTGAGATTATGATAATTTATATTTAGACTGTGTAATGTATTTTTATGATTTTTTTAACGTGATACACAACAGGAAAACTCTTATTCCTGTCTACTTCCAATAGAGTTATCACTATTTAGTGTTGGGGTACATAGTCCTGTCCTTATCAAATTGTCAATCTAAGATTGCTCACTATGACAGTGTGCGCGACACGCGTGCTGAAGTCGGGCAGAACGTACATTTATCTTAGCAAACGTTATCATTCAGGTCAATCGGGAACACAATTAGTACCTTATACCAATATAGAGCAACGTGACCGGCTTTGCCTGGGATTTACTACAAAACAAGGACATTTAAAACAAATGAGTTCCCTAGATAGCAGGTAGGAAGAACACTAGGCATAACAAATAGCCATGCGGACAAATTATGAGGCTAAACTGGTTAATTTGAATTAATTTATTCAAAATAACTTAATATTGGGTTTGGTTACTGGCCTAGTTTTTCTCCGAATATGTCAAAATGTGTTATCTGAACAACGACCAGTTTAAGAAACTGGTGATAGTTACCATGCATTAACTAACTTACTGGCAATTTCGTTCATATTATAAATGTAAAAAAATATTTCAAAACAATAAACAAACAAAAAATAACGCTATCGCCTAAAAATATGTGTAAAAATGAATTGAGACAGTATTTTGCAAGGATCAAAAGTACCGTTTCCTGGGTTAGGGAGGGGCCAAACGTTAAACTAATGTTAATGTTAATGACACAAATATTTGTACATATTCTCTGACTAGACTATATATGGTATCATAACAGGAACATCCATCATGTATATGACGAATTTTGCATAATGACCCCTTGGTCATTGACAAAAGATAGGGGTGAAGACAACGGTTATGCACTTTCCATTTTTAAACTTGATTTTAGAGCTTGTCCGTTCCACATTTTATTTTATGTATCCTGACATGAAATCAATGTAATGTACGGTGGTTAGAATAGGGGGATGGCGACAGACCAAGAAGTAAATCGTGAATTTGTGGATAACATAAGATTCAGTAAATGTATTAACATATTAAATAGGTAACTTCAATTGCCTTTCATCGTCTCCATTCTAATGGAGAAATTCATTTGTGATAGGTGTCTATATACTGAAGATCTAAATAAAACCGATTTAGCAACATTAAGGTGGCGGATAAATCGAACATAGTATAGCTTTCTACTTTCGATTTCAACCTTTCTCCGAGATTATTTTCAAACCTAACAAATGTGCGGGGTATAGCAATATCACAGAAAATCATATAATATTTGAAATTAACAAACATAAAGACCCAGAAACATTACCTGTTTTAGTTCTGTATCCGTCCGTCTCTATCAAAATTCAGGCCTGGTTGTTCAAAGGCAAACTCTCTTGGGTGTTATGTTTACGCACTATCGCAATTGAGAGCATTATGGGAAGGTATTGCATGTACTGTACTATGTAAATGTACAGGTTTCCGTTCATCAGGGAAGTAAATTAAAGTGTAAATATGGCTCATTATTCTCCATGCTACACTGATAAAACCACTCTAGGCCCTCTCTAATTGCAGCCATGATCCTTAGACTACGTATATTTTGGATGAAGTGTGATATCACTTCCTTCTGAGATAATGGGATTCAAATATACTTTCAATAGTAATGAAACAAACTTCATGAAATATTTTCAGGTAAGATTATTCAACGTTAATCAAGAATGAAAGAATTAATTATTAAAAGAATCAAAATAGGCAGAACGAGAAATAGACCATCCGATTATCCGTTTATATAAGGTCAGATAAGACCATGAAAATATTAAGTTTGTATTGAAGTTTTTGCCTATCATATTATCACAACCAAATTCGGTTCAATAATTACACAAAAACTAACATAAACTGACACTTGCTTACCTTCGACTGATTTTGGAAGAGTTCATTTAAGCAATTATTATGTGTTGTTACTACTACACTGTTGACAGTAGTATCACCATTTTCCTTGCTGTAGTTGATGTTTATTATTATTATTATTATTATTATTAGCATTAGTGTTGTTGTTGTTGTTGTTGTTGCTCGACGACGGACTTTGAATAAATGGCATCGGTTTGGCTTCTTTATGAGTATCACGGAGTTTGGAACAATAAGTAAGAAATATGCCGCCTATCACAAATATTCGAATTTTTACTTTCAGTTTAGTGTTTGAATGTGAGAGCAAAAATTACTTTCACCCCTCTATTCATGGTGTACTTTTATCATACACACAAATAATAGTTCAAGTTACTTGATAGAAATTAATTGAGTTGATTATTATAAAGGACTGCAGTAATCAAGCACATTTTCAGAGAGATGGTACAAAGCACACCTCGTGTCAAAATGATTGTGTTTTCTTTGAATGCATCTAAATAATTCCGGATTGCTCGAAGTCCTTTGATATCATATTGAAAACAAGTTGAAGACAGTCATCACATCTATACAATGCCAATTAAGGAAAGTTTGAAAATAACAGTCTTGCAAAAATACAAAGAGGCGTAAATGCATTTGTATCTATCTATAAATCAATAAAAATCATTTACCGTCATATGTTAAGAATAAAAGGGTTATTTGATCTTATCAGCGTAATTTTCTTTCACTTATTTAGTGATGTAAATAACGGAATAAGTATTCTTGTCACTTAAAATACTACTTGCTGGAACATTAGGAGATCGTTATCAGGTACTTTGTATTCATTTGTTTTAGCGTAGAAGAAAGTGATACCTTAAAGAAAGAATAATGGTTGTAATAAAGAGCGCAACAACTTGTTGCAGGATATACTACTTCCCACAAAAGACTGCTCCTGATTTCCAACATTACTAAATTAATCTGTATAATTAGAGTTGTATTTGCTTAATTCAGTTCAAGTCAGCAATAAAACAAAGAAGAAAAAATTGAAACTAAAACTTGCACTCAAATAAAACCCTTGCATCTGCATACAATTTACAAAGGAAGAAGCGTTTGTTATTGGTTTTACTCTGCTCTTCATGTGTAAAATATGTACTTTTTAACCATTTTCTAAAGTTCCTTATCTATCACATTTTTATTAACATTACCCCCCCCCCCATAACTGCGGTGGCTCAATGACGAAAGTGTTAGTGTGTTGTACTCGCCTCAACAAGGGTGCGGTTTTGAACCCTGCCCAAATGAGGCAGCTGCCGTGCATAACAGGGCAAGAAATGTTATTCTAATAGTCATACTATTTGTGTCTTGATGTGCTATAAAACCACTCAAACATCTCTCTATCTCTCTCGATCCACATGACTTCTTAAAGTCTAAAATGCAAAACGTGAAGGTCATTCTTTTAAAGCAATTTTTGTTGTTCAGTTATACAAATTAAACGATCTAAAATTCACAAATCCATGGGATTGTCAGATTACATTAAAACATCTTCATGTTTTTATTAACTTTCTGGCGATGGTTCCAGAATAGAACGGCAAAAGCCAATATCAAACTTTGCAACTCTTTAACGTAAAAAGCGCAGAATTATGATTTTGAAGAGGGAATGAAATAGTCATTAATTAATTTAAAGAATTTATAAAGAAAAGGACAACATTGTGTTATCCAATTTGCACCTGTTCTCTTTCACGCAAGTCTTATTTAGTTAACACCTTTCTGCTTTCAGCCAAACTAACTTGGCTAATAGTATAAAGACAAATCATGGTATATTATTTATTCAGTGTGGTCCAAGGTTGACATTGCAGTTGTGGGAATGAAAGACAAGAGCCCCACTCCTCCAGAAATGCCCCCCACGGCTTGCGTTTCTGATCGCCTCTGTCAGCTAAAATCCAGCTCCTTGCCTTCGAGAGTGGCTTAGCTTCTAAGTCCGGCGGACCATGTTTGCAATAAAAGGAGGAGGGGTGAAGGCGGGCCACTGGCGCCTTAAAATCAGTTGCTTCGGGTAGATGGGACTCGTAAACCTTGGATGGTAGCTCATCTAGGAGAAGGAAATCTCCAATTCCAAACCTCCGCTGCTTTGCGAATATACCCACTCACGGGAAAGGCTAACGGAGTATACCCCGACAGAAAATCGTGAGACAGAGTCCCTAAGACGGTCTAACATTGACTTCAACGTCATTCCAGCAACTCCTGGGACGCCGTTGGTGCCAAGCTGTATCAGCATTCGTCGTACTTGGGTCCACCAGCTGCGTTGTGAGGGGAGACCTGCTTCATGGGCAACAGCTGACTCTCCATACCACCCTGCCCAGGATTCGTATCTGCACTAGATAGGACACTTCAGCGTCGTCGTAAGGCGTCGGCGCAACACGGGAATCAGCAGTTTACCAGTTCTAAATCATAGCTCGATTGGCGTAGAGCTTGGCGCCAGGGGTTGCTTCCGACGGTGGGAGAGATCACCATGTCTCACTTGACAGTTACCGACCGCCTCAAGCTGGGCAGCCCCCAGTCAGTAAGGAGCTGCCCCGCCATGTCCTGTCTGCTTCACTGGGTGCGTGGAGCTTAAAGAACCATCTCGACAAGTAGGCTACAAACTCCGCACCAGGCAAGACTCAACAAAGAAATAAGAAGACTCCAGCTCTTCGTTTTGCAAGCTGAAACATCAGGACCAAGTGTCCTGGACTCACCGCTGACCTTCAGCAGATTAGCGACGCAGGGAAAACTGCCGTCATTCATAGGGAACTCTCCCGACTGAACGTCAGCATTGCCTGCCTTCAGGAGACCAGACTAGAAAACAGCGGCTCCATCAGGGAAGCCAACTACACCTTCTTTTGGCAAGGGTAGCCCTCGAACGAACTAAGGCAGCACGGTGTCGGCTTCGCTGTAAAGAACACTCTAGTTACCTTCATTGAGCCTCCGTCATCAGGCACTGATAGGATTTTTGTCCTCCGGCCGTCAACATCCTCAGGCCCAGCACACATCGTCAGCGTGTACGCCCCAACCGTCTGCTCCACCCAAGAGGAGAAAGACAAGTTCTACGAGGCTCTGGATCAAGCGATATCCAGTATCTCCAGCACTGAATTCCTCTACCTATTAGGAGATTTCAGTGCTATACTTGGAGCTGACACGAGGCCTGTCCCACCTGTCTAGGCTCTCGCGGAAGGGGCAAGGTCAACGAGAATGGTCAGCGACTACTGGAGATGTGCTGCTTCCACAGCCTATGTGTGACCAACACCTTCTTCAAATGCAAGAAGATCCACCAGCTGTCATGGAGACACCCACGTTTCCGCCACTGGCACCAGCTGGACCTCGTCTTCATAGGCGTGCGGAACTGGCCAGTGTCCACCTCACTCTCAGCTACCACAGTGCCGACGGCGACATCGACCACTCCATAGTGGCCAGCAAGGTGCGAATAATACCCAAGAAGCTGCACTACGCCAAAACCAATGGTCACCCCCGCATCAACACCTGCTGTGCACGCAGCTCAGAGAAGACACAGCAGTTCATCGGCAAACTGCAGGAGGCTGTCAACAAAGAGACACCTGATGACACCATCGACTACATGTGGTCCCACCTCCGTGACGCTGTGTATAATTCAGCCATGCCATCACTGCCTACGAGAAGAAGGAGCGCAAACATGCAGACTGGTATGAGGACAACGGAAGGAGATAAAGCCAGTAGCTCAGGCGAAGAGAAACGCCCTCCTGGCATACAAGGATGCATCTATCCCTAGTATACTATAAGCCCTCAGGACTGCCAGGTACAACGCCCATCACGCCGACCGCCGCTGCGCCAACACATACTGGCTGAACCTCTGCACCAGTATACACACAGCTACCGACATTGGAGATGCAAGTGGCATGTACGAGGGTATCAAGAAGGCGACAGGCCCCCCCACCTCCAAGAGCGACCCCCTCAAGTCCAAGACGGGCGAAGTCATCACAGATCAGGGGAATCAGCTTAGTTGAGCACTATCTCGAGCAGTATGCAACCCAAAACGTCGTCACTGACACCGCCGCCCTGGACAACATACAAGACCTGCCAGTCATGGAGGAAGAAGACACATCGCCCACCCTGGAAGAGCTCGGAAAAGACATCGATTACCTCGCTTGTGGGAAGGACCCTGGGAGTGACGGCATCCTGCCTGAAGTCCTCAAGGGCGGGAAATCAGCACTGCTCCAGCAAATGCACGAACTCCTCTGCCTCTTCTGGGAAAAGGGACACATCCCCTAGGACAATGCGACGCCAATATCGTCACTTTGTACAAGAACAGAGGAGACCGTAGCAACTTCAACAACTACCGGGGCATCTCCCTCCTCAGCATCGTCGGAAAGGCTTTCGCCCGTGTCGCCCTGGCGCACTTGCATACCCTAGCGTTCCCGCATCTACCCAGAGTCCCAGTGTGGTTTCCGAGCAGGCCGGTCAACTGTAAACATGATCTTCTCACTACGCCAGCTGTAGGAGACGTTTCGTGAGCAGCAGATGCCTCTTTACAAAAACTTTATAGACCTGACGAAGGTGATTGACCTGGTCAGTCAGTGCGGGCTCTTCAGGCTCCTGCAGAAGATCGGCTGCCTCCCACGACAGCTCGCTGTCGTCAAGTCGTTCCACGAGACCATGCACAGTACCGTGGGCTTCAAAGACGCAACATCAGAGGCATTCCCAGTCAGCAGCGGAGTGAAGCAAGGTTGCGTCCTTGCGCCGACGCTGTTTGCCATCTTCTTCTCCATGCTCCTCCAGTACGCCTTCAAGGACTGCAGCGAGAGAGTGTACATCCATACCAGGGCTGACGGCAAACTGTTCAACTTCGCCCTTCTCCGCGCTAAGACAAAATTCACAGAGGTTCTTATCCGTGAATTGCTCTTCGACGATGATGCAGCCTTTACATCACACACGGAAGATGGACTGCAACAGCTATTATGTCGCCTCTCCAACACCTGTAAGGTGTTTGGACTGACCATCAGTCTGAAGAAAACGAACGTCATGGTGCAGGACTCAGACTCCCCTCCCACCATCGCCATGGATTGGTACAACCTGGAAGTTGTTGAGAACTTCATATACCTCGGGTGCACCATCTCCAGCTCGCACTCCATTGATGCTGAGGTGAACGGCAGGATTACCAAGGCATCAGCAGTTATGGCCAGACTGAATCAGAGGGTTTGGAACAATCCCAACCTCACTGAGAAGACCAAACTGCGCGTCTACCAGGCTTGCGTGCTCAGCACATACATCTACAACAGCTAGGCATGAACCACCTATGCGAGCCACGAGAGGAAACTCAACAGCTTTCACCTGAGACGCCTGCGACGTATTCTGCACATCCAGTGGCAGGACAAAGTACTCAACACAGAGGTTCTGGAGCGCGCCAACATGAACAGAATATTTTCTATTCTCAGTGAGAAGCGCCTTTGCTGGCTCGGCCACGTCAAGAGAATGGACCCAGGCCACATTCCCAAGGACTTGCAATACAGGAAGGTAGCAGAAGACGCACGACTAACTGGACGGCCAGATCTGCGTTACAAAGATGTCTGCAAGAAGGACATGAAGACGGCCAACATCAAAGTCAACGACTGGAAGAGCTGTGCTGACGACCACTCCGCCTGGCGCCTCGCTGTCAGACAATGCGTTCAGAAAACCGAGGAAGTGAGAAACACAAACCTCGCTGCAAAGAGAGCCAGGAGGAAGTGAAACAACAACAGCCTCAATAAGCATCGACGTTCACCAGCAGCAAGTGCAACAGAGACTGTCACTCTAGGGTGGGACTCCTCAGCCAATCGCGAAGGTGCAGATAGGACACCCAACTGGAAGCTACACCATCGTCTCTCGAAGATGGACGGATGCCGAGAGAGAGATTTATTCATTTGCTTTTTCAACAAGGTATTTGTAGGAACGGACCGCTCCGGTGGTCTAGTGGCTAGAGCGTCAGCCTTGGATGCGAGAAGTCGCGAGGTCGAACCGCGGCCGAGTCATACCAAAAACTTATAGCAATGGTACTAACAGCTACATCACTAGGCACTCAGCATTAACAGGTTAGTGTGAGGACTGGTCGGCCTGGCGTCAGAATAATGTGACTGGGTGGGACATCATTCTACATGTCTGTGGCATGATGCCCCAGTGTTAAACATCACTCTAAACTACCACACTGCAGACATCGTAGTGATGTGACTGAAATTTGTTTAAAGCTACGTTAAAATCCAAATCACACACACACACACATACATATTTGTAGGAACCTATCAAATTCAAATATATAATTTGTATATATACGCCCAGAATTCAATAGAAAAGGAGGTAATTACATTACAGAAGTCACAGTCCATACAAATATTTTATTCTTTAGGATAAATGGATGCAATATTGTAAACAATCAGTTAGAATATTGTTTTTCGCCCCCAAGGCGGAAGGCATTAGGTCCACATCTTAGACAGTTAAGATCACTATTTGTGATCAAATTCAATTATTTGATATAAAGAGCTGTCTTACTCGAATTCATGTTAAACTCGAACTCTGTTATATATTGTCTTGTATTTCTTTCATAATTTTTCTCTCATATAAAACTTTAAACAAAAGTAAAATTAAAGACAATCATCAATGTGTACCAAATGTTTGTTATATTGCCCGTTTATTCCATAATCAATATATCGCATTTATTTCCTCTACCAGTTTGAAACTGAATAATATCTTAAAACGTGTCTTCAGATGGTGTAGAACATAATAAATTATTGACACGTAATGTTTTAAGGTTTTTGTGGCCTTGTAGTTGGCCCATACGACATCAATGGAATTCACCTCACCCTTTCCCGGGAACACACACACACACACAAACACTATTTATCATGTTTATTATGCTGAGTGAAGCTATATTGTGGATAACACAAGTTATGGTAGTAAGCGGCTACAAATATTTAGGATAGGAACTTTTCAGTTATTCATTGCAATTTGTTGCTAGCCTTCTATATAATGTTTTGTTGCTGACTCTTTTTTATAAAGGCATACAACTTAAATATGTTTGATGCCATGCTGTCATGCTTGAGTGTTTTTAGATATGTGACGTTTATCACCCCACCCCTTTCCCATGCATGTAATATTTAATCATCCACTGCACTTCGTCTCTTATCATCTATGCACTGTCTTGTTGGTTAATCAACTTTCCAAGGGTAGACCAATTGAAGAAGCTGTATGGCAATAACGTGTTATAATTGAGCATTTTAAAGTTTCTCAATACCCCTACCACATGTGACTAATACTAGCTGGAAAATATATTTGTATTATCCTTTGCATGCCGCTGGCCGCCATCAAATACAGCTGTGTTTCTAGTTCAGTATATAAATGCTCAACAGTTAGAGACCCTTTCTGATGATATTCTCATGCACTCAAAAATTATGAGATACTGACACATTTCTCATTTACCTCGTAATCAAGTATCTGGCATGATAATGATGGGGAAAACAATTAATATCGTTATGTCAGCATAAGGCAGCGGCAACCGTTTTTGTCTGGGATTTACAACAAAACAAGGCAGTTAAAACAAATAAATCAGTTCCCGACATTTTCAGCATGTAAGAACAATAACTATATAATTTAGCGACGCGGACAAATACAGAGACTAATAATGAGTGATTTGTATTAATTGTTTGTCCTAATAACCTATATTCTGAGCAGGATTACCGACCCACGTTTTCTGCGAAAATGTCCAAATATTCACTACTGTATCTGAACAACGACCATTTTGAGAAACTGGCATTAGTTGACATGAATTAACTTCGTTACTGGTACTTTTATATGAGATTGTAAATCTAAAAAACATAAGAAAAACGAACGCTATTCTTTTAAATCATGTGCTGTAAATGTATTTTACAGGTGTTGGTAAAGGTCATAATACCAATTCCCTGTTTAAGTAGGGGGACAAACGTTAAATGTACTAAACTGTCAATAACATAACATTTGTACATATTCTCTGACTGAACTGTATATAAGGTATCATAACAGGAAGACGTATCATATATATGACGATATTTGCATTATGATCATTGTTTAGGGATAGGGATGAACACAAAGATTGGGTGTATATTATGCAAACAAGCATATTCATGTGCGATAATGAATCATTGTGATTGCTCTAATAGTAATAATAATAACAGCAACAACAACAATAGCAACAACAACAACAACAACAACAACAATAATAATAATAATAATAATAATAATAATAATACTATAGTAGTAGTATTGGTAGTAGAAGTAGTAGTAGTAAGAGCATATGACGGTTAACAATAAAATACACTTCTACTCACTTTCTGTTTTTCGATGTAATCTATTTCATATATTATTTTATTTATAATGGCATGGAATCAATGTAATACACGCTGGTTAGAATAAGGACAAGGCCGCAAGGCTACGACCAGGAAGTAACTTGTGTATTTATGGATAACATAAGATTCAGTTAATGCATTAAAATATTGAAAAGGTAAATTCGGTTGCCTTTTGTTGTCAACTTTCTACGGGAAAATACATTTTGTGATAGGTATCTCCATTCTGAAGATTAAATAAATCCGATTGAGCTAAATTAAGATCGCGGATAAATAGGACATATCATAACTTTCTACTTTCGATTTCAACATTTCTCCGAGATTAGTCCCAAACCTAACAAATGTGCGGGTTAGCGCATAGAGCAATATCATAGAGAATCATATAAATGATTGATAATTCAAGTTAGAAAACATACAGACCTGGATGCTATACCTCCTATGTTTGAGTTATGTATCCAGCCGTCTCCATCCAAATCCAGACTTGGCTTTCAAAGGCAAATTGTCCTGGGTGTTAGGCTTACTCACTATGACAACTGTGAGCATTGTGGGACCTTAAATGCTCTGAATCATGCAAATATACAAATAGCAACTCATCAGGGAAGTAAATTGGAATTGTAAATAGCCATTTAGTTTGTCCATCCTACACTGCTAAAACCATTATAGGTTCTCCTAATTACAACAATGAACACCAAAATCTGGTGATCAACACACTCTTCCAAGCAAACAAATTGCTCAGAGATGAACAATTAGATGATAAATGCATATTTTGAAAGAAATGTGTTATCACTTCTTCCTGAGATAATAGGATTCAAAACATACTTTCAGTTGTAATGGAGCAAAATGTATTAACTATTTTTAAGTAAGGTTATTCAATGTTAATAAATATTTTTAAAAAATTATTTAATGAAAGACAAAATAGAAAGAAAGAGAAATATTCAATCTGATGAAACATTTTTCATTAGGTACAAAGAAAAAATGAAATATGTACTGAATTATTTACCTATCCTAGTATCATAACCGTATTTTGTTCATTAGTTAGACAAAAACCAACATAAACTGTTACTTGTATACCTTCGAGTGATTCTGTGAAAGGTCATTTAAACAATTATTGTATGCAGCTGCTGCTGGTACTACTACTACCACTACCATATTAATAATATCACTTTCTTCTTCTTCTTCTTCTTCTTCTTCTTCTTCTAATTTCACTTTCAATTTTGTTTTTGGATGTTAGATCGAAACAGCTTTCTCACGTCCATTGTTCATGGTGTCATTTTATCATACACACAAATGTTATTTCAAGTGACTTGATGAAAGTTAATTAAGTTGCTTATTATAAAAGACTGCACTAATCAAACATATTTTCCAACTGATGGTACAAAGGACACCTTCGGGCTCATTGATTGCGTCGTCTTTGTATGCATCTAAATAATGCCCGTTTGCTTAGACAAAATCCTTTTAATTAATACTGAACACAAGTTGAACACAGTCATCATATCAATACAATGTAAATTAGGACAAGCTTGCGAATAAAGATGAAAAGGCGTAAATACAGTTGTATCTATCCTTGAATCAAGTAAAAATATTTACCGTCATATGTTAGGAAGAAAAGGTTCATTTGACCTTATCAGCATACATTTCTTTCACTCATTGATGATAGAATTAAAGAAGTTCGCTATACCATTAAAATTACAGCTGGGTGGAAAATTAGAATATCATTGTCGTGTACTTTTCATGTATGTTTAGAATAAAAGGAATACATTAAGAAAGTTGTAATAATAAAGTCAAGAGCGTATTGCAGAATATACTACTTCCAAAAAAAAAAGTGCTCCTGATTGCCAAGACGACTAAATTAAATTGTATATTTAGAGATATATTTGCTTTCTTCATTTGAAGTCAGCTATTAAATAAAGAAGAAACAATTCAATTTTTTAAAAAATGCACTAAATTCAAACACTTGCATCTGCATACACTTTACTAAGGAAATATCATGCTATTGCTTTTACTCTGCCCTTCATCCTTCATGCGGAAAAAACAGGAACTCTTTGTCCTTTTTCTAAAGTTCCTTATCTATCACATTTCTAATAATATTACTCCTCTCTCTCTGTCTCAATGTTTCTCTCTCTCTCTGTCTCTCTATCCCTTCTATCTCTCTTTTTGTCTCTGTCACTGTTTACTCTCTCTCTCTATCTCTATCTTTCTCTCTCTCTCTCTCTCTCTCTCTCAGATTTCAATGTACTATCAATCTGTGAAGCAATCTTAATACCGATGGAAAAATGCTCTAGTCGTATTGTTCCGCACCATATCTTCTCAAGTTGCAATTAAGAGTGGGGATACTGCGATGTTGATCGAATGTGTGTCTCTCCGTCTTTTCGTATATCTGTCCATTACAGAGCCTGTTACCGCTTCTCTTCATAAGACTTAGGAAAGATTTTATTGAAACTTTGAAGACCAGATCAGCAGATGGTGAAGCTGCGTTATATGGTTTAATGTTTTCATACTGCCTAATATTGA
Source organism: Sinohyriopsis cumingii (assembly GCA_028554795.2). Lineage (NCBI taxonomy): Eukaryota > Metazoa > Mollusca > Bivalvia > Unionida > Unionidae > Sinohyriopsis > Sinohyriopsis cumingii. Next base: position 135,344,234 of record CM068829.1, read on the forward strand.
GGGGTAGGTGAGTTAATTTCGTGAGAACTTTTCCAAAGGAAAGTTGAGCTTTAATTGTGAAAGTCATTCTTTAGGAGGAAGATTCTTATTAATTCTTTTCCCATGTCAATTTAAAGATTTTATTGAATCTTTGCCGGACTAAATAAATGATCAGCGCAACTGTGCATAAAGTTCGTACTTTTTCCTTTGCCTTATACTTTGGTATGGCCTGCCCACCACAACTGTGATTGCATCAAGACGGTGTAGATACTTGGAAGGCTTACATGGGATCCTGTGCTGCCACTTAATCTTTAGGAGTCCTTTGAGGCAGGTAGTGAAGTGGTTCAACTTCTTCGCAAGGCGCTGATACACTGTCTGGGTTTCGCTGGCTTTTTTTTTCACAGAGGGTACTACCGCTCTATACACCTTCAACTTTGCAAACTAATGCCTCTTCTGGTCCAAACTTTGGTGCGTAGTCTGCCGAAGCTGGCCTTTGTAGTCCTGGTATTAACTTCGCCATCGAGTTCGACGTTCTGGAACAGATGCTGCCAAGATAGGTGAATCTGTTCACTGCGCTCAGTTTGTAGCCGTTTACAGTGATTTTTGGCTCAGCATACGGTTTTTCTGGGGCTGGCTGATACATCATTTCAGTCTTATTTGTTTTGGTCGTAATTCCGAAATTTGTGCAAGCATTAGACAACTTGTCGACGCTAGGTTGCATGTCAGCATGAGATGAAAGAATTAATGGAGCTTTTCAGTCATAGCTGAACCGCCTTCCTTGTATATCTATGGGTATTGCAGTTGGCCAAATATCAGTCTGCATTCGAAAAATTCGCTTGCGTGTGCGTGGTAAGTTAACACCGACGGAGGAAGGCAACACGTACCCGATTGGACCTTGCTCGTCATTCCCTCGAAAGCATACGAAATCAAAACCATCAACTATGAAATCGTAAACGGATCAAAAATATGACCTTTAAAAAATCAAGATAGCCATCACCGTACAGGAACCCACAATTAGCTCGGTCATCGAAATATCCACCGAGGGATACTAGGTTGATATTTATGTGTCGTATGTAATATCCGTGCTTGGATGGCCTGATGGGCCTCGCTATGGTCCTGTCGCTGGAGACCCGAAGGAACGAATACGGATACACAATTATGATCCTGACGGTGACGGACATCATAATGCGCCGGCGATCGTCAATATCAAGTCAGGTCTGTTTAAATTGCAATAACATCCACTGAAGATAGCAATCATCGCACATATGTCAAGCATACATCAAGCAGCTCAGATACACGTTTTATATAGCTTTTGCCCAGATGTATCCTCGGGTGATCTGATTTCGGTCTTACCGATCGATCAGGTTTATCTGCGGTGCAACAACAATACGTTATCACGAATGAGTTTGTAGCTGACGGACCAAGTTAAACACCTACTTCACATTAAACCACAGCATGCTTTTACGAATAGCAGTATCCGTTCGAAATATAAATTCGCTTGCGTATTTATGCCAAGCAGTTTAGTGCAATGGCCTCTGTGACCATGTCGAGGGTCTGTTCAGAATAATGGTCTCCAAAACGTTGCATATTGGAGAACGTTGCAGAACGACTTGGCATGAAAGTCATCACACAGGTAAAGAATAAAGCAATTGGTGACCTGATCTAAAAACGATTCTAGGCAATACGATAACTATTAGACAGGTCAGTTTGGCCATGTGCCGCACTCGCACCCGCACTATTAGTGGATCCCGTAGCAAAGATGGTCCCTGAGAAAAAGGTTGGCACAATTGATTTACGGTCTACGGCATACAATCCCTCTTGAGTCAAAAAAGTAATAAAGAATGCAGCAAGGTAACTTGTTTGGCAACAGTGATTGTGTGAGTGACCCAATAACCTCTGAAAGTAGAAGAAAATCAATACACGGCTGTGCAACGAGGTGATTTTGTCAACAAGTGAATGGTGGCCCTTTTTATCAGCGCCCGATACACCATCAATGGAAAAGATATCGAAGCGTACTTAGACAACGTCGACATAGCCACGAAAATACCTGCATTGGCAGGATATAGGGGTGATTGATGATTATTATCTATCTGCTGGTATGTTAATGATTTTCGAAAGAGATATCGCAGATAATGCTGGCAAAAAACATATCTTAAAGTACGAACTTCGTAAGATGCCGTTACTGATCTAGAGTCACCCGGGATGATAGTCAAACCATGTGCTGCTTTTATTATTTTGCAAGCTGATACTCCAGCGCCGAGCTTGGTATTTGCCCTTCGTCAAACACAAACTAATGTCCACTGTCAATGTTCATGCGAGATTCTACTGCTGTACAGCTTAGGATTCGGCAAGGGTGTTGGAAACGTTATGTTTGATGCTAAACACACTGTTGTGCTAAGACAACGCAGCATTGACGTCGAAACAACTTGGTATGCTAGAGGCTTAAATGTATCATCGACTGCAACGTGGAATAGAGATTACGCTGACTAACCTGTCCTTCAGGATGCCATCACGGACGAACAACGATTACTGTCATTTATGTCAGCGAGATGTCAATCTACGCTGTCGTGGTTCACAATGACCATGGCACATAACTGGGTCTGTTCAGGTGGTAGATCAGCGCCTAACAATGATTTTCAGTATCGTGACATGTAGTCATAACGTTTCAGGACACACGGCAGCTAATTAATCAGAATAAATCCGATGATGTTTGTCCTTCTTAATGTGTCTGAAGTATCACTCGTGACTTAAAAAGCATCAAGAACCATCCTATAAAGTTTTGAATGGTTTTGAACAGAACCATTTCGCATGAACATTCCAAAGAGTGATATCGTTCATGAGGAGAGATCAGAATGTCGCCAAAGGGTTGCAGATTTCTCAGAAACACCTTTCCGATTTATTGCTTTTCACTGGAACATCTGGGCCTAATCAGTCAGTCGTGGATATGCATTTTGGAGTCCTCATTGGTCAATGGCGGCCGATGTTATTGCTTACAAATAAATCTTCGTGATGTCGGACAAAACACTGATGTTTGGAGGGTATCAAGCGAGTTTCTTGATCATGTTCATGTTGGCGGTCTACTAGGCCGCCACATGACTCGGGGGGGGGGGGGGGTGGGGGTGGAGGGGATCGGCCCATATGTAGGTTGGAAGTGATTGGGTGTCGCTTGAAGCAATCAGCATGCCCGACAATCTCTCGGAGACCAAGCACGAATATACATTTTCTCGATTGAAAAATTAACTACAGAGCTTATCAATAAAACATAATCGTGGATATCGGTTGATCGAAAAAAGCAATCTTGCTGTAAAGAGCCTTGACCTGGCTACCATGACCGCATAATTGTAAATGCTCAAAACCGAGTACAACAATCAGTTGTGTTTATTGAGGCGATTGCGTAGAAATTCATACATCTTACCTCTAATATTGAAGCGTGGAGGAAAGACACCGATGAACCGAAAAACAAACCGGCTGAGGCATATCCCTTGGTGGTTCGCACTGGCACGTATAAATTTTCTGTGAAAGGCCAACCAATTCTCAACTCTCAAAATTACATCCGAAGATGTTTCTTACTGAGCCGGGCATTTAATAGCTTTGAATACGCTACCCCCATCGTGAAACTGTTAATGCATTGATTATTTTGCACATATTGGATGGTTATTGTGTAATCAGAAACGATCCCACCCCAGGTACATCAACGATTTATTCGAGAGAAACACTATTTGGGACACACACCATTGAGATACCCATGATCCATCCCACGGATAGATTTATATTGATTCTAATAAAAAGCTACCTGGCGGTGAGGCTTTTATTGATGGTCAGACAAACTACAATGTCAGCTGAGTTAGTCGTTCTGGTAGAAATTTACTGGTCCGGGAGATCTAAACCGACGGATTTTGTGTGACGAGTGCGGCTAGTTAATTCGCTACTACGATAATTGACGCACTCACTCTCACGATTGCATATTTACCAGAGTGATGATATAATATGCACGTGGGGATCTAGAGATGATCGAGACAACATTGGCCGATTCAATTAATCTTGTTGAGGTTGGCTAGAACGAGGTTGTTTAGTTTCTGAATCCATTTCGTCGGCTGCGATCCAAGAACTTCAAGGGGACTAATATCGTCATACAACTGCTAGGGTTCACGTCCGGAAATATTCCTATGATCTATAAGTAAACTCAGCAACTCGAGTTAGTCCGTGAATACTATCTGGTATGAAATGCAGCACACAGTTGCGAAAACCGGCGACACACTGATATGTGAGCTTAAAATGAACAACGTTGTATTGTTGTCAGGACTCGGTTGACGAATTTCTTAAATTGCTTGAGGTTATGAAGAACTATATTACGCAACATATATTTTCGCCCGCCGACACAGTTATGACCAGTCATGATATTCGTGAGTGTTTTGCGATCAATCTATGCTGGATCTCAAATGAACACTTTGGAAGTGATGGAAGTTCCAATGAACTCGACTGGTTTTTACCGGTTAGAAGCGCACAACCCATGCAATTTTCAGTTACAAAAAATAAACTAAGCCAAACAATAAATGCGATTCTGCTTGACAAACTAAGTGGGTAACATGGCCACCTGGTTATGCAACAAGTCGCAGCGGCATAAAATGCTCTAATATGCGTAATCCGCACTTACTTGGAAAACTATATGATGTTTGAATTGGTCAGCGTCAATTTATTGATTCACTGCAGTTTATGAATTCCAGCCTGGACAAGCTAGTCCATAAGCTTCAAACTTAATAATCGATAAAACATAAATAATCCTGACAAGATGAGGTTGATAAGTTAGAAAAGAAGTGTATCCCTAGTAGTACATGAACGGATAGGAAATGTTTACTGAAACGTTAGCTGCCATCCATAGAGGCATCCCATTTAGCGTTGTCTCGCGAAGGTATTTCAGCCAACAACTACACACCAGCAAACAATGGTTGATCCTGCTACACCAAAAGGTTACTTTATGTATCTTGACTAGGCTATGATGATAGGGCCAGGAGTGAGATTGAGAAAGATTGCTTCAAACAAATTAACAATTCTGTGTTTGGGAAATCAATATAGATCTTTGGGAAACGTACACGTTGACTTTGTTCATTACAGCGAACAAGACAAGCTTCCACGTTTTGAGTGCTCACCCGGAATTTTAGTCTCGAAATGTTTTCGATGGTGGACTCTTTGCCGTACACAGTAAAACGTCGAAGCTGAAGTTAACCAATTATATCTAGGTAGACTAATCTAAGCTGCTCATTTATTAATTTTATTACGATACGATCAAATCGCGTCACGGTGACAATGTATAAACGCGTTACACGGATGCGGATTCGTTGTTGATGCATATTATCACAATAATGCATCTGAGGACGTGATTAAACCACGTTTAGTAAACGAGCTTGATGCGTGCGATTATTCGAAATATCATTTCGGTTTAGTAACATCACCGAAAAGGTTGTTGATAAGTTCAAAGATGAGTGATCGGGCAGCCCATTGTCCGGCAATACGTGGGACTGAGTCCCAAAATGTACTCACTCGCGTTGGATGACATGCCTCTGAAAAAAAAGCAAAAACAGTCACACGTGTAATTTTTGAAAAAGATCCCCGACACATTATATATATATGGAGTGTTTGCTCGAGCTGCGCAAATTCGCGTAGATAGCAAATTAGACTTAGTGACGGAAATATCGGACTAAAGTACATCAAAGCACCAAGGTGAGTTTGTCGTAATTGGCACCACCCTGTGAATGTTTTCATGATGTAATTACTAAGTAGAGTTAAGGGCACCATGTAATTGTTAATCAACTTACGACTAACGTCAATAACATCCGCACCTGTATTCACTGTAGCAATAAAATAGATTTTGTTGTGAGTCTTGCATCGCAGGGAACAACTTACAATTCCTCTCATGCACATGCTTTGCCTAGTAGCGCCGCTGCTCCATCGCCCGTAGATAACAAATGGTAACGTTTTAGTTCCCTATCAATCCGGTCAGAGATTGTTGATACTTCAGTGGACCATAAAGGTCACATAGAGAATAAAATGATTCAGTTGGTATATATAAAGTTTAATGGAAAGAGAAATGCTGTTGGTGATACCTGAAATCTTTTGGTAAAGCTATTTATAATGCATTTAAGAGAGAAAAATGAAAATGTTGAGGTATTATGGGACATAGTATGAAGCTGTACAACTTAACGTATCTCAGCCTGTATAACCTCTGTACAAAGCCCAACTTTCTGCACCCGCACCCACAGTCATTTCAAAAGAACAATAATAAATGTATCACTTTCACCCGAAACCAAATTCTTAGATGCACCCGAAGTAGTGAATGGGGATACTTTACGGACAATGGGAATTAGCATTACAGAGACCCCTGGGTCAGATTACGGACAATGGAAATTTAACATGGCGAAAAATCGTGGGTCAGATTACGGACAAGGGGAATTAACATGGGAATAAATCGTGGGTCACTTTACGGACAAGGGGAATTTAACATGGCGATAAATCGTGGGACAATCTACGGACAAGGGGAATTTAACATGGGTTTTTTTTTTAAATTTTAAAAAAAAATTTTAAAAAAGGGGTAGGCAATTCAAAGACTATCTCTTTTCGAGATATATGGCTGGCCCTGAAAAGGGCCTTTGGGTTTATGTTAATATTAATATTAACATAGATGGCATCTCTCACATCTTCTTCTTCTTCTTAAACTCCTTCTAACTGCCGGTCCATACACAAGTACCCTCTTCAGACATCCTTGTCTTTCTATATAAACTCTCCTCATCCATAGACTTGTATCTGTCCTATCAACAACAGTCCACTTGGACCGGACATACATGAGCATGTCCGTCCTGAACATCATTGTTGACACAAGGGTTGAAGATTGAACGTCGGTCCACATCTTGAGGCTCCGAGAAACAGGTGAATCAATGCAGTGAACGGCGCTTATTTATAGGCAGAGGTAGGATTGAAACGAATTGAGTTCATTCACCAATCCGAACACGCGTTACAAAATTCAGCCAGCCGCATCCAATCCGAAGAGAGCAGTCTGTGACGTCACGTAGTCAATATAGATTTGCTAGCGCTTGTGTGCAGTCAATCTATGCGACAGTGATTCAACATGACGGAAACTCAGAAAACGATCCATTGGGGTGCACCAGCAGGGGAGACTGCCCAAGGGAACCCGGACTTACTTTCAGAAGAGGTGAACTGGGATTTTGTGGATTTTCTCTCTTCGCAAGAATTTGTTCCGGAACCTGCGTTACCTTCTTCATTACCGCAAGTGGAGAATTTTAGACAGAGACAGAAAGAAGAATTGGAGAAATTTATACAACGACAAAAGGAAGCGGAACAAGCTTTTCTCCTACAGCAACAGCAAGAAGAAGAGGTAAGAAAAAAACAACAGCAGCAACAGCAAGAAGAAGTAGCAGCAAAGAAACAAGAGGGTGAAAATCAAACGGTCACGGTACTGTTGGACATTTTAGCGGAGTTAAGAAGTCTGAAACAAATGTATCAGACTTCTTTATCACGACCGAAGAGAATACGACCTTCCCGAGCTAAACACGTCAACCCTGTGACTAAGCCTACCGTACCACCCTTAGTGATTTCAACTCAATCATCATCAACATTACGTAGTCCAGAAGTAGGCCTTGGCCGTGGCAAAGGCTTAAGGCAGTTAAAGTTGATTGCTTAAACTCACCCCTGCACCAAAAAAGGCCCTTTTCAGGGCCACACACATTTCTCGAAAAGAAATACAATTTCAAATTGCCAATAACTCAAAAAAATATTCAACAGCCCATTTTACCCTTATAGTACGTGTCTGTCTATGAGTGCGTGAGTGTAGCTTCTTTTTTTTGAAATCAAAACTCAAAGACACTTACCTTATATCATTAATTTATTCTTTTCTAAATTTTTTACAATCCAATTCACAATTCAAAACACAACACAACACTTTAATAAAAAGTTCATTGATTTCTCCTTGTTTAGCCTCTCTGTTTTTTGAATTTCTTCACCGTCACACTCTTTTCCTCTTCTTCTTTCTCCTCGCTTTCTTCCCTTCTTCTTTTCTTCTCGTGTTTCTTTGCCTCATTTAAATAGAATTGTCTTTTTTCTTCCTCTTCTTCCTCTGAAGAATCCCTCTCTTCTTCTGAAGAATTCCTCTTTTCTTCTGACTCCTCTTGTTTCTTTTTGGGGCAATCTGGAGACCAATGTCCTTTTTCTTTACAATAATAACAGGTATCTTGACTTTTGTCTTTTTTATCCCCTGTTTTTTTTTCTTTTTTGACGGTCTGGACACTCTGAAGACCAATGCCCTTTCTTCTGACAGATATAGCAAGTATCTTGACTTTTATCTCTAAAGGAAGGAGAGTAGTCCGTAGGCTGGTCTGAAGAGAATTTTCTAATGACCCCTCGCAAAGCTCTGACGAAACGTTCCATCTGGTTAGTCTCTTCCATCGTTGTGCTCGGCTTGAGAGTGAAATGAATAGTGAAAGGACAAGACACACACCCTTTTATATACGCTGGTCTGCTATGACTATAAAGTAGTTTATGGTGTTTGAACTTGAGTCATTTGACTTTTTGCTTTCAAGATGAAACGATCCCATTCATTCGAGAAGAAAGAAGAAGAAAGTAAGAGGCAGAAACGTGATCTATCGCCTCGTACCAGGGCTGAAATCTTGGCACAAATTCATGCCAGTGATTTTGAAGAGGACATGAGTGAACCAGAATCCGAACCCTCTAAACCAAGTTCATCACCCTTAGTCAACCCTGAAAAGTATTATTCCATTCGAGAGACGGAAAAGCGCTCCTCTAGAAAATTTAGAACTACGGCTTACAAATACACGGTGAAGTTTAAAGATTTCAAGGCTGAAGTGCCGTTAGAGAAAGCAGAAGTGTTCATCACCGAGGTGTGGGATTCTTTGCTCACTGCACTCAAGCGACAATGTCAACCCAAAGAAGACGATCGCTTGAGACTTTCCATACAACACGACGGTTTGAAATCCCCTGTTTGGATCGAGTTTAGCACCCCTGCAGAATTGACTGCTTCCAAAGTCATGGACAAGATTCAACACGTACAACAATCTAATGATCAGTTTGACATCACCGATGGTAAAGCCACACTGGACATGACCCACGTCTCTCCTCCTCAAGGGACAGGACGCAAAAAGATGTTATTGGTGGACGACCTTCGCAACACCAAAAAGAGTCTCGTCCGAATTAACAACCCTCAAGACCAGATGTGTTTAGCCCGTGCCATCGTGGTGGGACGAACCTATGCCAACAAGAACGACACGGTAGAATGGAAAAGAACCTGGGACACTATTCAACGTTCCGACCGAGCCAAACAACGAAACGAAGCAGAACTCCTGTTACAACAAGCCGGACTGCCCAAAGACACACCCTGTGGCATTCCTGAGATGCAAAAATTGCAAGATGCCCTAGCTCCACGCTACACCTTGAAAGTGCACCCTCAAGAAATGCGCGGGCCTCTATTGTTTCGAGGCCAAGATTTTAAGGACGGAAAATACATTCATGTTTATCATCACGATGACCATTTCGATACCATTACCAGTATCACCGGATTCCTGGGATACGGTTATTACTGTGAGAAATGTGACTATGGTTATAATAATCGAGAGCAACACAAACATTGTGGATGGAAATGCTCAGGATGTTTGGCCACTTCACCCTGTCTGAGCGAAGAACCAGTGCCTTGTTCCACTTGTCTGCGCACGTTTGTCAGCCCTACCTGTTACCAACAACATTTGAAAACGCAAGGTTCACAGAAGAAATGTGCTTGTCAACTCCTGAGATTGTGCCCTACGTGTCGACAAGGCATACGTACCAATAGTACCAAGGCACACGTATGTCGAGGAAAGAAAAAATGTCACATTTGTCACCACATCGTGGACTTGGAACACCAATGTTACGTGCAAAAATACCAACCCCCACCAGAGAAAGAGGACGGTCACAAGAAGAAAGGCAATTTCATCTTTTTCGATTTCGAATGCATGCAAGAGACTGGCATTCACATCCCAAATTTCTGCGTGGCTCATCGAGCGTGCGAGAAGTGCATTCAAGAACCTATCTTCAGTCATTGCCCTCACTGCAGCAAGATTCCTGGAGGGCGTGAAAAAATCTTTCGGGGACCAAAGACGCTAGACGATTTTGCCCAATGGGTCTTAGACCCCGTCGACAAGACGTGGAGCCAAGAGGACATCGAACTTTACGGAGATTGTCATCGTCATGCCACGGTGATGGCTCACAATTTTTCCGGATACGATGGACAGTTTCTTTTGAGGTACTATACGGAACAAGGCACCAAGCGTCCTAAAGTGACTTTGAACGGAGCCAAAGTCATTTTCATGCAAGTGGGACAAGTACAGTTTAAAGATTCGATGAGTTACTTGGCCATGCCTTTGAGTCGAATGCCTAAAACGTTTGGAATGACAGAAATGGCTAAAGGGTACTTTCCACACTTTTTCAATACGGAAGCCAATCAACATGCCGTTCTACCCCATTTGCCTGAGGCTCACTATTACGACCCCGACAACATGCGTACCGAACAACGAGAAGCTTTCTACGCTTGGTACCAGGCTCACGCCTCCGACCCTTTCGACTTTCAGGAAGAAATGCTAAAGTATTGTCGTTCCGACGTGGACATTTTACGGCGTTGCTGTGGAAAATTTCGAGAACTGTTCATGGAACACGGAGGGGTCGATCCTTTGAAAGAAGCTTGCACCATTGCCAAAGCGTGTTCCTTAGTGTATCGACAACGATTCATGCCTGAAAACACCGTGGCTGTCATCAGCCCTCAAACGACCCACTTTGTCAAACGTCAATACTCGGTCAAAGCCCTACGTTGGTTACATTACTTGTGCGACAAGGAAGACAAGTGGATTCAGCATGCCCGCAACGGAGGGGGCGAAAAGACCATCGGAACGTATTCGGTCGATGGCTGGGACTTAGAAAACCCCAAGATCGTGTACGAGTTTAACGGTTGCTTATTTCACGGATGTCCTGTTTGTTACCCTGACCGTGGCACTAAAAATCAGTTTTTGCAACGAACCATGGAAGACTTGTACCAGGACACTTGTCAGCGACGCCTAAAGTTAGAACAGCAAGGATACCAAGTGGTGGAAATGTGGGAACACGAGTACGATCACCGTATGAAAACCGATCCCGAGTTTAAACGCCTCGTGGAAAGTTACCAGTTCATGGACCCGCTGAACCCGAGGGATAGTTTGTACGGAGGAAGGACCAATGCCACCTGTTTGCTGTACCAAGTCGACGAAGAGAAAGGAGAAGAAATCAAATACTTGGACGTGTGTTCGCTGTATCCCTACGTGTGCAAATATTGTCGCTTTCCTGTAGGGCACCCACAATTGCTGACGGAACACATCGACCTGAAAAACATTCGACAATACGAAGGCTTGATCAAGTGTAAAGTTTTGCCTCCCACGAACTTATACCATCCCGTCTTACCTCACCATTGTCAAGGCAAACTGATGTTTCCCTTGTGCCGTACTTGTGCCGAAACGTGCAACCAAGACCAACCTTGTCAGCACACCCAGGAAGAACGGGCCTTGACGGGAACCTGGGTCAGCGTAGAATTGTTCAAAGCTCTGGACATGGGATACCAACTGTTAGAAGTATACGAAATTTGCCACTTTCCTAAGACACAACAGTACCACAAGGGTGACCCTACTCAGAAAGGCATTTTCGCCGACTACGTGGATGCCTTTTTGAAACTGAAGCAAGAAGCCAGCGGCTATCCTTCCTGGTGTCACACTCCCGAAGACCAAATACAATTCAAAGAGAAATATTACGAACAAGAAGGCATCACTTTAGACCACATCGAGAAAAACGAAGGCAGGCGATCGTTTGCCAAAGTGATGTTAAATTGCTTGTGGGGTAAAATGGCACAACGACCGTGTTTACCCAAGACGGAATATTTGACAGAACCTTCCCGCTACTTCCAGATGATTCACGACAAAACCAAATACATGAAACACGTGGACGTCGTTCGAGAGAATTTGATCTTGGTCAATTACGAAGAAGATCTGGACTTTGTACAAGACGACCCTTTTGGAAATGTCATCATTGCGGCTTACGTGACAGCCCATGCTCGCTTAAAATTGTACGAAGCTTTAGAACTGTTAGAAGAACGCGTCCTGTACTTTGACACGGACAGTTGCATTTACATCCATCACCCGATTCAACATCACCCTAACATCGAAGGAGACCGTTTAGGAGCCTGGACAGACGAGCATCCCGACGACAAGATTCTAAGTTTCGTCTGTGGCGGTCCCAAAAATTACGGCTACGAATACCGGGACAAACAAGGAGAAGTGCACACGACGTGCAAAGTGAAAGGACTGACTCTGAATTATCGTACCAGTCGAGTGGTCAACTTTGGGGTATTGAAAGAAGCCTTGCAATCGGGAGAGGATGGAAACTTTAAAGTGACCACTCACCAACCGAACAAGATTGTACGTTTACCCACTCACCACATCGTCAGTCGACCCTTGGAAAAAGTCTATCAAATCGTGTACCAGAAGCGAGTGCGACTTCCCAATCATTTCACCTTACCGTACGGTCACGTCGGTATTGGTCTGTATATAAAAAAGAAACCCTAGGCAAGATCGATAGTTCATTGTGACTAGCAAGACCGAGCGAACAAGATGAATACTTTGAAAGAGACATCGTTCCAGTTTGGGGATTGTAAAAAAGCTGTATCTTTCTCTAGTGTGACTAATACTGGATGGATAAGACCCAGACATTGCGACGGAAAATGTCCGGAAGGAAACTGCGATTGTCCATGTGGTTACCATTGTAATTGCGTAACGGAGTTTGCAGACGAGTGCGATTGTGAGCCTTGCGATGGGACCGATGCTGTACCTTGTGACCTGAGCGATGCCGTAAAGCATCATGGGAACTTTAGTGCCCCTATCCCTGTCATGGAAAGTGATGCTGTGCGTGTCAAACCTGTGGGATGCGAAAGCGATGCTGCTCGTCCTCTTGGACATTTTACTGGGTTTCGTTTTAAAGGGGAATGTCGACCTTCACGTTTACCTCCCTACGGATGTCATCCAGCCCTGAGCAAACTCCTGCCCATTTCACTCAACCCTCATCGAAACGAACCTGTGAAAAACGAATATTCGTTTCCTGTGCGTTCGTCGGAATACTGCGACTTTGAAAATCGTCTTCAATCGTTCAAAGGAAAATGGCCAAAGTATCTGGGAGGACCGACCCCCGAAGAATTAGCCAGAGCCGGATTTTTCTACTTGGGCGAAGGAGATAAAGTCAAGTGCTTCAGTTGTGGTGTGTCACTTCACCACTGGGAACCGCAAGATTCGGCCTACGTTGAACATGCTCGATGGTCACCGAATTGTCATTACTTACCCTTAGTGGGACCGAGACATTGAAGTAACTTCTTACCATAATAATTTGTTCATGGATACTTTACAAGAGAACATTCGTGCTTTGCCTGTGGAGTTGAGAGAACGCATTTACCGAGAGCTGGTCAAAATACAAGTGAAACGTAAAGAACAATTGCATCCGTTACGTCACCGGTGTTTGAACCACTGGTACCTGAAGGCTATACAAGGACTGATTCAATTGAAAGTGTTCCATTGGACAGACATTGATCAACGACCTCCTGGTTATAAAAAGGAATGGTTTGGTATTGACGATTTTATCTACTACATTGTAAACGTACTGCATCGAATTCCAGAGGAAGAGTTAACGAATTACCAACATCTTAAACACAATGTCAACTTGGTGAAAGAGGAAACTTCTGAACGAATTGTAATGTGTAGATTAGTGACTCAACGATTTAAATTCGACACTGAAGTGAAACCATGTTTGTGCAAAGAGTACATTTCTTGTGTCAGACCAAAGAGGATTTAGTATGACCTATTCATGGATACTTTACAAGAGTACATTTTGGGCTTGCCTGTGGAGTTGAGAGAAAGGATTTACCGAGAGCTGGTGAAAATACAAGTCAAACGTAAAGAACAATTGCATCCGATACGTCACCAGATCTTTAACCACTGGTACCTGAATGGTATAAGAGAACTGATTCGTCAGAAATTCTTTCAATGGTCAGACCTTGTTCAAAACTTTGAGGTCGCTAATGATCGACATGTTCATAATTATGGTTACTTCGAGATTCACCTACAGCAACCCATTGAGGAAGACAAGGTAAAGGATTACCAACATTTGTTACGTGGAATCTACTTAGAGGAAGAGGAAACACCTAAACGAACTCTGACGTTTCGGTTACAGTATGCAAGATTTAGATTCTCTACTGGAGAACGAAGAAATCTGGCTAGAAAGTACGTCTATTGCATCCGAAAAAAAGAGAATATAAAAACAGGCTGCCATGCCACGGTTTATGTCACATGTCATCCAACAGATTCCGTGGAAGGAACTCAATGACCATATTCAAACCGTGGATCATTACCATCAATTATTACAAGAACTGTATCCATTCAATTTTGGACGACAAGTGGTGTGTGTCTTAGTGACTTGTTTTCTGGGATTTCGTTTACCAGCCGATTCTTTGTGGACTCTTTACGATCAGTACTTACCACCTCCATGGTCTTAAATGGTCACGAAAAACTCCTTTTGCTCAAAGCCTTGCGTTTTCATCTGGATACTTCTCGACCTCAACAGGAAAAAAAGATTCGTCAACTTTTAGCGACCCAAGACGTGTATGACGATGTGTGTGTAGCTTGTGACTTACACCCTCATTGGACAGATGTTCGTGATTGGAAAAAGGGGGGTTTTGAGGCTTGGACCCAAGAAGTGGCCCAGTATGCACAAGAGTTGTTCAAGGAAAAAAGTTACTTTTCAACCTGTGTTAGTGACGGTGCCAGAAGAACCCGTCACCGAGAACAACCACTCGCTTCAGGACAGGACTGTCATGGACATTCCTGAAAGGTCATTCCGGGAGGACACTTGTGTGACAATACCTCATGTAGAGACTGTAAGAACATTACACACTGTCCCTAGGACATCTTGGTTACCCAAAACATGTTGTACAGACACTTGTTTATATTCCACTTTGATTGCTTTGCTGTGTTTTATATTCCTGTACATCACTATTTGGGTTGTATGTATTTTTGTCTTTCGTGTTCATATTTGAAACATTCAATAAACGTGTTCTGAAAAAGTATATAAACTCTTGTCTTGTTTGTTTTTTCGTGTCACAAGTGACATTTCTCATACCATGACTACCTATGCTGTCTCTGCTCCCTCTTCCTCTACTGTCAAAGTCATCGACGAACACTTAGATCGTGCCAGTTGGGAGGCTTTGTATCTTCGCCATCCCTTTAACATGCTCATTGCTGGACCTAGCGGTTCTGGCAAAACCGAATTCGTCAAACGTTTGATCGAACATAAACATCATTTGATCGATCGGCCCCCTCAACGGATCGTGTGGTGTTACAAAGAGTGGCAATCGGCGTACAACCTCTTGCGAGAAAGTCAAGGCGATTCCATCGTGTTTGTGGAAGGCATTCCTAAAGAAGACGATGGCATCGTCTCTGACTCCCGTCTAACCCATTTGGTCATTTTCGACGACATGTTAGGAGAAGACGAAGAAGAAATTAAATTGTGGTTTACGCGCAAAGGGCATCACCGTAATGCCAGTGTCGTTTACATCACCCAAAATTTGTTTCAACAAAGTAAAGCCCATCGTACCATCAGTCTCAATGCGCATTACGTGGTCTTGTTTAAAAGCCCTCGAGATAAATCGCAAGTGCAAGTCTTAGCCAAACAGTTAGGAACGCCTTGGCTGACTCAGGCGTACGACGATGCCACTCAAACGCCACACGCCTATTTACTCGTCGATTTGAAACCTACGACCCCCGAGGATTTGCGATTTCGTACCCACTTGTTTCACCACTGGTGCCAAGACGGAGGGCCTGTCCTGTACACGTCTCCGTCCTCGACTTCATTTCACTCCCCATGAAAAAAATCTATAAAAACCTCAGACCCTTCAGTCGCATCTTCCCGTCAAATTGATTCGTGCCTTGTATGGCATCAGTCGAGAAAAAGATCCACAAACACGAGCCCGTGTCTTAGAAGCTAGTCTCAAAGAAGTCTTACGATGGTTCACGGTGACGGCACGTCAATTACTCCAAGGAATCATTCAGATTCCTCATCAAACCCAACGCTTTTTCGATCGAAACAAAGTCGCTTTGGTCCAACTGGCCGATCCCCGCATCGACACTCAAACCAAAAAACAAATCATTTTGAAACCTGGAGGGAGCGGTACTCTAGGAGGGGTCATCATTCGCTCACTCTTAAGATGGGATCCTAATGCCCCCAAAGTTATCCCTAAGACAAAAGTCCAACGAAGCCCCAAGAAGAAAAAGACCAAGTCCCCAAGAAGAACTTCTCCAGTGGCGGGACCCTCCTCTTACCAGACACCACCACCATCACCCCGGAAAAAGAAAAGAAGCCCCAAGAAAAAGAAACAGAGAAAAAGTCCTCAAAAAAAGAAAAGTCCACAGAAGAAAACTAGTCGCAAGAGAGGCACTTCGGCCAGGACGCAACCTTACACTCGCAAACCACGGCCTGCCACAACGTCTCCGGCAGCCTCACGTTTGTCCACTTCTCCGTTGATGTCACCAGGAACTGAAGAGTACTTGGAGACGTTGATCACACCAAGAACTTCTCCGTTGATGACCCCCAAAAGAACTTCCCCAGTGGCAGGACCTTCCAATTTAGTGGCAGTGGCTGCTGCTCACAAAGTACCTTCTCCCAAAATCAAAGTTCAAGAAAGATCGGGCATGTTACAAAGTTTACTGGATTTGTCCAAGCAAGAACTGGCTCGATTTAGTCCGTTGCGTACCCCTGCACGACGTGTCATGCCTGTCCTCAAACTGATAAAACGTAAAGACAATCAGTGGCGACGCGTTCCAGTATAAAAAAGGCCTGTGACCGAGTAGGGTATCAGTGTTTTTTAGGTGCTCCTAAAGACTCAAAGATGTCACCCTCCAGAAAACCCCAAGGAAAGAAAAGGAAAGGACTGCCACCACGTTTAGCCAAACATGGGGACTTGTTATCTGTCCTGTCCAAAGCTTCTCCACCCCTACGAAAAAAACTCATTCAAACGGCCTCCAAAGAGGTCATCGATACCGTGTGCGAATGTTGTTTGAACGTCTTGAAAGGCACGATCCCTTTGTCCAAACACCAGAAACAATGCTTGAGCAAACATCGTCACGTTCTTCGCCAAATGGTTCGAAAGAAAATTCCCATTCGTCAAAAAAAGAAGATGTTAGTGCAACGTGGAGGTATTTTACCTCTCTTGTTAGGTCCCATACTGAAAGGAGTCTTGGGAACCATGTTGGGAGGACTGGTGGGAACAAGATAAAAAGGCCATCGGAAGTCCCAAGATCTCAGAATTCACCCCTGACAACCCCATGGAAGGACGAAAACTAGCTTTAGTGCCTTACAAACGATGGATGGAATACCATCGGTGGCAAGAACAACGCACCCCGCATTTACCTCCCAATCCCAATTTGAGCGAGATGTCCCAGTTACAACACGAATTGCAATCCTTGATGGATCGCCAAGATTTGTCCGAAACAGAAAAATCGCAAAAGTATGGTCAACTCTTGCAACGACTGCAACTCTTTCACCAGAAAGCTTTAGACGAAACAGCTTTACCCACTCTGAAAGATTTTAAGACCTTGATGAAAAGTCCAGCACCATCACCAGTACCAGTACCAGTACCAGTACCACCAGTACCCGTGACCAAGACAGAAAAAGGAAAAGAAGAAGAAGAAGAAGGGTTTCAAACTCCACCAGAAAAAGTACGCAAGTTAACAACACCACCTACCTCCAGAATTGGATGGATTAAAAAGATGATGGCCACCCCTTCTTCCTCACAAGAGAAAAAGAAAGTGAAGACAGAAGTGAAGACAGAAGTGAAACAAGAACCTATATCCCCCGCTCAGACATCCTCCTCCTCTTCGACACCTATTGCTGGCCGCACACGCAAAGCCTTGCAATCCAAGAAAATACCCCAAGAGAAAAAGAGTAGCCTCTTCCAAGAGTGGGTGCCTTATTAAGACACCAATCAACACAAAAAAATGGAAAAAGTCTTAGCCAGCATTTACTACGATCCCTCCCATCCTGCAGGTTACGCAGGAGTTCAAAAATTGTATCGTGCTGCCAAAACTCGACTGAAAAGTCTCCGTTTACCTCAAGTGCAACGATGGTTACAAGAACAAGCTACCTACACTTTACACAAACCCATTCGACGCAAGTTTGCCAGAAGTCGCACCCGAGTGGAAGGCATCGATCATCAATGGCAAGCCGATTTAGCCGATGTCTCTCATTTAGCCAGCTACAATCGTGGCTACAAATATTTGTTTTGTGTCATCGACGTCTTTTCCAAATTTGCCTGGGTCGTGCCCTTGACTTCCAAATCCAGCAGCGAGTTAGTGCGAGCCCTGCAACGGGTGTTGAAACAAAGCGGCCGTCACCCTCTTCGATGGCAAACGGACAAAGGCACCGAATTTCTGAACCAAGCTTTCCAAAAAGAATTAAAGAAACGTGACATTCATTTTTTTACCACCGAGAATCCCGAAACCAAAGCCAGCATCGTGGAACGTTTTCAACGCACTTTGAAAGAACGCATGTGGAAATATTTTACGCATCACCACACTCTGAAGTACATCGACATCTTACCTCACCTGGTGCAAGCGTACAACCAATCTTACCATCGAAGCATCGGACGTGCCCCGCAAGACGTGACTCCCGAGAACGAAGTGCTGGTGTTTGAGCGCCTGTTTGGTACGTCCCCGACGAGGGCTGTCCCCAAGAAAAGTGGAGAGTTGACCGTAGGAGATTGGGTGCGCATTGGCAAAACCAAACGCACTTTCGACAAAGGTTACTTACCTAACTGGACGACCGAATTGTTTCGCGTCACTGGACGAGTGCATGGCCGTCATCCTGCCGTCTATAAATTGGAAGACATGAACGGAGAAGTACTCAAAGGAACGTTTTATTTGCCCGAGTTACAACGTGTCACCAAAAAAGAAGACAACGTGTACGACATCGAAAGCATTCTGGAACGCAGAACCCGTAAAGTGGGCAAACGACGTGTCAAAGAAGTCAAAGTACGTTGGAAAGGATATCCACCCAGTTTTGATTCTTGGATCGACGCTTCGCAAGTCATCGACTATAAAAAGAAGAAGTGACCATCATGCCCTTTCACACAGCAGCAGACGCAGCTACGTCGACCAGTCCTTCTTCCCCTAGTTCTTCTGTGCAAGATTTACAAAAACAACCCTTGTGGGTGTGGTGTGGAGAACGTGTGCCTAAAACGCAAATCGTCTTTTTCTGCCAAATCTTCGTGGTGTATTGTGTCATCGGGGCAGCCATCGCCAATTTGAGTTTGCAACAAGGAGACAAACAATTGTGGACCATTTTATTGAGCAGTTGCATCGGTTACCTACTTCCCAATCCCTCCCTGAAATTCTCCTCGAACGGGAACGTTGTGTCCAGTGCCTGTGCCAGTCACCAGTCCAACCACAATCAGAACCCCATTTTGGGCGGAGACACACCTCTGACATCCACTAATATTCCCTCGGACAGCCACAGAACTCTGGAATTATGAGTCACCAAAACCAATTTTACTTAACCTTACCCAGTGACAGTTCCATGGAGGTGTTTCCCAACAACACGTTGTGCTGTTACACGGCCAAATTACCTCAAGCCATCCCCTTAGATCACGAAGCCCATTGGGAAGTGGCTTTAGTAGAAATGATTCACCCGACCCAAGTCCTCAATGTCCTTCCCAATCAAAATAAATTTGATGTGGAAGTTCATGACGAACAAATGCAACAGTACTTGGATACCCATGGCAAATATGACAAGAAAACCCGTAACACACAAAATCCAAAGTGGACCACCTATCACTTGTTCATTCCCCCAGGCTATTATTTTAGTGGTCAACATTTGGTCAGCACCATAGCCACCAGGTTTAATGGTGTGTTTCTGAAAGCTTTGGAAAGTGTCAAAAAAAGTGTCACCCTGGAGTACCACAAAACAGCTCGTCGCTTCCTGATAAAATTTCCTGAGGGGCCCAAAATCATGTCTTTCTTATTTTGTCCTGAATTGTTTGACATGTTGGGCGGGGACATGGAGATGAAGAAGAAAGTAGAACAACAAAAAGGCGAATTACTAGTCATTTCTGACAACGATACTTTTGCCAAGTATTTTCGTACCCCGGTAGAACTGAACCAAGGACTGAATTTGATGTTCGTGTACTCCGATGTGGTGGAATACAACGTGGTGGGACACACCTCCGTACCGTTACTGCGTGTCATTCCTTTCAAAGTGGATTCTGCCGCAAACGCTGACGAGGAAGGTGGAAACACTTACCACGTCCACCGCGAATTTGTCCATCCTCACTATTTGCCGGTCAGCAAGTCGTATTTGGACACGGTCAACATTACTATAAAAGGAGATTTGGGACAAAATATTCCATTCACCAAAGGAAAAGTCACGGTGAAACTCCATTTTCGAAAACGGTTCTCTCACGATTCGTAAGTAAGTCATGTATCCAGTGTACCGAGGGGTGGCTCGACAGCGAGGACACGGTTTAGGAGACATGTTAAAATCGGCCTTTCGTTCGGTGGCCCCGGTGTTGAAACCGATGGTGACACGCGGATTGCACGCCTTGAAAGATGCGGCACTGACGCAAGGCAAAGAATTTCTCCAAAATGTCATCATCGACAAACAAAACCCTAAAGAAGCCTTCATGAGGGCAGGCAAAAATGTCTTGCTGCAAACGGGTAAAGACATTTTGGGCCGACGAGACACACCTATAAATGCCCTGCACGATACCGAGTCAAGCATTCAGCAAGGACAAGGCAGAAAGAGACGAAGAAGAAAACACCCCTTCACCAGACTTCAAGCGAGAAAGGCCAAGAAAAGAAGAACCGTACGAGACTTAGACGTTTTCGATTATTGAGAAAAGAGACAAAAAATGATGCACCGAGAATCTTGCGCCTGTTCCAAGACGGAACTGGATCTGTTTGCCATGCCCCCCACCATGATGACCATGCAAGAATCCCAATGGGTGGAATTTCACCCCGTCTCCTCATTGACAGCCTCAGCTCCCATCGAGTTTGAAATCAAAGGACAGCCCGAAGATTACATCGATCTGAATAGCAGTTACTTGTACTTGAAAGTCAAACTTGTCGATGAGGACAATTCGACCCTAGATGGCGATGAGGTAATAGCTCCCGTCAACAATTTCATGCATTCCTTGTTTAGCGGAGTGGACTTGTACTTGAACAACAAACTGGTCAGCAGCAGCATGGATACTTACCCTTATCGAGCGTACCTGGAAAATCTCTTGACGTACGGAATAGACGCCAAGAACACTCATCTCAATGCCTGTGTGGTATGGGAAGCTGACGAAGCTGAAAAGTTTGAAAATTTCGAAACTGATGAAAAGAAAGAAAACAATGACGGATTTATAGAACGAAGAAAGAGAATCAAAGATGGACAGAGTTTAGAACTGATGGATCGTTTACATCTGGACATGTGGTTGCAAGAGAAATATTTACTAAACGGGGTCAATGTCCGCCTGAGACTGAATCGGAGCAGTGCCGCTTTCCATTTGATAGGTAATACTGTTTGCAAAACTGTCATCGAGGAAGCCAGGCTCTACGTACGTCGTGTGGAAGTGTTACCTAAAGTGGGTAACGACATCAGTCAAACGTTGAGCAGAACGACAGCCAAGTATCCCATACGACGCGTGGAAGTGAAAACCTTCACCATTCCCAAGGGACAACGATCCATGATCGAAGATCATCTGTTCCAAGGACAGCTACCCAAGCGTTTGATCGTTGGTATCGTCGAAAATGAAGCCTTCAACGGAGCTTTGGCTAAAAATCCTTTCTACTTTCAACACTTTGGCGTGTCCAAGATCGAAGTCAGTCGCGATGGCAAGACCTTGTGTACCCGACCCTTTGAGCCTGACTTTGAAAAGAAGAATTACTTGAGATCGTACTTGTCCCTGTACGAAGCCACCGGTCAGTTAGGAACCAACACCAGTCACGGTATTACGTACGAGGATTATGTAGGAGGCTATGCTTTGTGGGCTTTCGATTTCACTCCAGACCAAGGCAGCGACGAGGGACATTTCCACCCTATAAAATCAGGCCAGATTCGTGTGGAAATTCAGTTTGCAAACCGAGACCCTGATGTAACGGTGAACGTCATCCTGTATGCAGAATTCGATAATACCATAGAAATCAACAGTTTGAGAGAAGTCATCCTAGATTACTAGAAAGCCATGGAAGACTGTTGTCCCTCTTTACCAAGTGAAGAAACTTTGGAGATGGAATGTAAGGAGACCGTGGAAGGAGAAGAAGATATCATGATGAAGTCGAGATGGCCAGAACAAGAAGCCCATTTAGTCTCCTGTTTTGCCAAACACTTGGTCGACAAAATAACAGAATTGATTAAGAAAAATTGCTATGGATGTCAAAACGATCATCCCAGTCAAATTCAACACGATAAATGCCTGATGTTGAGTCAAGAAGAAAAATTGGACGAGTATCTGGACGAAGCTTGGAGTCTCATCTCGAACAAAGACGTGTTGCACCAGTGGTATAAAGACTTGCGTGAACATTCTTGTCCACCATTAACCACTCAAGAGATCCATCGTATCGAAACTCTCCTGAATCAGAGTGAGGAAACAGAACGAATAACCGTTTATTCGTCAGACATTTTCAAGCAAAAAGTCAGGATCGAATTGACGACGTATTATTACCTGTGAAGAAGAAAAAAACACAAATCAATGGATACCTGGGAACTTTATTACCTTTTGAACCACAGTTCGTATACGGCTTCTTGGAATCCTGTCGTCTGTGCTAAAGATGAACTCCCTCATCGCAAACCTAAAGACCATCAAGCTTACGTGATCAACACGGACGACAGTCATCTCCCAGGAACCCACTGGGTAGCCGTCTACTTTCCTCAAGAAGGATGTGTGGAATATTTCGATTCGTACGGATTGCCCCCTTTGGAAGACGATATCATCGACTTTATGAGAAGAAATGCTCAGACTACCCGATTCAATAACGTGAAATTACAAGGCACAGATTCCTTGGTGTGTGGACAGTACTGTGTGTATTTTCTGCATCATCGCAGCCTGGGCTATTCCTTAGAACATTTAGTGACTCATTTTGATCCTCGTTCTTCTGCTAGAAACGATGTGAAAGTAGATCGATGGTTTTGTGACCATTATGCTTATCTTTTGTCTCAAGCTAGGAAACGTAGTGTCCATCAATGGCCTAATGATTTCCAACAGTGGAAATCACAATTTCATTCACAACGTTGTCAGCCCTGTTCAAAGTAGTTAGTATTTGAAGAAAAAAATGTTTGTGATTTGAAAAAAAATTGTTTGATGTTATAGTTTTGGATTATTGTTAAAAATGTTGTTGTTTAGTGTTAAGTGATTTTTGAATAAAAATGTTGTGTTTAGAAAAAATGCCTTTGTCTTTTGTTTAGCTAGAAGAATGTTGGATTGATGCTCTTTCATTTCTTACTATCCCTCTCATGAACGTTGCGGCTCAAAAACCGTGTGGGGATGTTTTCCTTCACGTCCGCGCTTTAACTTTAAGAACAGGGTTGTTCCCAGTCTAGCCATCCATTGTCGACTCATCCTCCTAAGAAGATGTGCTCCAAACTAGCTAAGCTCAACGAAACCTACGTGAATCTGCATAGGGTCAGACACAGTCTGATACCGAAACCAGAAGAAATAGAGAACGTGAGAATGTTAAAAATCACTGAAGACCTGATAGAAGAGCTCTTCAGAGAAGAAATGAACAGGGAAAAAGAAGAATGGACAGAGAAGTACAGACTTCAGAGACAGCAGCAACAGCAGCAACAACAGCAACAGCAGCAGCAACCTGAAGCTGACAGAGGCTTTGTCGATTGTCGTATCGACACCAAAGAATTCTTCTTCTCTTTCCGAAGAAGCAGACCTATCGCCAGAAAGTCTATCCTCAGAGGACATCGCATTCTTAGAAACTAAAAAAGAATGCCATAGCAAAACAAAAAAACAGCCCTTTTCAGGGCTACCCAATACTCTAGAAAAGAAATAACGATCGATTTGCCAATGTGTGTAGATAGAGTAGTGTGTATATAAACACTAACTCTTTTATAAAAAATGTGAGGGTATGTGTTTGTGTATAGGATTGTGTGTTTGTGTGTTTGTAAGTGATAAAGTAGGTTGGTGTGGATAGTAGATTAAAATTATGTCTTTTTGGTGTTTGAGGTGTATATTTGGGGTTAGATTGGATTGCTTTGCTTATGTGATAGTCAATTGAAGTGATTTATAAAAAAATTTAAAATAATGATGGATAGCATATAAAGTGAGTGAGTGTTTCTTTTAGGTCCGCGCGTTGTTGTTTTTTTTGGTCATGATCTAGGTAAGATGAATTTTATGTTATTAGGGGGATGTTTTCCATCACGTCCGCGCTTTCAGTATAAATTGAAACTCGTTCGGCAGTCCAGCTACCCTTGTTGATTGATCAACACCGAAAAATGAACACGAGACTTGAGAAACTGTTGGAGCTTCATGTGCATCTGGAATATGCCAGGCGCATATTAAATGAACTGGCCGCGGAAGCCATTGTCGAGGAGGGAAGGATAAGAGAGGAGGAAAGAAGAAACAAAGAAGAGGAGGAGAGAAGACATAAAGAAGAAGAAAGAAGATATAAAGAGGAAAGAAGAAACAAAGAAGAGGAGGAGGAAAAGGAGAGAAGAAAAAATTTCAAAATCCCAGAGAGCGAAAATTGGGATTCTGAAGCGACATATCCTGCCTCTGCTCTCTCCCCCCAAAAGGTAAAAAGTAACTGGGGGATAAGATGCGTATGTGGCGCCAGGCCTGGAAGGTGCCACCATTAACCAGGTGCCCATGAAGTTCCAAACAAAACAGCCCTTTTCAGGGCTACCCAATACTCTAGAAAAGAAATAACGATCGATTTGCCAATGTGTGTAGGTAGAGTAGTGTGAATATAAACACTAACTCTTTATTAATAGTGGAAGTGTAAGTGTTTGTGTGTTTGTGTTTGTAAATGATGAAGTAAGTTTGTGTGAATAGTAGATTATGGGTTTCTTTATTGTTTCTTAGAGTATGTGGAGAGTATAGTTTGGGCTTGATTATATGAAATGAGAAAAGTGGGGATGTTTTCCTTCACGTACGCACGTTGTTGGTCATGATCTAGGTAAGATC
Source organism: Sinohyriopsis cumingii (assembly GCA_028554795.2). NCBI lineage: Eukaryota > Metazoa > Mollusca > Bivalvia > Unionida > Unionidae > Sinohyriopsis > Sinohyriopsis cumingii. The sequence continues at coordinate 135,369,492 of CM068829.1, forward strand.
AATTTTATGTTTTTAGGGGATGTTTTTCATCACGTCCGCGCTTTTTGTATAAGAACCCACAGTATTCGTGGTTCAAACCATTCTGCAAAGAATAAAAAAAGAAGATGGCTTCAAACCACCTTAACAAAATGGAAAAATTGCAAAACGTCATGGACAATTTAGGAATGTTTGAGCAAATGTTGGTTAACCTAAACGAGGATCACTACTCATATAGTCCCCATAGAGTGAAGATGGAGATAAACAATTTACGAAAAATGAAGGTAATCATTAGTGATCTGTTGAAAGAAATAAAGGAGGATGAAGAGGAAAGGATAAGGATGAGAGAATGGAATGAAAAAATTGAAAAAGAAGAAGAAAATGAAAAGAGGAAGAAAGAAGAGGAGGAAGAGAAGAAGAAAGAAGAGGAGAAGAAAAAAAAGAAAGAGAAGAAGAGTGTAGGAGATAAAATAAGAACTTGGTGGAGGAAAAGAAGAAATTAGAAGAAGAAGAAAACCCAAAGGCCCTTTTCAGGGCCAGCCATATATCTCGAAAAGAGATAGTCTTTGAATTGCCTACCCCTTTTTTAAAAAATTTTTTTAAAATTTAAAAAAAAAACCCATGTTAAATTCCCCTTGTCCGTAGATTGTCCCACGATTTATCGCCATGTTAAATTCCCCTTGTCCGTAAAGTGACCCACGATTTATTCCCATGTTAATTCCCCTTGTCCGTAATCTGACCCACGATTTTTCGCCATGTTAAATTTCCATTGTCCGTAATCTGACCCAGGGGTCTCTGTAATGCTAATTCCCATTGTCCGTAAAGTATCCCCATTCACTACTACCCGAGGTGCAAGCGTCCTCAACTATACTGACAAAAAAGTCTTAGAATGCAAGAACGATTAAAACAAACACAGCAACTAAAAATGTAGAAGAGGTGGACTATGTGGCCCTCGCGAACTTAATGAACGGTTGGCATCAGTTTGTGAACGGTCACTCATAAAGCGACATTGGTGATCCGGAAGAATTTCGCGCGTTGATAAATGAACTCATTGAAGAAATCGATGATTAACACAACGGTGGGTACTCGTTCAATTGAAACACTTCATGATTTATCAACTGAAGTAGATGCTACCATCCAAGATGTAGAGAGTTGCATTTCCGATTTGAAATAATGGATGACATATAACACGATGCAGATGAATGTAGCCATTCTGATCACAACACAAAGACTTTCTCATTTACATCCTTTACATAAAACAATAAATATCAGCAACACCAACATTAAATTCACACAGTCAGTACAATACTTAGGTGTTACTCTCGACAGTACTCTCTGATTCACCAACATGTCATGCACATATGCAAGGCTGCATATCTTGAGCTGAGACGCATCAGCTCCGTTCTCAATTATCTTTCAGTTGATGCCACTAAAACACTTGTGTGTTCCTTAGTACTATCAATATTGGACTATTGTAACTCAGTTCTATCTGGTTCGTCTCAATATCTACTCCAAAATCGTCAAAAGGTTCAAACCACAGCTGCTCGGATCATCCTTAGAGTACCACGCTCAGAGCACACCCAACCCTGCTCTGTACCCTACATGGCTATCCATTCGATCCAAAATCAAACGCAACATTCGTTTCTCTGTGCTACGTTTCACTGACGGGCTCCAGTCCACCATACATATCCGATCTCACCCATGTGTACACACGAGCAAGATACGCTCCTCTTCAGACACTCGTATTTTCATCATTCCCACTATCAAAAGGAAGTCAAATGGACACCGTTCTTTTGCACACTCGGAACGAGCAACGTAAAACTAATCGCCCACTGAACTTAGACACAGTGATCTCATTCAAGAGCGCACTTAAAACACACCTCATTTGACTGCAAGAACAGACTAAAAGACCTAATAAGGTTTCCCTATCTTAAATATTTTCCGCATGTTTATTTTTTATTTATTTCACGGTGTGTTTTGTTTGTAATTATATAATTATATGTGTTTTTTATGTGTTGTCTAACGTAACGCGCATAGAGTTTCTAAGGATTAGGCGCTTTACAAGGTCCTCAATATTATTATTAGTATATTTTACGCAAAATCAATTCAGCAATGCAGCTTCTCGTTGCAAACACATCCTGGAACGTTACCGCGATGATCACAATTTCATCGAACCTGAATTGTCAGATTTTTTACACCAGTCACCGCTGTGGAAGATGTCGCACTCGAAATTAAATTGGAGTTGTTGATTGTTTATCGGAGTTGACCTAATATTCGATTGCGGCCATTTTAATGTACCTGGAACGTTGCTAGACTTTCTCTTGGCGGGTACAAAATTGAATTATTCAACGAAGATATCTGGTTGGGAAACACCTTAATGACCAAGCACGATTCTAAAATCAGATCATGCGTCCTCTAGGCCACATTTAGCTCCGCCATGTCCATCGAATCTCCACCGTACGCGATGGATATTTTGTAGTCGTCACTGGAAAACAGTTTCCTTTTGGTCTGAAAATATTAACAAGACTCCAGAGGACCAACGAATTCTACGTGCCGGACCTGATAGTACCAGTTACAATTTTGCACTAGGCATCGTTAGATTTACCTCAATGACTCAGGTTAATCTAACCTGTTGTGCTATTAGTAGCACGTATGAAGCATCAAACTCGCGAGCCTAGTTCGGTCATAGATTATTTTGGTTCCTCCTGGTGATCCGATATCGATTAATCCTACGTCCATGTAAAAATCCCCGGTTGATATACCTTAGTTTTACTCTTTTGGACCAGGGCGGGCATATGCTAATCCTGTGCGGGTAGACCATACTTATGATACAATTTGTACATTATAGATCGACCTCACAATTATGCGTTGACGCGAGAAAATCCGTTAACGCGCTATACTACTGAACTGGATACGGTGATGTTGTACGGGGATTGTTTACAAGATCACCAGCAGTGCTCACGGTCGTATCTTTGCGTGCTGCGCCAATCATTACACAAGTTGCAATGTGAGTTATTATTAGCATAAAAAACAGTGGTGAGGCTTAGTTTAAAATTCTAGGATTGTGAGCGGTTCAGTCAATTTGAGAGTGGTTACAAAAATAAGTGACTGGGCAACCAAAGGTTGAACGGAAAGTTATTATATTCACATCAACGACAATAATGTCAGCTTCGGCTAGTAACATCGTCAACGAAGTCACTCAACATGGTTACATTGTTGCTAACACAAGTCAGACAAAATTATCCATATTACTCGTACTAGGTTAGGGATCAGATAAATAAGGGCTAGTTCCTTGACACATATCGGTATTTTCTTTCGTTCCTGACAATTTTAGACGTCAAATGAAAGTTTGTGCAAGACAACAATACCACATTACCGCATACGATGAAAACATAAATCATATTTCTAAATAAGGGTATCATGGCGCTGTTCAGCAGGTCACGTTATCTCGTCGATAGAAACGAAATCGATGCATTTCTTGACGATGTTGACGTTGCTACAACAATTCTTGGGTTCGCCCCATACAGCGACGATTACGCAGGGTCTGCTGGCACGTCTACTATGTTCATAGAAGACATAATCGAACACCCTGATAATATCAGATACAGCCACAATGCATTTATTTGAGAACAATCCAACCTTCAACGGCAGATTTGCACAGCGAACAGCCCCAATTATATTGCGCCGAGAGTTTTACTGCACGATTCCTCTCACAAACATAAGCATTTGCATACATTTTCATAAGATGAATTTTGGAGAAAACGACGAAATCGTGTTAAACCGTAGGGACAACGTCAACTATGCACTTTGTAGTGATAATTTTGTCCTTCCGAATGCGGGTAAATTTGTATTATCCAAATTTACTCAATAGATGCCATCAATGAGTCCATCAGTACCAACAGACGTACGTTTCTCATTGTTTATAATGTCTGGCTAAGCATCAATAATTTCATTTATCACGATTACAACAGACACCGAATAAAGTGAAGTCCGTGGAGAATTATCTTGTCAAATAAGCATCCGAGAAGGTGTCCATTAACTTTGTCACGTGTTTATATCTTTTCAAATTGTAGACCAACTGCACAACCGATCAAAAAAATCCAAAGACATATGCAAAACTGCCAATGACTGAAGTATCACGAAGGTTTAGCGGTCACCAAGAACACACAGAAAACATTTTGCTTTGAAACTATGAATTCGCTCGCATCCTCGACTGTCGAAATACCTAATCCGAGATGAAAGAGGACCCGCCGGTAGCATCAGTATAGACTTAATGCAGTAATTCTCATATATAAGACTCTGTTATTGCAGTGTTTGAGTAGTTCAAGGAAGATTATATCCCAGCTTGGTCTAAATTTATAAACATCGTACTTGAACATGTTACATTCATGAATAATAATGTCCTATCACTACGTTAAGGTTAGACTTAGCCCAAATCAGCTTAGGAAAATAAAGAGTTCAATACAAAACCATTGCGTGATCACACTGAGCCTTTAACAAACAAGTTTAATGAAATTAGTCCTGTGTTGTTGACCCAAATAAATCTAATCAGCTAAATGCCATTCCAGCGCTCGTAGCAACTGCGACTCCTGCGTTTGCAAGCGCAGCTGCGTTAAGATTCGTCATATATGCAAACTAGATGGCTCTGAAAAAGGCGGTTGATGAACGCATAAAACGAAAAAGGTCTTCCATCCCCCAGAAGTGAAAACCAAAGCGGAAATGTTCTTCGGTTATGGCCCAGTTGACGCTATCACTGACCACTTTTGATTTATCAGCAATGGAAAATCGATCAAACATTTGCCAAGTGTTTTTATGTGGGATGAACCCGCAGACAAAGGTTTCTCTCCGGAATCGGGAAACCGGAAACATTAACCGGGATTGATCATCATCTGGACCTGTGATTCATTGGGTTACGTACGTTGAGATACCCGGATCTCTTTTATATTTTGACTAGCATGGGCTTGCTGCACCACTTGAACTTGCTGATTATTTTACCCAATGCAGTAGGCAACAGACCGCTCTTTTATTCAACGCTGACTTTACATATGTGGCCTCTTGTTCATAGATCATTGCAAGCACTCGCGGTAAGCAAAGAGTCCTCAGCAACAACACCGCAAACACTTCTTGATTTTAATGGTATACAAGTTATCAATATTATTTACGCACGCTCGACCGTCCAACTATGCGGATCTAATGTTGATCTGACCAGGCTTGTCACCAAAACGGATTTGACTGAGTTTACCAACCGGGTTGATGTTTGCGTTAACCCGGACGAGCTTGTGATATTCCAGTATCGGATTTAGTAGTGTGTGGGGTATAATATTAATATTGACAAATATTCGTCCTTTTGATGCTCAAATAGTTACACTTTCCTAGTAAAACGACACAAATATGACCAAACGTTAATAATTACGGTACCATTATCATGAGTTGTGCGAGATGAAATTCAGTTTTAATTACTCAACATCCATCCACTTGTGTACTTATCCCTCTTTAGTGTTTATATTTAAGATTAAATTTATAATTACATGTAAGTGATGGTTTCCGAAATTGGCAACGCGATTGCGGAATTTGCAGACAGGGTGTGGAGCCGGCTGACAACGGATGATACGATCGATAGAAATTTCGATCCACTTCCTGATGAATATCTACATCGAATGGTACTACCAAAAAATCTTAATCGCTGGAATATGAGCTTGTTAAGGGCCACATAGAACTCGACAGCTGGAAGCACCCCTGTGCGCCAATACCAAATAGAGATCACCTTGATTTTGTAGCACTAAAACCCGAACACGCCCAATCGTCGAATGCACTGCCAAGTGGGAAAACACACAAAAATTTTATCAACAAGAAGGAATTGGAATTCAACGCTAAACTCACATCGGATACAGTACCCATGAATACGCTAACCCACTACTGACTCAACTCAGATAAGTACTGATCTGACTTTTACTCAACAAGGTATGGCTTGTCCGTAGAATAATTTTTAGGCGAAGACGAGAACGATCGTTTCAGATATTATTCAATGGCGTGATCAGCATAGTTCTACATGAACCTAATCTCAGACTTCAAGAACATACACTCGCCTTAAACTGCATTATTCCCTAAGTAGATATTTCGATCACTGTTTGACAGTTGCAACAACAAAGTAGAGTAACTGGTTGCAAGTGCGTGTGCGTGTTGCACTAGAACAAGGTTGTCCTTTCGATCAAATAAACTATGCGATCACATTATAAATAAAAGAATCGTAATGGACCAACAATGGTACCGACACCAGAAAGTGGAACAACATCTGCCAGATGAATCCAGAAAGAGAAATGCGTTGCTCGTGAAATAAACATGTCGATGTGTTGTCGTTGATGCCGTATATGGGCTTGGTCTCCACTGCTCGCCTTCATCTCAATTTCAATTTGAAATATCTTTCTTTTATTCGCAGTATTTGTAGTTGTGTAATTGTCCTATCATTTTCTTTTTCCTTTTTCCTTTTTCCTTTTTCGTCAGCGTACCATTAATGTCTTGCAAACATATTTACTTCTATAAAACATATTATAACTATGATCTTTTCTGTTCGCTAAGGATAATGTTAATATATTTGAAATATTGTGCTTTAGAGATTCCGTAATTTAAAAAATATTTTACAATAGTTTCTCGCCGCAATGTTGCTTGTCTTGAAAGGTACGTGCTACATTCACGTAAAAGATTGCGATTTATCATATGGTACTTAAGGTGTGTGGAGATTATACACTTGAAAATGAAGTTTAGATGAAAATTGAGACATAAGTCAATGAATTTGCGATTTGTTGTTTTGAATTAAGTTTAAATACATCACATGCAGATGCACATGGCAAATACTTCAAGGTTCATTTATATTTTTAATGTTTGATGTGTTAAAACGTTAGCTAAATAGTAAAGCGAACAAATGACGTATTATTTACCTTCATACAAACAATTAAAACTTCATCAGTAGTAACATAACAATTGTTGTTTACATAATTATAAAAGCTTTTTATTCCTTAGATTTAAAACAATTACCTTCAGACAATTATCGCACGACAATATAGTGACGCGAGCGGAAATGACATACGAACTGGTACATCATTCAGGGAAAATAGCTATTGTCGTATGTACCCGTGAGAATAAGATGTTACCAGCTTGCAAACATAATTACTGTCACACGATATGGTAGTACATCAGGATCCAATCCCCGAATTGCATCTGTTTCTTACGCTACCCTGTTTGTTGCTGGCGGTGTGGTTTACAAACGTAGATATGGTTGTTTGTTACCATTTGTTGTGCCTCTGAGATATACGTCAAAGAAAAAGACACTCAGTCTATACAGTGATTAATGAATCTACTAATCGGCATTCAGTTCGTACAGCCAAGGCAATCAAGAGACAATACAGACCTGTTTAGAAATGCCGTAAAACAGCGAGGAGTAACTACTGACTCTCTGCAAGAGGAATAAAATGTTAGGGAAAAAACGTGAATTTAAAATGTTGAACCAATTTTTTATAGTATATCAGTTTCCCGACATGTCTGTAGATCTGACCGAAAATAATATTAGAATAATTATGTTATGGTCATTTGGTGATAAACAGACTATTTTCATTTCGTTAATATCGATGACCAATTGGGCTATCACGGAGTCATAAAAATGACCGTTAATAGTAAATTGCGACAGAATAGTTTTGTATTTGTCTATCTAAACAATGAGATAGAATTGTATATTATGTCGGCGATAACATACTGATTTATGAAACAAAGCCACAAGGTCATCTAACTGTCAATAGTCAATACTCATGGCTTCGACTTGGAGCACACTGCTAATCAATGTGTCCTTTTCAAGTGTATAACTATCTTCCACTTCGACGTTCAGGTAAGTCCAAAATAAAGTTAAAAACACTTGCTATCGTATTATCTACCCGAGAAAATTGACGGTGGCTTTTGCAGACTTTATTGCTCTGTTATTTTTTGCTCTAGCGTCGATTTCAGTGCCACCGAAAATCTTGGGGAAAGCATTTCTCTGCTCTCTTGGCACACTTTTGTCGAGAATTTGACAGCCAACGTACTCACGGCTCTAAAACAACGCTCATCTGTGACGCACATTGAAGATTTATGGGTTGAGGCATATGTTGTAAATCCAATGCTACTTTGAATTGCTGTCATCGGAGAATACGACTTTTCCTTGGATGTCTCGTTTAGCTCAACGATCTTGCCTATTTCAACATACTTATCAAAGATGTTAGAACAATATGGTCAGTCTTTGTATTATTTTCGCTTCTGAATGTCATGCTTTTCATTGTCGAAGGGAACATTCTTATCAACCCCATATCTGTATTTGTGTACACGCTGTAAAATAGACGATGGTTTGTAACCCAAGACTAGGGCTACCTTAATGACGATCAAACTGGTTTCCTGTGGTATGAAGACAACATCACCCCAAAATGTATGGAACATGATCGCTAGTATGAGAATTTTTACCTAACAGAAAACTCGCATGATGACCAAGCAGTTGAGTCTCATGTAAAACAGTCATTCCGTATTCCTACAGCAGAAACCATGTTATCTGGAAATTAATACAGACAGCTACAAATGAACAACATATATCTTCTTCTATGTCTGGTGTCTATTTGTACAATGACCCATGATGCGGTTGTACATATTGCTCTTCTTTTGTTTAGATTTTTAGCTTGTACTTTTGTTTAAATCAGAATATAACATTAAAATAGCTATTTTATGGTTATTTGCCGATAAAACCAAATATTTTCCTTTGTTAATATCGATGACCAATTGGTCCAGCCAGAAGCCGTAAAAATGACCGTTGACAGTTCGTTGTGACACATTATGTTTGTATTATTTCCGTCCAAACAGCGAAATATAATTGTACATTTATTCGGCGATAATAAGCTGCGTGATAAAACAAAGCCACAAAGCGATCTAACTATCGAAATAATGTCAATAGTTATTGCTTCTCCTAGGAGTGCACTGTTAATCAGTAAGTCTTTTTCAAGTGTATTATTCTTTTCTACTTCGACATTCAGGTAACTCCCTATTAAAATTACAAAAACTTACTATCGTATTATCTAACCGAGAAAATTGACGGTGGCTTTTGTAGACTTTCCTGTTCTTTCCTCTTTTGCTGTAACTTCGATTTCAGTGCCTCCAAAACTCATGGAGAAAAGAACACTTCTCTGCTCACTTGGCACACTTTTATCGACAATTTGACAGCTAACGTACCCAAGCTTCACACATCCGTCATCTGTAACGTACATAGGATATTTCTGGGGTGAGGCATATATTGTAAATCCAACGCTACTTTGATCTTCTGTCATCGGTAGGTAAGATTTCTCCTTGGTTGTCTCATTTAGTTCGACAGTTTGGCCTATTTCAACATATTTATCAAAGATGTCGTTACAATATGGCCCATCCTCGTATACTTTTCGCTTCCGGATGTCATGCTTTTCATTGTCGAATGGAACCATGCTATCAACCCCATATGTGTATTTGCATACACGCTGTAAAATAGACGATGGGTTGTGACCGAAGACTACAGCTCCCTTCAGCACAACCAAACTGGCTTCCTGAGGTATGATGACCTTGACACTGGGAAAGTTTGATCTAATTGCATATTGGAGTATCTTGGATTCAGCAAAACCCCCTACCATCAAAATATTTTCTACTCCCTTGACACGTGTGTCTTGCATCAATTCCTTCACGTGGGATACGGTGCTTTGGATTGCATTAGAGAAAAGATCTTGCATTACAGAAGCATCTGCGCGTAGTTTATCACCCACAAGTGACACTTTATTGCCATATTTGGATTGTTTAATTGCATTTCCAAGATCTTCGCCGGTCTCTTTTTCAAATATTTGTTTCAAAGACCAAGGAAGCCTGATAGATACTTTTGCATCTTTGTCCGGAGCTATTTCTCTTTTCTTTAATTCAAAATCCCTGAACATTTCAAGATAACCTTCTTTGCTCTCACGCTGGAAGCGCTGGAAGACAGGAGTCCCAACAAGGCTAATAATAAATTGTTTGTAGCATTCGTCAACTTGAGTTCCTCCCCAGGCACCCCCACTGGCTTTGAGCAATTCTTTTAATTTTCCTCCTGGCAGTACCTCATGGATGGTGATATCAACCGTTCCACCTGAGGACAAAAGTAATTGCAGCTAAAATAGTTTCCGTTTGTTCAAGGTAAGAAATAGGTACAAGTGTCAGACATGTCTCTATTTAGATATTTGTTGATACTACAATACCCATAATACAATACATATCACTTTGACCTTCATAAAATGTTGTTTAAAATCACCAATAACAATTTCTATGTATTAAAGCAACATTTAAAAAATACCGTGACACGATAGCATGAAGAAACGTTTCCTTATCATAAAATAAAGAAATGAAATAACCTCCTGCATCCAACACCAGGTATCTTGAGCCCGGTTTAAAAGACTCCATTACCCCTCCCATAACCATCTTTTCTACTGGGAGAAGGCAGCAAAATATAGATGCTGTTTCTGGCTCAAGTGCTATCTTCAAGCTCACATTCGCAATTCCTGCCTGATAAAGAAATACGATTTATTTGTAAATTGTCTGAATACATATTTTATAGAACGTTTTTGACATGTGATTCATCATCTTGGCCCATCATGTTAAATCTATGAACATTTTAAAACATACGATTTCACGTTCTCCCTATCAATTATACATTCTAATGTTTGATTCCCATTATTCGTATAAAGACGTCATTTTTTTTGTCCATCTTAAATCTCCCTTAGACGACAGAGAGGCCCGCACATGATAATCCTAAGGAGTAATGTTAATTCCCTTAAGTCGCAATATCTCTTCATACATCTACTAATACGTTTTGTAAAATCAAAAGTATCTACGCTATTCGCTTCAAATTAAAATAGGGGCCCCGAGTGGCCGAGTGGTCTAAAGTATTCTCCGTTGCGGTTCATTGCCACCTCACCTCTGTCTGCATGGGTTCGAGTCTCGGATTCGGCCAATGTGGGTATGTAAGAAAGCTTGCCAGTAGCTTCTTGTGGGTCGGTGGTTCTTTCCGGGGTTTTCCGGGTTCTTCCACCATTAATACTGGCCGCCATGTATAGCCTATCGTGTGCTGAAAAATGGCGTTTAACCATTCAACAACAACAACAAAAATCAAATTAAAATAAGTATCTCTGACTTGCTTGCCTGTTCACTATTTTTTAAAGTTAACATAATCAAAAACAGTGACAATGGGTGCTTCAAGCAAATGTAAAGGTCTTAATGGTGACGAAGTTGTATATATGAAAATTATTTAATTTATTTATTCTGGTGAAATAAATAAATAGGAAAAAAGAAATGGGATGGATGGTAGTATAAAGAGCTTTAATCAGTACGTATTTACCTGAACAGCTGCCTCGCGCATGAACTGTTTAGCAGAGTCGTTCCAAATAGCAGGAACCGTCAAGACCCATGTAATCTCATCGTCTCTTATTTGACCACTTGCAAGTCTGTCATGACACGTTTTTAACATGTCCTCTTTAAGGTACCGGATAGCCAATGAGAAAACGGTTATTGCTGGTAAAGATCTTTGTGTTTCATCCTCGAGATGTGCATTTCGGTCAAAACTCTGTGAACGAGATATTTTACATTTCAGACAAGAAAGTATTAATAACAGCCCTAACTCACTAATCTGTCTACTGAAGTTTTCTCTCAACATGTGACCTAGAATTGTTATATGGGATACTGGGTTATCATGCCCTCTAGTTATGATATGTATGTAACCGATAACAACAAACACCTTGATTCAGTCTACGCACCGTGGTGCAGTAATGTTACCAACACAAGTCCATACACCAGGGACATAGAAACACAGAGTATTGTTCTTTCTAACCTATTACAGATATATGTTTGTGCTTTAAATCAAACTGCATGTAACGAAATGTACTGACCGGTCACGTGATTTCATTTTTTGAATGTACATAACAAACTTAACACCTGTAATTTAATTTTCATTAATTTGCAAATGTAACGGAATAGAAACCATTTGCGTCATAGTCATATGATCGTTATAAATTAATAAATTAATGGTGTTTAATTGAAAACAAAGCATGTGCATATTATATGCATATAAGTTTCATGTGTGCGTGTTGTTCTCAAGGCAGATACATTTGTTTTATCAAGCTACAGAGTTATTGTAACAACGTTATGAATATAATGAAACATGCGGACACATTGGAACAAAATGTTACGGATATTACGAAACATGCAGATATATTTGAAAACCAAATGTTGAACGAATGACTTAGAGCGGACATAAAGGAACATGCCTACATAACAGGAAGTAATAAATTTAGCTTCGGTCAGGTCAGCAGCAATATATGCGCTAATGTATAATGGGACTATGGACAATAAAAGACGCAAGTTCACCAAAGTCAACTCGTATTTATGCTTCACCTCTTTCATTACGAGCTCTTATGGAAGCGCATAGTGTACCAGCTTATAACAACGTTCACTTCTGGTGTACATTTTTCCGTTTCCCTGATACTTCAGGTGAGAATGCAACGTTTGGAAATATACAAAATCAAAAGGAGGCACAAGGGACTAATTTTCCCTAAAACAGGAATGCATGAAATATACTTTTGATATAAATCACACAAACAATGTAAGAACATTTCGTTAGACAGGTGCAACAAACACAAGTGCCCTTATTCTAAACGGTTGTATGTTGTCCTCACAAGCACCCCAGCTGACTCCACTAATGTTCCACCGGAAGCACGGGTTGCAGCGCATGTTGTGACCAACTAACAATTTCCGAACATGTGTGTGTCAGCAGAATCTACGGGTTCCCAAATGCGATCTGCAGGTTCCCAAATGCGACCGCAAGAATATTCCGAAGAGCGAACGAAGATTTCTTCGGCGGTAGAACTACACACGAACAAAAAAACATTGACTAATTAAAGTGTTTTAATATTACTGCATATATTTGGAACAAATTGATGTGCGTGATTTCTCAATTGGAAAACAACGCTATCCGGGCAGCAAAGTGTGAATGAATATCGTTGGACACATGATGATCGTGTTCGTAACAAGGTAGGTGTGAGTATAAATATTGAACGGTGCAAAACCTGTGGCGGTCTATTCAAACTCTGGTACGAATCCTCCAAAAATGAACGCGCGTGCTGATCAATCGTGATTTAAAAAAAAAAAACCAGATATATCAGTTCCTTAGGTAATACATGAATGTCACCAAGGATACATACAGGCATGCACTTATCAGTCCCTGCATGATAGATCCATATGTGTTAGCCAACAAATGCTGGAACTGAGTTAGTATTAGTATCTTTATTGAGGAAGTACTCAACCTTTCCGGGTTATCTTTATGCCATCGTACTCGGTAAAGCTTGAAGAGTATATGGCGTAGTTTCCAAACGAATGTTATTTTGGCACAGCTGAGAAAACGCCCTCTAGACTGGTAACGGTACGATGATGTAACCAATCAAGTAACACACCTTCATTTCTTGTACACCCATGATGTTTCGTATCCATGGACGTACCACGACCTTTATCGACTTTTATCGTCATACGCGTCCATATAAAAAATGGGGTATAATAATAATAATAATAAAAATAATAATAATAACAATAATAATGATACTAATAATAATAATAATAATAATGATAATAATAATAGTAATAATAAAGATAATATATATATATATATATATATATATATATATATATATATATATATATATATATATATATATATATATTTACTTATACATACATATATAGACAGAGAGAGAGAAAGAGAGAGAGAGAGAAAGACTTGCTCCAAAAGATAAAAGTTCAGCTCATTTGAATCGTTCCGGCTTTGCTAAGACCTAGTTTGCAATTAGATAATCTTCTTGCGCAAATCGACAAGATCATCCTCACGGAAAAGCTGTGGCAATAATTCCAAATCAAACATATTGTTGATCCACGTTTTGATCCTGACTGGTTAGTCCGTCAGGTGGTGAAACTTTCACGGAATTTGACGGATCCGTATCAATATTTTCGCAAGGATGAGTTTGCCGTTGAATGCACCGTGGACATCTTTCCCACGCGTCAAGTTAAACAATCGGATCCGCTAACACGACCCAACTAACATACCACGTTGTGTGGTATATTTTTTGGCGGCTAAATTTGCTATGATGAACTCATATCCCCGCTCGTGCTCGCAATGTCGTCCTCGTGACCACATTAATTTACCCGTGTTCTCCGTTTATGTTTTGTATAGTACACAACATGAACTCATGATTTTTCTATATCGACCGTATCTCTCAACGTAACTGATTTATTTGCGAGTAAAACACCCGAATTAAAAAAAGCACTAGAGGCATTCCCAAGTTCAATCCATCATAGGATCCACTGCATCAGGAAATATATAAAGCTGTTTAATCTCACTCTGACAGAACCGTTGACTGACGACCAGCACAGGTACGATATCCTCAAGGATATGAACCTAGTGTGCAAAGACATGTTCGCGAGACAAACGGCGACAGAAAACTGGTTGATATATTGTTGACATGAATGACGCCGTCGACATCGACGATATCAACGGAGATATAAACAATCTTGTCATGTACGACCATGATGTAATGGTTAAAAAAAAAAAAAAACGCACGAATATTTTTTTGTAGACGTCACAAAAACAGTGACGTAATTTATGTGACACAAGGATGTTGATAGCTTTAAAGGGGATCAAAGAGCTCGGGTTGTGAAACATTCATGGGACATGGTGCTTCAGCTACATGGATCACAACCGAATAAAGAATTTCTACTCGCTTGCACATGTCACACAGTATGGATTTGTTACGCAAAACGTAACTGATACACGCATACGCTACCAACTTTTTTGTAGACGAGACTGGTGACATAAATATCACCAGCATGCATAAGTTAAACGGAATGATTATCACAGCAACGAATCGAGTCAATATAAAAACGTATGTCAGCATACGAGAACCTCAAGTAACAACTATAAGAACGTCAAACCACACTTCAAGACTTACCACGAGATTTAATCAGATTTTGCCCCGTTGATCACGTCCAAACTTGCAACCAGTGTGACCAAAGAAACATTTGAAAAAATAAACTGCCCGGAGACGTTGGAGGAATCGGAGTGACCACGTAGGAGATATCCGCGGAAACCCATTAGCCTCTCTTGGCCGCAATAAATGCCGAACGAGCCGTTTAACACGCATCCGAATTATTGTAGGCTTCCCGTCTTGCGCTCGAAGACGAATTCAAAGATATGCAGCTGAGTCGGCCCTTGAGTATGAATGAGCGTTAAACAGAGCAATTCACACTTTAACAAAACATATCGCCTTTGTATGATCATATTCAAAAATGTGGTCATATTTTCTCCTGACGAATATAAAAATAGATGCAGATATGAATTGCGGCCCCTAAACGATATCTCGGAAGATTATTGGCGTAATATGTTCATCTGGAGTAGCCGGTAAAGCTAGAACAAATTCCCGAGGTACCACTGAAAGAATTTCTTTAGGGCCATCGAGGAGTGGGACAACAAAGAATTGCACCGACTGGAACTTAAAGCAGAAGATGATCGATGTGAAGAACGGCGACTGTGATGGAAAAATATTTCCACGTCGAATAAACTATATGGGTACTTCCAGGCACAAGGAAAACGGGCATGGGAAACACAAAAGACAAAGTTTCCAGTGAGAGGAAAACCACGTCCCCCTCCAAATCTCTTTCTAGGCCATATATATATATATATATATATACGATTTATCAACAAATAGAGATAAACAGTTTTAGTAATATTAGTATTATGTATAATACATGCTTATTAGAAGAAAAGAAAACAAATTACACAAAAAAAAAAAAATATTACAAAGATAAATGTAATCAACATATACACTAGTATAATCTTTATAGCTGTTAAAGTGGTTATCAGAACTCAATTTATTTAATAAAAATATAATAAAAATATGGTGTGCATTACGGTTACTATCAAGTATTTTATAAATAATTAATCATATTATATTGATAGTTAATTACAAATTCAATTTCATTTTTAAAGAATTAGTAAACTTTTTTTTATGTTATTAGATTATACTTTTAGCAATTAAGATTTTCTGCAAAGTAAAATAATATGAAATATTCATATCTAATTGTAAACAAGGGACATAATTCAGAAAAAAAAAGAAAAAAAAAAATTAAAAATTAATAAAAAAATTACTAAATGTCATATAGTGTTTTTGAATTTAGACCTTTTGGATATACCGTATTAAGACGGTGAATCCAATAGGTTTCCTTTAGTAGACGTTCCATTTCAGAATCAGCTTTAACAATAGGTTGGAAGGAGAAATCTTGCAATGTATGGGAATTTTTGTTAAAATGTGCGGCAACATGAGATGAAAATGATTGATCGATATAATTTTTTATATCTGATCTATGTTGGTTCATACGTTTAGATATTTGTTGACTGGTTTGTCCAACATATTGGATGCCACATTTTTTGCACGTTATCAAATAAATAACATTGGATGTTGCACAATTAATGTCACAACGCATATTAAAAATTTCTTTCGTATTATTACTATTAAAAGAAGTATTTTCATTAATAAATGAACAGTGTGAACATCTAGGTCTATTACATTTAGTTGATGATCCTATTTTATTTGATGGTTTTTCTAATTTGGAATTAGTTAGGAAATCTTTCAGATTTTTAGTCCTTTTATAAGCAAGTGTGGGTTTGCTTTCGTGTAGCGATTTAACACTTGCTTTACATGATAAGTTTAATAAATCCCAATATTTATTGATAATCTTACCTATATTAGGCAAACTTGGATTATATTCAATAACAAAAGGAATGATATGTTCATTTCTATTTTTGATTTTATATTGTAAAGATTCAAGCTGTGTAAGAGAAGATACCTTTTGGAAAGCAGTATTAATGATGTCAATAGGGTAATTCTATTTAAAAAATGCTGACCTAGCTCTGTCAAAGATGATTTAAAAACAGCATCATCCGAAGTAATTCTTCTGAATCTTTTAGCTTGACTATATGGTATCCCATTTTTACATGATTTAGGATGGCATGAAGAATATTCAACATATTGATGAATATTCGTGTTTTTAACATGAACCATGGTAGTAATTTCATTATTTTCATTTTTCATGACATCAACGTCCAAGAATGAAACTTTAGTTTTAGAGACATTGAATGTAAATTTTATTGTTGGATGTAATTTGTTTAAACTGTCTATAAAGTAATAAAGGTCTTCTAATGAATAACTCCAAATCATAAAAATATCGTCTAAAAACCTTAACCATGCATCCGGTTTTAAGAGGCATTTATTTAGAAAATCATTTTCTAATTTCTATATATATATAGTTCGTCCATCAAATCGATGGGGACCAGTTTAGTCATCAGTGTTTTAGCGGGAATATATGGATTGTGGGTGTGTAGGTGTCTAATGAAGCCGATGTTATGTAGAATTGTGGACATGGGATGGTAGCAGCGCTGATTGTGTTGTTACTGGCTCGTGATTTCTTGGCCTGTCTCCGTTGTTCTGATGCAGTTGTCACGTTGGCTTCGCAAGCTGAAGTACCTTTAGTGATGGGAGAGCGCCACACGATCCAGTCCTGGGCAGTTTGCTCTCACGTGTAATAGTTAATGCCAAAGTTTTTGAATGACCTCTTCAGGGTATCTTTGTACTGTTTTCTCTGGCTTCTTTTGTTGCGTTTAAGTTTTTCAAGCTCGTAATACAATTGTTTGGAAGCCGGTGGTCTTGCATGAGAGTTGTATGGCCTGCCCACCACAACTGTGTTTGCATCAAGATGGTGTAGATACTGGGAAGGCTTGCTCGGGCAAGGACCTCAGTATCCGGGATCCTGTCTTTCCACTTAATGTTTATGTGTCTTCTGAGGCAGGTAGAGTGGATGTGGTTCAGCCTTTTAGCATGGCGTTGATACATTGTCCGGGTTTCGCTGTCATATATTTTCACAGAGAATACTGTCGCTTTGTAAACCTTCAACTTTGTAAACTAATGCCTCGTCTGGTCCAGACCTTGGCGTGTAGTCTGCCGAAGCTGGCTTTTGTAGTCCTGGCATTAACTTTGCCATCGATTTCGACGCTTTGTGAACAGATGCTGACAAAATAGGTGAATCCGTTCACTGCGCTCAGTTTTTATCCTTTTACTGTGATATTTTGGCTCAGCATACTGTTTTTCTGGGGCTGGCTGATACATTATTTCAGTTTTCTTTGTTTTGATTGTAATTCAAAAATTTGTACAAGCATAAGACAACTTGTCGACAATAGGTTGCATGTCAGCATGAGATGAAATAACTAACGAAGCTTTTCAGTCATAGCTGCATCGCCTTCCTTGTTTATCTCTGAGTATTACAGTTATCCAAATATCAGTCTGTATTCGAAACATTCGCTTGCGTATGCGTGGTAAGTTAAACCCGACAGAGGAAGGCAACACGTACCCGATTGGACCTTGCTCGACATTCCCTCGAAAGCTTACGAAATCCAAACCATCAACAATGAATTCTTCGACGGATAAAACATATGACCTGCAAAAATTCAAGATAGCCATCACCGTACAGGAATCCACAATTAGCTCGATCATCGAAATATACACAGAGGGATACTAGGTTGATATTTATGTGTCGTATGTAATATCCGTACTTGGATGGCCTGACGGGCCTAGCTATGGTCCCTTCGCTGGCGAACCGAAGGAAAGAACACTGATACACAATTATGATCCGAATGGTGACAGACATCATAATACCCCGGATATCGTCAATATACAGTCCGGTCTATTTAACGTGTAATGCCATCCACTGAAGATAGCAATTATCGCACATATAGCAAGCATAAATCAAGCAGCTCAGATATACATTTTATATAGCCTTGGCCCCGACGTATCCGCGGGTGACCTGATTTCGGTTTTACTGACCGGTCACGTTTATCTGCGGTGCATGGACAATACGTTATCACGATTGCGTTGTAGCTGACGGACCAAGTTAAACAATCACTTCACTTTACATCATAGCATGCGTTTACGTATGGCAATGTCTGTTCGAAATATAAATTCGCTTGCGCCTGTGTGCCAAGCAGTTTAGAGCAATGACCTATGTGACACTGTCTAGGGTCTGTTCAAAATACTGGTTCCCAAAACGTTGCAGATTGGAGAACGTTGAAGAACAACTTGCCATTAAAATGATCCAACAGGTAAAGAATAAAGCATTTGGGGCCGTTGGTGAAATGATTTAAAACGATTCCTCTGGCCTCTGAGAAAAAGGTTGGTACAATATAATTGCTTTCTACCGCAGACAATCCCGTTTGAGTCGAAAAAGTAATAAAGAATGCAGCGAAGTAACTTGTTTGGCAACAGTGATTGTGTGAGTGACCCAGTAACCTCTGAAAGTAGACGGAAATCAATACACGGCTGTGCAACGAGGTGATTTTGTCAACAACTGAATGATGGATCTTTTTTATCAGCGCCCAATATGCCATCGATTGAAATTAATCGAAGCGTACTTAGCCAGAATAATACTTGGATTGGCACGATATAGGGGTGATTATTATCTAGCTACGGGTATGCTAATGATTTTCGAAAGAGATATCACAGATAATGCTGAAAAAAACAACATATCTTAAAGTATGAACTTCATAAGATCCCGTTACTGATCTAGAGTCAAATTATTCTGCTGATAATTCAACACCGAGCTTGGGATTTGCCCTTCGTCGAACACAAACTAACGCCCACTGTCCATATTCATGCGTGATTCTACTGTTGTACAGCTTGGGATTCGGCACGGGTGTTGGAAACGTTATGTTTGATGCTAAACACACTGTTATGCTAAGACGACGCAGTATTGATGTCGAAAATAACTTGACACGCCTAGGGCTTAAATGTATCCTCGAATGCAGCGTGGAACAGGTATTACGCTGACTAAGCTGTCGTTCAGAATGACATCGCGGCCGAACATCGATTACTGTCATTTATGTCAGCGGGATGTCAATCTACGCTGTCGTGGTTCATAATGACCAGGGCACATAACTGAGTCTGATCAGGAGGTAGATCAGAGCCTAGCAATGCGTTTCATGTACTCATAACGTTTCAGGACACACGACGGCTGATTAATCAGAAGAAATCCTATTACGTTTGTCCGCCTTAATGTGTCTGAAGTATCACTTGTGACTTATTATGCATCAAGAACCATCCTATGAAGTTCTGAATGATTTTGAACAGAATCATCTCTAATGAACATACCAAAGAGGGATATCGTTCATAGGGAGAGATCAGCATGTCGCCACAGGGTTGCAGATTTCTCAGAAACACATTTCATTTATTTTCACTGGAACATTTAAACCTATTCAGTCAGTCGTGGATATGCATTTTCGGGTCCTCATTGGTCAATGGCGGTCAACGTTGATGCTTACAAATGAATCGTCGTGATATTGTCGGACAAAACACTAATGCTTGAAAGGGATCAAGCAAGTTTCTTGAGAATGTTGGCGGTCTACTAGTCCGCCACTTGACTCGGGGGGATCGGGACATATGTAGGTTGGAAGTGATTGGGTCGCTTGAAGCAATCAGCATGTCCGACAATCTCTCGGAGACCGTGCACGAATATACATTGTCACGATTGAAAAATTAGCTACAGAGCTTATCAATAAAACAAAATCGTGGATATCTGATGACGATCGAGAAGAACAATCTTACTGTAAAGTAACAGGCACATGCATAGACGTGTCCACAGTTACCAAGAGCATTGACCTGGCTGCCATGACCGCATAATTCTAAATGCTCAAAACCGAGTACAACAATCACGTGTATTTATTTAGGCGATTGCAGAGAAAGTTCATACATCTTAACTCTGATATTGAAGCGTGGAGGAAAAGACATCTATGAACCGAAAAACAAACCGGCTGAGGCATATCCCTTGGTGGTTCACACAGGCACGTATACATTTTCTGTGAAAGGCCAACCAACTCTCAACTCTCAAAATTACATCCGAACATGTATTTTTACGAATCTACGTAGCCGGGCATTTAAAAGCTTTCAATACGCTACCACCATCGTGAACTGTTAATGAACTGATTATTTTGCACATATTTGATGGTTATTGTGTAATCAGGAACGATCCCACCCCAGGGAGGTCAACGATTTATTCGATATAAACACTATTTGGGGCACACACACCTTTGAGACACCCATGATACTTCCCACGGATCGATTTATATTGATTCTAATAAAAAGCTACCTGGCGGTGAGGCCTATATTGATGGTCAGATAATCAACAGATAGTCGTTCTGGTAGAATTATACTGGTCTGTGAGATCTAAACCCATGGAGTTTGTGTGATGAGTGCGGCTCGTTAATGCGCTACTACAATAACTGACGCACTCTCGTGATTGCATATTTACTGGAGTGCATATATAATATGCATGTGGGCATCTAGAGATAATCGAGAAAATATTGGACGACTACATTAATCTTGCTGAGGTTGGATAGAACGAGGCTGTTCTGTTTCTGAATCCATTTTGTCCGCTGCGATCCAGGAACATCATCTGGACTAATATCGTCATACAACTGCCAGTATTCACGTCATGAAATATTCCTGTGATCTATAAGTAAACTCAGCAACTCGAGTTAATCCGCGAAAACCATCTGGGATGAAATGCAGCGCACAGTTGCAAAAACCGGCGACTATGTGATCAGTGAGCTTAAAATGAACAACGTATTGTTGTCAGGACTCGGTTGACAAATTTCTTAAATTGCTTGACGTTATGGCGAACTACATTACGCAACATATATTTTCGCCCGCCGACACAGTTATGACCAGTCATGATATTCAAATGATCACTTTGGGAGTGATGGAAGTTCAAATGAACAAGACCACTGCTATATCACTGGTTTTTACCGGTTAGCAGCGCACAACCCTTGCAATCGTCAGTTGCAAATTAAACTAAACCAAATAATAAATCCAATTCTGCTTGAAAACCTGAGTGGGTAAGATGACCACCTGGTTATGCAACAAGTCTCAGCGGCATAAAATGCTCTAATATGCGTAATCCGCATTTACCTGGAAAACTATATGATATATGATGTTTTAATTGGTCAGTTTCAATTCATTGATTCACTGCAGATTTTTATGAATTCCAGCCTGGACAAGTTAGTCCGTAAGCTTTAAAATTTATAATCGATAAAACATAAATAATCCTGACAAGCTGAAGTTGATAAATAATATGGAAGCGTATACCTAGTAGTATATGAGCTGATAGGAAATGTGTACTGAAACTTTAGCTGCCATCCATAGAGAGATCCCATTCATCGTTGTATCGCGGAGGTACGCACAAGCAAACAACGGTTGATCCTACTACCCCAAAAAGTTACTGTATGTATCTTGACTAGGCTATGATGCAAAGGCCAGGAACAACTAAAATATGAAAGAGGTGGACTACGTGACCCTCAAAAATTTACTGAACGGTTGGCAATACTCGTTGGATCAGTTCGCTCAGGCATCAAAATGTCATCAACAAGGCCGCATCATTTGTGAACGGTTGCACATAAAGCGACATTGGGGATCCGAAAAAAAATTCGCGCGTTGATGAATGAACTTACCGAAGACATCGACGAGGAACACAACGGTGGGTACTCATTCAATTGAAACACTCCGGATTTATCAACTGAAGTAGATGCTACCATCCAAGGTGTAGGGAGGTGCATTTCTGATTTGCAACCATGGATGACATGTAACACGATGCAGATGAATGATGATAAAACTGTAGCCATTCTGATAAACAACACAAATACTTTCTCATTTACATCCTTTACTTAAAACAATAAATATCAACCACACCAACATTAGATTCACACAGTCAATACAATACTTAGAGTTTACTCTCGACAGTACTCTCTCATTGCACCAACTTGTCATGAACATATGCAAGGCTGCATATCTTGAGCTGAGACGCATCAGCTCCGTTCTCCATTATCTTTCAGCTGATGACATTAAAACACTTGTGTGTTTCTTAGTACTATCAAGGCTGGATTATTGTAATTCATATATGTCTGTTTCGTCTCAATATCTACTCCAGAAACTTCAAAAACTTCAAATCACAGCTGCTCCGATCATCCTTAGAGTACCACAATCAGATCACACCCAACCCTGCTCTGTACCCTATACTGGCTATCCATTCGATCCAGAATCAAGCACAAAATTCGTTTCTCTGTGCTACGTTTCACTGATGGGCTCCAGTCCAACATACATATCCGATCTCACCCATGTGTACACACCAGCAAGATACTTACGCTCCTCTTCTGACACTCGTATTCTCATCATTCCCACTATGAAAATGTACTCATATGGACACTGTTCTTTTGCATACCCGGGCCGAGCAACGTATTGCCCACTGAACTTAGACACAAACACACAGCGATCACATTCAAGAGCGCACTTAAAACTCACCTATTTCGACTTCAAGAACAGACTAAAGGACCTAATAATGTTTCCTTACCTTACATATTTTCAGCATGTTTTATCTTTTTTGATTTCACGGTGTTTCTTTGTAATCATATCACTGTATGTGTTTCTTATGTGCTGTCTAGTGTTGTAACGCGCATAGTTTCTTAAGATTAGGTGATATACAAGGTCCTCAATATTATTATTATTATTAGCATTATTTACCCGAAATCAATGCAGCAATACAGCTTGTCGTTGCAAACGCAACCTGGAATGTAACCGCGATGATCACAATCTCATCAAGGTACCATTTTTCTACACCAGTCACTGCTGTGGAAGATGTCGCACTGGAGATTGAATTGGTGTTGTTAAGTGTTTTCCGCAGTTGGCCTAATATTCGATTGCAGCCATTTGAAGCTAGCTGGAACGTTGTTGGACTTTCTCTTGGTGCGTACCATATTGAATTCTTCAATAAAGATATCCGATTGGGAAACACCTTAATGACCAAGCACGATTCTAAAATCAGCATATACGTCCTCTACCCCACATTCAGCCGAGCCATGTCGATCGCATTTCCGCCGTACGCGATGGATATTTTGTAGTCGTCACTGGAAAACAGTTTCCTTTTGGTCTGAAAATATTAACAAGACTCCAGAGGACCAAAGAATTCTACGTGCCGGACCTGATAGTACCAGTTACAATTGTGCACTAGATATCGTTAGAATTACCTCAATGACTCAGGTTAATCTAACCTGTTGTGCTATTAGTAGCACGTATGAGACCTCAAACTCGACAACGCGAGCCTAGTTCGGTTATATATTATTCTGGTTCCCCCTGGTGATCCTGTATCGATTACTCCTGCGTCCATGTAACAATCTCCGGTTGATAGACCTTCGTTTTACTCTTTTGGACCAGGGCGGGCACACGCTAATCCTGTGCGGGTAGACCATGTTTATGATACAATTGTACATTATAGATCGACCTCACATTTAAGCAAAATGACAATTATGTGTGAACGTGTTAAACCCGTACATGTTGACGCGAGAAAATCCGTTAACGTGCTATACTACGGAACTGAGCACGGTGACGTTGTACGGGGATTGTTTAAAAGATCACCAGAGGTGCTCTCCTTCGCATTTTTGCGTGATGCGCCAATCATTACACAAGTTGCAATTTGAGTCATTGTGAGCATAAAAAAATCAATGATGAGGCTTAGTTTAAAATTCTAGGATTAGGAGCGGTTCAGTCAATTTGAGAGTGACTACAAAGATAAGTGACTGGACAACCAGAGGTTCAACCGAAAGCTATTACACTCACATCAACGACATTAATGTCAACTCCGGTAGGCAATATTATCAACGAAGTCGCTCAACAACGTCTCAGTGTTGCTAACTCGAATCAAACAAAATTATCAATATTAGGTTAGGGATCAGACAAATAAGGGCCAGTTCATGACACATATCGGTATTTTCTTACATTTGTGACAATCGTGAACGTCCAATGAAAGCTTGTACAAGACAGCAATACCGCATACGATGAAAACATAAATCATATTTCTAAACAAGGGTATCATGGCGTTGTGCAGCAGGTCAAGTATTCTCATCGATAGAAACGAAATCGATGCATTTCTTGACGATGTTGACGTTGCTACAACAATTCTTGGATTCGCTCCATACAGCGACGATTACGCAGGGTCTGCAGGCACGTATAATATGTTCATAGAAGACATAATCGAACACCCTGATCATATCAGATACAGCCACAATGTAGTTATTTGAAAACAATCTAACCTTCAACGGCAGATTTGCACAGCGTAGAGCCCCAATTATCAGGTACGGGGAGTTTTCCTGCACGTTTCCACCCTGAAACATTAAGTTTTTGCATACACTTTAATAGATGATTTTTGGAGCCAAGGACACAATCGTGTTAAACCGTAGGGGCAACGCCAACTATGCAATTTGCAGCGATAAATTTGTCCTTCCCAATGCGGGTAAAGTTATATTATCCAAATTTACTCTATGGATGCCATCAATGAGTCCATCAATACCAACAGACGCACGTTTCTCATTGTTTATAATCTCTGACTAAACATCAATAATTTCATTTATCACGATTACAAGAGACGTCGAATAAAGTGAAGTCCGAGGAGAATTCTCTTGGCAAATAAGCATCCGAAAAGGTGTTAGTTAACTTAATCACGTGTTTATATCTTTTCAAATGGTAGACCAATTGCACAAATGATCGAAAAATCCAAAGACATTTGCCAAACTCGCAGTGACTGAGGTATCACGAAGGTTTAACGGTCACCAAGAACACACAGAAAACATTTTGCTTTGAAAACTATTAACTCGCTCGTATCCTCGACTGTTGAAATACCTGATCCGAGATGGCATAGGACCCGCCGGTAGCAATGAGTATAGAATTAATGCAGTAATTCTCGTATATAAGACTCTGCTATTGCAGTGATTGAGTGGTTCAAGGAAGATTAGATCCCAGCTTGGTCTAAATTTATAAAGTCGATCAGACATTTGCGAGGTTTCTTTATGTTGGATGAACTCGCAAAGGTTCTCTCCGGAATCGGGAAACCGGAAACATTAACCTGGATTGATCATCAGCAGGACCTGTGGTTTATTGGGTCGCATACGTTTTGACAGCCAAATCTCTTTTATATTTTGACTCGCATGGGCTCGCAGCACCACTTGAACTTGCTGAGTATTTTACCCAATGAAGTAGACAACGTTGCCTTTAAAAAGCCATGCCGGACGGCACCATATGTGGAAGTCTTGTTCATAAGTCCTTACAAGCAGTCGCGATAAGCAATGATTCCTCAGCTTCAACCCTGCAAAGACTTCTTGATTTTAATGATATACAAAATATCAGTTATTATGTATGGACGCTCGACCGTCCAACAATGCGGATCTAATGTGGATCTGACCAGGTTTGTCACCAAAACAGCTTTGACCGAGTTTAACAGCCAGGTTGTTGTTGTTGTTAACCCGGGCGAGCTTGTGATATTCTAGTATCGGATTTAGTAGCGTGTGCGGTAGAATGTCAATATTGATAAATATACGTCCTAATGATGATCAAATGATTAAACTTACCTAGTGAAAAACGACACAAATATGACCAAAATGTTAATATTTACGGTACCATGATCACGAGTTGTGCGTGATGAAATTCAATTTGAATGACTCAACGTCCATCTACTTGTATACTTAGACCTCTTTAGTGTTTATGTTTAAGATTAAATTTATAATTGCATATAAGTGATGGTTTCTGAAATTGGCAATGCGATTGCGGAATTTGCTGACAGTGTGTGGGACCTGGTGACAACGGATGCTACAATCTATAGAAATTGTGATCCACTTCCTGATGAATATCTACATCAAGTGGTACTTCCAGAAAATCTTAATCACTGGAATATGAGCATGTTAAGGGCCATATATAACACGACAGCTGGCAGCACCGCTATGAGCCAATACCAATTAAAGGTCACCTTGATTTTGTAGCACATAAACACCAAAACGCCCAATCGTTGAATGAGCTGCCAAGTATGAAAACACTGAAGAATTTAACTACAACAAGGAATATGCTAACCCACTATTGACTCAACTGAGATAAGTACTAATTCGACTTTTACTCAACAAGGTATGGTTTGTCCGTAGAACAATTCCTAGGCGAAGTCGAGAACGATCGTTTCAGATATTATTCGACGGGTGATCAGCATAGTTTTTCGTGAACCTAATCTCACACGTCAAGAGCATACAATCGAATTAAATTTCAATATTCCCTACGTAGATATTTCGATCACTGTATGACAGTTGCAACAATAAAGTAGAGTAACTGGTTCGAAGTGAGTGTGCGGATTGCACCGGAACACGGTCGTCCTTTCTATCAAAGATACTATGCGATCACATTATAAATACAAGAATCGTAATGGGCAATGAATGGTACCAACACCAAAAGTGGAACAACATCTGCCAGATGAATTCAGAGAGGAAAATGAGTTCCTCGTGAAAACAATGTAGATGTGTGGTCGTTGATGCCGTTTATGGGCTTGCTACGGTAAGAACTATTGGATTTTGCGTGACGGGAGTTACGACTACGACAAATATTTTTGGTATTCCATTCAGAATTATTGTTGGGGCTATCTAGTTAGAGACCGATGTTCCTCAAGAATAAAATAATTAGCATGGTCGAGTTAGAAATGATGCCGGCGGAAATGGACAACTACCCACGACTTCATGCATATATCCGAAACTGGAGAGCAGTAGACTTGCAGGATGTCAAAGACGAGTAATCTACCAGTGTACTTATTATTTCAGAAATTTGGATCACAATCATCATTCGTATAATTTTGCAATCGACTGATTCATAATAACATGCTAATAGCGCGGTCTAAGTCTTCTATCCTCTTCTATGGATCCGTCCATGTCAATTTCACGCGTGCGTGCTCGCGTCCTTGCGTGCGTATATAAGGCTTTGACCTAAATGAAATATAATAATGAAAAAGTAAAACACCCATTTTCGCCATACTATTACTTGTCGTTTCTGCAGCTGATCTCGATAGTCTTCTACGTCTTAGATTTTATCAGGTTCAGGATTATATTTTAACCGGGATGGTTTGCTTAACGCAGCGAATTTCATTACTTTTATGTAATCACGATCGTCGCCGCAATCCTCGGTTTCGTGAACATGTTTTATCACTCGCTGTCACTGAGTCCGTAAGAAGGAATTCCATTTAGGACGACATAGTTCACGATTGCATTATTCATAACAATTGTTTTTTATCAAATCATCTTTGCGTACATAACTAACCCAAAATTTGTGCTCGAATCTCGATCATAAGGATTCTTTGGTTAAGTTTCTCATTGCGATAGTTTCGCTCAGATTTGTTTCCTTTCACCATATATAATTTGTGTTATCAGTTTATATTTAATTAGTATAACTGGAAAAGGTTTTCTATTGTAACACACTCGCACACTCTTCAGTGCCTCTCCCAATCAGCTAACACGAGGGTCACGCTCCTTGTTTCAGAATCACACTCGGCACGCGCGTATATATTCCCACGATCGCAGTTAGGAACATGCGTGGTCGAAAATTGTTAGCGAGGCAAGCTAGCTTCTACACGCAAAACCACGTTATGATGCAATCCCTGCCGCCGATGTGAAACTTGTGGAGCAACCTGGAATGCTGATTCCTCGTGTATTTCTACACTATATGGAGAAACCCCCAATCAGTACAAACATGACCGATGCTGCGGTCGTTTCTAATGGGATCTGCTTATGTCTGTTATCAACGAGCACAGCTCAAGCGGGGCGAAAGACACGGCGTAATGCAGGCTCTTATAATAACGTGCTTATCAAAAAAGGATACTGTAGCAAATCTGGTAGTTCAATTTGGTAAGACGACTTTTGTGTGTTTAACTTGCCTGCATGAAACATTTTAAACTGACGAATAAAGTAATAGTAACGTATCAGGTTACATCGCTGATGCGGATGTATGGCCACTTAAACGTTTGTTTCGGATAACATTATGTTGAACAGTTATAATTCAGTAAGTACATATAACCACCTTCCAATATTAAAAGTAGCACCAAAGCACAGTAATGAATACATGGTACTAACTTACGAAACAAAGTTCATAAACGTAAAACTAAATTTATCACATTTTAGAGGGTTAATTTCTACATTTACAAGTAAAGATGTGATATGAAAATTATTAAAGCTCAAGTAAAGTCGCCTGGTCAGATAGATCTGAGGCGGCGAATTTGGATTCCGTTTTGACTATGGGCTATTCAGCCAGTATAATATCATTGGGTGTCTGCGAAATAAGCGTTTTGCGACAGGACATATAGCAACCATATTTGCAATATTACGTTCAACTGTAATATTAGAAAATTCAGCTGGATATTGATGTTGTTTACATAGATATTAATTGGCCTTCATATTAACACTCCCACTTTCCTCTCCCGTTGGACATTTTAACTTCTTTTTCCAATTATTTAAGCTACAAAATTTCTGCAAGCCAAATGATTTTTCACATATTATTTTAATGAAATGTTTACATTTGCACTTCGTTATTAATTTCTACTACAGATATTAATCTGGCGTATGGCACAACATATTTTCTAATGTCATCCTTACACATTTGGAAACGATGAACTTTGCTTTTATGGCTGGAAGCTCCATATAATGTCTTCATTCACCATATACCTTACACGTAAGTAAACGTCAAATGCAATAATAATAATAATAATAATAATAATAATAATAATAATAATAATAATAATAATGAAAATAATAATAATAATAATAATAATAATAATAATAATAATAATAATAATGATAATAATAATAATAATATGACGAACAATAACCGCTCGAGAGTAGCGTATTTAATTGTTTAGATTCTCTATTGTGTATTTGTCGTCATCCAGACGTTTGTCCCGAAAAATTGAATGGACTTGAGCGCTGGAAAAATCCAAGATATGTACACATTTAGATTGATTTCGATGTCTACTTTTCACTGGCGCCTGACCTAAATTGATAAGAGAACATCATGAATCTACTCTAGTATAATCTTTATCTCCCAGTTGTTTAATCATCGATGGCATTCTCACAACAATTAAGTTATAACCTAGCAGTTGGTTTGGAAACTCAGCATTGAACTGAAGCGAAGCGTTTGAAGCGTCATATTGGCGCAGTACATTTTATAGGTAAATGTTTCAAAGTTGTGCACCCATTTCAAATACATGGGTTCATATTTTTCTCCAGTCTGAAGATCATCAAACGTATGACAGAGCAGTCAATGAATCTCTAATCTTTAGCGCAGCTGTACTATGCATCTAATTCAAAATTAGTCAAATAAACAACAAGTTATGTTTACCTATAAAAATAGATAATAGTCTGAATAAATCAAGATATGTACCATGCAATATTATATATTTTCCTTTGCTAGGATAAACAACGCTCACATGCACCATTCTAACACATCGGTATAGTGTCGCGCACAATATGATTCAGTGGCGACATGAGAAGTCAACTGTGCTCGTCGTAGGCTGTACCAATTTGTGGATGAGACTGTCTATTCTTCTTCTGTTTCTTCTTCTTCTTCTTCTTATTATTATTATTATTATTCTTGTTATTATTATTATTATTATTATTATTGTTATCGTCACGTCCCTCATACCGTTTTTTCATGCAGCATCATCTTAAAACGGCGAAAGAAATACCAGCGTTCATGTTCTTCATCGTCCTCAGATGCTAACTCAGCATACTTTGCTTCAGCATCATAACCGAAGGAATCCAATGTCTTTCCGTCTGGTTTTATCAACACTGTAGTCGGGGCCTTCGTGGAGACGAACTGTCCTCCGGTCCATTGTTTGCAGCTAATCCTCGTCGGGTCTGATGTATACTCGTGCTTGAATGAGAACGCCCATCCAGAATAGGTTGTTCCAAAATCTATGGCGGCGACTAGAATAGGTGTTGATGCCTCAAAGAAAGAATTAAATAATAAAAGTACTTCATATGTTCAGTATATTTAAATCAGATTATGCTTTATTTGTATGACATAATATTAATCTTTGAGTAAAATGCTTAAAAATAAACATCTTTATGTTTTAGGTCTTACAGTTTAGAAAACAAATAATTACCTGTAACAACGCTAAATGAAAAGAATGCGTTAAATGAACCACAAATTACATAGTATTCCATTTTTCTATATATCCTGCTGTAGAAAATGAGCAAAAGACTTTTGTGTAACTTCTTCCAATGGAGTGACAAACAATTCCAAGGTCAAAACTTACGGTAAGTGACACATTCGTATCGGTTTCTTTTCAATATCACTAATGTATGTCACTACAAATCATAAACAGATCCTTGTTTTATCACACAATACCACATCTAACTTTGGCTTATGTTCATATTTTAGTAGCTTTAGTCAAGAAAGCTCCTCTGCGTTATCTCTTATACACGCATTCAACGAAGGCACACATACTGTGATAGCGTCCGTGCATCAGTCTCTCCGTCCATAGCCTGTCCGTCATATTTTTTTCGATTCTTCTCTCACGCAGTTTCGATATTAATTGAAGCCATGAGGCGCAATAGGAGGTGGTAGAGATTTGGAGTAAATATTTGAAAAGTAAATTACAAATAAGAGGAAATATAAAAATTAAGCTTTCGAAAGATGATTGTTATCAAGTAGGTCCCGACGCTGGATTATTTAATACGAAGTCTCTACGCATACTGCCCGTTTGATGAAGATGTACAGAGGGCTTTTTGATTCATTTTACCACGATTGTCTGGAATGCAGCAAAAATTGTGTTTGTTGAAAATCAAGCGTTAAGAGAAAGCTCGTCATCGCCACCTCTCTTACACCGCCCGAAACATGTAGTACCAACTTTTGCAGATTTAATGAATGGTTGAAGTCAATGAGCCAAAAGGCTTTTATTTTATTTCATTTTGGTGAAAATGTCTGCATAAACTCTAGTTTTAGACTTGATTTTGATATTTATCCATGTGGTATGGCTAGCATGGTAGGATGTTTTACAATGAATTCTAAGAATGATTCTTACATTTAACCAGTCAAATAATCAGTGTATTTTGCCCTTGATATGACCATCCGGAATTGTGAGAATGATTTGTGAATTTGACTCCTATTTCATATTTTCCGTCAATTGCAGCCTAACAGGAGGTCTACACGTCTGAGCCCTACTCAAGGCAGCAACCAGGAAAGACATAACAAGGACAAGCAACAATCAAATATTTTGGAATTTTTTTTGACTAGATTAGATAAAACAAGACCAGCATAGGAAACATTCAAGTTACTATCAAACGAATGAACAACTATGGACAAATATGGATACTTTGATTTACAAACCTAAAAGATAAAGACTCAAGTTCAAACAGAATTTTCACTTTACAAAGAATTGAACAAAAAGAGTTAGAACGATTCTAGACAAGGATCTTGAATAAATGGAGAGGGACATGTGAACCAATTATAAAGGAGAGCAAACTGGAGAGCTAAAGTAGGAAAATATACTTTTGGGACATCGCTTATCTACAGGTTTATGTTGCTCATTGCCAAATCTATGTCATTTACAACTTCGACCCATCACCAAAATCGGTACCAAGTAGAGTTACAAAACGAAGTGATAATTCAAACCAGGAGACACTGTAATGCTTGCCTATAAACAAGCAACAACGTTCACTAAGTGTTGTAGATCATGTTTATTATGTGTGCTTCACACAAGTGTATGTATTTTGAGTGTTTAAGACAATTAACATTTTAAACATACGTTATCGCACATTATACGGAAACGTTTAACGGTTTCGCACACTGATGCAACAGCCGGACTCTTACAGTATAGGACTTCCGTCTAAAACGTATATCAAATAAATACCTAAAGTTATTGGTAACAACGGCTATTTTCAATATCATGATGGGCTATCTAATTTTGCACGGACATTTAGCAGAGTAAAATGTTCCTTAACAGAAGCTTATCTAGACGTGTAATCGAAGTTCAGATTCGTTGATAGTGTCAAGGTCTGCCAAAGGCAGATCACCCAAGATGGACAACCCATTAAGAATAACTGCAGAGCTGTGTGCATCTTCCAAAAATATGTAAAGCGTTCTGTATGTTTACTTTGCATAGTTTGTTGGTTTCTTTTATTAATTATATGATATGCATAATTATATATTAGAATTTGCTTTGTCAAAAATCAAATTCATTTTCCACCTGACCGGATTCATTGACTTTGGTTTTGTAAACGACAAGTTTATCTCAATCTGTGTAAATAACATTCGAAATTCCCCATGAAATGCAGTGTCTACCTGTTGATTATTGCATTTTATATTATAATTGTTGAAACAGGCCTAATTATGACTACGACTTTATCTTGTTGATATTTGTAACCTTCCAGAATTAAATTTTCCATTAGGTAATAGTTTATTCTTTAGAAAATGCTAATTGTGACCTGAGGACAATTAGAGGAATATAATCCTGCTTATCTAGAAATTATATGTGTTATACGATCTGAGCAGAGACAGTTGTATTTTTTGTCTAGTATTATTCTCTTTAAATAACAAGTGTTCTAAAGTAACATTCTTGGAAATAGAGTCTGTGATTTTTAGTGTTGTTTTGTATCACAGCTAGATTTTACCCCAATGTAATCCCATCTAAACATGAAAAGATATGCATGTTCTCACTTGGTACTGAGATTGTTCTTTTATGTTAAATCCATGAAATATTTATATCACCTATCTAAAATCTAATGCATTTAAAATAATATAACTTTGTGTTATCATTTGTGTAGAGTGAAAAATGTTTAAAGTTTTCTTTTTGTTCTCCCACTAACTGCACAAACAAGAGATTACAAATTCATGATGTGGTTGATTGCTTAAAGCGATTGCGTGAATTTGAATTAGCTTAAATGACAAAACTGTAGGCTAAATAATCATTTGCTTAAATTATATCTCGAATGTGGCCCTGTAATCATTCACTTAAACCCAAATCACTACAGTAGGGACCTAAAGTTAGTAGATATTACTGGTTCTTCGGATCTTCAGTTTCACCGTGGATCATTTGTATCTTTTGACTTGGGGTGGGCGTCACCATACCCCAAAAGGAAATGATCTTTCTTGGTTGTAACAGTGGTTCAAAATAGGATCTACACCCTGCCTTATTTATTCACTTTTAATTTTGTTACCCACCCCGATCCCCAACCACAACATGATTCATTATTTTACGAAAGATAACTGATCCTTACTCTTTCTCTTATTAACCTTTGATTTCATAATCAATATATTGCATTTATTTCATTTTTCCACTGTGCAACTAATTAATAATCTTAAACGTTTATGCAGATGGAATAGAACATAAGAAAAGAAAAGTGAGAAACATTATTTTTAAAGTTTATGTGGTCATGAACTTGGCCCATACATCAATGGATTTCATCTCACCATCAGCAGGGAGGGTGAACAAACCAGTTTCTGGAGCGGTTATTTCGCGAAAATAAAGCTTAGTACACAAAATTAGTAGACGGTAATTCCGACAAATATTT
This sequence comes from Sinohyriopsis cumingii, assembly GCA_028554795.2. Classification (NCBI taxonomy): domain Eukaryota; kingdom Metazoa; phylum Mollusca; class Bivalvia; order Unionida; family Unionidae; genus Sinohyriopsis; species Sinohyriopsis cumingii. Next base: position 135,404,014 of record CM068829.1, read on the forward strand.
TTCAGACAAGGTGGATGGTGAACAGACCAGTCCATTCGTGAAAATAAAGCTTCCTACTCAGCGTCACTGAGGATTCTAACCGACCGAGGTTTCTCTAATTGGGATATTATTATTTGATGTCTGAATTTTCGTATTTTTGTGACTGACTCGCGAAAATATCCAAGCTGGAATTTATTGTTTGTCTAGCATTACATCATGGTATGCTACGACATTATGATTACATCCATCGAGGTCATCTATAGATGGAGCATCATCAATATCGGTGATAAACTCAATATCATTTCCCTCCTCGTCCAACAATGTCGAGTTTTCATTAAAATCTTTAAGCACGTTGTAGCATCACTGATCATCTACAGAAGGGGACACTAAGTACGGCTTATCCCATTTGAGCCATCTCATTATCATATTAAGTAACAATTGCGTCTTACCAGACCCAGATGGAACCATGATAATTGCTCTAATTTAATTCGGTAGCGCAGAATAATGCTTGACTGGTTTTTGTTTTCGTATAGCTGAAAAATCAATGATATCCATGTTGTACAAATATAATAAATAATATGAATTTATATTGTATTCGATGCAGAACACCCACCCCACCAGTGGATTAACAACAATAACGACGAGGAATAAAAAGCTTGCGCTTACAGGCATATGTGTGAAATGTGGTACAAAAATATACACATTTATCTCTAATAAAACAGGCGGACATATCGCTGCTTCACTCGGTAAATTACCAGGTTTTACCACATGATAATGTTCAAAGTGGTATACGTCAATCACGCACATACAAATATGCGTTAACTGTCGTTGACGTTGCAAGCAGATATAAAGAAGCAGAAACACTATCAAATGAAACAGCAGCTGAAGTTGCATCTGAGTTTCACCGAATTTATCAACGAGGATCCTTGCAATGGTCACAGTTGCTACAGGCAGATCATGGCAAAGAAATGTTTGGTGCAGTTCATCGCGATCAGGAAATCGTTGAACGATTTAATCGAACACTTGCTGAGCGATTGTTTGATTTTGAACATGCGCAGGAAATATCCTTGAACAAAGTTCAGGTGGACAAGAGATCTCGTGAATGGGTTGCAAAACTACCAAGTGTGATAGCTGCGTTAAATAATGAAATTACTCGCGGAATTTCCATGAAACCAATCAATGCGATCACAAAAAATATACCAATACAAAGACATAACTCTCTCTCAAAACAGTCAGTACCAGGTAATGTGAATGTAAGATATTTATATGAACCTGGTCAACTTGAAGGGTGTTAAAAATGAGAGACACACCCATTTTGGAGTGTAACCCCACAAACAATTTTCAGCGTGGTAAGATCCACGGGTATACCTGCAATTTACACTTTAGGTTCAATGGCTCCTCAACGTGGATTTGTACGTGAACAATTACACGTATTTCCTGAAGATACACAATTAACACCGCCTTAAATTTTGTGAAAGCAGGACACCAGCGCCCCGGCGTCGATTACATTCAATACAGGTTAGCATAACATTTTCGCGTATGTGGCCGAGACTGCTACTAATTCTATCCAAGGTAGCCTGTCTTGGATTATAACTAAAATACTGCCACAACATTACTGTGTTACAGCTCGCACAATGATCAATCATATTGTTTATAACCAGCTAATATGTTCTTACTACATAATCGGTATTGCCAGTAGTTTGATTATTATTCACTTCGCAGTCTATAACAAACCTTCTCAGCTGAGATATTCCTCTGACTCAAGATACTGCCAGTTAAACTAAATTTGACCATTCAATACGATCATGAACAATCGAAATATTGGTATCGATATATTAAATATTTAATCCTTGTGACGAATGAATTGTTATAGTATATCCTACCGACTATGGAGATTTATACATCGTTAATGCACTCGCAACAGCACTCATATAACCCAAACCATCTCATTAAGAACGAACTTTTGTTTCTCCCTTCACTATCTCAAGGTTCCAGGAATCTCAACTTCAATATTTTGCCGTCGCGTATCTGCTGGGCGATAACACAACGGTACATGTAGATCTGACATTTTTCTTTATGCATCATAAATAATTGTTGTTGAAGTGTATCACGAACTATCTTTTTACTTGCAACTATTAAATCCTTTTGAGAACGTTTAATCGAAGTTAATCTCGCAAATTCCTCAGTTGTTATAATTAAGGCAAATATATATTTATTTTGAAGTTTTGTTTATACTATATAATGATCCAAGCAAAGAGTAACTAAGTGGTTGATGATTGGCTCTACAACTGCTTGTAACAAAGCCTGAATGAATGTTGTGGATATCACATACAAAGCGTGCGAAGAGGGAGTCTAGGACCAAAACAATGTTTAAGAGATATCAAAGGAGGCCGGGAAAAAATGCAGTTGAGCGTAGAATGCAGTGGTAAAAAATACAAACAGTTGTAACGATATTATGATAAACAATAACGCCGATAAATCACCCATAAAAACGCTGAACACTATCTCGCCAGATTTTCTCCAGTAATAAAATAATTATTTTGATAAATAACATTACTATATAAATGGAGAAAAAATCAATTTGCAACACATCAAATCATATGAGGCATCGATTGATAATGTAATTAGGCACTGTCGACTAAAAATAACAGTCGATTCTGTCATTAATACTAGTTATCTCAAATTTACTGTTGGAAAACATATATCTTTGTCACAATTGTTTGTACGAGTGTTTTCACGGGCTAATCGAAATTGGACTTGTGATCGATCATATTGATTCAAATCTGAAAAATAATTTTTTGTGTAATTTGCGGTCTAATACACAAAGCCAGAATTGCAAAGTTGATGTTACTGGGAAAAACGATAATCGCGCAACAGAGGTTAAATGTGAACGTGGAGACTGACGAAGAAAAAGAATTCCCATCGATATATGCAGCTGGTAAATATTTCTAGATTTACGAACTTCAATATACTATAACCAAATAAACGCTTTCAAAGAAATATAAACACAATAATAACATTTATGTATATCCTGACAGACGCTAATTCTACTTTGGATCACTTTTGAATTTTATTACTAGATCAAGAGAGATAACTGTCAGGGATACGTACAGCGATTAAACAGTGACCTTGCTAGTATTTTACGACAGTATTCATTTACAAATGAATTATTTTCCTTGGTTATTTTTCCCATCATATCGGAGATAACCAAATCGACATTACAAACAATGAATAATATTTCAGTATTTTTCTCCTAATGTAAGACAGGAAACACTCCTATAGTAAGACAGAGTAATTCAGCGAAAGGAAATAACTATGTGAGGTAAATGCAGAGAGTGTATTTTACAACTACATCCGTTTATAAATGAACTATTTTTTGTTTGTTTTTTTAAATAAAAAACATTATTCTTGTTGTTTGTTTTTATCTTGTCAGGTTCCTTACCCCTCCCCGACTTTATCAGGGAAAATAGTTTTAAAAAATATATAAAAAACCACGCCCCATGCATGAGCTATTTCTGGATTGAAATATGAAAATCCTTAACTTATTAGGAGTTCCAATTATAAGTGGGGTTCTCCCTATTTACAGACAAATGTACACCTTCCCGCCATGTCACCACGTGGGGTGTTCTATTTTGTACTCCCGGGGTTGATCGTGGGTGGGTGTGCAGAAATCGGTTGAAGGTAGAGATGGCCCCGTTTGTGTGTTTGTGTGTAAATGTAATGTATTCCTCAACCAGGAATATGTTTAGCACGGCACAACATATAACCTTAACTAATTTAATTCTACATGTAAATAGTTGTAAATAGGCGTAAATAAACATGTAAATACATGTACATAGATGTAAATAAGTGTCAATAAACATGTAAATAAACATGTAAAGAGATGTAAATAGATGTAAAAAGATGTAAATACATGTAAAAAACATGTACATAAACATGTAAATAGATGTAAATAAATTTAAATAGATGTATGTTTGTAAATACAGAGATAACTTCACCACTGTAAGTAAGAATCTCTGACAATGAAAATGAACCTCATGAAACAGCGGCACTGTTCTGACAAAGATTGGCAAATGACAAATTTAGCACTGTAGTGAGTCAAGATGGAGGTGCATGCATTCTCGCCATTAGGGGTGCCATAATTACATGTATAATTAAGTTGTTTAAGATTATATGTTGTGCAGTTCTAAGCATATTCCAGGTTGAGGAATACAAATATTTGTTTATATTTTAAACAGATATTTATTATATAATGAATTCTGAAAATATTAATGCGATTATTTCTGCGATTGAACAATTACATGATGGTACCATCCAAACCTCTGATCAACTTGATCATGGAAAAAAAATATTTATGATTTTGAATCACTGCTGGAACGAAGATACCAAGGTAGATATACATTAATAACAGAATACAGGTTTATCAAATTGCTTCAGCAGTCAATGACATAATCGTTGGCGACTGTCGATGATACACAAGTTAAATAATTCGTTTCACTCGCACACGCGATTGAGAAAATTAGATCAAGAGTTGTCATACGAATACGGAACAAAACAGATTCTGAATGTGTGTCAGATAGTTGAGAACTATTATGTCCGATTGTAAACAATCGGAAAGTGAAAGTGAAATCGGTGACACCGTCGATGACAACGTCATTGGTAACAGCTAAACAAAGTGAAAGTGTGAACCTGGTGACAACGTCGTTGACGAGGTCATCAGGGGAATAATTCATTTCTGACTATAGTACTAAACATTTTTTGTTTATTCTAATATATTTTAAGCTTATCAAATTTAAGGCGAGAATGTGCATAACTCAGAATTTGATCTCTATCGTACACAATCGTAATAATATGTTCTCGCTGCAGTTCATTTAACTATTCCTGCGTTAACAAAAATTCTTCAAAATTCTTCATCGCCATAATCAACAATAAGTATATTAACACTAATCTTTTCTGCGTGTGGAAATGTCAAGATTGTTTTCACGGCACCTTCGAGTACCTCTTTGTTATATACCAAACTTGTCGCGTGTTGGTACATATATAATACCACACAAATAACTGTTTGTTAGCTCTGACAAGGCAGACTCAGAAATATATGTTTTTATTCTACAAAATCATGATTTTTTCAGGATGACGCTCTACGATGTTACATGCAAACTTATTGTAAGAAATTCTCCTCTAAAATTAAGTAGGTATCCACGCTGGTCAGTACGTTTGAAATGTATCCGTGACAACAGCGGATTATGACATCGCAGATAAACTGGATTAACGAGTTCTAACACAATTAAAATCTAGGTGGAGCTTGAGGTGCAAATGAATATAAAATAAGTCCCTGCTGGGCCTGACTGAATTTGTCAAGATCTACCTGATAGCTACCATGGATAGCATCACATACAAGATTAACCGCGATCATTGTTGTGATATTAACAACACCTTGTGAAATGTGTCAACTTCCACCGTATGGATCATTGTTGTAATTGAAGCTATTTGCCGGTGGAGATATTTTTCTACATGCGGCAACAATTTGTGGAAAATATTCAGAGATAATATCACTGATTTTGATAAGATTTCTATAAAAAAAACTAAATTTTGGTAAATCAACGTCAAATACTGCCATAACCGGCAAAAAATTCTAGCTTGACTATTCGTTCAATAATAGTATTGGTGAATGAATCGGTTGAATCAATAACAGACTGTACATGTTTACTGTTGGAACATTCAAGATCATCCTCGATTTATTTGTGTTTAATCTGTGAAATAATTACCTCACGCGGTTTCTCATTGATATATTCTATTACAAACCCGGTAAATATATTGCGTTGTTAATCTATACTAGCATTATTATGGATAATAATATCATTAAATACATTTGTAATATCATCGAAGCGATATTCAGCCTCATTACCAGTAACATCGATTTTAAACTCCCAGAATATATATGTTTTAATTCCATTATCATCAAGTGTAGCATTTGGTGCATGAGCCGAACTCGCACTCATATACACCTACAGGTATCCATAACTAAAATATTTCATATAGGGTACTCCAAATTATTCTTTTTTTGTCTGAAGTGTAATCACCGAGTTGATCAATATATTGAGTGGTGTCCATAATAATGATCCAGACGCTACTGCATGTGAAGGGACTGAGAAATCGGTGATCTCTTTGCAGTCATCTGTAATTATTTGATGTTAGAGAGTTTAATGCGACGACTGCTGGACTTCCAAAAAGTTAATTAATGGTTCTAATTACGTTTTTGCGAAAATTCAAAAACGTGTTTACATGAGTGTTATAATCAGATCTAAACGTGATCAATCCGTCATTGATTGTCGTTAACGAAGTTGTCATCGGGATGTTGCTATTGTTGACGTACTTCTTCGTTGCAGTGTCATCGTTTGATTCTGGTTCTCCAAGACCAGTAATTTTATTATTAGCCATATTGAGAGAACCAGTCATTGTATCATCGGCGGATAGAAAACGAGCGTTGATCTCGGTTCTAATCGTGGCGTCATTGTTGTCTACATATTTTTTGTTGCCATATCATCGTCTTATTTTGGCTCTTTCACAGTGACAATTGTATTTTCGCTCATGTATAGATCGCCATGCATGCTATCTCCAATTATTCTGATGCGTCCATTAATCTCTCCCATGAGTGTTCGAAGTGATTCCTCTGATTTTTGAATTTGACCGTTTCTAGCAAACACCAATAAGTTACCTTCGGTCGCACCTGGAACCCGCAGTATAATATATGCGAACTGGATATTGCTCGTCTTTTACCGTCCTAGTTAATCCTGAAAAACAACAACCTCATTTTGGTCCACATTTGAGACTCAAAAGATTAGCGAGTTCATCCTTGACTTGGTCAAGGGTTGCATATCTGGATAAGTCACCTTGGGGTTTGCCCTGAGTAAATATCTACCATTGTATATTTTCTAAGACCTGTTTAAAACATCGGACGATGATGTATACTTGTGCACGACTTTATGAGGTGGCGTCAGTGACCTTGACACAGCGTCGAGCACAGCAAGTACTTCACGGCCACATACTGGCCACATACTGGTGGATCAGTTATGTTCTGTGTTGGTATAGTTGAATACCAGACGGGAGTGTTTTGCGTTCCGCTGACATAGTTTAAAAATTCATTCGGTGGCGAAAACCCATACGAATCAAAATTAACAACTCCACGTGGATCAGTCGCGTATGAAACCCAGTGAGTGCCTGGAACAGAACTACCGTCGAGATTAATGATACTGGTTTTAACGCGGTTTGGTTGTTTTGGTAATTGATCACGCATAAAACACCTCTGTAGTCTTTGATATTTAATTTCTTAGCAGCATCAAGTAAATCAAAATTGGACATGGGAAGCACAAGACGCATTGCGTCTAGCGATGTGTTCCGGGCAGTCTCGGACCTGAACCGCGAGCTCCTTGACCGTACCATGAATAAGACGTTCCTGGCATTCTTAGACCTTTCCCTCTTTTTGGAAGTCTTTATTGCGTGGCCTGTTTCTTTCTTTAATGCCATCTCAGAAGCAGTTCCAACAGCACTAAGTGCAGCTGCTTTTGCAACTGTCAGCGCTGGTATAGTTGCAAGAAGAGGAAATATACCACCCGTCTTGACTGTAACTTTAATGGCACCCGCAGAAGATTAAGTCTAGCATCAGCCGCTGAGCGTTTGGAGTCGCAGTTAACGTTTTGTCAGTGATAGTTTATTTGGACTATCTGCGATCTGTTCTGATTTCAGCAATATTTGTATTCCACAATTCCTTTTAGATACTGATCGTAGCTTTATAATCTGACCAGGAGTCAAAGTAACACCAGCATGATGATATGACATTATAATATCATGAGCAATTTAATTACATGTTTTCTACTGAGGCATAAATACCTCTCATTCGTCGACCAACACCTTCAAGTAGCATTGATTTTTGAGAGTATAACATCGATTACTCGATAACTACCATAGCTGGTGGACCAGGTATGGCAGCAGGCACCCGTGCTACACGAGCGCGATATTATTTGTCAACGACTGCTTATCGGAACAAATCCAAGTGTTCCAGTGAAAAATAATAGATCGGACATAATTTTTTGAAATCACGTTGAGATATCTGCAAACCAGAGTCAACATGCTGATCACGCCTCATGATGTCATCAACCGATGATAAGCACATGCAACATGATTGTGTTCAAAATTCAATACTATATTTAAGAAGATTCTTGATGTCAATGTATCCTCAAAGAAACTTCACTAGACCCAAGCGTGTCAAACACCATTGGATTTCGTTCCTGCGAATTTAAGCTGTCATTTTCCTGACAAGTATGAATATCTGTCGTGATGCTGAACTCCATGATGTGATGCTATCTGCCATGTGAATAAGCCAGCAACATTACTTTGAATACTGTCTGTGGTCATCGTCAACCATGCCAACGTTGATTTACCACCATGATCCTTGAAAGAGAGCAGCCGTTGTTCGTCGGCCAGTGATGGAGTAATTACTGGCATCCAAAACGATATTTTTGTTAGTATTACTTTACATGCATCAACGGCAGCAGCATGCCATATTGCATCATTGTCGGTGGCTTTTCAAACAAGTACCACAGTGTGTTTAACACCAAATATAACTTTTCTAACATTTCTGCAGAATCCAAATATATGTGATAGTGGAACCACACATGAAAATTCCTCATCACCTTTCAAAATTGATCGACGTGATGTGAATTTCATGTTGAAGATTTCATTCATTGATGCAACTTCATTTAGTGTTACGTTTCTACTTTCTGGATGATCAGTTGTATCCTTTGTAAACATCACTGATCGACCAGCTGATCTCGAGTAATCATCGCTGTATCTTGCAAAGCCAAGTAATGTCGTGGCGACGTCGACGTTTTCTAAGCATCATTCAATATTTCGTTTGTCGATGTTATACGTAGCACTGTTAAATAACGCCATAGCTCCGTTGTTGACAAAACCAACTCGATCACCGATTCCGTACGCAGATCTAATCTGCGGAGTATCAGTAGCGATGCGATATATAACATTAACCTAATCGGCAGATTTTAGAGTGTTGACATATTTGGAAATGTCTCAAGAGCTTTTTGTGCTGCGTCGGTTGCAGTAACAATTTTCTTTGTTGGTTCGACAATTGGTTTAAATAACTGTTCTGCACTTTCTGTAAATTCTACCTGAAACTCCTGACGCTCTAGTAATTTTTGTTTGACAGAATCACGGAGGGGAAGATATTTCTTAATTGTCTATCGTTGTTGTCGACCTAGTTTAGTTGTGCGAGATTCCATGGTCAGCGTTATTATTATTTAATATAATAATGATTGAATTGTACCACAGCAGTATCATCAGGAGGGGGGGGTGACGATGAAAATGCAGACATCAAATAATAATAACCCAATTAGAGAGACATCGGTCGGTTAGAGGTCTCGGTGACGCTTAGTAGGAAGCTTTATTTTCACGCATGGACTAGTATGTTCGCCCCCCCCCCCCAACCTTGTCTGAAAAATATTTGTCGGAATCACCATCTACTCATTTTTTGTTGGAAGCTTTAGTTTTACAAAATAACTGCTCCAGAAACTGCTCTGTTCACCCTCCCTGCTGCTTAACCCAACCCCAAAAGGCACACACACGAAAACACACACACATGCTGCAATTACAAAGTGGAGGACGCTTTTGTTTTCTTTTCCGTGTCAAATTAACTTTGACATTAATCTTTTGTAACCGAAATCGATATAAATCGTCCTAGCAAAAAGATCTCGATATCGTAACTTCTGTTTGAATTTACTTGCTTTCTCCATGTATGACTCAAGCAGCCTATATTCATCAAAATCCATAACTGGCAGTCTTAAATTTGTATGACCTCTTAGGACCGGATAGAATCAACATATTTCTGTCTTTCTCTCTATCTCAGTTAAGTGAAGCTATATTATCGATGAAACAAGTAATGGCGGAAAAAAAACTGATAGCCAGTTAGACCTTTTGATGAGGGTAGGTTGTGCGAGCATACCACTGAGTTTTGTGAAGGCATGTGACTTTACATTGATGTTACAAATCAAATACTGTTTATTTGTATCCAGGTTAACTTAACAATGAACTTAACCGTTTTTGAAATAAACAAACAATAAATTATTTTCTTTGCTCCTACAGAAAATCATCCATAACGTTTGGTGACGGATAGAGAAAAAGGTGTCTGGTTATCATGCAGAAACCACAAAGGAAAGAATGCAGACGGAGGGATATCATCATAACACCAACACTTTATATAACGCAATGCACGTGTACATGCTAAATTCTCCTCATTCAAATGTTAAGATCTTACATGTCTGATTGTTGTGCTTTGTACGACTTATTGTCATGTTCTATTACATTTATCCTAAACTTGATAGGGTCAATGGTTGAGTCGTCATATAAGGAAAAAAACACATTTAAGTTTTTGCAGCTTTTTTCAAATTTCTTATATTTCTCCAATAAATGAAAAACCATTCACTATTTGCAGCAATAGATCCGGTTAGTAGAAAAATCCTTGCCGTTACAATTGCTGCAACAAATGAAGAAATGCTCATTTATCACATTTTTAGTTAATGTTGCTACATACCATATCTATTTCCCTGTGACACTCTGGAATCGACCACCTGTAAGACAATAAATATATAATAATCATACATACTATCAACCATCAAGTTCGTAGTGGATAATGTCATTTCAATAGATATGTATCCTCTCATTTAAGCGTCAGGGATATTGGGATATCCCCCGTCTACTAGTTAATCTGAAATAAGCTATATTTCCTAATGATTTGTGGGAACTCAGTTCTCCGACCTGAGGCATCAGTATCTCATATAATATCAACGATCACGAGAGATACAAATTTTTACGATGTTAGAGAGAAGCAACGATTGAAAGATGAGTCTTCGATAAATCTATCTAGGTAAGACATGCCTTACATTTCTATTATTCTTTATATCATTTTTGGTACAGATGCTTGAACACGACAGGAGTACGGAACACTGTCTTGGCACGTTTGCCCATTCATATTTCGTATCACTAACATAATCCCCTCTACCCCACCCCATCACCAATTCCTCTCATTTTGGCCTGAATCCTTATGGTTTGGCGCATACATTTATATAAAAATTGTGCTCAAACGCGGGAAATTCCACTGCTGCGATAGCAGGCGTTGTTCTTTCCTAACGTCCACAAAGACATAAATTTAGGAAACTGTCTTACGAGGACAAACGCGTCTGTTTGAAAACATTTCACTGGACAGCGGATATTTTAAACCTACGTGACAGTAATGGTCGAAGATCAGTATTCTGTAATGAGGTGAGGGTTGGGGACTTGCTGATATAGAAAACAAAAACTTATCATAAACTTGTATCATTCTACAGTTGCTATATTTTCTCTGTGTAAACAGTGGCCAGAGCAGTAATTATTTACTTTAAATCTAACACCTTGGACACAACTACGTCACTCGTTTTCCAACTAGCGTCTGTACACAACATACCAACTATGTCCCTAAATACGTAGGTTGCATTCAAATGCACATTACTTTAATTTAATGGTTTTGCTGATGCTGCATCATAACAGCACACAATGTGTGACTATCCAACGAACATTTGTCATTCTCAAAGAAACTGAGATATTTGATGTTTTATCACTCGACCTAATGTCTCCATAATAAATAACAAAGTTTGCATATGTAATGTTTGATATTCCTTGCACTATATTGCTAGCCAAGTACACAGTGTCTTACCACGCTTTTATTGCAGGAAGCGGCGACGAATATTTTGGATAGTAAGATATGAACTTTTCAATTATTCTTTGCAATACGTTGATATCCATCTTTGCTATGTTTTGTTGCTAACTCAGTATCATAAAGGCATACTACCTACGAATGTTTGATGACAAGTTGTCATGCTTGGGAATTTTGTAGATATTTTAAGACATAAACATCTTGCCAAGCAGCGAAACAATAATGGCTTCTGCTTAGTGAACATTGCAGTCACCAATGCCGCTTGAAAGATAATGTATGAGCATCGTTTTATATTCGAATGCATTAATGGAACCATTCGAAATAGATATTTTGAAGATCAACAATATTGATAATAGGATCTATAACCTAGAGTTTGTTACATCCAAGACAAATTGCAAGACAAACAAATCGGATGCTAGCAACTTTGAAATGCCTCGCTGTCACTTGTATACAATACCATTTTTCATCGTTTCAAAAACAGGGAAAATGCATGGCATTCGTACAATGGCTGCATTATATGACGAACGTCAGCTAGCAGATATCATCATATTCACAATGCTGTGTTTTCCTTTTTCTTTGTAGTTTAGATTAGATTCAACCCTGTAAATTGATCTGAGTTGCTTCTGATAACTTTTTGCAACATCATCCAAAGCATATCGCTTGTCAGCGTACACAGAATGGTCACTTTTTTCGAATGTCACAGTATACAGCACGTCTTTGTTTGACCTGATCTTATTCAAAGTCGCATAATGTTTTCTCTAGAAGTGCATTTACATAATCGACATGACTGAGAACATTTTTGACGACGCTTTTCTTGATGCCTTTTGCACGCTTTGTTTTTGTCTCCCTGCCAGCAAGCCTAATTCAATGTATCTTTGATCTGGGAACAAAGAACACTGCTATTGGAACAAAAAAGTATCATATTTGACATTGCCAGTGACCTTCTTGTTGCTTGCTATCACACATATAATCTGAAACAGAAAATAGTTATTTTGCTTCTTACATGTCTTCGTAAGTTTCACAAGTCCTAATCTCGTAATATAAGGAATCGGTATCCTTAAAAAACAAACAGCTCGGTCTTGTCACCATACTTCACCTTGATGCAGCCATAATGGAAGTCGTACATTAACAGCTTTAACTATTTCAGAATAGCCGAATAGCAAAACGGAAGTAGATCAGTTTTTGAGAAAGATATGCGTCTTCGTTTTATGGATAGCTACACGGTTCCCATGAAATATTTTTATTGCGATATAACCAGGATCGGCCACTTACTTGTCTAGCTGTTCTTTCTTCTTAACTATTCCTTCTTTGATATGTTCTATCATTTTGCCAAGAGCTAAAAGACGTTCTTTTCAAAAGCTTTTTCATTCTGCTATGTTAAAACTCCTCTGAAAGGCTTCGTGTTTTAATTCGATCAAACAGCGAATTCTGACTAGTTCAGAACAAGATCAAACATTACTTCAGATTTTGTAGTAAATGAAACAACACATCTTATCCATCAGGTACAGAATTAGCTTTGGAGTGCTGAAGTTAACAACACCTAGTTTTTCATTGATATCTAACGTTTGTGGACATAATATGGCGTCGTCCACAGTCCTACTTTCTGGTTCGAGTTGTTTCTCATTATGCAGCTCCTCTGCATGAGACGCAGATAGCCCAGTCAAAGTGGCATGTAGCGCTCCATGATGTTTGGAATGCATGTAATATGCTAGTTATATTTTCCCATGCGCTTCACTATTAGATGTGTGTCGTAGAAGCGCAGGTCATGCATAAACACTGGCGTCTTCAAATGGAGATTGCATTTGTTGTGAGCCACGCCAGTGAAATGACAATGATCTCTAACCCGATCGTATCCAAGTGTGTTTTTGCACAGTCAACAATGATCAGCCTTTGTGAAATTATTTATATCTCCTGTTCTATAAACCATTTTGCCGCAGAAATAATGCTTACATACTTTTCACTTTAAACAGGCGTTTTACAAAATGGTCAATACAATCTCCTACGTTTTCTGCGAAAACATGACCAATCAGTTGCTACTGCTGTTTTACTTACTTGCTCATGACCTCCTTTTTGTCTTCTTGTGTATCCACTCTTTCAACGCAGTGTATGCAAAGTATTTGCATAAAATAGTTTTGCTACTGCCATCATGTTGGCTAATATAGTCGATATAATTCATTAAAGCTTTTACGGTACATTTCAGGAATAGTTCTTTGTATTTCTGTTGGTAGCGTTTTGGCCGATGGAATTTCAAACGTTCATCTTAATACGTGCGTATTAAGAATAGGCAAGAACAGATCTTGAGCAAGTCTTCAACAAGGTGACAAACTTTGTCACGTCTGCCGATAGTGCAGATATGGCTACCTGGGGCAAAACAGACACGTGTTTTGCAGCAATAGTCCCAGTGAATACAGCTCATGATTACTTTCCGAGCACAATAATACTTTCTGCAGGCATCCGGTTGTCATCGCAAGCCATTGGTAATATGATGACCATATGTGATTCAAATGTTGTTTGTCTTTGTTTGTTTTGTTTTGTTTTGTTTTTCGATTTTTATTAATATGAAGACTGGTGGCACAATGAACGCAGTCATTAACGTGAATTCCAGAAAGATGACTGACCTTGCAACGCCACGTAAAAAAATGGTACGATATAAAAACAATGTAGGTCCTACCATAGAGCGACATAGCTTCAACATCTCCAACTACTGCTGTTGACTACTATTGAGGGGATGCAGCCCAGATACGTGCAGATGCCGACAGTGTGGAATTTCTGACCCTTCACTGTGATATTCGCTTCGCAAAATGGCTTCCCAGGGGCAGGTTGGTACATGACTTCAGTCTTTTTGTGGCTGATTCCGAGGCCGTAGTTGTCGTATGACACAGCCAACCGTTCCATGCTGGTCTGCGTGTATTCTTCTGAGCTGGCATTGAGAGTTCAGTCGTCAGCTAAGAGGAAGTCACTAATGACTGTTTCCTTCATCTTCGTGACTGCCTGCAATCGCCTGGGTCTTCCCGTTGGTCTGGTATCTGATATGGATGATCTTATCACTGTTTTGGAACGCATCGGTGATCGTGGCAGTGAACATCATGCTGAAAAGTGTGGGAACCAGAACGAAGCTTTGTTTGACACCATTTGTGACAGGGAAGACATATGAAGGTTCGACTTAATCGATTACGTGGGCCATCGTGCCGTTGTGAACAGGCAAACGACTTGTATGACCCTTTTTGATCAGCCGAAATTAGACATGATCTTACTAAGTCTATGTCTGCCGATTGTGTCAAACGTTTTGGTCAGATCAACCAAGGTTGTGAAGAGGTCTATATGTTGATCTTGGCATTACTCTTGGAGTTGTCGTGCAGCGAATATCAGGTCCACTGCCCCTTGTCCTGCGCTGAAGCCCACACTGGCTTTCTGGGAGTAGACATGGATCCAGTCAGATCTAGAAAAGTATGATGTGGTCAAAAGGTTTTGCAATGACAAGGGTTCAAACACAGTTGAAAAAGGATCGATATGCTCATTAACACTGTTATTGAAGAACTGCACCTAGACATTATTACTGCAGTCATCAATCCCTAAAAGATCAAACGCAGGATACTTAGGTGCCTGATAAAGGTAAAGAACACAAAGTGGACTGCAAGTACAAACACCGCCAATTCCCAGAAAAAAACTTTAAAAAGCATTTAGACTATACACAACAAAAACCGGAAAACGCAACTTGTATTATGCGACTGGCTTGCATTTTGGTAATATAGAAACAATCATGCAAATGATGGCGATGCCAGACAAAGCGGATTAACCACCACAGCCAGTTTATGTTGAGAAGCAGCCAGAGTCAATAAAAACCTAAACGGGATAACCCAACTGTTTAAAATCAACCACATCAAGATGAGATTCCAAAAGTCGTCAAAGAAAACGACAGAAGAAGTGGATTACCATAACCTACGATGTTTTACGATGATTACACAGCCAACATATTTACAGCTGTCCTTGAACGTGTTAAAAACATGACACAATATGCAAAGCTAACCCTTGTATTGCGTTTGATGAAAATATCAGATAAATACCTTATGGCAACTTTAACGAAGCAAGACCAGCATACATTTAAATATGTAATATTTTCATAAGAGATTTTATGACCTCACACCACTCAAGAACAATCTTGCAAAGGATTCGGAAAGTCTCCTTAGGCCTCTAAATAGCAAGTTATGCAGAGATTTTACGGATGTTTTGCAAACGACAATTGTGGTATATTACCTTATTGTCAGATACCATCATAAGGCTGTTATATTAATGAACTCGCAGCTGATATTACTCACCGTTAAGCAGAATGTAATGGTAACTCAGAAATTACTAGAATTTTACAAGGGCTGAAATAAAAATACATAGCGGCAACTTTGCAGATGCTCCAAGAGGATCAAAACACCTTTTAGAAAGATTAGAAAAGCATGACACGTTTCAGTCAGTCAGATGACGCAGAAATAAAGAAACATATATCAGATGTGTATTACAACATGTTTAAGTACACACGAGCAACTGAAAAACCTCTGACCGAACTTTATTATCTTAAGAACAAATATAAGGTTGATTCTTTTTGTCGTCTCACAAATACATACTGGTTACTTCAATTAGCCTGAACTCACAGAAGAGCAGATAGTAGATCCGTAATTGTATGAGCATCCGCAACAGCTGCAAGATCAGCGGTTTCTTTCCGACAAAGAATTGCAGCCTTAGGGTAAAGAAATAATTGGCTACTGTCATTGTATACAATGCTTGATAACATCGATTTCAATCATATTCACTATAACCTACCGTCTAACGACAGAGAGAAACTTATAGCAATTTTTGAGTTTTATAACAAGCGAGCTTATTGCTTTAAGAGGCCCTAGGGGTATAATGGTTGAATTTCATAATTTAAAGACAGAGCCTCCATTTATTTTAACAGCCATCGATACCATTTCCTCTCGTGTTGTAATAAATATGTTATGCTGATTATTTCTAGCTTTCGAACAGAAACACAATCCGCTTTAAGACACGAGGACCAAAAACGTAAATTAAGCGAACCATGTGCAGGTATGTATATATCACGTACATACATGTTCTCAATCAAATCAACTTGTGAAAAAACTGTGCGTGGTAGATAATATCATAGTCCAATGCTGGTTACTAGATACAAGAAAATATTTGCAAAGAAATATCAGAAGCATGAAAAAAGACGTTGGCGACATGGTATTCGTAGTAAAGACGTAATTCAAATGAACAGTACTTAACAAACGGTTATTGCAATCGACGCCTTACCACCAAGTCTGTTATAGTCTTTTTCCAGAAATAAGAAAGCAGAATTTAACTCTACAGCTATTTTGATATAAATCAAAGTGTTCCTTATTTTTCAGCTCGTTTCTAACAGATGTCAAGAGCGTATTTTACGAGCGCGTATGCGTAGTTGAAAGTCATAGGATTTGTAAAGTCATAAAAGCTTAGCTCTGGTGAAAGTAGAGGTATGGATCTTCTTTTAGGCTGCTAAGATTGCTTTTCCAAACATTACATACTGTGCTTACAATCAAAAGTAAAACAGCCTTGACTTATATTAATGTACCATCAAAAGATGTTTTGGAAAAGTGTTACAGGATGTTTTGGAGCCAGCCTTGTATTCTTCTCCTAGCATGCGTCTACTATGAACTAATTAAATGGCGATGGCTGTATAAAAAGTCAAAAGTCACTGGAGTTTCCTTAGATATATTGCAATCATCTAGAGAGCGCTCTTCACAAACATGTAAGGAGCAGTAATCCTTGTGATACGAGACGCCCTTTCTATTACATCCCACTAGAAACATGAGCAAATCATCTTTTGCCTTTCTGAATGCAGTTCTTATTCGTTTGGCATCAAAAGTATACGTAACTATACTAGATGACACAAGATCTCTTAACTTTGACATTGCGTTTTGTATTGTTTTACCGTAGTCTGGCTGGTCAACGATGTAGTTGCACGCGACCTTAAATATTTTCCAAGGCAAGACAGGGACTGACTTTTTGTCTAGACCATGTCTAGCAATAGCATCAGTGTCATTAGAATCATCTCCTGGCCTGCTCTCAAAGTCACCAACAACGTAGCCGTGTTATCTGTGCAGATCTTTCTTCAGATAATTCAATCAGCTCTGCTTCAGTAGATTTGATGTGGTCAACGATATTGTCATAGTCGCCCAAAATCCTATTATACCAATGACTATCGAATCCTTGACATATGGACGGTAATCTTTTATTAAACCCTCAGTCATAGTTCTTGCAAAAGCCTTTATGTGTTAGTGAGTACTTTCGTAAAACGGTATCATTAAGCAACTCGTATGAAGTGAATACTGAAACCTCTAGGCCACATAACATTTGCGGTAGATAATATGCCTGTATTTAATTAGACGTCATTTTTATGTAAACTTGTATATAGATAACAAAACAATGGCTGGCAGACATTTGTTATGTAAACTGGTATATATATAACAAAACAATGGCTGGCAGACATTTTTATGTAAACTGGTATTTAGAAAGCAGTCTGATGACGCAAAATAGTTTTGTCCTCTGATTGATTTTCAATGAAAACGGGGTCTTTAAATGAACTACATAGGAGTGTTAGGAATGGGATCAACCGATGACTAACCGAGCTTTTATGGTAGCAAAAATTGCAATCCATCACTACAAGCCTCTATCCGCAAATACAGGCAGTCCACAAGCGGCTCCATATACGATTTGCAAATATGATTTGAAAATACGATTTGCAAATGTGATTTGCAAATCTTCTACAAATCTTCTACAGAGAAAAGTGGAGTCGACAGAGGTTCCAAACTCGACTTACTAATATTTTTCCATCTCACTTCAGTTTCTTAATGTTATGCAATAATAGTCCATTTTGTTCCCTTCAAATTCTTCATAAAGTTTAGAATGATGAAATCTTTTATATCCACTTAATTGAAACAGCAAAATTATTGTCAAAGAAGAGCAGTTTCTTTAATTGCCTTTATCCCACAGTCATTTGTGTAAGTTCATGTGTAACCCTCTATTCACTTTTGCAAACATTTGACAAACTATTTCTTTTGTAATTTCCATATAAAGGCTGAACATTTATGAGCATTAGCCACATTGATCACATATTGCCCATTCAATCCATCACAAATCTTCAAACTCCGGGTCCCCTCGCAGAAATCAAGAACTGCATGAGGTCATATCAGCATGTTCAGTGACGGCTGATTTCCACACAGAGTCATTCTGGAGAAAATGAAATTTCCGAGAAGTGACAGCCTCCTCATCTTTGATAACAAATCTAAATTACAACTACCATCGTATGTGTAATACGTATAGAAGGCTCTCACTTTATCAATGATTAAGTTTTAAATAATTCGACTATATACAAGTTCATCTACTTGTCCATGAAATAATATTTACTACACGGAAAATGATGTAAAGGGAAGCAAATACATCTTTTATGTATTTAGTTCAGTTATCTCTCTTACACCATGCAATATATTTTAAATGCCGAAACGGTGCTTATGAAAATAATGACGAGATTAATTTGTCCCAAAACAATGATGTAAATTTACGCAAAACTGACTTAATAATTTCTCACGAAACAGATTACAAAGTCGATTAATTGATGTAATTTTTATTTCTTGTAGTTTGCTCTCATCCCGTGGTTGAACTAATTATTTGTAGTTTAATGTGTAAAAACATTATAAATTACATGCACCCATATGATTAAAATTATTTACTCTTTTATTTTATGTACCTCACGTTTTGGTACTTGTACGGGATTTGATAATACAGGTAAACTTATTTACCATAAATCTACATATTTGTCCAAAGTAAGGCAATCAAACTTTATATGCTCAATTGGCTCGTCTTTCCTTTATCATCTTTTTGATTCCTTTGTTACATGCTACAGGTTGGGGCCCCGGGTGATCAACTGCCCTATAGCTCTCCCCTTTACCGATCACTGCATCTAACCTCTGTCCTTGTTGGTTGAAACCTCGAACTCGGAGATTGTGGTTATGTAACAAAGCTTCCCAGCAGCTTCTCGGTGTTGGTGGTTCTTACCAGTTATATTGGCCGCTATATATAGTCTAACGAGTGTTGAAAATGGTGTTAAACTCACAACAACCAGCTAATGTCCCTTTTGTACGTACACTTTCAACCTGATTTTAGCCCCTTTGCACATACCATACTAGTATTATTCCTTGGTATTGTTTTCTAAATTGTATTCCGAACATTTTGCCTAGAATCCAAGCTAAATGCTTCAAAACTGTTGTCTACTCTATTTGCTGACAGAGTGACATTTATTCTTGAACTGTCTACACTAACACAAGGGACGGGAGGTCTGTATTCGTTATACAGATACTATGAGGGTGAACTATATTCACTACCACAAGAGACAAAAGTTTGATATTCATGTTATAGAAACTATTGGGAAAGCTGGTGGTTGTGCAACGACTGGGGCAAGTTTATTCATGTATCAGCAGTCAGTGCAAAGTTTTTAAAACCTATACTTTGTGATAACATTGGATCGTGTCTACCTGTCCCTGATGTTATGTTATGTGTCTACTAATTAAATATATAGTTCATTCAGAAAACAAAAATCACATTTTTGAGTAGGGAGAGATTACTAAAAATTAGTAAGTTGACGTATGACCGGCATATTACATATGATAAAATGTGTTTATCCCATATCACCCAAGTGAGATTCATTAAGTATTGATATGAATACATTAAAGTCATCGTTTAAAAAATGTATTTATTCAAAAAAGTTATTTTTGCTTTGAAAGCACGTGTTTAGAAATAGCAGTTGAATAAGCTAAATTACATTTGTAAGTAAGACTAAGTACACTTGCGATGTATTCTGTCCAGAGCTATACTAAGGATTATTGAGAATGCTAGTGTTGCCGTTAGGTATAATTGTACCAATTATACAATACCAAGGGAGACGAGGTAAAGGTGGGTGGGCTTGGATTCAGAACTATACAATAAAGCTCTGAATTTGTATGAGTTATTGTTTCTTGAATGCTTTAAAAAAAAAAAAAAAAAAAAAAAAAAAAAAATTAGTGTCTCCTCCATTTATGTGAGATTATGATGATTTATATTTAGACTGTGTATTGTATTTTTATGATTTTTTTTAACGTGATACACAACAGGAAAACTCTTATTCCTATCTACTTCCAATAGAGTTATCACTATTTAGTGTTGGGGTACATAGTCCTGTCCTCATCAAATTGTCAATCTAAGATTGCTCACTATGACAGTGTACGCGACACGCGTGCTGAAGTAGGGCAGAACGTACATTTATCTTAGCAAACGTTATCATTCAGGTCAATGGGGAACACAATTAGTACCTTATACCAATATATAGCAACGTGACCGGCTTTGCATGGGATTTACTACAAAACAAGGACATTTAAAACAAATGAGTTCCCTAGATAGCAGCTAGGAAGAACACTAGGCATAACAAATAGCCATGCGGACAAATTATGAGGCTAAACTGGTTAATTTGAATTAATTTATTCAAAATAACTTATATACTGGGTTTGGTTACTGGCCTAGTTTTTCTCCGAATATGTCAAAATGTGTTATCTCAACAACGACCAGTTTAAGAAACTGGTGATAGTTACCATGCATTAACTAATTACTGGCAATTTCGTTCATATTATAAATGTAAAAAAATATTTCAAAACAATAAACAAACAAAAAAATAACGCTATCGCCTAAAAATATGTGTAAAAATGAATTGAGACAGTATTTTGCAAGGATCAAAAGTACCGTTTCCTGGGTTAGGGAGGGGCCAAACGTTAAACTAATGTTAATGTTAATGACACAAATATTTGTACATATTCTCTGACTAGACTATATATGGTATCATAACAGGAACATCCATCATGTATATGACGAATTTTGCATAATGACCCCTTGGTCATTGACAAAAGATAGGGGTGAAGACAACGGTTATGCACTTTCCATTTTTAAACTTGATTTTAGAGCTTGTCCGTTCCACATTTTATTTTATGTATCCTGACATGAAATCAATGTAATGTACGGTGGTTAGAATAGGGGGATGGCGACAGACCAAGAAGTAAATCGTGAATTTGTGGATAACATAAGATTCAGTAAATGTATTAACATATTAAATAGGTAACTTCAATTGCCTTTCATCGTCTCCATTCTAATGGAGAAATTCATTTGTGATAGGTGTCTATATACTGAAGATCTAAATAAAACCGATTTAGCAACATTAAGGTGGCGGATAAATCGAACATAGTATAGCTTTCTACTTTCGATTTCAACCTTTCTCCGAGATTATTTTCAAACCTAACAAATGTGCGGGGTATAGCAATATCACAGAAAATCATATAATATTTGAAATTAACAAACATAAAGACCCAAAAACATTACCTGTTTTAGTTCTGTATCCGTCCGTCTCTATCAAAATTCAGGCCTGGTTGTTCAAAGGCAAACTCTCTTGGGTGTTATGTTTACGCACTATCGCAATTGAGAGCATTGTGGGAAGGTATTGCATGTACTGTACTATGTAAATGTACAGGTTTCCGTTCATCAGGGAAGTAAATTAAAGTGTAAATATGGCTCATTATTCTCCATGCTACACTGATAAAACCACTCTAGGCCCTCTCTAATTGCAGCCATGATCCTTAGACTACTTATATTTTGGATGAAGTGTGACATCACTTCCTTCTGAGATAATGGGATTCAAATATACTTTCAATAGTAATGAAACAAACTTCATGAAATATTTTCAGGTAAGATTATTCAACGTTAATCAAGAATGAAAGAATTAATTATTAAAAGAATCAAAATAGGCAGAACGAGAAATAGACCATCCGATTATCCGTTTATATAAGGTCAGATAAGACCATGAAAATATTAAGTTTGTATTGAAGTGTTTGCCTATCATATTATCACAACCAAATTCGGTTCAATAATTACACAAAAACTAACATAAACTGACACTTGCTTACCTTCGACTGATTTTGGAAGAGTTCATTTAAGCAATTGTTATGTGTTGTTACTACTACACTGTTGGCAGTAGTATCACCATTTTTCTTGCTGTAGTTGATGTTTATTATTATTAGTAGTAGTAGCAGTATTAGTGTTGTTGTTGTTGTTGCTCGACGATGGACTTTGAATAAATGGCATCGGTTTGGCTTCTTTATGAGTGTCACGGAGTTTGGAACAATAAGTAAGAAATATGCCGCCTATCACAAATATTCGAATTTTTACTTTCAGTTTAGTATTTGAATGTGAGAGCAAAAATTACTTTCACCCCTCTATTCATGGTGTAATTTTATCATACACACAAATAATAGTTCAAGTTACTTGATAGAAATTGATTGATTTGATTATTATAAAGGACTGCAGTAATCAAGCACATTTTCAGAGAGATGGTACAAAGCACACCTCGTGTCAAAATGATTGTGTTTTCTTTGAATGCATCTAAATAATTACGGATTGCTCGAAGTCCTTTGATATCATATTGAAAACAAGTTGAAGACAGTTATCACATCTATACAATGCCAATTAAGGAAAGTTTGAAAATAAAAGTCTTGCAAAAATACAAAGAGGCGTAAATGCATTTGTATCTATCTATAAATCAATAAAAATCATTTACCGTCATATGTTAAGAATAAAAGGTTTATTTGATCTTATCAGCGTAATTTTCTTTCACTTATTTAGTGATGTAAATAACGGAATAAGTATTCTTGTCACTTAAAATACTACTTGCTGGAACATTAGGAGATCGTTATCACGTACCTTGTATTCATTTGTATTAGCGTAGAAGAAAGTGATACCTTAAAGAAAGAATAATGGTTGTAATAAAGAGCGCAACAATTTGTTGCAGGATATACTACTTCCCACAAAAGACTGCTCCTGATTTCCAACATTACTAAATTAATCTGTATAATTAGAGTTGTATTTGCTTAATTCAGTTCAAGTCAGCAATAAAACAAAGAAGAAAAAATTGAAACTAAAACTTGCACTCAAATAAAACCCTTGCATCTGCATACAATTTACAAAGGAAGAAGCGTTTGTTATTGTTTTTACTCTGCTCTTCATGTGTAATATATGTGCTTTTTAACCATTTTCTAAAGTTCCTTATCTATCACATTTTTATTAACATTACCCCCCCCCCCCCATAACTGCGGTGGCTCAATGACGAGAGTGTTAGTGTGTTGTACTCGCCTCAACAAGGGTGCGGTTTTGAACCCTGCCCAAATGAGGCAGCTGCCGTGCATAACAGGGCAAGAAATGTTATTCTAATAGTCATACTATTTGTGTCTTGATGTGCTATAAAACCACTCAAACATCTCTCTATCTCTCTCGATCCACATGACTTCTTAAAGTCTAAAATGCAAAACGTGAAGGTCATTCTTTTAAAGCAATTTTTGTTGTTCAGTTATACAAATTAAACGATCTAAAATTCACAAATCCATGGGATTTTCAGATTACATTAAAACATCTTCATGTTTTTATTAACTTTCTGGCGATGGTTCCAGAATAGAACGGCGAAAGCCAATATCAAACTTTGCAACTCTTTAACGTAAAATGCGCAGAATTATGATTTTGAAGAGGGAATGAAATAGTCATTAATTAATTTAAAGAATTTATAAAGAAAAGGATAACGTTGTGTTATCCAATTTACACCTGTTCTCTTTCACGCAAGTCTTATTTAGTTAACACCTTTCTGCTTTCAGCCAAACTATCTTGGCTAATAGTATAAAGACAAATCATGGTATATTATTTATTCAGTGTGGTCCAAGGTTGACATTGCAGTTGTGGGAATGAAAGACAAGAGCCCCACTCCTCCAGAAATGCCCCCCACGGCTTGCGTTTCTGATCGCCTCTGTCAGCTAAAATCCAGCTCCTTGCCTTCGAGAGTGGCTTAGCTTCTAAGTCCGGCGGACCATGTTTGCAATAAAAGGAGGAGGGGTGAAGGCGGGCCACTGGCGCCTTAAAATCAGTTGCTTCGGGTAGATGGGACTCGTAAACCTTGGATGGTAGCTCATCTAGGAGAAGGAAATCTCCAATTCCAAACCTCCGCTGCTTTGCGAATATACCCACTCACGGGAAAGGCTAACGGAGTATACCCCGACAGAAAATCTTGAGACGGAGTACCTAAGACGGTCTAACATTGACTTCAACGTCATTCCAGCAACTCCTGGGACGCCGTTGGTGCCAAGCTGTATCAGCATTCGTCGTACTTGGGTCCACCAGCTGCGTTGTGAGGGGAGACCTGCTTCATGGGCAACAGCTGACTCTCCATACCACCCTGCCCAGGATTCGTATCTGCACTAGATAGGACACTTCAGCGTCGTCGTAAGGCGTCGGCGCAACACGGGAAGCAGCAGTTTACCAGTTCTAAATCATAACTCGATTGGCGTAGAGCTTGGCGCCAGGGGTTGTTTCCGACGGTGGGAGAGATCACCATGTCTCACTTGACAGTTACCGACCGCCTCAAGCTGGGCAGCCCCCAGTCAGTAAGGAGCTGCCCCGCCATGTCCTGTCTGCTTCACTGGGTGCGTGGAGCTTAAAGAACCATCTCGACAAGTAGGCTACAAACTCCGCACCAGGCAAGACTCAACAAAGAAATAAGAAGACTCCAGCTCTTCGTTTTGCAAGCTGAAACATCAGGACCAAGTGTCCTGGACTCACCGCTGACCTTCAGCAGATCGGCGACGCAGGGAAAACTGCCGTCATTCATAGGGAACTCTCCCGACTGAACGTCAGCATTGCCTGCCTTCAGGAGACCAGACTAGAAAACAGCGGCACCATCAGGGAAGCCAACTACACCTTCTTTTGGCAAGGGTAGCCCTCGAACGAGCTAAGGCAGCACGGTGTCGGCTTCGCTGTAAAGAACACTATAGTTACCTTCATTGAGCCTCCGTCATCAGGCACTGATAGGATTTTTGCCCTCCGGCCGTCAACATCCTCAGGCCCAGCATACATCGTCAGCGTGTACGCCCCAACCGTCTGCTCCACCCAAGAGGAGAAAGACAAGTTCTACGAGGCTCTGGATCAAGCGATATCCAGTATCTCCAGCACTGAATACCTCTACCTATTAGGAGATTTCAGTGCTATACTTGGAGCTGACACGAGGCCTGTCCCACCTGTCTAGGCTCTAGCGGAAGGGGCAAGGTCAACGAGAATGGTCAGCGACTACTGGAGATGTGCTGCTTCCACAGCCTATGTGTGACCAACACCTTCTTCAAATGTAAGAAGATCCACCAGCTGTCATGGAGACACCTACGTTTCCGCCACTGGCACCAGCTGGACCTCGTCTTCATAGGCGTGCGGAACTGGCCAGTGTCCACCTCACTCTCAGCTACCACAGTGCCGACGGCGACACGGACCACTCCATAGTGGCCAGCAAGGTGCGAATAATACCCAAGAAGCTGCACGACGCCAAAACCAATGGTCACCCCAGCATCAACACCTGCTGTGCACGCAGCTCAGAGAAGACACAGCAGTTCATCGGCAAACTGCAGGAGGCTGTCAACAAAGAGACACCTGATGACACCATCGACTACATGTGGTCCCACCTCCGTGACGCTGTGTACAATTCAGCCATGCCATCACTGCCTACGGGAAGAAGGAGCGCAAACATGCAGACTGGTATGAGGACAACGGAAGGAGATAAAGCCAGTAGCTCAGGCGAAGAGAAACGCCCTCCTGGCATACAAGGATGCATCTATCCCTAGTATACTATAAGCCCTCAGGACTGCCAGGAACAACGCCCATCAGACCGACCGCCGCTGCGCCAACACATACTGGCTGAACCTCTGCACCAGTATACAGACAGCTACCGACATTGGGGATGCAAGTGGCATGTACGAGGGTATCAAGAAGGCGACAGGCCCCCCACCTCCAAGAGCGACCCCCTCAAGTCCAAGACGGGCGAAGTCATCACAGATCAGGGGAATCAGCTTAGTTGAGCACTATCTCGAGCAGTATGCAACCCAAAACGTCGTCACTGACACCGCCCTGGACAACATACAAGACCTGCCAGTCATGGAGGAACAAGACACATCGCCCACCCTGGAAGACCTCGGAAAAGACATCGATTACCTCGCTTGTGGGAAGGACACAGGGAGTGACGGCATCCTGCCTGAAGTCCTCAAGGGCTTGAAATCGTCACTGCTCCAGCAAATGCACGAACTCCTCTGCCTCTTCTGGGAAAAGGGACACATCCCCTAGGACAATGCGACGCCAATATCGTCACTTTGTACAAGAACAGAGGAGACCGTAGCAACTTCAACAACTACCTGGGCATCTCCCTCCTCAGCATCGTCGGAAAGGCTTTCGCCCGTGTCGCCCTGGCGCACTTGCATACCCTAGCGTTCCCGCATCTACCCAGAGTCCCAGTGTGGTTTCCGAGCAGGCCGGTCAACTGTAGACATGATCTTCTCACTACGCCAGCTGTAGGAGACGTTTCGTGAGCAGCAGATGCCTCTTTACAAAAACTTTATAGACCTGACGAAGGTGTTTGACCTGGTCAGTCAGTGTGGGCTCTTCAGGCTCCTGCAGAAGATCGGCTGCCTCCCACGACAGCTCGCTGTCGTCAAGTCGTTCCACGAGACCATGCACAGTACCGTGGGCTTCAAAGACGCAACATCAGAGGTATTCCTAGTCAGCAACGGAGTGAAGCAAGGTTGCGTCCTTGCGCCGACGCTGTTTGCCATCTTCTTCTCCATGCTCTTCCAGTACGCCTTCAAGGACTGCAGCGAGAGAGTGTACATCCATACCAGGGCTGATGGAAAACTGTTCAACTTCGCCCTTCTCCGCGCTAAGACAAAATTCACAGTGGTTCTTATCCGTGAATTGCTCTTCGCCGATGATGCAGCCTTTACATCACACACGGAAGATGGACTGCAACAGCTATTATGTCGCCTCTCCCACACCTGCAAGGTGTTTGGACTGACCATCAGTCTGAAGAAAACGAACGTCATGGTGCAGGACTCAGACTCCCCTCCCACAATCGTCATCGATTGGTACAACCTGGAAGTTGTTGAGAACTTCATATACCTCGGGTGCACCATCTCCAGCTCGCACTCCATTGATGCTGAGGTGAACGGCAGGATTACCAAGGCATCAGCAGTTATGGCCAGACTGAATCAGAGGGTTTGGAACAATCCCAACCTCACTGAGAAGACCAAACTGCGCGTCTACCAGGCTTGCGTGCTCAGCACATACATCTACAACAGCTAGGCATGAACAACCTATGCGAGCCACGAGAGGAAACTAAACAGCTTTCACCTGAGACGCCTGCGACATATTCTGCACATCCAGTGGCAGGACAAAGTACTGAACACAGAGGTTCTGGAGCGCGCCAACATGAACAGAATATTTTCTATTCTCAGCGAGAAGCGCCTTTGCTGGCTCGGCCACGTCAAGAGAATGGACCCAGGCCACATTCCCAAGGACTTGCAATACAGGAAGGTAGCAGAAGACGCACGACTGACTGGACGGCCAGATCTGCGTTACAAAGATGTCTGCAAGAAGGACATGAAGACGGCCAACATCAAAGTCAACGACTGAAAGAGCATTGCTGACGACCACTCCGCCTGGCGCCTCGCTGTCAGACAATGCGTTTAGAAAACCGAGGAAGTGAGAAACACAAACCTCGCTGCAAAGAGAGCCAGGAGGAAGCGAAACAACAACAGCCTCAATAAGCATCGACGTTCACCATCAGCAAGTGCAACAGAGACTGTCACTCTAGGGTGGGACTCCTCAGCCACTCGCGAAGGTGCAGATAGGACACCCAACTGGAAGCTACACCATCGTCTCTCGAAGATGGACGGATGCCGAGAGAGAGATTTATTCATTTGCTTTTTCAACAAGGTATTTGTAGGAACGGACCGCTCCGGTGGTATAGTGGCTAGAGCGTCAGCCTTGGATGCGAGAAGTCGCGAGGTCGAACCGCGGCCGAGTCATACCAAAATCTTATAGCAATGGTACTAACAGCTACATCACTAGGCACTCAGCATTAACAGGTTAGTGTGAGGACTGGTCGGCCTGGCGTCAGAATAATGTGACTGGGTGGGACATCATTCTACATGTCTGTGGCATGATGCCCCAGTGCTAAACATCACTCTAAACTACCACACTGCTGACATCGTAGTGATATGACTGAAATTTTTTTTTAAAGCTACGTTAAAATCCAAATCACACACACACACACACACATACATATTTGTAGGAACCTATCAAATTCAAATATATAATTTGTATATATACGCCCAGAATTCAATAGAAAAGTAGGTAATTACATTACAGAAGTCACAGTCCATACAAATGTTTTATTCTTTAGGATAAATGGATGCAATATTGTAAACAATCAGTTAGAATATTGTTTTTCGCCCCCAAAGCGGAAGGCATTAGGTCCACATCTTAGACAGTTAAGATCACTATTTGTGATCAAATTAAATTATTTGATATAAAGAGTTGTCTTACTCGAATTCATGTTAAACTCGAACTCTGTTATATATTGTCTTGTATTTCTTTCATAATTTTTCTCTCATATAAAACTTTAAACAAAAGTAAAATTAAAGCCAATCATCAATGTGTACCAAATGTTTGTTATATTGCCCATTTTATTCCATAATCAATATATTGAATTTATTTCCTCTACCAGTTTGAAACTGAATAATATCTTAAAACGTGTCTTCAGATGGAGTAGAACATAATAAATTATTGACACGTAA
The DNA here is from genome assembly GCA_028554795.2 of Sinohyriopsis cumingii. Taxonomy (NCBI): domain Eukaryota; kingdom Metazoa; phylum Mollusca; class Bivalvia; order Unionida; family Unionidae; genus Sinohyriopsis; species Sinohyriopsis cumingii. The sequence continues at coordinate 135,433,492 of CM068829.1, forward strand.
TGTTTTAAGGTTTTTGTGGCCTTGTGGTTGGCCCATACGACATCAATGGAATTCACCTCACCCTTTCCCGGGAACACACACACACACACAAACACTATTTATCATGTTTATTATGCTGAGTGAAGCTATATTGTGGATAACACAAGTTATGGTAGTAAAATATGATTGCCAGTTAGAGGAGACTATGATGAAGGTAAGTTTTACGAGCTATACAGGGAGTCTGGAGACAACGTGTGAATTCACACTGGAATGACAATGTGGAGGCTGTTTTTGTTTTATTCGTGTCAAATCAACCTTGAGATTAAGCTCTCGTACACAAAATCAATATAAATCGTCCCAGCAAAAATGTCTCCACATAGTAATTTCAATGTGAATATTTGAGCTTTCAATAACTCCATTTATGATTCGCACAGCCTACTTTCATAAAAAAAATATATAACTGCCAATCTTAAAATTTATATGACCTTCTCCGTTGACCTAAAATAATCAACATATTTTTCTCTTTCTAGCTCAAGGAGTAATGAACTTGCCAAAGAGTTGAGTGAAGCTGTATTGTGGATGAATCAAGTTATGGCGGGAAAACATATAGCCATTTAAAACTTTTAATGAAGATAGATTGTGCGAACCATTCATGGAGTTTTTTGAAGACATGTGAAATTAAACTGTTATTACAATGCAGAGACTATTTATTCTATACATGTTAAGTTAACCCTGAGCTTAACCTTTTTATCACCTAACCTCAATAGATCATTTTCTTTGCCCCTACAGAAAACTATCTGTAAAGTTTGGTGAGGGCAGGAGAGAAAGATATATGGTTATCATGCAGAAACCAAAGCAGAATGAATGCAAACGGACAGATATCATCATAACACCAACACGGTATATAACTCAATACACTTGTACAGGTTATCCTCTCCTCATTCGTATATCAATATCTTAAATGTCGGATTGTAGAATGGAGTACGGGGAGTGTTATTACAATCGTGGGTTGTGCACATCAGTTTGCCATTTCAATACATTTATGCTACATATGACTGTGTCAAGGGTTGAGTCTTCGCACAGGAAAAACAAATTTTATTTCTCGCAGCTAAAGTTTCCAAAGATCTAACATTCCTCCAATAAATGAACAATCTTTTATTTTCTGCAGCAATAGGTCCGGTTCATAAACTAAAAATTCTTGCCGTTCCAATTACTAAAACTAACGAAGTAATGCTCATTTATAGCATTCTTTTAATTAATGTTTCTACATACCATGTATGATCCTATGATACACTGAAATCAACCACCTGCAAACAGAAGAATTACATAATAACCACTCATACCTTCAATCACAGTGTTCGTAGCGGATATTGTCATTTCAAGAGGTATTTATCCTCACACTTAAGCGTTGGGGATATCATTTGTCTAACAATCAATATGGAATAAGGTCTAGTTCCTAAGCATCTGCATGAAGACATTTCAACAACCTGGTACATCGGTTTCTCAGAAGATAACAACGTTCCCGAGAGGTATACCTTCTGATGATGTTAAAGAGCGGAAACGATAGAAAGATCATCTTCGATAAATTGATTGAGGTCGGTCGTGCCTTGCTTATATCTTTTCTCTATATAATTTTTGGTACAGATGCTTGAATGCAACACGAGTACGGAACACCGTCTTGGCCGGTTTGTTCCAATCCTATTTCATATAACACACCGAGTTCGCCCTACCCTACTTATTACAAATACCTTCCGTTTTGGCCCAAATCTTTATGTACGTTTTTGTAACAAGTTGTGCTTTAAAGCGGGAAATTTGCATGTTGAGAGAGAATAGTATTTCTTTACTAACGTCACAAAGATATAAATGTATCAGGGAGCAAGCTTACAAGGTCAAGTCCCTTGTGTTTCATACATGTCATTCAACAGCGGATATTTTAGACTCTAGGGACCGAATTATGTTTAGAGTAGTAGAAATTTAATATTCTGCAGTGGGGTGAAGGTTTTCAGGGGTTGTTGTTGTTGTAGAAATTTAATTATTATGAATATTTATAATGCAAAAATAACGATCGTACGCGGTTTTCTGTGTGTAAACATTGGGCCGACACTCAGGAGTGACTTATAAATATAATACTCTTGGACTCAACCTCGTGCCTTGTTCTCCAACTAATGACTGTACACAGCATACCAAGTATGTTCCCTATATACTTAGGCTGCATTCAAATAAATGCACATTGGCTTTGTTATAATGTTGTTGTTTTTTTTTTTTGTTGATTCCTCATTACAGGAGTACATAATTTATGTCTGATGACCATCTGTCATGCTCTAAAAACACTGAGATATTTGATGTTTTATCACCCAACCAAATGTTTCCATAAGAAATAATAAAAAATAGCATATGTTATTCTTGATTATAATGAGATGTTTCATAATTTTCCTGTGGTTTTTATTGCAGTAAGCGGCTACAAATATTTAGGATAGGAACTTTTCAGTTATTCATTGCAATTTGTTGCTAGCCTTCTATATAATGTTTTGTTGCTGACTCTTTTTTATAAAGGCATACAACTTAAATATGTTTGATGCCATGCTGTCATGCTTGAGTGTTTTTAGATATGTGACGTTTATCACCCCACCCCTTTCCCATGCATGTAATATTTAATCATCCACTGCACTTCGTCTCTTATCATCTATGCACTGTCTTGTTGGTTAATCAACTTTCCAAGGGTAGACCAATTGAAGAAGCTGTATGGCAATAACGTGTTATAATTGAGCATTTTAAAGTTTCTCAATACCCCTACCACATGTCACTAATACTAGCTGGAAAATATATTTGTATTATCCTTTGCATGCCGCTGGCCGCCATCAAATACAGCTGTGTTTCTAGTTCAGTATATAAATGCTCAACAGTTAGAGACCCTTTCTGATGATATTCTCATGCACTCAAAAATTATGAGATACTGACACATTTCTCATTTACCTCGTAATTAAGTACCTGGCATGATAATGATGGGGAAAACAATTAATATCGTTATGTCAGCATAAGGCAGCGGCAACCGTTTTTGCCTGGGATTTACAACAAAACAAGGCAGTTAAAACAAATAAATCAGTTCCCGACATTGTCAGCATGTAAGAACAATAACTATATAATTTAGCGACGCGGACAAATACAGAGACTAATAATGAGTGATTTGTATTAATTGTTTGTCCAAATAACCTATATACTGAGCAGGATTACCGACCCACGTTTTCTGCGAAAATGTCCAAATATTCACTACTGTATCTGAACAACGACCATTTTGAGAAACTGGCATTAGTTGACATGAATTAACTTCGTTACTGGTACTTTTATATGAGATTGTAAATCTAAAAAACATAAGAAAAACGAACGCTATTCTTTTAAATCATGTGCTGTAAATGTATTTTACAGGTGTTGGTAAAGGTCATAATACCAATTCCCTGTTTAAGTAGGGGGACAAACGTTAAATGTACTAAACTGTCAATAACATAACATTTGTACATATTCTCTGACTGAACTGTATATAAGGTATCATAACAGGAAGACGTATCATATATATGACGATGTTTGCATTATGATCATTGTTTAGGGATAGGGATGAACACAAAGATTGGGTGTATGTTATGCAAACAAGCATATTCATGTGCGATGATGAATCATTGTGAGTCCTCTAGTAAAAATAATAATAACAGCAACAACAACAACAACAACAACAACAATAATAATAATAATAATAATAATAATACTATAGTAGTAGTATTGGTAGTAGAAGTAGTAGTAGTAAGAGCATATGACGGTTAACAATAAAATACACTTCTACTGACTTTCTGATTTTCGATGTAATCTATTTCATATATTATTTTGTTTATAATGGCATGGAATCAATGTAATACACGCTGGTTAGAATATGGGCAAGGCCGCAAGGCTACGACCATGAAGTAAACTGTGTACTTATGGATAACATAAGATTCAGTTAATGCATTAAAATATTGAAAAGGTAAATTCAGTTGCCTTTTGTTGTCAACTTTCTGCGGGAAAATACATTTTGTGATAGGTATCTCCATTCTGAAGATTAAATAAATCCGATTGAGCTAAATTAAGATCGCGGATAAATAGGACATATCATAACTTTCTACTTTCGATTTCAACATTTCTCCGAGATTAGCCCCAAACCTAACAAATGTGCGGGTTAGCGCATAGAGCAATATAATAGAGAATCATATAAATGATTGATAATTCAAGTTAGGAAACATACAGACCTGGATGCTATACCTATGTTTGAGTTATGTATCCAGCCGTCTCCATCCAAATCCAGACTTGGCTGTTCAAAGGCAAATTGTCCTGGGTGTTATGTTTACTCACTATGACAACTGTGAGCATTGTGGGAACTTAAATGCTCTGAATTATGCAAGTATACAAGTAGCAACTCATCAGATAAGTAAATTGGAATTGTAAATAGCCATTTAGTTTGTCCATCCTACACTGCTAAAACATTATAGGTTCTCCTAATTACAGCCATGAACACCAAAATCTGGTGATCAACAAACTCTTCCAAGCAAACAAATTGCTCAGAGATGAACAATTAGATGGCAAATGCATATTTTGAAAGAAATGTGTTATCACTTCTTTCTGAGATAATAGGATTCAAAACATTCTTTCAGTTGTAATGGAGCAAAATGTATTAACTATTTTTAGGTAAGGTTTTTCAATGTTAATAAATATTTTTAAAAAAAATAATTAATGAAGACAAAATAGAAAGAAAGAGAAATATTCAATCTGATGAAACATTTTTCATTAGGTACAAAGAAAAAAATGAAATATATACTGAATTATTTACCTATCCTAGTATCACAACCGTATTTTGTTCATTAGTTAGACAAAAACCAACATAAACTGTTACTTGTATACCTTCGAGTGATTCTGTGAAAGGTCATTTAAACAAGTATTGTATGTAGCTGCTGCTGGTACTAATACTACCACTACCATATTAATAATATCACTTTCTTCTTCATCTTCTTCTTCTTCTTCTTCTATTTTCACTTTCAATTTTGTTTTTGGATGTTAGATCTAAACAGCTTTCTCACGTCCATTGGTCATGGTGTCATTTTTTCATACACACAAATGTTATTTCAAGTGACTTGATGAAAGTTAATTAAGTTGCTTATTATAAAGGACTGCACTAATCAAACATATTTTCCAATTGATGGTACAAAGGACACCTTCGGGCTCATTGATTGCGTCGTCTTTGTATGCATCTAAATAATGCCCGTTTGGTTAGACAAAATCCTTTTAATTAATACTGAACACAAGTTGAACACAGTCATATATCAATACAATGTAAATTAGGACAAGCTTGCGAATAAAGATGAAGACGCGTAAATACAGTTGTATCTATCCCTGAATCAAGTAAAAATATTTACCGTCATATGTTAGGAAGAAAAGGTTCATTTGACCTTATCAGCATACATTTCTTTCACTCATTGATGATAGAATTAATGAAGTTCGCTATACCACTAAATTACAGCTGGGTGGAAAATTAGAATATCATTGTCGTGTACTTTTCATGTATGTTTAGAAGAAAAGGAATACATTAAGAAAGTTGTAATAATAAAGTCAAGAGCGTATTGCAGAATATACTACTTCCCAAAAAAAGTGCTCCTGATTGCCAAGACGACTAAATTAAATTGTATATTTAGAGATATATTTGCTTTCTTCATTTGAAGTCAGCAATTAAATAAAGAAGAAACAATGCAATTTTTAAAAAAAAAAATGCACTAAATTCAAACACTTGCATCTGCATACACTTTACTAAGGAAATATCATGCCATTGCCTTTACTCTGCCCTTCATCCTTCATGCGGAAAAAACAGGAACTCTTTGTCCTTTTTCTAAAGTTCCTTATCTATCACATTTCTATTAATATTACTCCTCTCTCTCTGTCTCACTGTTTCTCACTCTCTCTGTCTCTCTATCCTTCTATCTCTCTGTCTGTTTCTGTCCCTGTTTACTCTCTCTCTATCTCTATCTTTCCCTCTCTCTCTCTCTCTCTCTCTCTCTCTCTCTCTCTCTCTCAGATTTCAATGTACTATTAATATGTGAAGCAAGCTTAATACCGATGGAAAAATGCTCTAGTCGTATTGTTCCGCACCATATCTTCTCAAGTTGCAATTAAGAGTGGGGATACTGCAATGTTGATCGAATGTGTGTCTCTCCGTCTTTTAGTATATCTGTCCATTACAGAGCCTGTTACCGCTTCTCTTCATAAGACTTAGGAAAGATTTTATTGAAACTTTGAAGACCAGATCAGCGGATGGTGAAGCTGCGTTATATGGTTTAATGTTTTCATACTGCCTAATATTGAGGGGTAGGTGAGTTAATTTCGTGAGAACTTTTCCAAAGGAAAGTTGAGCTTTAATTGCGAAAGTCATTCTTTAGGAGGAAGATTCTTATTAATTCTTTTCCCATGTTAATTTAAAGATTTTACTGAATCTTTGCCGGACTAAATAAATGATCAGCGCAACTGTGCATAAAGTTCGTACTTTTTCCTTTGCCTTATACTTTGGTAAATGCGAATGCTCAAAAAGGGACACTTTGAAAAGTCAAGTTTCAGGAGGAAGCCTGTTATATAATTGTTTCCATGCAGACGAAGAACCAACGCAAATAAAACAGATACGTCCCGTGTATCTACGGAGTGTTTGAAAATGTTTTATTTAAAAAAGAACCGACATTTATTTGAATTTTAAAATAATTGCTTTAGAAATCTCTTTACACGAGCATGCATTCACCCGGTTGCTACGGGATTACCTATAAACAGGCTGTCACAGATAAACGTTTATTCAAACTTTTTTCCAGATGAACATTGTTGGCCATGAATGGACACACACACGCACATACATACATACCTACATACATACATGCCCACATACATACAGACATACATACATACATACATACATACATACATACATACACACACACTTATGTACGTACGTACATACATATATACATACATACATACATACATACATACATACATACATACATACATACATACATACATACATACAGTATAATAGCAGTTGAGATATTAATTATAATGAAATATCTTATATTTGTCGAAGATTATTTACTGGCAGTATTATGGATCGCAACATTTTTCGTTCTCTCATCGATGAAATTGCTGATGATTATCTCAGCGACTAAAAAACAACTAATTAATCAACATGTAATTTAAAAAATGATTGTACACAATGCACAACGTGGACCCGTAATGGGCAGGGTAGTGAATTCACGATTACCAACTTACAAAGCGATTTACGGAGATGGACTTGATGAAGTTGTTCAAGGTCTATTTAGAAGGATAGCCCCAAAAGCAATGCTAATTGTAAAACAATTAGTGATGAAAGCTATTGAGGCTGTTCGTGATAAAGGCATCGACGCTATTGGTAATCTTGCCGGTAAAGCGTTCTCGACAATCAAGGATAGATTAGCTCGGTTAGTACGAAGAAAACCACAACCAGTAAAATGACCTAGTAATGAAGTCATGCCTGCAAATAGCAGTACAATACTAAAGCAAGCCGCAAATCAAAACTACCAGAGTTGGCTGGTGAACCAGAAAGCTTTAAGTTTGATAGCAGGAAGTGGTCTTCGTGTTAGACGATAACAATTATAATAAAATGTTCAAATGTGTATCCGATCCAGCGTTCGATATAGACGCACCGGTTCTCAAAGATGAATCGATACGCGATTATGACTTTTATTCTTATGACGCACGACAACCAAATCAGCGTGGGCGAGTTGAATTACAAGTTCAAGATACAACCAGATATTTCTTACCCGCTGAAGCATTTATTGAGGTAGAAGGTGAAATTATAAAAGCAGATGATACTAAATGCGCAGCTGATGTTAGAGTTGGTTTTGTCAACAACGGTATCATGCCCTTAGTTGACAGTGCCACTTATATCATCCACGGAAGAAATATTGAATCAATTCAGAAGGACGTTGACGTTGCCACGATGATAATAGGTCTAGCAATATATTCTGATGATTACACAAAATCAGCCGGCCAGCCAATGATGTTCTCCAAAGACGGTACTGACAGCCCTGACCTTAGACTGCATAATATAAGATGACCAATAAACTTTGCCGACAACGCCGACGCTGATATATGGCCGGCGTCTCAAGGTGCTAATCAAGATTACAACTTAGGATTTTTATCACGACGATCAATGATGAAAGATGTACGTAGAAGATTTTCATGCGCAATTCGACTGTCACATATTTTTGGATTTTGAAGAAATGTTAGAAAAGTTATCTTTGGAGATAGACATACAGTTGCACTTGTAAGAAAGGCTACTGATGATGCTGTAATTTGGCGACCTGTTGGTGATGCTGATAAAGTAATACTTGCAAAACTTTCGTCGTGGATTCCAGTAATGACTCTAACTATTACCGAAGAATAAAACTACTTTAATTTATGGATTCAGGTGGTAAATCATTACTATCATGGTTGACAGTTACCACAGACAGTGTTCAAACTAGTGTTAATGGTTTATTTACATGGCACATAGCATCACAGCAGGGTGTTTCCGCACCACGATATATGTATCTTGCTTTTCAAGAATTTACGCGAATAAATTCACAAACACGGGCATCAATAACCATCTGAGGATAAATTGTTGAATTTTGATCAAAATCATATAGCTCTTGCATATCATCGTTTGATGACATGTATGGGACGCGAACAGAACATAGATACAAGGTTGCACATATCACAATTCGATTTTACGACGCTGTATCCGATTTATTACTTTTCTCTGGAGTATCTTGATTTATCTAGACAATATGTCGTTGATATTCACTTTCGAGTGTTAGTAACACAACCTCCTATTGCCGTTGTTGGTCCACCAACTATTCATGGTGCTTACAGAGCAATTGCAGTTATTCTTTCAGAAGGTGCTGGTGGAAGAATGCAAGTTATTGACGCACCAATAGAAAACATGTAATTAAGTCACTCATGATATTATAAAAAATGTCATATAATCATGTTAATTTCACTCTGACTCCCTGTCAGGTGAAACAATTACAATCAAAACTCGCGAATAAATGCGGAATTAAAATATCACTTAAAAAGATAAAATTTCAAGTGGTGGTCCAAATAAATTATTATTAACCAAGACTCAAACATTTTAATAGAGCCTTCGAATCAACAACCGGAGTTCAACTCCATCTTTCTCTGAGCGCTATTAAATATTCAATCAAAACAGGTGATATATTTACACATCCTGCAGCTATACCAGGATTAATCGCCGCTGCAGCCCCAGTCATCGCAAAAACAGCTGGCCTCGGTGTTTTAAGCGGTACTGCCGGAAAGGTTGGTAGTATGCTTGTTGATAAAATAACAGGAAAGGGATATAAAAAAGGGGTCTATAATTGCAAGTAACCCGTTATCGGTACGGAAAAGGTCTGAGACTTCCAGGAACACTTCGCTAATTCTGCCTATATCAAATTTTGATTTACTTGATGCTGCTAAAGAATTAAATATAAAAATTTTTAGAGGTGGTTTTATGCGTGACCATTTACCAAAACACCAAACAATAATAAGACAGGAATTGTAAATGTTGATAATAATTCAGGGCCTGGTACTCATTGGGTTGCATACGCATTTGACCCACATGGCTCCATTTATTTCGATTTAAAAAAATAATTAAAATACGCCAGAAACATTCCAGTCTGGTATTCAACATTACCAACACAAACACTAAATGATCCACCGATATGTGGTCGTGAAATAATTAATGTACTTGAGGCTTTATCAAAATATACCAATGAGCCTCATAAAGTCGTGCATAATTATACAAGTAACCGCGTCGTTTCAAACAGATCTTAAAGTATAATGGTTGATATTTACGGAAGATCTTTTCTTAGAGGTACCACTAAGAGCAAGAAAAAAAGATGACATTGATTTGCCAAATTATGCGACTAAAGATGAACTCGCTATTATTATGAACCTCTCCGGAGTTGACAGAGATATGTTGCCATTTTTCAAGATAAATACGGGTTTTAAATACGAGCAACATCAAATGGAATGATACAGTTCGTAGAGTTCTCGGTGCCACTACGGATAACATTCCAATATTTACTGACAGCGGTAGAATCAGAGACTCAAATATATCATAAGCAACTATTAGAAATGAAATTGCAGGAAGCGTTGCCAATCGTCTGCGGAAGACCTGTGATACAATGACAGGCGAACTCATCATGAACGGAAATAAGATAATTGTTTAAAGAGATCCTACATCTGAGGAAGATGCTGCAACAAATAAATATGTAGACACATTAGATACTAAATTATTCACGCCACGAGCTGAGTTTGATGTTAACGTAAATATATTTTTAAATACTAGTAGTAATTTTCAAAAAACGTGAAACTCGTTGATATTAACACGAAACTCGGCAATAATAAAGGTGCTATATCAGGTATTGAATCGATTAGAACAAAAACTAGACGATGTTATAAGTGGAATACCTGATATCGTTAAAAAAATATTCTGATTAAAATCCTATACGGGCAGATTACCAACATAGCATACACGGTGTCAACAGGATTCTCAACATGGTCACAGGAAAATAACACTCTCAAACATGCTGCAGAAATCATTGGTGTGTATAGACTGTCCATGTTCAGCGCTGCAAAATTTAAGATATCTACCACGTATCCCTGGCGTCATAATGGATAATGTTTCTGGAATTGTGTATATCATATTAAATAAAGGAGACGAAGAAACATTTATACTGGAAGCATAAAAAATCAACCGCGACTTCTTACTGGTGGTGTCTGGAATGTATGGCCGAAACACCTCAATTGATTACTAAGTAAAATATAATGAGCACTTCAATCGACGTTCAAAACTTCAGGTACTATCAAGCACGTGAATGGCAAACAAAAATATCGTTGAGGAGCATGTAGTGAAAATAACAAAAATATATCACAAACGTGTAGTTATTGTTGATATAACTGTTTATTCAACGTCTGCTGTTATTGCTGGAACCGGCGTGTTATTATCAACAACAATAATGATGGCATAAGTAGTTGTAACAATTTGTGTTTCAACTACACCAACGATTGCCGGTATTCTCAATATCATTGCAAAAATATGTACGTGTTCAAATGCAACATTGCATGATTATATAATAAAATTGCAAACAGCGACGTTAGCATGCTCAAAAGTATCCTCGTTATTATCAACGAGCCTTAGTGATGGAAAATATATCAGATTTTGAGTTCACGGAGATGATCAAAGTCTACAAAGAATCAATGACAGTGATTGATTTAGAAAATCAGGATTTAAATAACAATGTCAACTCTACTGACATCGCCAAGCGAGCTACTACAACAAATCGTAACAAATACGACTCCGTAAAAAACAACAATGATAACGGTAAGCTCAACTAATCCAGAATTTAATATTAACTGTCGAACTATAATTTCAGCAAAAGAAATCGCACTAGCATAATTAAGAGTATATTACAGTTGCCCAAATATCAGATCAAAATCATTTATGTGGATTACAGGCGAATAATTCACTCACTAGTATTTGCAAATAAAAATAAAGATGATGGAACACCATACTGAAATGTTGTTTCTATTCCGACAGGAAGTTATCAAATCGGGCAAATAACTGGAAAGGAAGCAAAAATAGCTATTCAGTTCACGAACCAACTTTATCATCTGCGATTGAAATATTTTCTCCAGATTACGTTGTTTTAAGTTGGCCTGAAATTCCACCATAGTATGAAGGACCACCAGAACCACAGTTAGATGATTTTAATACAGACAAAAATATTTCTAAAATATCCAGAATATTGAAAATTATATCCGTGATATGGCATAGATAAAAATAACTATATATAATATTGACCAAAAAGCTAATATTGCATATATTGCTGACGAATTTATTAACGTATTTCCTAAGCAAATTAAACCTGAATACCAACGAGTATTTGGTGATCTGCAGAATTTATTTTCCAGTACCACACAATATTACAACGATGATATAAATCAACAGATCATTGAAACAATACAGCATTTAAATCAGGTTGTATCAGATTTTTATTAAATCAATAAACTTTTTATTGCAAGTTTGATTTCTCCGGGTGATTATGAAGGCTATGATTTTGTTAATATAAAAGAAAAAAATCCATAAACAACACTTAGGAAATTATTTCTCGATCATTATAAAATAACCAAAGAACAATTACCAACGTTTGTAATGCAAGAATTTAGAATTGACCAACTTAAATCACTGAATGATCTTATCAACGAAACCTTTCCGCAAATTGTCCAGTAATGGAAAGAGATAGCCCCACCTCCAGGTATTCTTAAACACAATAATAATCCGTGTGGTGAAGGTCGTCATATTTCACCAGGGATCGTTAATATAACTTCAACTATTGCAATAATCTTGTATGCGATGTAATTAATGGCAGCTATCAAATAGATCTTGAAAAATCAAATCAGGCTCAACAAGGATACCTCCTGGATATTTGATTGTACAAGAATATACTAATCATGTTTATCTACGATGTCATAATCCGTTATTATCAAGAATAAATTTCAAACATACTGACCAATTTCGACACTTAATTGACCTACGTGGACAATTTATTAATATAAATGTTTTGTCAGTTTAAGGACTGATTTTAGTTTTTTTGTAAGCAGAAAAAGGAGAAATGTATTGATTTATCGATAAATCATTTAGAGAATCGCTAGGGTTTTCATCCTTAGAAATTACGAAATCTGATAGATTTTCCTTGACAAAAATAACTAAAATAGGTACAAAAAGAATTATTGCGAATAATGTTCATGAAAAAAATAACAAAATTCAGAGAATTTTAGAACAAATAAAATCATTATAATAAAAATATTGTCCGTATATTTTTGGATAAGAAAGGTTTTTTACATTTAATTAAAATAAGGAGGTATATTATATAATCTACCAGCCCGTGAGGGTTGATAAACATGACAAGTCGGAGGTACTTGAAAACGTTATCGGAACGATATTGACACATTCTCAGTCAACACAGAACAATTTAGTGTTGATATAATTATTGATGAATACGGCAACGAAGATTATTTTATTGACAAAGGAACAAGTAAATCAACTGCGCCGAGAATATATTTCTTTGATCACGTGTGATAGAGATCAGATTCGGAATTATGCACATTCCTGTATTAAATCTGATCAACTTAAATTTTTATTGTCTAATTCTGATTAAAGAATCTGATTTGGTATTTCTATAAGATAAAAAATATAACAATATATTTTTTTACTGATTCTCACTAGTTTTCATCGCTACTTTATCTTTTACTCTCGCTTTCATAAGTGACAGTGGTTTCGTTTCACGATCTGACATAATCTTTTATAGTTGTCTTACGCGTGTATTGGTGATTTTTTGTTTTATATTCGTTAGAAAATTTTGATCTAATGTTCTCAATTCCGATATAATGTATGACGAAATTTTCTACTTCTGCATCTTTTACTGTTGATACAGTTTGTAACATAATCTGCTGGATGGTCTTGATCAGTCCATATTCTGCTGATAGTGTATATACTCCTTCAATCTTACGATTTTATAATGATTCAAAATCGGGAATGATTTTCTCTGGATCAAGTTATGCCATCTTTTTAAAAAAAATGTATTGCAGCACTATTAGTTTTAACATCTATTCGATTATATATATATATATATATATATATATATATATATATATATATATATATATATATATATATATATATATATATATATATATATATATATATATATATATATATATATATATATATATATTATAAAATATATATTTAAAATAACATATATTAAGTCAGCATTGACCGTTTCTGAAGAGGACAAAACATAGAATTTTTTCTTGAGGACGGCACAAATACATATAGAAGCATATTAACAACATTGCATATAATCTTGTATTTACAGCATTGTGTATAACTATATTTACAACTAGTGAGAATAGCCAAATTAATATTTTTTTTTAGTTTCCCAAGCTGATAGTTGTCTAGTCCAAATAACCAACTTAAGATTTGGCTAGTGAAGAATAGCCAACGTGAGGTTTGCCTAATGAGAATAGCCAAATTGGGATTTGTTTAGTAAGCTTATTAGATATTACAATTTTAATTCTAAGGATGGCGCAAATACATATAATTATTTTTTTAGAAACAGCACAACATATACGGGAGCCTTCTATACGTTTAACATATTTTTACATCTACCCACATAATCAACCCCGGGAGAGTGCAAAAGATCACCCACCACGTGTTGATATGGTGTGGGTGTGTGTTGTTCTTCTGTTGAAGTTAGAGGCGGGGGCGGGCCCCCAATTTTATATAGAAAAATCTCGAAATGTTCGCCACCATCGACAGTTGTCAGTCATGAGATTCGATCGACAGACATCGAGTATCAGAGTAAGTTTCTTTTGCAATGAGCTACGAAGACGTCTGAAAGACATATGTTTCAGAAATTATTATAACCTATGCTAAATTGCTACAGTATTATGTAAAATTACAGCGTGAATTTATTTCTGTTTAGAAACACGCTGTATAAAATGATTATATATTTTGGTATGGGCATGTCTTTGGTTCATTTCTACATAACAGGTCCATTATAGTGTACATGTACGGCGTGTTCTACTGCCTTGTAAGTTAGAAACCATAAATTATCATTCTACTAATTTAGTTATATTACTTCACTGATGTTAATTATGACATAGATGGTTAAATAATTAATTACTATGACAAAATGAATTACTATCTACTGAAAAATATATAATACAAAGTTATCTCTCTTTCATTCAGGTCATAGACTTTAAGAACTGGAGGTAACCGCTAAATTACTATGTCGAGGAGATGATAGTTATCTCCCTTATATACTACAAAAAATGATTTAGGCATCAGAAAAAGATAATTATTTTATCTTACATGATTTTTGAGTGGAGAAACTTCCGTTTTCATATTATATATATATATATATATATATATATATATATATATATATATATATATATATATATATATATATATATATACACACACATACATGTACATATATACAAGTTTCCTCATCAACGATAGAAGTCTTGATATAGAATACACTGGACAACAAATTTTTACAAAAGTCATGTTACTGAAATAAAATTAGTCAATTCTTATCAATTTTTATGTGCTGAACACGAATATGACAGTCAAATTGCAAAATTGGCTCTAGTTTTTTTGTAATCTGCAAGAAATTAATGTTTACATAACGAAATGCATTCCAATAGTAAAAGGTCAACTGTAATAGCCTACCCATAAAAAATCAAGTCATTGACTACATCTTAGATTTCCTCGCCTGTCTCTTGTACAGCTGTTCGGGAGCATCTCTGAGGAGTGTCCAGCAGTAGTCAGCCAGCATTGTAGTGGACCATTTTCCCTGGTATCTTTGTTCCATTGTTGCGATATCTTGATGAAAACGTTCGCCGTATTCATCACTAACAATACCACAGTTGCTAGGAAAGAATCCAAATGGGAATGAAGGAAGTGAATCTTTAGAGACATATTGCAGCCAAGTTTCTTATACTTCATCAACATGTCTTCTACTAGTTCCTTATAGTTTTCTGCCCTAACATTTCCGAGGAAGTTTGTAGAAACTAGGCGAAAAGCATTCCATGCTTGTTTCGCGTCACCTTCCAGCAAGTTGTTGAACCGGTCATCTTTGAAAAGCTCTCGAATCTGAGGACCCACAAAAACTCCCTCTTTAATCTTTGCTTCGCTGAGTCGAGGGAATTTTTCATGCAGGTATCGGAATGCTGGCAAAGTCCGGTCAATGGCTTTCACGAAGTTCTTCATCAAACCTAGTTTGATGTGAAGGGGTGGTAGCAAGATTTTCTGAGCCTCAACCAGAGCTGGGTGTTGGATATTCTTCTCTCCAATGGCTACATTCTGCCTGTGAGTCCATTCCTTCCTCATGTAGTGCATTTCCCTTGCTCAGCTATCCCACTCGCATAAGAAACACATGTATTTTGTATATCCTTGCTGCAGTCCCATTAAAAGGGCAACTACCTTCAAATCACCACAGAGGTGCCAGCTGTACTTGTTATACTCAATGGAATTCAGTAGCTGCCTTAAGTTATCGTATGTCTCTTTCATGTGGACAGCATACGCTACTGGAATAGATGGAAGAATGTTTCCATTGTGCAAAAGCACAGCCTTGAGACTCAGTTTCGAAGAGTCCACAAATAGTCTCCATTCTTGTGGGTCATGAGTGATTTTTAAAGCATTCATGAGGCCCTCAATATCGGAACAGAATATCAGATTACTTTCCTTTCTGAAGAAAGGCTCCAATTGCTGGTGGCGCTTTCGATATGCAGTAATTGTGACATCTTCTTCTAGAAGATTCCATTGTTGGAGTCTTGATCCTGGCAATTCTGCCTTGTTCTTTGATAAGTCCAAATCACGAATCAGGTCATTTAGTTCTTCCTGTGTTATTCTGTGTGGGGTTGATGATGCACCACAGTGAAAATCTGGATCACTGCATGCTGATGGACCAGGAGAAGAACAGGTCGACTCACCTTTGTCTTCGTCAGATGAATCAAGAGAATATTCTGCTGGAGGTTCTGGAATAGGAAGTCCCTCACCATGTGGAACTGGTCTCAATGCAGACGGAATGTTTGGGTAGACTATTCTCGACTTCTTTCGCTTCGTTATTCCGCCGGAAAGAGGAGGAACCAAGCAGAAGTAACAGTCATTTAGGTGGTTGCTTGGCTCTCTCCACACCATTGGGACTGCAAACGGCATTGATGACCTTTTGCAATTCAACCACTGTGAAAGCTGTGTTGTACATGTAGCACAGCATATATGCGGAGCCCAAAGCTTGTCTTGGTCACCAACCTTGCATCCGAAGTAAAGATGATATGCCTTCTTCACTTGAGAATTGATACTTTTCTTCTGGTTGGCAAATGTCACTTCCCCACAAATATAGCAAAAATTGTCCGCGGTATTAACACACTTTCGAGGCATTACTGTTCTTTATTGTACGTAAATGGATAAAATAATAAGTTTTATGTAACAGTAGCTTGAACTGTCTCGCACAACGTCTAAAATATTTTAAATGCTGAACCTATCTGATTGGGCTTTATATAGTACACTGCTTACGTCAGCTTCAGCAGCCGCCTGGCATTAGTATAATAGGCCTACACATGTATAGTACACTGCTGACGTCAACTTACTTCAGCAGCCGCATGGCATTAGTATTGCATTGCATCAGAAAATGATGCAATCAACTGTGGATGATGTGAGCATGATGGTATTATGCAATGTTACATCATTATTCCGGATGTTGCTGCAGTCCTACTGGAGAAATTTACACAGTGAAACATAGAAAATGAGGTATATGAATATCTTCAAAACGAGAGCCAATACAAATTTTTCACGGTTATATTCGTGTTCGGCACACCAAAATACTACAGATTAGGGCCTTTTCAAGTCAGTAATGATTTCACTGTTGACCAGTGATATTAATCGTTCTATCATAATTATTTTAACAATGATCAAAACGATACAAATAAAAATGAAAATAAATAAATAATTTAGTATTATCAGCGGCATAACTACTTAGTACGTCTACCAGAGAGAGACATAATTATCTCTTTGAACAATAATGGAAAATGATTATCTATTTTTTTTTTTTTCTTAGAGAGAGCCGATCTGGTTATATTTTCTGCGACAAAATATACCGAAGACATGCACATACCAAAATAATTTCCAGCTGCATCCATTGGTTGAAACATCATTTCTTCGCCAGTCTCTATATTTGTAGATTTAAATGATCTTGCAATTTTTGAATATTTGCCTGTATTACCGGATTTACAATTTTGGCTTTGTTTGACAGCTCGTAAATTTGATAAAGAGTTTTTTTGAGATTTGAGTCAATATGATCGATCACAGAACCGTCTTCGAACACTCCATTGAAACACTCGTAAATAAATTTGTAACAAA
This sequence comes from Sinohyriopsis cumingii, assembly GCA_028554795.2. NCBI lineage: Eukaryota > Metazoa > Mollusca > Bivalvia > Unionida > Unionidae > Sinohyriopsis > Sinohyriopsis cumingii. The sequence goes on from CM068829.1 coordinate 135,451,532, forward strand.
CGTATATTTTTATTTTATTTTTTCTGACATTGAATATGAATTATGTCGAATACGGACACAGTGGATTGTGGAATAGTAAATACGAACACAGAGATGTTATCTCGGTTGATACGGTTGCATGTTATCCCGGATGGTTTCTTGGTATGGGAGAGTTTCTGAATATTTTGAGCGATTTTGTCATCGCACAAAAGAAATGGCAAGGGTATCGATAAACAGACCATTACCGGATTTAGACCTGAATGGATTCGCTTGTATCGAATCATTCGAGTTTGCTAAAGTCTTCATCCGATTTGTTATGCTTGGTTTGGCAAACATTTTTCAGAAAAAATGTGGGTACCAATAGTTTTATTAGGATATATGCCTGATGTAAAAAAAAGATATTTCTGACAGTAATTGAAGCAATTATATCATATCGTCCGCAGAAAAAAAAATTGATTACCACAATAAAAGAAATATTATGTTGATGAAAATGCTGATATAAGCTATAATGAAAATAAAATTGCAAAAGATCTTGGCAGAAAAATAATCGGTAAATTCACCCAAGGAGGATCATATGATCATAAACGATATTGTAAAAGGTTGATTATAGATGATATAGACTTTATAATTGTTGATACAACGCAAAAAAGTACATTTATAAGTCGAAGCAATGTAAACTTATCGGACGGAACCAAATTAGGTACAATTGTGGGTAATATTGATGGCGAGTCATCGCAGTTTACTCATTTAAGATCTTGAATGCTCGCGTACGTTTCGATAAATCTATTATCGATGATAAGTTTCTAAGTTTGCTGTCAGAGTCGCTACAGATTCGTTTTATATCAATAAAAAGCATTTAGGATTGTTGGAAAAATTAAATATCGGCACTTATGCATCATGGGTCGAATGTAGATTAAAGCAAGAAAATATTCTTGATTATTCTGATTCCGCTGATGTTTCGATTAAAGAGATTTATTACAAAAATAATCAAATATCAAAATTGTCATCAGCACCGTCCGTGTATGATCATGTAGCTAGACATAACACAGTTTATCTAAATGGGCCTGGAGATTCAGGTAAAACTTCTCGTGTTATTGAACTTTTCGGAATTTTGATATGATCATTTTAACCCCTACACACATATTCGCAAGTGAAATAAGAGAAAGAAATATTAAATCATTGCACTTATCATAAATTCTTTCGATGGAAAGGAGATAAATGGACTCCTGAACGAATGGGCGAAAAATGAATTCCAAAGATTATCGTTTGGGATGAAATATGTACAATGCCGCTAGAAACATTTAAAATATTTCCTGATTGGTTATTAACAAAAGGTACTGCTACGTGTGATAATGTGAGTTGATCATGGTCAACCGCCACCTCTTGTTGGATTGTCTCCACATAAATGGCTGAGGAATTTGGTTGATTATTATGAAGAAATAACTGATGATCATAGAGCACTTGACCAAGAATTAAAAGAGTTTAAGAAATTAATCAGACTACAAGCGAATAAAGTTCGGTGTGAAATAATGTGTGAAGTAACTTCAGAAAGTCCTATAAACAACTTCTGAAATTTGTGGAGACCAGCTGATTTGATAGTGGCAAACATACAGATAGTTCGTGATACACTTCAACAACAATTATTTATTGTACATTAAGAATTTTTTTTCAAATCTACCCGTATCATTATGTTATCGACCGGTTGATACAGGATCGTCAGAAAAGCAAAATCTCGTACTAAATGATATTGTCTTGGTTCCTGTCAGTGTTCTTGAAGATGCGCTAAATATGGACAAATCACTGTGGACCTTAGGCTACGCGATGACAATAAACCCATCTCAACTATTTCTGATGCGCGAGTTTGGATCGTCGATGATCGTATCGATTGGTCAAATTTAGTTTGCCTCGCAGTGTCTAGAGATAGAAAAATATATTTCATTTGCGGAGGGTTATCATGGCCTTTACAAAAACCACTGGTGATATTATTGACAGTGATATAATAAGAAAAAAATTCGTTAGTTATAAACAGTGTGACAAAAAATAAGCACGCCTTGACCTTGATGCTGAATTTATAATGATGCTGAAACAACAGCAAAATAATCATTGTGCGAGCTGTAAAACAATGTTGTGGAACGATATTCTTAATGACCAATTCAGTTTTCCGTAGATATAAATAATGTTAAATTTGGTCATGCACACAAAAATGTAATTCTTATCTGTCCTGAATGTATCCGACGTCGAGGTGCTAGTAAAGTGAATGAGGTGGTAATTGTGTGTCTTCGGGAATTATTTGTAATTGTTCACGTACAAATCCACGTTGAGGAGCAGTTCAATCTAATCTGAAAATTACGGCTCTACCCGTCGATCTTACATGCTAGAAATATTATGTGTCGTTACACTCCAGGTACGATCAGTCGCTCTGTTTTTACCACCTTCAAGTTCACTAGGTTCATATAAATATCTGACAGTAACATTACCTAATACTGGTTGTTTCGAAAAATTGTGTCCTTGTATTTGTAAAAAAAAAAATTGTAATCGCATTGTTAGGTTTCATGGCGGTTATTCGAGCAATTTCATTATTTAATGAATTGATCACACTTGGTAATCTTGCAACCCATTCGCTGGATCTTTTGTCTTTCTGAATTATTTCCTTCGCATGCTGATATCAAAATAACTGTTCAGCAAGCGTTTGATTAAATCATTCAACAAATTGCCTGATCACGATGAACTGCTGTATGTCCTGGTCTGAATTCGACATTATGTTTTTTCATAAGAGATGATACTACACAAAATTCCTTGCCAGGATCAACCTGTAATAGTTGTGGCCATCGTCTGTGTCCTCGTTGATGAATTCGCTCAAAAGCTAATACAACTTCAGAAGCTGATTTAGCTGATAGTGGCTCTGCTTCTTTATCTCTACTTGCAACGTCAACGACAGTTAATATGTATTCATATGTTTGTTGACGTCTTCCAATTTTTGATAGTATCTTATGATAAAACTAAAATATTTGCATGATGAACTTCATTAGGAACGCTATCATCAAAACGTGCATGCTGAATTCGTTTAAGTATTGGTATATAATTTGCCATATTGCCTGTCGTGATAACCATTTTTCAGCAGTAAAACGCGTGACATTTGTTGCACCAGCAAGTTGATTAATTGCTGCTCTACCTTTACCAATATCTACTTGGGCTATAATAAACCGATTCCATTATTTCAATAATTGGCTGATTAATTATCGTGTCCGAATGCTAATTTACTTTTCATTGCAGATTGTATTATCAATCTAGCTAATTTCTCTTTAACACATAAATCCATTATGGAATTTAATGCATTAATTAATTCCACATCTGCACTATATCTCTTTTGTACCTCAATACTTTTATACGCAACATCGTGAATATCAAACGCTTTATCAATTTTATTTATCGGATATTCGCAAGGTTTTGGTTGATCCTGGCTAACAAGTCAAATATCAAGTTGGGTACCAGGACCACAATAATTATATCCTGGAAGGTGTTTTTCTCCTAGGTATTTAGCCCATGGTGTTTCTGAAATTTTGACATTAATGTAGCAATATCACCGCCATCCTTGAATTTTAGGTAAAAACGAAAAAATAATTCTCTTACTTATTGCACATTTTCCACCATATGCTATTTTTCCATTTTTTTATTGTAACCGTGGCTAAATCAGTAGTTGGAGTTTTAACTCTACAACGTAAGCCATATAGATTCACGTATATTTATAAAATGGATGTAATTAATTTCTCAGCGATATGAAAACAAGAGCCAGCAAAACATATTTCAGCATTACCGAATTCAGAATGATTATAAGAGGTCCGTCCATAAGTGGAAAGACAATTATTAGTTAATTTGATAATGAGATGGTTAAAGTGGGACCAGTTATATTTATTTGCACCATCAGTTGATGATCAGAGATGTTATGATGTATTTAAAATTTTATTGAAAATGCAAAATTGATAAATGAAGATGGCGACGACATTATTCATATATTTTATAACTGATATTGATGAATCACCGTCCGTAGATGAATTAGACGGGTATGTATATATATATATATGTGTGTGTGTATATATATATATATATATATATATATATATATATATATATATATATATATATATATATATATATATATATATATATATATATACATACACGCAAATCATTAAGAGTCGAAAGCGTTCAGGCTGGTTAGAAGTTAGATAACAGTTTTGCACTGTTCGTTGTCAGTTTATAGCATTTATCTTAATCAATCCCTGACATACGTGATCCCTTGCTGGATCAAACACACTTGAAAGGACGGTTATTCTGCATATGATTTATATTCTTTATATATATATATATATATATATATATATATATATATATATATATATATATATATATATATATATATATATATATATATATATATTAAAAACTTCAACGGCGTTTTCATGAAGTACTCAGTTGCTGGAACAACCAAACCGCGCTGAAATTGGTCAAGGAACTACTGGGTTGCATATGCGGTCGATTCGAGTGGTGTTGTTTATATATACAGTGTGTCTATTAGTTCAATGCATTGCAACCATCATATGTTCCAAATTTAGTTCCATCAAACTTTGTTTTCTCTTTGGCCGTATTTGCAACTGGACTGGGGTCTTTTGCACTTTCCGTTGGCTGAGGTGAAAGAGGAACACCGTTGTGCATGCAAATGTATTATGTCTACATTTTATTAAAGCGCTTACTTTGGTCAATGTTTCTGTCACAAGGTATTCTTACTGTTCTATACAGAAATTCGGAGCTTAGCTAGGAGCTGCATATTTACAAGCATTCCATCCACTAGGACCATATTTCATGTTGTACTATGATTAAATTGATTGTTCACGTCTTTCAGTCTATGTTCATCAAAGAGTCATCATGCTAGATGAACAAGCAATGTATATAAGTTCATTAGTACCAGTTTTGTAAAACAACAGAATGTCACTGTGACCGATATTTTCAATTTCATGCCTTATGCTAAGATTTTATTTAACTGATTACCACACATCGTTCTTGCACAATGTTTGCTTACTGATATACGTGGAATATTAATACTTGGAGCAGGTGTGCATGTTGAAGAGTTTTACAACTTCATTAGACAACGCAGGTACTGCAACCATTATTTCTAGCTTCACTGAGTTTGGTTGCCCATGTCAAAAAACAAATCAATGTAGAGTTTTAAATTGACTTTAAGATAACTGCTGGGCTACCGCAGTGAACGTGTGATTAATAAAAATTAATATGATATGGACGGCTAAGTCAACGTGTCGAAAAGTTTTTGACATGATGTTCTAAATATAAATAGCCGGACTAGAGGAGAATAGAATAAAGAGACAGTGAGCATTCTACGTACCTTAAGGAGTATGTAAATATTGGCCAAAACTAGTGTGTATTGATCAAGTTTCATTTCAGTTCTCAGTTAACTATTATGATGACCCTAAAGAGGAAGATCTCTTAGTCATCTCATAGTCGCAGTATTCAAAATCTAACAATGAAAACACTATGTGGACGACACGTTCACAGGTAGATTCATTCGATAATGTATTAATTCATTACTCAAAAAATGAATTATAATAAAATAATAAGATAATATAATGGAATTTACGTTAACCTTAGTTTACATAATATTACCTGATTCACAATTAGCTCTCAGCTATCATTTTCATAAAGCATGTGTTATGAGAAAAGTAATATGTTGTGGTCGTAGGCTGATATTGCCGGGGTGTGTGTGGGAGACAAGCGCCACACTCCTCCAGAATGCCCCATACGGCTTGCGTCTCTGATCACCTCTGTCAACTAAAATTCAGCTCATGGCCTTCACGAGTGGCTTAGCTTCGAAGTCCGGAGAAGGGGTGAAGGCGGGCCACTGGCGCCTTAAAACCAGTCGCTTTGGGTAGATTGGACTCGTAAACCTTGGTCGGTAACTCATCTAGGAGAAGGGAAACTCTGATTCTAAACCTATGCTATCTTTCGACTATACCCACTCATGCGAAACGCAAAGCGAGTAAACCCCGACAGAAAATCCGGAGATGAAGTCCCTAAGGCGGTCTGACATTGACTTCAATGTCATTTCCGGCAACTTATTTGACGCCTTTGGTGCCAAGCTGTATTGGCATTCCTCATTCCCTTGGGCCCACCAGCTGTGTGGAGAGGGGGATCTTCTGCATGGGCAACAGCTGATTCTCCATACCACCCTGGAAAGGTTTCATAGCGCCAGTGGAGTGGACTCTTCAGCGTCTTCGTACGGCATCGGCACAACAGGGACGTAGCAGTTTACCAATTCTAAGTCAAAGCTGGATTGGAGTAGACCTTGGCGCCAGGTGTTACTTCTGACGGCGGTAGAGATCACTATGTTTCACTGGACAGCTACAGCCCGTCTCAGTCTGGCAGACCCCAGTCATTAAGGTGCTGCTCGCCATGGTCTGCCTGCTTCACTGGGTGCGTGGAGCTAAGAGACTCCTCTTGACAAGTGGGCCACAAACTCCGCACCAGGAAAGATTCAAAAATGAAATAAGAAGACTCCATCTCTTCGTTTTGCAAACTGAAATATCACGACCATGTGTCCATGGATTTACCACTGACCTACATCAGATCGACGATGCATGGACGACTTCCATCACTGACAGAGAACTCTCCCGAATGAACATCGACAATGCCTTCCTCTAGGAGACCCGACTGGCTGACTGCAGCACCATCATGGAAGCTAATTACACATTCCTTTAGAAAGGGAAGCCCTCGGATGAACCTAGGCAGTACGGTGTAGGTTTTGCCGTAAAGAACACGCCAGTTGCCTTCATTGAACCTTCGCCATAAGGTACTGAGAGAATCCTTGCCCACCGGCTCTCAACATCCTTAGGCCCCGTCAACATCTTCAGTGTGTACGCCCCAACCTTCTGCTCTACCCACGAGGAGAAAGACAAAATCTATGAGGCCCTGTACCAGGCAATATCCAGTATCCTCAACTCTGAAGGTCTCTACGTACTAGGAGACTTAAATTCTAGAGTGGAAGCAGACAATGACGCTTGGTCCACCTGTCTCGGCTTTTACGGAAGCAGCAAGATTAACGGGGATTGACAGCTACTGCTTAGGTGTACTGCTCAAACAGCCTATGTGTGCCCAATACTTTCTTCAAATGCAAGGAAATCCACCAGACATTATGGATATGCCCACGTTCACGCAACTGGCATCAGCTAGACCTCGTCATCACCAGGCTAGCGGAACTGGCCAGTGTCCTCCTCGCCATCATCTACCACAATGCCGAATGTGACACGGGCCATTCCCTCGTGATCAGCAAGGTGCGAATAATACCAAAGAAGCTGCACCACGAAAAGTCCAAGACGGCCGATGTCATCACATAACAGGGGAAACAACTGCAGCGATAAGTCGAGCACTATCTCGTGCTGTATGCAACCCAGAACATCGTCACTGACACCGCCCTGGACGTTATTCCAGACCTGCCTGTCATGGAGGAAGTAGACACACCGTCCACCCTGGATGAGCTCGGAAAAGCCATCGATTGCCTTGCCTGTGAGAATACTCCTGGAACCGACGCCATTCCGCCTGATGTCCTCAAGAGCGTGAAATCAGCACTGTTCCAGCCCAAACACATACTCCTCTGACTCTGCCGCAATAAGAACAAAGGAGACCGTAGCGACTACAGCAACGACCGGGGCATCTCCCTCCTCAGCATCGTCGAAAGGGCTTTCGCAAGTGTTTCCTTGGCGCGCTTGCAGATCCTAGCCTCTAGTGTCTAGCCAGAGTGGCTTTCGAGCCGGCAGGTCAACTGTATAAATAATCTTCTCACTACACCAACTGCAGGATAAGTGTTGCGAGCAGCAGATGCCCCTGTACATTGCCTTCAGAGACCAGACGTAGGCAATTGATCTGGTCAGTCGGAGCGGACTCTTCGAAGTCCTACAGAAGATCAGCTACCCCCCCCCACGACTACGTGCTGTCGTCATGTCGTTCCAGAGGAACATGCACAGGTTCAATGGCGCAACGTCGGAGGCCTTCCCAGTCATCAGTGGAGTCAAACAAGGCTGTGTCCTTGCGCCGACACTTTTCGACATGTTCTTCTGCATCCTTTCCCGGTACGCCTTCAAGGACTGCAGCTAGGGTGTGTACATCCGTACCAGGACTGACGGCAAGCTGGTCAACATCGCCCCTCTCCGTCCTAAGACTAAAGTCACAGAGGTACTCATCCGTGAACTGCTCTTCGCCGACGAACGTAGCCTTAACATAACACACATAAAATGGACGTCAGCAGCTGGTATACCGCCTCTACCACGCCTGTAAAAAATTTTGACTAACCATCAGTTTGAAGAAAACGAACGTCATGGCGTGGCATGCATACTCCCTTCCCTGCGTCAACATCAGTGGGTACAACGTGGAACTTGTTGTGAACTTCACATACCTCGGGTGATTGACAGGATAGCCAAGACTGCAGCAGTGATGGCCAGACTTAACCACAGGGTCTGAAACAACGCCAAATTCACTGAGAAGATCAAACTGCCTGTCTACCAGGCTTGCGTGTTCAGCTCACTCATTTTCTGCAGCGAAACATGGACCACCTATGCCAGGTACGAGAGGAAACTCAACAGCTTCCACGTGAGATGCCTTCTACTTATAATGCACATCCAGTGGCAGGACAAAACACCCAAGACAGAGGTTCTGGAGCGCGCCAACATTAATAGCATGTTCTCCAGTCTCTGCGAGAGGCGCCTTCGCTGGCTCGGTCATGTTAAAGGAATGGACCCAGACCACATTCCCAAGGACCTGTTATATGGGGAGTTGCGGAAAGTGCACAACCGACTGGACGACCACGTCTGCGCTACAAAGATGTTTGCGAGAAGGACAGGAAGACGGCCAACATCAATATCAACGACTGGGAGAGCTGTGCTAACGACCGTTTCAACTGGCACCTAGCTGTCAGAGAGGGCGTTCAAAAAGAAATGAAAACAGGAACATAAAGCTGAAAAGATAGCTAGAAAGAAGGAGAAACAAAAACTTACTCTGGAGCTACACCATCTCTCCCGTAGACGGACGGATGCCACGAATATGTTGTTTGCTTGTTTTTAGTTACAGAAGGAAGAACATTTTCTGTTTCAGTATTTTTGGTGCTAATTAATATAAAACTTAGAATTCTTCTGCAATTAATAAAATATAATTCATATAAAAATTAATATTTTTCACAGCATACAATATAAAAAGTTCTTAAATTAATAAATAATATGAAAAAAAATATGAACGGATGGTTTTGCACAAAAATCTAAAAATGTAAAATATATAACCAAAGATTCCTACCAAGCTGAGAACAATATCAAGTTCAGTATAGAACAGAGAGAAGAACATAGAAGAAGATAAATTTAGTCTACATATTTGGTCCAAAAGGTATCTTTATTTTATGCTGAAGCAGCCATCACAACCAATTTAACACGAACGAGGAAGCTCCATGAAATCCCAAATGAAGAGTACCACAACAACTTTGTAACACAGGTCTGGATAAATGTGGTTTATGAAGAAATGTTTTTACAGACACCGAGTTTAGGAAAGCAAATAACATGATAGTGGGGATTTAAAATTTGACAACAGCCATGGATCGACTCAACAATAACCTAGTTTTCCTCTATGAGATATGCATGCAATCAATCAGTATCTGGCTTTCTTATATATCTCGATCAATTATGTCACTTTTGGATTAGAAGTCCACGACTAGTTAACACCTACAAGTTTTGAATTCACGTTTGATCATTCAGGGGATGAATATGCCGTTTTGAAGCATCAAACTATTCAAAAATATAACCGACAGGAAACCGATGACAAGAGAATATACGCTACTGGTGGTCAAAACCGACTAGTCAGGTCAGTAAAATACTCTTAAATGTACTAAGACACAAGCTGAATCGCTTTTATCTCACATTGATAAAAATGTTTTTGAGGATCCCCAATTGTGTTAAATATCTTACACCACTAGAAGTGTTAGGCAGAGTCAATTTAGTAATGGTATGCGTGCCATATGCAGATATACCCATATTAATGCAAGATATACTGCCCATTCTCTTCGTATCGCAGCTTTAAATCCGATGCCAGATACCAAACTTACTGCTCGGCACATTATGTCTCTGTCTTACCACTCCAGTGAGGCTTCATTAAGACCCTAAACAAGTCCTTTTACTCACCATCAACAACAAATGGGTAACATTGTGTCGATGTTACGTTCAAACTTAGCATTATCTGTTCCAGATTGTTTTGTGGAATCTCATGCGTCTGTAAATCTTAAATGTCCCCTACTGTCCCAAGCAGTGCTACTCAAGTAAAGTTGTCGTATCTGCACACAATTCTATACAAGTTCTCTCACAAGAAACAATGAACTGTATGCCAGGTTTTATTACACAATCCCCCTGCCATTTCAATTACGTATCCCGTGTCAACTATCTTGGAATAACTAAAGGATCATAAAAGTAAACACTTATTTTAGAATTGTGCGCGCGTGTTTGTATGTTTGTGAACCAGCATACATGATCAAACAGCTTATATTACCTTAAATCATGCAGCTACATATATTTTTCAAGTCTGCTTATAAACTTGTGTCTGAACAGTGATGAATCTGCCAAGGTAACTTCAGTCGGTCCATGAAAGCATACATTTATACAGCCATTTTTATGTCTAAAATATCGTCACAGCATGACTTTAAATATTAAGCTTCAACTATTAATACACATGCCGATTAAGGTGAAATGTAATTACAGGTTACTGCATTTGTATGGGAAACTATCAACGAGTTTTTGGATGGATATACTGCTTGACCTTGGGAGTGCAGCATTTGCATCCGACAAAACGATTCATACTTTCCAATACAGATGCAGTAACCTTTCTAGTATATGCTTATTTTCTTATTCTACATAAGGCTTACTTATATATAAAAAAATGCACTCCAATAAACATAGTAGTTGAATTCGTGCTGTATTCCAAACTAAATACAGAAGCGCAGATTCACCAGTAAACAATATAAACAGTATTAATGCGCACATAACTCCGCCCAGATACCTTTGAACTTAGTTGGGCACCAGAATTCACTTTCGTTTTCGTCTACTTAAAAATGAAATTTAGAGTCATTGCATCAACTTTTCTGTTTGGTCTGGAATTAATAGATTTTGTTCTTCTTGTCGATTCTACTAAATTTCGTGATTGGACTGGGTTTATCTGTGTCAATTCTACATGAAGTAACATCCGATTTGTGCAGTGAGGGATCAGCGTCCTGACTTATCTGCAAGTGTGTTTATGTTCTGTCATTGAATGTTTGGAATCATATTGTGCGACAAATATGTATTCTTTAAATTCGTTCAATTCTAGTTATCAAGAAAATGCTATAGAATATAATGTTCATTTTATTTTGAGTGCAATAAGATGATGTAATTGCACGTGGAATGTAGTCGAAATTACATTACAATTTCGAAATGTGTATTCATGCTTTAGAACCCATGACATTTGGATTTGGAGAACTAAGAAAGTACATTTTGAGGAAATTCAGAATGTAAGTATATTTTTTGCCATTCGTATTACCAGCTATAGAAGACACGTTTATGCCTTATCACTTGCATGTTATTTGTAGGGACACATCAATTGTATGACCTGTCTGGCGTGTATCGCTAGCTTAAATCCGAAGCGTTGTATCAACATAATTAAATCGGAATATTGCAAAACAGCTGATATGTGGTAGTCCACGAAACATCATCTTTAGTTCATTCAGAAACAAACTTAATCAACCAAAATGTAAAGTGTCTACTACGTGAGTGTACATGATTTGTTTACAAAGTAGTTCCTAATACACTACTAGGCACACGTGTCGTGAACGTGATTGCAAAAAAACGGTGTGTATTATCGTAACATATTGCACGATCCAGACAATGTAAAGTTAACGGGGGCAAAAATAAGCATAAAATAACAATTGACTTAAGTACTGATACGATGATGACGTTATTACGATCATGCAAGACCACTCCATGAGCTATAAAGAGATATGTACCAAAAACCCCAAACTAGCATTACAACGCTGAATGAAGTTTTGTTTTTAATGATGCAAATAAAATAACAAAACCAATAAGCAAAATAAATTTTAGTTTCAATTTTAAGAACTTAATATTTCTTTCTGAGTTTATAGTGGTATAAAAGGTCAGTTTCCAAATCATGCAGCAAATAACGCTTGATGAACGTTATGTGAGTTGTTTGAGTCGGCAACTGACAATGTATACCATGATAAACGCAGAAGAAACAACATAAACTCTTATATATTTAAATTGTGTTACAAAAATGTGCATTTAACATTCATATATTGTTACGTCTTCAACAAGTCAGATCTTACCCTTCCTCCTTTTTATTACAATTATTGATCACAAGTTTCTGACATCTAATCATCATATATCACCTGTGTTGTAGATTTGTTACTCTAATACCAGCAATGACGTTTACATTTTGAGAATCTAAACATTATATGATTGATAAAGCAAATGCGGAAAAAATATGAACACATAAACGTAAGCAGCCATGCACAAAAAACAAGAAAGAAATAAAGTAAAGGTATGTCGGCTTAGACAATGAATACATTCGAGTTCGAGGAACTATGTTTGTATAACTCTAATAAGCGTTTGAACATTCAGGTGTGTCAACAATTTGCCAGACGATCTTCATTTGGCTTACGCACAATAAATCTCCATTCTGGATTACTTTATACCTCCGCTAGTGGATGTCATAATGTGTTAACATTATCTTTGAAACCATTATGTGATTAGGGCGTGGTTATCTCCGGTTTGGAGAAGGAGCAGTTTTCCATATAAGGGTCAAATCGATAAACATCTGCTCCGAAGACAAGTGAAGTTATTATTATATACATTATATAACGCATATTAATCGCATTGTTTTGACACAATAAGTCATCAAACGTGAAACTTAGGTGTTTATTTCTTTTTTTTTTTTTACAATGCCGATTGTATCTCTTCTATTATAAAGAAATGATGCTCGTATTCAATGATTTGCATAGGCATCATTAAGTTTTAATTGAAATGAACATTTAAGCGATTGTAAATCATATGATTTAATTTATTTTTGAATTTCTTTCTGGTGCCAAATGAGGCGTCTCTTTATTTAAACTATTATAAAATATCTCTATATTCAACAATATATCAGCTGTTATATGGCTATATTTAGCTACAATATAAATGGAAGCACAAGTGAACAAAATCTCCAGTATGCTGAAGTTCATTTGAAACATTCATCTTCCAACCAAAACTTTATAAAGTCATCACTACAACCCTATCTTTTGGTGATGTAGTTCTTAAGATTTCAAAATATCCTCGTTCCCGGTACCTCCATGTTCATAGAAGAAAAAAAGTTTTTCATGCACTAATAATAGTAAAAGATACACGTTTTGACTAGGCGAATTAATCATTTAAAAATTTTAATTTTAATGTTAGTTAGGTAACCCCACACTCATGGCATAAATTTCAGGCATCTAGTTCTGTGTAAATCTAGCTCCGTCTATTTTCACCCTAAACTTGCATACTTAGCATGCACCTTATTGGACAAGGGCTGAATTATTAATTAATGTGTGTCATAACATTGATAATGATAACAAAGTGAAGATAATACATTTCAGCATTCAAATATATGCTTTCTCTTTCTTATCACAAATAAATAAAATAAGATTAATTGATCGTTCAATCCAATTTCAAAGGAGTATTCTAATTTTAATCTAAATATTTGCAATGACGATCACTTTTTTATTATTATAACCATTTTGTTATAAATCTGAGCAAAGGGTAAACAGAGCAAATAAAAAGTTTTGCATCAATAACTTTATGTCGACATATGAACGTAGCCTCATCGAAGCCTCGAGTTCGATGAGCTATGTTTACAAAGCTTACTTCCACATCACGTTGTGGAGAGTCTGATAACACATTTTTACAGCTAATTCTGTATTTCAAAAGCGATGTTTCAAAATGCATATTCAGTCTATAACACATTCATCGATACATATCATTTACAAAGTGTTGGTATAGAAACAAACTTCGATCCGTTTTTGCTCAGGCCATTTGCACAAGTATTCATCTCAGATAATTTATTACACAATTAATTTACGAGCATGGTTCTAGTTTTACATCGTGTTCAAATTTGTAAGGTTCTTAAAATAAGCCCTCCCCATTTGCTATTGGTTTACTTACACTATTCGTAAAGAAATTTATATGTATACAAGAGTATCAGCCTTGTCCAATGTGTTAGTTACTTTCTGAAATGGGTTTTATAACGAGATCGTCAGTAAACAATTTTAAGTGTCACAAAAATAAATACATCTCAAAACCCAAGTATGAAAGTTTAGAAAGATTGTATGCCTTGCATTGGACGCCAAAACCCAAAATAATTAAGAGCGTTTAAAAGTGCAGGGATTGGCGCCGCGAATGTGTCAAACGAATAAATAATGTCGTGGCCATCTCATGTTTATCGAAGGATTCGTGATCCAAATCAATGTCAAATAGATAAACACCTGCTTTGACGTCAAGTGGGGTTAATATCGGAACAGCATATAAAGACCATCCTTCACAATCTGATTACACCGGCAGTATTCATTGCACCACATTAGAGACAGACCTGGTATTCGTCGAGAAAGGTACGGTTTTTAAAAGTAGGTCTTCTTTCCGTATGGCAATTGTCTTTCCTTTTCAGCTTTAAAGTAGTGTCGTTCTCGAGTAATCGATCTTGTTCAGCATTGACATATTTAGAGGAAATGACCATTCAATTGATTCAATCTATACTATAATAATAATGATAATAATAATAACAATGTTCAAGAGAAAATACACATGATTGTATTAACTATATTGAGATATTTTTATCATGCTAGGCTTTGCTGAGAAGTAGACAGAATCTATAGTTCAGCGTCATATATGATACGAACTCACAAACATTAAAAGGAATAAAGGTGGAATATCCGTATGTATTTGCGTATCTAACTTCAACCGTTTCAAGATATCAATAAATATTTTTTGCTAAGTCAAATCATCTAAGGCAATGATGCTAATGAGAAATGGTTTTGGTATTAGAGTCACTTATTGAAAAGGCTTATATTATAATTATTTATCCATTCGGACTCTCTTGGAAACCAATTCATTTTAACAGTCTTGTAAAACACATTAACTGAGTTTAGTTTTATAACATTATTCTCATAGTAAGTCAAATTTACCTTTTGTAGTTTACACAATTCTGCTTTCTTTCAAGACATCGATAATATAAAGAAAAACAATACAGGCATTCAGAATGATTGAAAAGATCATCTTTACAGGTTGTTCATCAATGACTTTTTTACGACATTAACAAATTGATTTCTATGCTAATGCAATAAATACAATTACGCAAAGGCACGAAATACGAAGTTGTAACTACTTCTATACAATTTCATAGATGCACAAATATCATGGAAAATGAACAAGAAGGTACGTAGAAGATGTATAAAATTCGACCATTTGTTTTCAAACGCCTCGTGTAATCTATGATAATAAAACATCTATACAGAAATGCACGAACATATTAATTTCTTTTAAATGTATTAGCAATTAATGACATATATACATGATCTAATGCTTTATATCTTTTGGATAGACGGTATTCAGATGGCGAATCTTTATGAATCGAACCAACAAGGAAATCTTTGAGATTCTTAACTCTTTTGTAAGCAAGTATGGTCATACTTGTGTGATGCAATTTAAAACTTTTATTACAGGATTATTGCATACATTTCAAGTATGTGTGTATACTCCAGTCTCGTATTGTTAATTAAAAATACACGCAATAACAAAAAATGTTAATCTAATTAGTCGGCTACTCTAAAATATATTTTTCAGCAACAATGTCTAAATTTTAACGTTGACTTAATTGTTAGCTCCACAATGTTCATCTTCTTTTCTAGTTTGTTCATTGGTTCATTTCAATTACTTTACATAAAATAAAAAATGTTTGTTATACGCTGCTAATTTCATTTCGTCTTTGGTGAGTAAGCATACTTTGCTTCAGCAATACCGTATCAAATTAAAGTTATTTTGCTTTGACCTATTGTAACGTTTCAACAACAATGTTAAAGCTGCTCAAAATGACTCGCAGTGCAATATCTTCCACAATTGCTTCCACTATGAATCATGACATTGCTGCTTTAATAAGCATTTCTCTCTCTCTCTCTCTCTCTCTCTCTCTCTCTATATATATATATATATATATATATATATATATATATATATATATATATATATATATATATATATATATATATATATATATACATACATATATATATCTATCTATATATACATATATATATATATATATATATATATATATATTTATATACACATACATATATATGCATATATATACACAGCATATATATATACACATATATACATATATATGTCTGTATATCTATCTATCTATCTGTCTGTCTGTCTGTATGTCTGTCTATCTGTCTATCTATATATATCTATCTATCTATCTATCTATCTATCTATCTGTATTTATGAGAGAGAGAGAGAGAGAGAGGGAGAGAGAGAGAAAGAGGGAGAGAGAGAGAGAGAGAAAGCGAGAAACCATACATGAGACATTGGGGCTCATTTCTCAGTTTTTGCAATATTATTTATTTCAGATTCAGCCAAGAGAGAAGCAGCGCTGAAATATTTCTCCCTTTTCAGTTGAATAGCTTGGGGGTTTCTGGGACAGTCATGTAAATATATCAATAACAATTTTTAACATATTAAAAATTTAACAATAAATAAATAACTAAATAAATAATTAGCAACAGAAAGAAAACTTTTAAATTATATTATGTGAAGTTGTTATTAAATTCGTAAATATTCTCTTTTTGATCAAGTTTTCCCTGAAATGTTGATCACAGTGATGGCTATTAACATAAATATTACGTTAAGTGTTCATATTACATGCATAACAGTCTATGCGTTTCGTTTCTATATTCTCGGGCTGGATTCCTGAGATTCCCATGGTGTTGTTTAGTTTATGATGTTGTTCTTTAATTCGGGTTCCTTACCCTATCAAACAGTAAACTGTTTTGCCGATGTGCTGATCATCCTTCATAAAGCTGCATTTATATTTGAATTTTTAACTCTCTAAGCTGAAGTCGTCTCCAGGTGCTTTTTGTTGGCATGTAGTTACAAAGGTTCTTAAAATCTGTCAATGCATTGCATTTTTGCCATTTTGATGGGTTGTTTTACGTTTGTATGCTGGTGCTCCTTCATTCGTCATTGTCTTTGAGAAGCCAGTTGCAGTGAAAAAGGTCATACATTCTTAATGGTGCTTTCATAGACTGGGATGTTTTCGAAGTTTTGTTGTCTTCTTTCCCTAGTTTATTTTCTCGAAATTTATTTTAGAGTTTTATTTGATATATTCATTCTCTTGGCATTTCAAATACATGTACTTTGTTATTTTCTCTTGTTTCTTGTACTTGTAGTCGAAATGAAAAACAACGATGCTATTTTGTCTATGATGATATCATAAAGGTCATATATTTGTCTGTATTAACCAGTTATCTATACAGTTATCTGTGTTGTATATTGTGTATCATGTCACCAGCTTATGTTCTATTTTTCAACTTACCTTTCCAAACTAATGTCATTTCCAGCTGTGCTTCCGAATTGTTGCTCAGTTTTTCTCATATATTCTATGTCCACACATTTCCTTTTCTCGTCTTTGCCATGTTCTTTCATTGTGCATCTATAGTGGTATAGCTTTTCCCATCATCGTTAATGAAAGTCATT
Source organism: Sinohyriopsis cumingii (assembly GCA_028554795.2). Taxonomy (NCBI): domain Eukaryota; kingdom Metazoa; phylum Mollusca; class Bivalvia; order Unionida; family Unionidae; genus Sinohyriopsis; species Sinohyriopsis cumingii. The sequence continues at coordinate 135,469,363 of CM068829.1, forward strand.
TTATTTTCTGGGAAAAAACTAAGAATTAGTTTTCACTCTCTGTTGCATTTTCCCAGGTTTTTTCTCCTTTTAATCTATTTAGTTTGTCAAAACATGATTCACAACTTCAGTTGATTTATCTTGTCAGAAGAGTGATGTATATTAGAGTGCTCAAAGCTTGAATATGCCAATTATCAACACACCTGCAATTTGTTAAATGAGTATTGATGTTGTCTATTGTTTTATGAAGTTTAATATTCGAACAATTTGTAGGACAACTAGGTATCCAAAATGATTAAAGGACATTACAAATATGCCGCACTCTTAATATTATTGCTAACACACGAAATGCTATAAATTAATTACATTGGGATTTTATTCCAGCCTATGCTCCAGAAAATGGACAAGAGCCAGTTACATTTACCTTGGGACAAGACTCTCAAATTACATTTGCTATTGATTCAACGCTTAGTTTTAACAAGGTACATTTCAATATATTTCTTTAACTTGTACTTTCTTTGTAGAGGATAAGTAGCGTGGCATTTTAACCGTTTAATAACTTGCTATGCAAATTTTGTATATTTAAACATCCAATATATTCTGAAATAAGCGCGTCGTTTTCAACTATATTAAACCAATGTCATCATTCGTGACCTCTTTCTTTAAACATGCAGTATTCAGATGTCGATAACAATATTCATGCGTTTGTACATGATCGAATGAGTTACATTGACACGTATGGTTGTATTTTGTTTAGGTAATTCAAGATCAGGTATTTGGAGTAAATATTTAAATATCTATCTGTCATTTTCCTTTCACTTACCCATCTTTAATATCTTGATATACGTATACTATCATTACGGTGATCTGTTTCCAAGCCTTGCCTTATTTGCAAATTTAGAATATTCCGGTGGCGAACATCTGACCTCTATCCTCGTCAACACAACTATTCATTCATCCTTTTAAGTTCGTCAGTGGAATTATGTATTGTTTTATTCAGATATAATTTCATACAAAGTATTTATTTAAATCTATTGAATTATCAACGTGCTCACTGAAAATTTGGAAAAAAATCATTATTTTCAGATTACTGTGAGTTCATTTATGTTTTATATTATTATGATAAATCAAGGATGTAGACAAATCAACATATTTAAGACTATTGATACATCAGCACATTCAGTACTAGAATTTAATCGGAACCCAATGTACCTTTATACGTGTGATAGAACTATTAGGGGTATTTGGGATTGAATTTAAAATACTGTAAATTGCTTTTAATGTGTCACTTTACTATTAAAGAAATACAATTCTCTGTTGGCTTTACAAAATTGTGATGGTGATGGTTTTGGCTCTTTCGGTTACATAGATTAATAGCATAAAGTCGTAACAAGTGTCTGATTTCACTTCACTCGCCTGGTACTGTAAGAAAGAGTAGACAGTGCTCTCTGCAACTATTGGTCCATAATGAACAGCTACATCTGGTTCCGTCTGGAAAGTCTCTTCTGGTGGATCAAGCCAATGAGCAGATGTGCTCATCCATCGGCTGGGAAGGGAGATATCAGGAGCTGTGCTGACAGCGGATCGGGATCGGCTCAGGTGCCGTAGGAACTGATGGACATCCTGTGCATCTGACCATGATTCCAGACTTCTCGGCAATGTTCCGGCACTGGATTCAAACAGGCCCGGAAAAGTGAGTCAGGGCTACTCTACAAAACCTTTCCTCACTCAAATCCAGCTCACGCACAAGACAAGACATTATTCCCCTTCACCACTAGACACATTCAAGTCCTGTGGTGATGGTCAACCTGTAAAGAAGCGGATGAATATACAATTATAGCTGTATATGCAGACCTGCACACAGGCAGATCAGAGTATAGAGTCGCTGTTCACTTGACGGAAACAACAGTGAAACACGACAGCCCTCAGAGTGACCTAGCAGTCATTTTTATGGTCACACTGCTTACCGCCAGAGCACGAGCCAGGGATTCAGATTGCCTCTTTCACATTAACACTGGCAGTACACTGTGGTCGATAGAAATCCGATATATAGCCGTAGAAAACCAAACAGGAATATGAAAATGATGCAATTGACCATTGGTGCCTGGATGTACGACGCTAATGGACAATACATCAGCACGTAGACTAGAGAAAACCAGAGCCATAGTTAGTAGAGAACTAGCCAGACAAAATATTTCGAAAGCAACTTTGAGGGAAACAGAACTTACCAAATTAGGAGCCGGTTGCACCTTCTTTAAGAGTGTTAAAGTAAAGAAGAAAAGGACGAAGTGAAATTATTGTTGGAATTGACATCAAATCACAGCTAATTAGCAAACTTAGAAGTCTTAAAATGGGCTTGAATAGCAGACTTATCCAAATGAGACGCACACTGTCTGGAAAAGAGATGCACCTATCATCAGTGCCCATATACTCAACATGTTCAAGCCAGATGAGATCAAGGACAAATATTTTATGAAGAGACAGACAAGATATCCGAGTGACGAAGGTAAGTACATAATATTGGACTGTCCACAGGCATATAGATTCCAACTCAATATTTATATCCAGTCTAGCAAACGTTCACAGCAAAAATGAACAAAAGCTTAATGTTACCAGTTTGAAATAAGTGAATGTTAAACTGGCACTTGTTGATGAATTGTGCTGTCAACTGGATACAATCGATACAAACTCCGAAAATGTCGAGGAAAAATGGATATTCTTAAGACACATTGTGATTTCAACAGCATCAAAATCCTCGGCCCCACCAAACGTACACATCACGATTGATTTGGTGAGAACGATACTGCCATTCAGAAACTACTTAATGAGAAACATTGGCAACATAAAACCTGCATAGAAGACAGCACTTCATTATATAAGAAGGCAGCCTTTAAGAATATTAAGATGACTATCTACTTTAAGAAAATTACGACGACTGTCTATTGTAAGCCTAAAGAGCTGCAAGACCGGTGGTTGGGTATTAAGCATATGCGATTCAGTCCTATTAAGACAAGAATAATATAAAGTACTTTTATGATGCTTTGAATGCAATTGCTGAAATCAGTCATCATAAATACCTATAATACTGAATGCTCATTGACAAAGAAAGATACATTAAAGGCCAGAACTTCACCATCATCCTCATTCAGTGTTCATCTATTAGCGATTATGCAATTGATCGAGTACCCAAGTGAAAAGCAGCATGTCTTTGTCTGATCAACCCAAGTCTGACTGAAACTATAAAGGCAATCCATTTGATGTTAAATGGAAAACAGTTGGAGCAGATACTGTGACAGCAGAAGTCTATAAGGTAGGAGGTTCTCACAAGGCACTTAAACGGACTGAACCATTACAATCAAAATGGATTCAGTGAACTATACTCCAGGTGTGCGTTCACGTTATCAGCGCAGAGGCGACGTACAATCTTATGACACCCACTGGGATATCTCTTTGCTGTCAATATCTGGCAATTAGTCATGCCATAATTATGACGAATCTCCTTGTGCATGACATAGATGACGGGATCCTGCTAGAGAGTCAATGTGACTTCAGGAAAGGAATAGTGCTTACAGTAGATATGAAAGGAACAGAACTCTAACCTGTATACAATATTCATTAATCTGATAAAAGCCTTTGACACAGCCAGTCATGGAGTCCATTGGAGGATTATAATACAATTTGATTGCCCGGATAAATATATTGCGACGGTTTACATTTCGAAGGCATCATGGTTTCTCATGTTGTGGATGATGGTGACGCATCTGCACCATTTTCAGGCACCAATGGAGTTAAGCAATGTCGTGTGATGGCTCATGTTTTCTGAAGGATATGTTCTATGCAATGCTTACTTATGCCTTTTGTGTCCATGAAATTATGATCCACATCTCATACCCGACGGAAGCCAGCCAAGCTGCTCTATTTGAGTAGATTACAGACAAAAAAGTAACACGAAGCGACTGTTCTTGATGTCTAATCTGCTGATGACTGTTCACTGAAAGCAAAATCTGAATCTGATGTGCAACACATTGCAAATCATTTATCTGCAGCTTGTGACAATATCTGTCTCCAAATTAGTTCTAACAAGTCAAAAGTGATTCACAAACTTGCACAGTTATAGTAAACCAAACCAAACAATCGAGTCAGTGTATAAGTTCACGTACCTCGACATCAAAGTGTCACGTACAGTCAACATCAATGATGAAAATCAAAGCCATAATTCTTAGCAGTCCATTGGCAGACTACCTGACTACTTGAAACTCTCAAATATTAACCCTGAGTCATGTGAAGATCTCACACAATATCGCTCCATCTGGCCCGCGTATCATTCATAATGGAGCTACATAATGGAGGAGAAATGCAGAGGCAGTCGAGAAGCTAGAACAGTGCAAATCTCACAGAAACAGCACATCAACAATTGATCAGGCAAACATAAGTGGCATCCCATCTTAACTGTGGAACAGAGAGTTCAGGACATAATTTGACCTTAACATTCATTTACATACTCACAGAAACCAAACCGGTCAGCGAGTTCACACTCCAAGGACGAACAAAAAAAAAGACTTGTTTCATGCATTTGTGTTTTAACTAAGTTTAGAATCACATGATTTAGATTTACAACAGTATAGCATACGCTATGCTACGTCTTTACGTATTGAACATAAGCATATATAGTATAAAAAAATCAAGTTTGAAAAGCATGTGCACTCTATCAATATAGGCTGCTGTTTAAAATGTCTGTTTAAAAACTATAATGCTTATATGCATGATTATTGTAATTGAATGAAAATAATAGCTATAAAAGATGTTTCGCTGCTAAATATTATCATGTTTGCAGCTTTCTTTCTCTTTTTGTCGCTACTAAGACATTAAGTTGATTATATATTTTAAATCTTCCATTGCACAAAGGTGTCCATGTCAACTATATCATGCACACACGCCGATGGTTATGGAATACAAGTAGGTGATAACTGGTATTGGTCCGGGTGAAACTTTCTCCTTACCTGGGGTTTTCACAAGTCAATTTCATGGAATATACCAGATTCAGGTGTATGCTTTAAGCCCTATATCCTTAATTTGGTTCAGCTGTACAAACATCAATCCACCTAAATGCATTATACGTCTTTTTATGTAAAGGTAATAACTCGTATGGGTCCGGATACAGAGTTTTCGTTTCCTGGGGTTTTCACAGCCCAGCAGACGGAGTATATAAGTTTCAGATGTACGCAATGAGTCAGTCGTCTGGTCGAGTTTGGCTTGAAATTACCAAAAATCAAGATTTGGTCGCATCTCTCTACGGCTGGTCTTCCAATGACTTTACTACGACAGGGAATGCAGTTATACTTTACTTAAACCAAGGAGATGAGGTTTCAGTGCAAGCAAATGATCAAACAGATGTAAGTTTGTACGGTTCGTCGTTAGAGCTCTACACAACGTTTTCTGGAGTTCGAATGGTTGCCGGTGCGTTGCATAGATAGCAAAACTGTATGACGTAGATCCAAACTTCAACTCTTTCATTTGCACAGACCAAAAATTTGAACACGTAATAGTTTGGCCTGATGAAGAAAATTCGTGTCGTTCTCAAAAAACTCATTAAAGATTAAAATTCACAAATGACTCGAAATTAAAACTAGCAAGTCTTATTATTTCAGAAATCTCTTCTTCGCAGTCCTTATCATATTTAACAGTATTTTATTCATGACAAATTGTACTTATCAGAATGCCTTGGTCGCTTTTGTTTATCCGATTTCGAGTTATGACCATCGTCTTATTGCTTTGGGAGTAACAACGAGTTTGTTTTCTTCAAATAACATTCAGTATCTGAGCTAAAAGGAACTAAACGGCAGATATACACTATTAAATGATCCTTACAAAAATATTGCCTTGTAGTATAGGAAATTTAAGGAAACCAGCAACTCTTTTTCATAATTGCAAAAGATGTCCGTTTAATATATTTTCAAAAGATAAGTTTTTTTCAATCCCTTTCACTGGGTATATCTCTAATAAAAATAATTATATCATCTCCAGTATCATCAGCACAATAATGCATGCATTCAGATTGAGTAAAATGTTTAATGAATTTTGTGAAACCGGTGCAGATGTTTTAAATATCGTCACGTAATTCACATCTGTTTTATCAACAGAGAATGGTTCTGACACAGGCATTGCATTCTCGGCGACCTTGACCTCACATAAGACTTTTCTTCCGGGATATCCAATTTTGTACGACAAATTACTCATCAATCAAGGCAACGGATACAACACCAATACCGGAGTATTCACAGCACGTGTCCCTGGCGTCTATATTTTCCACTTCTTTTCTCTGTCAGAAATAAACGAACCAATCTCGCAAGACCTGTACAACAATAACCAATATATTTGTTCGCTGACTGGGATATCAGCGACAGACCGGGCGCAAGTCGGAAACACAGTCATGTTGCAGTTGCATTCGGGTGATTATGTGGTGGTTAAAGCGAAACGAACGAACAAGCTGTTCGGGGAAGCGAAGCAGATATACAGCACGTTTTCTGAGACCCTTATTGGCTCCGATAACTATTTATCTTCCGGTACGTACATTTCTATTTCGTTAAGCTTGTGTCTTACACGTGATTTTGTATTATCCCGCGGTTTTCAAAAAAAAAAAAAAAAAAAAAAAACTACTCGGGAACCAAGATATTCTGCCATTCGCTCGGAAGGTTCTAATGATCGTTTCAGTCTTGAGTGTTGGTATTGTTGGTCTTGCTTGTGGTGCGTTCTATGAATAACTTGGAGAAGTCGTTTGCTACGTTACTGCATATTTATAATTTCACTATTTCACCAATGTTTTCATAAATAACTTAGACTATTGTCATTGTAACTGTTATGGGTAAAAGTGTGTTTCTATGTTGTGGCAATGTGAAGAAGAATATAATGGCAGGAGGGAGTTCTTAGATTACTACTAGAATTTAATTCATGGTTTCTGTGCTGACGTTTAAGTAGAAGCATTCGATCTATGGAATCCTTCATCTATGTATCATTTACTTTGGTTTTTATTAGGAAGCAATGGTGTGATTGCATTTTCTGCTGGTCTGACGAGAAGTTTCACACTACCCACGGACACGATGGTTGTGTTTAACCGAATCTTTCTAAATGTGCAGCACGCCTTTAACCAACGCACCGGAAATTTCACTGCTCCCGTACAAGGGTTGTACGGATTCAATGTGCATGCACAATCACAGACAAACCATGTTGCTACACTTTTCCTTTATCGTAACTCTGAGTAGGTTTCAAATTTCTTTCCTAACCATCATCACCGCATAAACACTACTATTTATGCTACTAATACTACTACCGCTAATATTACTACCGCTATGACTATTACTTATAATAATAATAATAATAATAATAACATAAACGATGATGACAATAATGACTGCAATAACGAAGAATATGACAAGGAAGAAGGCGAGAGGAACACGTGTCAAGATATATTAAAAAGCTTTCATAAAAAGGTTAATTTAAAACGTTCGAAAAACATGTTCTTATTGTAAGTTTAAAACTCAAGTTTGACTCATACAACAATAAGATGAGCAGTTTAGATGATTCAGAATTTTATGAATTGTGTTTCAGACTTTTAAAAGTTGTTATCTTCCTGGCTTTGACTTTAACACATTTAAGATCAGGGTTTGTTCGTTTTTGACTTCGGAGATATTTTCATTTACCATTTCAGGAGGATAGTCATCGTGCGGAGTAATATTCCAAACCAGTACAACAGCACTCCAGGCTAACACGGAACAAGCGGTAACTCCGTAATTCTCCATCTGCAAGTCGGTGACTCTGTTTACCTAAAGGCAGCAGGGTCTGGTGATGTTATTTATGGTACCCAGGATCAAGTGTATTGTACCTTCTCTGGTTATCTCATTGCTCCCACATACACAGGAATTTCCGTTATTGGGTGACGTTGCTGAATTTGCACAGCTTTGTTATATATTATTATGCAATTGATGTTTCGAATTAAAGTTTTATTATGGTATTGCAGTCGTATACCTATATGTGCACTGTTTGCTATACTGTAGTTTAAGACATCTTAAAATTTCCAATTATCCAGTTACATGTACAAACTCGTAAATGAAAATCTATCTGAATAACATTAAATCGGAAACGATATTTTTTCCTAAACATCGCTTGCTGCCTTTAAAGCTAAACCTAATCAAGATTCATCACATTTCGAGGCAAATACTTTCTTCCTCAGATCTTGGTCGCTTTTCATGTGTGTGCGAATAATATATATCTTGTTCGCTGACGTCCATGTGTTAACGGATTTTTAGTGAAAGGGGCTTGATGATTTCAAGGCTCTAAAGACGTGAAGCCACCATCACCCTGTCAGGTCTGACATCTGTTCATTAAAGAAATATTTTATTTAGAAAAGCACAAAATTAAGAAAATGACGAAAACACAATTTGCCAAAGTTAAAGAGAACTGTAAGGGGACCTATAATTCCACTCCACATCTTCTTAATTTGTATATGATTGAATTTCTACATGAAAAAGAAATCCTGACAATTGGTATGTTTTACAATATTATATGATTTAAGGTAGAATCGACGAATTATTATGTTGAAGAGAATAATTTTCATAGAACCGTTCCATATATTGGAGACTAGATTATTATTATCACCAGAGGGTTCTGACTGTTGAAATATGTTTTAAAATTGATTACCTGTTCTGAACAGGAGACATGTGTATAAAATGTGTTGAGAGAATATTGCGTTTAGCCGGTTATATTTGTTTGCATTTTTAAACAGCACTTAAATCTGTGCATGGAGTACAGTTAGACATGTCGTTGATCCGAACAATGAAAAGGCAACCAAGATAATTAATTTTGGCTATTTTATGTTACAACGGGTGCGAAACAATTTCTGACCCTAGAACGCGACATTCTGAGTCACGTTAGTGTTTTACAAGGAAATTATTTGGTGAATTAGATCGAACGATTAACTGTTAGGAACATAAGTTAGTGATGCAGAGCAAACTTGCACAACAAAACCTAAACATGCAATCTACAAGCTTTATCATTATAAACAAAGTCATACACAGTGCAATAAGAAATATAAGCCACAAAAGGTGACATTAAACTTGGCTAGACACCAAACCTGAATACGATGTACTATAAAGGATGATAAACGTAAACATCAAAGAACAGAGTCAAAAGTTCACAAAGTTATTGAAATTAAAACAAATAAGCAATTTGGCGAGCAAACCAGTAAAAACGGGTATTGGTCAAGACCCAATAATCGGATGTATATCAAGTTATGATTTTCTAAACTTAACTTTTCCTGGCCTAAAGAAATCAACATCAAGAGCAGGACAAGACAGATAACACAGGTACTGAAGCTATTCAGTGTATTTTAAGGTAAAATCATTTATAACAATGCTTGATTTTTAGAGATAAAAACCTGCCATTGTCTGATATGTACATGATTACGGTATGGCGTGCTTCTCAAATTACAGATAGTATCCAAGAGTATGAAGTGTAAAATATTTGTTTGAGGTAGACACTGTGAAAGAAATGCATGATATTTACTTCAAAAATATAATTCAGTAATCGAAGACGTAACGAAAATATTTAGGTTTCAGAATTTTATTCAAAGAAAAGTAGTTTGAAGAAAATAAACACGATGAATTTTTGCTGGATAAAGTTAAAACAAATAAAAATCAAATCGAAAATAAACTTTTAATAAGCGTATGTTAAATTACAATCATAGATAAGAACTTGTTCGCTAAAAATATTTTGTATTAGCAATGACAAGAGCCGTTCTTCTTTTCACAAGGTAAAGTATATTTCTTGTACATTAAATATTGTTTATCATTATATGTACTTAATACAACGTATTAAGAATAATACTGAATATATCATGAGGGTATGCTCTAATTGAACTAATCTCGTGGTGATCGATAGTTTTGTTTAATTAGGACGTTAGGATTGTCCAGTTAAATGTATTATATTGCATTTCACATTGAAATTGAACATCACATTTGCTTATGAAATTCTAAATATATCATCTTTTATTGTTACGAGTAAAGCCGGTTACACACACACACACACACACACACACACACACACACACACACACACACATGCTGAGAGTTGAGATAGCACTGATTGGTAAAGGAAGCTGTATGGATCAGAGTTGATTTTGATTACAACACAATTTGCCGCCGTCAATGATACGATTATTAGGATCAATGCAGGGTGGAAAAGATCGGGACTCAATGCCGCAGCTCCAACAAGTGATGTTACTGGTCACAAAATCAGAATAAAATTTGGTGTCATATGTCTGTGGCAGGGATGGCGTTAATGCTGCAACGGAAATGTTGGCATTCCTCAAGAGGTCGAATATGACGAGAATACCAATTAATCGTCAGTGAGTGAGAATAAATAAAAACCATGAAGGTTTTGTTCTCATAAATTATTTTATTAGCCTCAATAACGCCTTGCTCTGCAGCTACAGCTCAGTCTTCAAAATATGTTTAGAAGTGAAACCGGAGTGCCCACTTCTGCGGACTGATGCTTCATATTTCCCCATGGGTAGAAGTATTATCCATTACAATCGATGGAATATCTACTTATTTCATAATTGAAAACAAGGCAAGACTTACTTAAAGATCAATTTAAGCTAACCACTTTTCAATCCCAGAGTCAAATAAAGAACTCTTCTTGAAAATTATTAAATATTCACAACCACTCAATTGGTAACAGAATGCCAACTTAGATTAATATGAATGCATCAAATTATGCTTAAATGCAATAAATTCCAAGTCAAGAATGGTTGATTTGACAAATAAAACTTTGTTGTCTCTTTATTTGCATTGCATATAAACAATGCAACGAGCTAAAGCATGTTCGTACAAACTTCTTTGCTTATTATGTCTATATATAAATATGGCTTGTTATCAATACTTTGTTTTCTTTCTATTTTGTTTTATTTCTTTGTGTAACTATATATTGCGTGTGTGTAAATGTGCACAAATGATTAGTGCCATATAACTAATTATGTTCACCCTTTATAAAAAAAATCCGATATTATGTTATTGACTTTTAACCATTAAAGAGTTCCAAAGGGTAGAATCTATACATAGTTTTAAAGGTGTCCGTTTAAGCGGATTGTATACAGTTGTACGTAAGAAATAACAAATGATTGTTACATGCAAGTTTCTGCATAATATAAATTGAGACATAATTCTTGCATTTTTTTTTTAGTTTATAAATAAGTTTTTTACGAAATCTAAATTAATACTTTAATCAGCACAATATATTAGTTGCCCGACTGACTTTTGGACTTATGCAAAGAAACATAATTCGTATTTGCTTTTAATAAATGTTAAGTGGTATAATAATAAAGAGTTTATCGTTTTTCCATCTCAAGGTTGTTGTTGTTGTTGTTGTTGTAGGGTTTAACGCCATTTTTCAACACACGATAGGCCATATATGGCGGCCAGTATTAATGGTGGAGGAAGAACCCGGGAAAACCCCGGAAAGAACCACCGACCCACGAGAAGCTACTGGCAAGCTTTCTCACATACCCACACTGGCTGAATCCGAGACTCGAACCCACGCAGACAGAGGTGAGATGGCAGTGGTCCGTAACGGAGAGCGCTTTAGACCACTCGGCCACTCGGGGCCCCTCCATCTCAAGGTACTAGTTTAGCTACTTGGATGCACTATAATAAGGAGGTGCACATCCAACGCTCTAGCCCATCTTGTGCTGGATGGTTGGCGTTTACATCAAATTCGCATAGACAAACTAGCAAGCCGAGGGGTTATGTCGAGGTCTACGCATGCATAGGTTGACATTACAGAGCTAATATAGACAATTTGAAGACATGGTCGTATTCCTAGCATATCAGCGTTTTATTAATGAATTAAATAAAGGCGCTTCTCTATAGCAAGAAAACTATTGTAATTGATTCTTCAGTACCAGACACCTTGAAGCCATGTACAACAAATTCATAGGCTCAAACAAATACACGTACGCACGCTGGAATAAACTATGGAAATTTCTCCATCTGAATGAACATAATTGGATGATATCAAGACATAAAAAAAATGTTTGTAAAACTGTGGTATTTCAGTTCAGAAGTCTCTACCAGTAAGTGAATTTGGAAGATACATTCATGATGTAAATTTTACCAAACAATCCAATTTACATATAATACGGCTTTTATTGAGGAAGAATAGCATTATATCGACCTGTCTGGATACATGTCTTGATTTAAGACATTTTGATTTTAACCTGAGTACTTTCATTGGAGAACAACCATTTTGTAAGTAGACATTTGAAATAAAGCATAAGATTTAGCAGAGGATATGTTTAAAAATGTATACATGTTGCATTGAATTGACGCTAAACAAGATTACTAATGCCATAGATTAATATTAATTCGGACTGAAATTAGCAGAGACAGCTTGGGTCTCATTTTTACATTTGTCTAATTGTCTGTAAAGTAAACGATTTGATGATCCCCGATCTAACGACAAGGATCTTCATTAGATTCCACTGTATACAAGGTAGTTTTATTCAACGGCTTATCAAGCTGATAATCGCCGTCGGGGTACTACAAGATGTAAATGAACGATACTTTTTCAAGGCTTGTTCGTACAATACAAACATTTCAAAAAACATAAAGTTGAGAAGCATTTAAGGCTTTTTTTATTAGTATTCCAATGAACATGACAAATATTTTAGCTGTATATGACGTTAAAGATTACATCAACCTCGAATGTACCTTCCCATTTTTGTCGATGTAAATTATAGACGGCATTCTGGGGACTTCAAATGAGTAGATGTTTTAGAATAAAATATTAGTTAATAAAAGCAACGATGTGATTAGCGTTTTCAAATAGATAAATATAGAACTATGGCTTATCCATTTCCATGCTCACTAAAGTTTAGTTCTGTATATATCCATAAAGTTGCACGTCGGCAACATTCTCTGTATTTCTCAAACATATGCACACACAAGAACCCTACAAGTAATAAGTAATAATACGATATATTGTTAAGTATGGCTAATAAACAAGGCATGGTTTGCATGATAAGTTTTGTTCATTGTGAAATGCAATTAAGAAATATCGTAATATTTTCTTATGCTTAAAACTTACGTTCTTTCGTTAAACAGACCCCACGAGTGTCACATTGCAGTCTTCGTCATGTGGCAAATAAATATATTGGCATCCATGCGTCTACCGGAGACGATGACGTAGCTCCAGAATAAGTTCTTGTTTCTCCTTCTTTCTAGATCTCTTTTCAGCTTGCTTTATGTTCCTGAACGCCCTGTCTGACAGCTATGAGCCAGGTGGAAGGGTCGTTTCACAGCTATCCCAGGCCTTGACATTGATGTTGGCCGTCTTCATGTCCTTCTTGCAAACATCTTTGTAGCGCAGTCGTGGTCGTCCTGTCCGTCGTGCGACTTCTGCTAACTCCCCATATAACAGGTCCTTGGAAATGCGGACTGGTTCCATTCTCTGGACATGGCCGAACCAGCGAAGGCGCCACTCGCCGAAAACGAAGAACATGTTGTTCATGTTGGCACGTTCCAGAACGTCTGTGTTGCGTCCTGCCACTAAATGTGTAGAATGCGCGGCAGGTACCTCAGGTGGAAGCTGCTGAATTTCCTCTCGTGTCTCGCATAGGTGTTCTATGTTTCGCTCCTGTATATGAGTGTGGTAAACACGTAGGCCTGGTAGACGCGAGGTTGGGATTGTTCAAGATCCTCTGGTTCAGTCTGGCCATCACTGCTGCTGCTTTGACAATCCTGCCGTGTACCTTAGAATCAATGAAGAGTGAGCTGGAGATGGTGAACTCGAGGTATGTGAAGATCTTTGCAACTTCCATGTTGTACCCATCGATGGTGACGGAGGGAAGGGAGTCTGCGGCCTGCACCATGACGTTCGTTTTCTTCAAACTGATGGTCAGTCTAAACACCTTACAGGCATGGAAAAGGCGGTATACCAGCTGTTGCTGGCCATCTTCCGTGCATGATGTCAAGGCTGCATCGTCTGTCAAGAGCAGTTCACGGATGAGGACGTCTGTGACTTTAGTCTTAGCACTAAGACGGGCTATGTTGAACAGCTTGCCGACATCCCTGGTATGAATGTATACTCCCTCGCTGCAGTCGTTGAAGGCGTACTGGAGAAGCATGGAGAAAAAATGGCGAATAGCGTCTGTGCAAGGACATAGCCTTGTTTGACTCCGCCGATGACTGTGGAGGCCTTCGATGTTGCATCGTTGAATCACACTGTGCTGTGCATGTTCGACGTGACGACAGCGAGCAGTCGTGGGGGCAGCATCTTCTGCAGACGTCTAAAGAGTCCACTCCGACTGGCCGGGTCAAATGCCTTCGTCAGGTCTATAAAGATGATATAGATCGGCATCTGCTGCTCGCGACACTTCTCCTGCAATTGGCGTAGTGACAAGATCGTGTCTACGGTTGACCTGCGGGCTCGAAAGCCAGACTGGTACTCTGGGTAGGCGTGAGAGGCTAAGGTCTGCAAACGAGTGAAGGCAACACGGGTGAAAGCCTTTCAGACGATGCTGAACAGGGCGATGTCCCGGTAGTTTTGCAGTCGCTACGGTCTACTTTGCTCTTGTACAAAATGACGATGTTGGCGTCACGCGTGTCCTTGAGGATGTGTCTCCGCAAACTCAGGGGAATATGTATAGGGGACGAAGCAGTACTGATTTCCCACTCTTGCTGACTTCAGGAAGAATGCCGTGAATTCCATGAGCCGTCCCGCAGGCAAGGCAATCGATGGCTTTTCCGAGCTCTTCCAAGGTGGGCGATGTGTCTAGTTCCTCCATGACTGGCACATCTGGCATGGCGTCCAAGGGGAATTCGGTGATGAAGTTTTTTGTTACATACAGCTCAAGATAGTGCTCGACTCATCGTTGAAGTTGTTTCTCCTGGCATGTGATGACTTCGCCCGTCTTGAACTTGAGAAGGACGGTCTTGGAGGTGTGCGGGCCAGTCGCCTTCTTGTTATTCTCGTACATGCCTCTTACATCCATGGTGTCGGAAGCTCTCTGTATACTGATATTAGGTTCAACCAGTAGGTGCTGAGGCAGCGGCGAGCGGTCTGGGAGTTGTTCCTGCGAGTCCTGATGGCTTGTAGTGTTCTGGGGCTAGGTGCCGCCTCGTATGCCAGGAGTATACTTTCTGTCAAGGGCTCCATCTCCTCGCAGTTTACATCATACCAGTCGGAATTTATGCGCTCCTTCTTCCAGTAAGCAGGGATGGCTGAATTGTACACAGAGTCACGGAGGTGTGACCACTTGAGTCGATGGTGTCATCGGGTGTCGCTTTGGTTACTTCTTTCTGCAGTTTACTGATGAACTGATTTTCTTTTCTCTGGGTTGCTTGTACAACAGGTGTAGATGCGTGAACGGACCTTCTTCTTGGCGTTGTACAGCTTCTTTGGTAGTTTTCGCACCATGATGGCCACGAAGTAATGGCCCGTGTCGCAGTGAGGAGGACACTGGCCAGTTCCGCACTCCTGTTGATGACGAGGTCTAGCTGGTGCCAGTGGCGTGAACGTAGGTTTCTCCATGACACCTGGTGGGTCTCCTTGCATTTGAAGAATGTGTTGCACATACACAGGCTGTGGGAGCAGCACATCTCCAACAGTCGCGGACTATTCTCATTGATCTTGCCCCTTTCGTGAAAGCCGAGACAGGTGGACCAGGCCTCGCGGTCAGCTCCCACTTTAGCGTTGAAGGTTCCTAGTAAGCAGAGACCTTCTATGTTTGGGACAGTGGATATTGCCTGATCCAGAACCTCATATAACTTGTCTTTGTCCTCGTATGTGGAGCATTGGGATGGGGAAAACACGCTGAAGATCTTGACTTGGCCTGAGGATGTTGACAGCCGGAGGGCAAGGATTATCTCAGTACTTGATGATGGACGTCCAATGAAGGCGAATATCGTGTTCTTTACAGCAAAGCCGACACCGTGGTGCTTAGGTTCATCATAGGGCTTCCCTTGGCAAAGGAATGTGTAGTTGGCTAAATAGATGGTGACTCTGTCAGCCACTCGGGTCTCCTGGAGGCAGGCTATGTCGATGTTCAGTCGGGAGAGTTCTCTGTCAATGACGACAGTCTTCCGTTCGTCGTCGATCTGCTGTAGGCAGCGGTCAATCCAGGACACATGATCCTGATGTTCCAGCTTTCAAAACGAAGAGCTGGAGTCTTCTTATTTCTTCTTTCCTGGTGCAGAGTTTGTAGCCCACTTGTTGAGATGGCTCTCTACGCTGCACGCACCCAGTGAAGCAGGCAGGCTATGGAGGTCAGCACCTTACTGACTGGGGGCTGACCAGCTTGAGGCAAGCGGTAACTATCCATTGAGACATAGTGATCTCTCCCACAGTCAGAAGTAACCCTTGGCGCCAAGCTCTACACCAATCGAGCTTTGACTTAGAACCGGTAAACTGCTACTTCCCGTGTTGTGCCGACAACGTACGACGACTTTGTAGTCCCTTCTCCAGCGGAGCTACAAAGCATGAGCAGGGTGCTATGGAGAATCAGTTGTTGCCCATGCAGACGATCGCCTCT
The DNA here is from genome assembly GCA_028554795.2 of Sinohyriopsis cumingii. Taxonomy (NCBI): domain Eukaryota; kingdom Metazoa; phylum Mollusca; class Bivalvia; order Unionida; family Unionidae; genus Sinohyriopsis; species Sinohyriopsis cumingii. The sequence continues at coordinate 135,485,924 of CM068829.1, forward strand.
CTCCACGCAGCTTGTGGGCCCAAGTTGGGATGCCTCAGACATTATGCCAACGTACTACAAAATGATTTCACATTATTTGTACCGATATAACCTCATTTGGAGTGATTATATGTGTCAAATATAATCAGAAGATGCATTGGATTTATGCGATCCTAGCATATACTGTATGCACGTGCCAATCTACATTAATCCCAAAACTTGTAATGCTCCCAAAACATGATTATTCCGCCAAAGTATACACTTGGAGAGAAAAACATCTGATCCGCGGCAGCTACCTGTACCTAAAAATATAAGCAATGTTTGGCCTTTTGAAGGCATAAAATGGTTCTTGTCAACATTATAATTAAATTCAAAAAGTACGTATTTCAAAAGCCAATAAAGCGTCTAGGGTTCATACGGCTATTTCCACTGTATATCATGCCATGAACCAAGCGGTTTGGACACGTTAGACCGTTCTCAGTAAAACAGGACATACTAAGATAGTATCATGCAATACTTCCGTGATAACTCTGATTTTATTTCTAGTCTGTTTCTTTAAATAGTCAAAGAGATGTCTACATTAATCATTAAAATAAAAACTAATAATAGCTAACGTTCTGTTTTTTAGTTATCTCATTTTTAATTATATTTATTATCTTGCAAAAATGATTTTTCTCTATCATAGTTTTAAGGTGATTACTGAATTTATATCATTGCAAACTCTAGATGTAAAAAAAATGTTGTATAAAAAGTACACCATCATGAAATAAAACACTTTTGAAAACTTTAACTAGCTTGAAAACACATTCAAATAAATACAGATAATTATAAATACGATGGTTAGAGATAACTCTGTTTAGACCCACCTTGATGTCCAGTAGTTGTTAACACCTCAGAACTACAATATAAAACACTTCATCTGAAAGTTGTAGCAGAACCAACATGCAGGATGGGTACAAGATGGTAAACTAACGCAACCTGTGAAGAATCAAATCAAACGAAATAGAAATGCTCAATATTTCGATAATGAAAAGAGTTAAATCAAATGTCTGCTAAAACATGTCTACAAGTTGTATAGGCAGTCTCTAAAACTTAATGAAAAGTAGAATACAACCTGTATAAAGAAGACAAACCGGTGTGCAAACATAGATAATGTATCATCGGAAATTTCTGTTCCTAAAAATCATAATAACGTTCTATTCTCAATCGTAATTTACATAAGTTCTTGCACAAACTAATGTAAAGCAGCAGCAATAAAAAACTCATGACCGCTCCGGTGGCCTAGTGTTTAGAGCGTCCGGCGCGGATGTGGGAGGTCGCGGGTTAGTTCTCCGGTCGAGTCGTACCAAAGACTTACAAAAATGATACTAACAGCTGCCTCGCTTGGCGCTCAGCATTAAGAGGTTACTGTTAGGACTGGTCGGCCTGGTGACAGGATACTGTGGCTGGGTGGATCATCATGCTATATGTCTGCGACATGATGCACCAGTGTCAGACATCACTATAAACTGTCACACTGCATACATCGTAGCGATATGACTGAAACATTGTTAAAGCTACGTTAAAACCCCAAATCACACACACACACACACACACACACACACACACACGCATTATTCATTTATTGAAAATAAGTCATTAGCTCGAACAAAGTTAACAACGAACAATTCAGTTTACCTTTCCCGATGACTTGATTCCCTTGATGAGGCACACCGGTACACTGGTCAAGAAGTGGACAAGGCATATTAAGTTTCAACAGGGGTTCAATCATATCATTAGGATGTATGTTGTGGACCGTTTTGATACTTTCTTTACTGATAAGAGATAGAAGGCAATAGGCATATGCAACGACGAGTGTCTAAATTTATTCTGAAAATTACAAATAGTTTATTCTTTTTTGCACAACGTCTTTGAAATATGGTGATGATCATCCTTACATGGCATATATATATATAGATATATATATATATATATATATATATATATATATATATATATATATATATATATACAGACAGAGAGAGAGAAAGAATGATATCTTTATATATATATGTATGTATGTATATATATATATATATATATATATATATATATATATATATATATATATATATATATATATATATATATATATATATATATATATATATATATATATATATATATATATAAAGAGAGAGATATATGTATGTTTGCGTGTGAAAAAGACAGTGCTTTCTCGCAGACTGTAAATACTGCAGTTAAAAGTGTGCTAATGACATGCTTAATGGAATGCTTGATATGCATCCTATGTAATAATGTTCGTGACGTTGCACATAGGTCTATATTGCATGTAATCGCTTAATTTGTACTGATAATTGGTTTTCCCAAACGTTCCTGAAATCACTAACTATGCCTACACGGGCATTCTCATTGCATCTGGCCATACACCCTTGGTTAAAGGGCATTTAGAAAACGACGTATCCTTCTGAATTTGGATCATACGTCGTAATTTCTAAGTAATTTCTAAGAAGAAGTTTGAAATATTTACCATACCTGATGCTTGTAGTTTGATTGCATGGCAAAACATGGATCATTTGCATATGTATTTGAGAACTTTATGAATTTTAACTAAATAGGATTCAAATAAATGAATAGTGTTAAAGAACATTTTTTCTCAGTTTTCTTTATTATTAGTAACGGAGACCTTATGGTGTAGTAGATCAGTTTCATTTGTACCCTAAATAGACACTGATACCAGAATTTTTCAAACCTCTTTCTCTGTTTAGTTATGATGTCCACTCAGAATGGATGGTCGATTTGCATAAAGTTAGAAACATTTATAGCCAGGATTTTCGCTTTCAAATTTATTGAAAATATTTCACATTGTGTTATAAAGCCCTCTTAAATTGTGTTCTTGCTAGTGACATGAGTCACGTTTTGAAACTACACAAAATTTGGGTGGCCCAATAGTTGAAATGTTCCTATCACTGCTGGCATAAAAAGCACATTTGTCATTCAAAAGAACATAGCAAAATGTTACGAACACGGGACACAGGAGGCAAATTGCATGTTGGAAAACAGTAAGACACTACGAACAGAGGACTAATAATAACATTACACCATCTCTTCTCGACAAGAAGAGCAATGAAGATGATCCCAGGATTTCATGTCAGGCGTATAGAACAATAACGTTGGCGACTTAAATAATATATTCAGGATTCAGATAAATCAATAATACATGTAGTTGACAGATATGTCTATTGTAAGACATTTCATGTTATTTTAGAAATAAGTCTCATATTTTCACAGGAATAATTGATATCAGAATTGTATCTGTGGGGATTGTCCAATCCAAAACAAGTGAAAATGAAAAGTTTTCAATAACTTAGGGATGACTTTGACATTATAGCTGCACTCAGCAGGATGACATGACGTCTTTTGCGACAATTATACGTTATGCAACAAGAACACTGGACATCTGTAGTATTGAAAAGGTATAAGTAAAAATAACAAATGAGCTTTAAATACACAACGAAGATATTAATATATCTCCTTAATTACTGATATTACACATGATACCTTATTCAAAACATTACAAGAGCAACCGAGACCAAGTCTTCATTTTGTCCGATTCAATAGATCCAATCTGCAGCAAAAGTATAATATTTTTAAACTGCGTCATATGTCTTCTTCACATTAGAATAATACTTCTCAGAATCATACTATTTAAAGTTCATTCGTCGTTCTCGGTTTTATTGATGTTATGTTAAATAGCCAACACGAACGTGCTTTTATGTCATCTGTTCACATTCAGCTCAGAAATATATTGTCTCTATACCCATCAAGCCGAGTTGTTTAGTTCAGTAAAATAAATGTATTTAAAGGAAACGGTGCACAAGAACAGAAGGATCTATATGACAGGTGAATTTGATATGTCCTTAATACTCTTTCACTATTTATATGTGTGTGTTATGAATGGGTAGTGGCATGAATTTATCGCCTTGTTTGACCGACTAATTATATATATATATATATATATATATATATATATATATATATATGTTAACATAAATTATATGATTGAATTTTGTGGAATTTCTATTCAATCCAATCATATTTTTATAATTCAAATGTATCATAATTTTTCTTATAGTTTTCTAAGTTTCTGAATTATGTATAAAGTAACATTGTACAAATCTAGACAGGAAGAGCTCTGCTTTATCAGCAATTTCTCCTTGGCTGGATTGTATCAGTCCATCATGAAAACATTCACATACAACAAATGGTCCTGTGATGACGTTTACAATTATAAAGAACAGGTATTGGATGCGCTGTTGACTAAGAGGTTGAACTGAAATCGAATTTCAACAGCGGGCGACAATAATTGGAAACCAAAGATATTTTATTACAGTTGTACATTTCTTTTAAACACTGGAAAACGGACCTTGTGATTTTTCTTAACGACGAAGCATAGGTTAACTTAATCACTCGAGGTGTTGACTTTCTTTAGAAGCGAGTTATGATTCTACCCTTTCCAGATTTATATTAAGCACCACCTAAAGCTGTAAAAGAACAGTTTTCCGTTGGACTTCATGAACATAGTCCGCCTTTTGGAGACAATTGGATTCAAGTCTCTTTCGGATCCTTAACAATTTTCTCTTATTTTTCTTAATTATTAAAAAATAATTTTTTAATATTGCATGTAATGAATTTTCTCAACTTAATGAAATATTTGTATGTATTTGTAATCATGGAAATCACTATTGCGAAGACGAGTTTGCTACCAACGTGATGCTAATAAATATGTAATGTAGAAATAAAATATTCTTAAATCTACAATTTTAGTCTGCAATATTGAACTTTTATGTACATGGACTCTCGTAAATTTATTCAATATTTAATTATTTATATTATAATCTAAAAGATAGACATTCCATAATTTTGTGAGTCTCGTAAGCTTGAAGGAATATTGTAATTATATATAATAGTTATGCAAACACATTTATATATCCTTAATGTGATTTGTTATTCCAAGTATTCTATAATTTCAATAAAAACAATTTTCCGTTGGACCTCATGATGATAGTTTGTCTTGTCGTTATAGTTAGAACCCAGCACCTCTCCGCCCTCTAACGAAATAAAAAACATCACCATCGAACTATATTGTCATCTGTCTATCGGTTTGATAGTGCCAGCCAATAGACTGGGCATCACAATGAGAATTTCTACCTTCAATCATCAACACATTATAATGTGCTGAAATTTCCGGCCAATATCTCTTCAGAGCAAGTTATGGAAAAATCATAAAATAATGACAAAACGATGTACGCAATATCTCAAGCCTAGTAGACAACTTATATGTCATGGTGACATGATAATATGGTACTATCTGCACAATGTTAGCATTTTCCCCACTAAATGGCCTGTTAAAGAAAGAAAAAACAGCCCATTTGTTGATCAACTCTCCTGCCTCCTCCACTTTCTATTCAGCATTTAGAGTTACATCACCAGTTTGTACCTGTAGACAACTGAATATTGTCCGGGATTAGGAAATAAGCATAATCTTCAACAATCTATTCTGGACGTTAAACTGCTATACACAATTGTCCATTTGTGGACATTACTGTCAATTACTGTGCTTATAGAGACACACGAAATACGATTATCATCGTGTTGCTTCTTTGGCTATAGGTCGTTTAGCCAAGCCCGGCCCTAGGGCAAGGCGAACGAGGCAACCGCATAGGGCCCCGCGCTTTCAGGGGCCCCGCGCTGCTCACGAAAATTAAATCTGCAAAGCAATTGTTTGCGTGGGGCCCTGCTCATCACTTGCTGCCTTGGGCCCCACACATCTGGTTTCGCCATCAGTAAGTTTCGTCCCTAAGACATATAGCCCAAGGCCGTTTCGCCACGACTCTACACGTTCTTACTCCTTTTGAGGAATGAGACTTTGCACCTGTTGTTCAGACCACTTTTATTATTTTGTTTTCACTTGTATTAAGACTAAACCTTTTTACTAGTGTAATACAAAGATAAACAAGAAACAATGATTCATGAGCATTCCTAATTTACTATTCTGTATATAAATTTGCAAATCTAAGTTAGGCTTTGTGTGACTTTGTCGGACTTAGCAATGTTTTGTAGGTCATATAAAGCACAGTTAAGCCCGCGTAAGCATGACAATTCTAAACAAATTATGACACAGCCATGCAAAGTCAAAATTGAAAAGTGTAGTTATAATGTAAACGATATTGATGAAAACATTAACCAAACCAAACGTATAGTTAAAAACATGTTTATACCGAAGTAAATGATCAAAGAATGGTAGATAAAGATCCAATTAAACAATGACAAAATTCATAGCAAAGACTGTCAAATTCATGTTTGAAATGTTTGTTATTATTTTATATAATGTTAATGTGACTGAATATCAAAAGAAAATGCATTCATTTTCAATATAAGTCCTAATGAATTACGTTTTCTATTGGTCGACACCTCTAGCTAATATTATCTATCTTCGACAAAGCATAAAAAACATCACATAAAGCTAGACAAAGTCATATTAGAAAGGTTAATTATGTTGAAATGGTTACAAAACACGCCGACAAGCTCAACAAACTCGGCGCACAGGCTTGCAAAGTCATAATAAAACTGTACTATTTTTGTAGGGTATTCTTTTCTGTATAAATTACCAAATGAGAATAATATTAAATTTGCAACATACACCCTAATGCATGGCTGGTAATTGGGAGACATGCTCTGAATTAATTGCACCTTATAAAGGCATACAAAGCCTGCCAAAATCGTAACTAAAATGTTTATTATTTTAATGATTGTTTATCCTATATATTATTGACAGTAATGGCTATTTTTCACACACACACATAATGTCATAAAATGGCAGAACACGACACCCAAAGTCGTCATAGAAAGTATTGTTCTAATTCCTAACTGGAACGATAGTGGTTGCCATAGTCCTTTTAAAGAACAAATATTTGCTGAGAATTATTTTATAACGATATGTGCCGTGAAGAGAGATTACATGTATACAATTTAATGCAATTTTCAAGATGATGTAAACTTGGCTTAAGTGATGTGTATTTATTAGTAAATACCAAAGTTGATCCATCGGTTGTTATTAATAAGGTTTAAACAGGTTGCTCTCTTTCGTGACGTAAATCTTAAAACTCCAGCCTCCCAGTTGTGATCAGTTATAAACGAGATACAGTCAAAAGTACCGAAGTCAAAACGTACCGAAGTCCAAACATTCTAAATCAAAAGGTACCCCAGTCAAAACGTTATAATGCAGTCAAAATGTTACCATCCCACATTAACCAAATTCTGTGATTTGTTAAACAAAATATATTATATTATTTTTGCAGCTCATCCATTAAGTCAAACAAAAAAGAACATGATCACAAGCATTTAGCAAACCACGAAAATCTGGGCCACCTAAACTTTGATTTGACTATTGATGCGGCTGATTTTCTCGAATCATCAGTGATACTTTTCTTCTGCGACCCTGGCTGTTAAATACTAGCGATTTTAACGAATAATATAACACGTAATCCGACAAACGCTTACATTAATCAGATCAGCTTAACTTGAAATGTATGATAACACACTTCAAATAATCAACCTAAGTCCAAGCTGACTTTCCGCTCCTTTTGAGTGTGAACAGCAACTACATGATGATGTCACTATCATAAATGTTCCTACATAATTTGCTGTGACCTTTGACGGAATGCAAAATTTTAGTAATATCAGCAATGTGTGGGAGCCAGATGATTTGAATGTTTACAGGCAGTCAGTCAAAACAAATAATAATTTTAAAGTTATATCTTAAGCATATCTTTTTGTAATGTAATTATGTAAGGGTTACTGGTTAGCACAGAAATATGTGCTGCGTATGAAACTGAACCTTAAAGTCATTATAATAATTTTAAATTATTACAATCCGTCATCTCGCTGACAGCAAAGTCGCGTATTAATCGGCCATATTGATATCAATTTTATATCATAAAAAACATTTACAAGGACATTCTCGTTATTGTTCTGTTTAAATATTTTATGTATGCTTAAGTTATTAAGATCGATTTGATTTTTAACAAATCAAAGTAATATTTGTTTCCATCTACCCCACCCCTACAATGATGGAAGAAGGGTGAACGTCAGATCTATTGTGACACAGCCATTCTACATACTGATCAGGAAGCTTCATGATGACGCATCATACGTGAATATTTATATGATATGTATGGTCTCTAAAAGAAAATTAAGGAAATACCAGAGATGGAATATATTAGGAAACCGAAGATATTTCAATACTGGGATCGATATCAAAATGGCATCATGACAATGGACCAGCGACTGATTGATTTTGTGCGTGTGGAAAAGGAGAGGTGCAATGGGTGATATATCTAGCACTTGAACAGATATAAATTAAAACAATTTGTCATGATATAATGACACTATTCACATCCATGGATGAATTGAATGTGCTGTGTTGGTCTGTTATGTTACGGCATTCATTATGCAATACCTGGTTTTGATAATGATGAATATATATATATATATGGTCATATATATATATATATATATATATATATATATATATATATATATATATATATATATATATATATATATATATATATATATATTATTTGAACACAATGCATTCAATATTATTCAACGCAAAGTGAAGCGTTCTTCCGGACATTATTAACCTTGCTTGCACCTATTCAACAGCGTTACAATAACGCGTCTTCTAGCTCACATCCGGCAGCTACCCTTGAGTAAATCATTAATGGCCGGACAATAGTACGACCAGGTACAGACAAAATCCCACCCAATCAAAATACTACAGGACAAAATCCCCCTAGGACTCTATCCCACAGGACGAATAAAATTGAAAGATAAGATATAATCCCCTCCCTAGTTAACTTTAGCTGTTTAAAAACTTCTTAAAACATCACAAATGATCTTTTTGGGTCGACTTGTGCCCTTGAAAGCTTCATTTTGGTTTCCCTTGGCCTAGTGGTCCGCCTCAGATGCGAGAGGTCGCTGGTTCGAAACGCCGGCCAAGTCATACCAAAGATTAATACAATGTTACTAACAGCTGATGTCTGCGACATGATGTCCCAGAGCTAGACTCCACTATAAACTGCAACGCTGCAGACTTCGTAGCGATATGACTGAAAATATTTTAAAGCTGCGTTAAAAATCTAACTCATTCAAACACACACGGTTTCCATTGAGTTGGTAAATGGTGTATAGTGTACAGGTTATCTTTATATCTTAACATAATAGGAGATTAAGATACCTAATTATACGTTGACCTAAAGACTAATTTAGCGCGCATATGTTTTAGCAGCTCGTATTCAAACTCATGAGAACACACACTTTTAATCCTTTGCACTAAATCCTTCCACGATGTTTATAACACGTTCATTTCTATATATTCAATTTTCGTTGAGAATGAGCATTATGGTCATAAAGGTGAAATATATGCCGAATAATTTTGTATTTGACCAATATTGGTATACTTTGTGAAGTATTGAAAACCAAAGACATAATTTGATTAGATAAACATGAAAATCCATAATTACATTCAATTTTAATGCCATCTCAGACTAATTCTTGTTTACAATGATGATTATCTCCTATCTTTCATTTTGCATTGGTGGGGGATTTAGTCCTGGGGAATTTTGTCCTATGGGGATTTTGTCCGGGGATATGTTCTCCTACACGCTAGTCTGACATCTTAACAAAGCATATATATTACCCTTAACCAATAGGGTTGAGGTATAATGAAAGAACATTCCTGACTTCCTTCACCGTAGCCCTACATTAAACTTATCGATATTTCTTGAAAACTCTGTTAAATATATGTATGGTCATACTAAATTTCTCGCCTAACTCCGAAATATAAACCCTGACAGATTTCGGCAAATAAAATAAAAAGTGTAGGTTTCTTATGGTTCTCACGAGGTCTCTGACAATAAAACTGTGTAAAGATGAAAAATAAAAAAGATTGTATTTGCCACCTCTATCTACTCCAATAACAGTGAGTGTGTGTGTGATTTAGAATTTTAACGTAGCTTTAATTATTTTTCAGTCATATCGCTACGATGTATGCAGTGTGACAATTTATAGTGATATCTAGCACTGGGGCATCATGTCACATACATGTAGCATGATGTCTCACCCAGTCACATTATCCTGACACAAGGCCGACCAGTCCTAACACTAACCTCTTAATTCTGAGCACCAAGCAAAGCAACTGTTAGTACTATTTGTGTAAGTCTTTTGTATGACTTGGTCGGTGATCGAACCCACGACCTCCCGCATCCGAGGCGGACGTTCTAACCACTATTCCACCGGAGCGGTCTCCGACAGGAGTGACTTCATACTAATGATATTTGCCCCTACCCACCAATCTTTCTAATTATGCCTATTATTGTTATGCTAATATCGCAGATTAAAGCAGAGAATCAAACCTACCAAACAGTATATACATAACAAATGTACGTACGTACTTAGGTATATATGTATGTATGTATGTATGTATGTATGTAAGTATGTATGTATGCATGTATGTATGTATGTATGTATGTATGTATGTATGCATGTATGTATGTATGTATGCATGCATGCATGGATCTATGTAAGAATGTACGTACGCAGTCTGTATTTATGGTCGCTTCAACATAGCCAAATGACTCGCACAAATCTTAAATCTTCACAGATTTGGACAAATAAGGTGTTGAATTATTCATTTGTCATAATTCGAAAGTAGTCTGCGGCTTTAAGCTTATGTATAAATGCAAACAAAACAGTTCTCGCTTGATACATGTCTGATATCTTAACGAGTTCTATACATATCATGATCATAAGGGTTGGTGGAAAAGGAAAGGACATACCTTTCTTCTTTTCATCACTCACCATTTTGTACATTAAAAGGAGTTATTGACTGCGACGATCTTCTACTGAATAACCTCATCTAACTGTGTGTGTGTGTGTGTGTGTGTGTGTGTGTGTGTGTGATTATCATTACTTACGCATATTGTTCAATCCAACTAATACATAAGTAGTCCTTTTTTGTGTTAAACAATACGAACTTTAAGTTTTCTGCGTACACATTATGATATGTTAAGCAATTCAAATGTTTGGGACAAAGACTAGTTTGAACTTTTCAATTATTCCCGAAAAACATTGTTCGTATTAATTTCATTAAAACCACGTGTAAGCCACAGGTAATACATTAAGGGTACAGAACACATGGAGATAACTCTGCGTATAGTGTTCATTAATCACGTTTTTACAACTGAGACATGTGCCTGTATCAATACATAATGAGCCTGTACTAATAGTTAAATAGTCCATCATGTAGTCAATGACACAATATTTTCGACAAAAGATAGTATCAGTTTCTGTTTTGAGAATTTTCTATAAATTTTGATTGAAAGTTTCTTTGTCAAGCCTTATTAAATTTACTGTTATGTTTCATATGTTTCGTAAGTACAGTGCCGATTGTAATAGGTATACACTTAGTGTAACGTAATTAGCCTTATGATTTCCGTGAATACTCAAATCAGCCGTCTTATAAGTGATTAATATTCATATAAATAAATTGATCATAGTGCTCGCGTTTCATAAAACATTAAACAATGTTGTATGGCATAACTTGGGTGTTCAAAAAAAAATATCCGTGTCATAATATACCCATTTGCTACAGACATAAATCATAAAGGATCAAGCATTTCCTATCATAATTGGACATTTTCCTGTTTATTTGCAAACAAGGACTTATCAGCAGTAGAGGTAGAGTTTTAAACGTTTTCAAGAAGTTGAATGGCTGATGATTTCCAAAATTGTATTCCAATGAAGTATCTTAGATTCTACAGTGATTAAAACCTATAATGAAGTGGCTAATTACGCCGATACAGTAAATCTACTTCAGAACCAAATAAATGTTATCGAACGTTTCTGTGATAAAACTATTATGATTATCAATCTCAGTAAAACTAAAGTCATTGTTTTCAGAAATGGGAGACATCTCAAGCAAAATGATGTGTGATGTTCCAAAGAAAGTCGTTTTGAATGGGTGCCTTATTACAAGTACATGGGTGTGTTTTTCACCCAAAACTTGGTTAGGAGGAAAGCAAAGCAGGTACTAGAAGCTCAGGCAAAGAAAACAACTTCAAATATTTAGAATTATCAGAAATGATTCGGCTGCTGTAGTGAAGAGGAAGCATTTTACATGTTTGATCGGTAATAAAAACAATTCCTTGCTATGGGTGAGAAATTTGGGGACATGAATTTAGTAGAGATATTGAAATTGTGCAGTACAATTTTTGTAAAGAGTGTTTAGGTGTTTCTAAATCTATCAATAATGCGTTTGTGTTATGGGAGTGCGGAAGATACCCACTCTGTACCTCGTATTTGTTTTTACAATGCATGAAAAACTGGTTGAAAGTCGTAAGAATGCCTTCAGCTCGATACCCACACCAACGTTATTTAATGTTGAAAAGATCAGATAAAACTAACCGTGTCATCTTGTCTACCAAACTTAAAGACGTGTTTTTTTTCCCTTTTCTGTCTTGGTGATGTGATGTGATGTGATTTTGGATTTTGGAGATGTGTATGTGTACAAAGTAAAATAAGTGTTCTTATCGATATTCTGAAATTAGGGCCTTCAATTATAAAGAAATCAAATAATTGTGTTCTATAAGCTATTGTTTCAAAATCGGAAAATTTCAGCTTCAGAAAAACTGCAGTTCTTAGGCAAATCTAGATTTTACTGATTGAAATCACAGTTCAATCCGCCACACGCTAAATACACCATCTAAACGTTTTTAAAATTTATTTTCGTGTTTTCTCGGGTGACAATAAGTCCAGAGTAGAACATGATTTTAAATTATGGCTTGCAAGGGTTGATAAGATCATCCAGGTGGTGTTAGAATATGTCATCTCCTTTCGGTTACGCAATTAACGATTTATGCTCACAAAGGGAAACAACGCACTGAATGCAATAAACATGAATAAGCAAACAAAGAATATATGTGAATCTCGGAATATGTTTGTTTTCATTGGAAAGGTATGAATTCTCGAAATAGGATTGTTCTGTGGGTTTCGACGGCACATTTAGCATATTATTGACTATATCATGCCGAGGAAATGGGAGCTAAGTGCCTTTCTCGTGGGCACACTGAGGCGGCCTACCCAGGTTGGCCTGCCCCTGTCAGGTATTCATCCTACGCTATCGACACTCTACCATCTGAGCTACTACGATTCCCAAATTAGATTCGTATTAATAGCAAAAAGGTGTGTGTGTTTGTGTGTGTGTATGTGTGTGTGTGTGTAATTTGGATTTTTTACTTTAACAATGTCTCAGTCATATCGCTACGATGTCTGCACTGTGGCAGTTTATAGTGATGTCTAGCACTTGGGCATCATGCCGCAGACATGTATCATGGTGTCCCACCCAATCACAATCTCCTGACACCAGGCAGACCAGTCGCAAGATTAACCTCTTAATGCTGAGCGCCTAGCAAGGCATATGTTAATAAAAAAATGTATAAGTGTTTTATATGATTCGGCCGGGGTTCGAACAATTCCGCATCCGAGGTGGACGCTCTAACCACTAGGCCAAAGGAGCGGTCGGCCTAATTTATAAAACAAACATCAAAGAGATAAATGTCGCATGTTGGGTGATGAATATTTTTCGCACTGTTGATATATGTCTGAAAAACAGGATGGACTTGGATGGTTTACTTTCGAAAAGAGACGGTCTACTTTATTTACAAAAATATAGTTACTGTGGCCAATACCAAAGGGGCTATACCTCTAATCAAACAACATACTATTGAGATGTCCTATGTATGCATGCTGTAGAATCACCTGATATAGAGTGTTTCAGTCGTGCAACAGGAAGCTTTTACAACGTCAAACTATAATCTGTTTGTACATGTTATCATAACCTACTATCTTAACATTTTAAGTCTCGTAACAGTAATATGATAAAAAGGTTACCTTCTCGTGCTCTTAAATGTTTCCTCATATTTTTTCAGAATGTTTTAAAAAAATACCAAGACGGCTAATTGCTAAACATTTTAATGATGCCACATTAATAGATTTAATAATTACCAGGTGTTGTTACTTACATTTGTGTTATTCTTATGTGATATAAAATGGTGTACCAGTTCGCCTATTTGTTGTTTTTTATTATTTTTTTCCTATTTTGTTTTCTTCTTCAATTTTTCCTTCTTCTGTTTTTTTGTTAAGATACAGCTGTTAAGGCAACTCGCAGAATCGTACAGTGTAAATATCTTGTTTTAAAGAAACAACGGCTAAAGGAACCACAGTACTAATATATATCTGTTGTTGTAAATTTTACACTGCTTAGTATTGTGGGTTTTCTCCGTCGTCAATGTGTCGTCTATTGCTAGTTTACCCTTCCTCGATAATATTACATCCGAATTAGTGTGCACTTGTGTGATTTCATCTGTTGAACTGCCACAAGGTAACTGTATTGACGTTCTGTAAGTTCGTGTGTGGAACAGCCACTTGGTAATTGTACTGACGTTGTTTAATTTGAAGTGTGGAACAGCAACTTGATAATTGTACTGACATTGTATGATGTTGTGTGCGGAATAGCCACTTGGTAATTGTACCTACCGTGTGTGATTTTGTGTGTGGAACAGTCACTTGGTAATTTTACTGACGTTTGATTTCGTGCTTTGAACATCCACTTGGTAATTGTACGGACATTGTGTGGTTTCGTGTGTGGAACAACTGCTTGGTAATTTTACTAACCTTTTGTAATTCCGTGTTTGGAACAGTCGCTTGGCAATTGTAGTTAAATTGTGCGATTTTAAGTGTGGAGCATCAACTTGATAATTATACTGACGTTGTGTGATGTCGCTTGTGGAACAGCAACTTGATAATTATACTGACGTTGTGTGATGTCGCGTGTGGAGCAGCACTTGATAATTATACTGACGTCGTGTATGGAGCAGCAACTTGATAATTATACTGACGTTGTGTGGTTTCGTGTGTGGAGCAGCAACCTGATAATTATACTGACGTTGCGTGATTTCGTATGTGGAGCAGCACTTGATAATTATACTGACGTCGTGTGTGGAGCAGCAACCTGATAATTATACTGACGTTGTGTGGTTTCGTGTGTGGAGCAGCACTTGATAATTATACTGACGTTGTGTGTGGAGCAGCAACCTGATAATTATACTGACGTTTTGTGGTTTCGTGTGTGGAGCAGCAGCCTGATAATTATACTGACGTTGCGTGATTTCGTATGTGGAGCAGCAACCTGATAATTATACTGAAGTTGATCGGTAGAACTCATCAGATCATACAAGCTTATTTGTATGTTGCATGCAAATTAGCAAATTTGTTCCCAGTGTTTATAAACGATACCTACTCTAATCCATGCAACAGCTCCGATTGTAAATACAGATATTGATTACAGTTCATTATTTTTATTTATTTATTTATTTATTTATTTATTTACAGGCTCATCTATAAAATAATGTTCGAAGCGCAGACGTCTGGATTCAGCAGCTTCAAGAGAGAAAAATCTTACAAAGCTTAACCTGGGAATATACACTAATTTGTGTTGCTGTATTATCTTTTTAAATTGTTTTTCCCTTCTTCACATTATTACTTCTCTCTTCCTTTGTCTTTCAATTTTTGCCATACACTTTTATCGTTATCTGCTGCAACACTCTTTGAATTTGTTGATACAGAGACATAAACGTTCCTAGCATAGGCCGGATTGACCAAAGTGTACCCTTAATTTGACAAGGAATAAATAATATATTGCTTTAACATAACTACGTATGTCATAAACTAGACCTAAAGTCAAAGTGACCTCTTGAATGGTGGATACATCTGCTCCATACATTTACCTAATAGTCAAAGATGTGGTCAGTTAAATTTAAATTGTGAATCAGCTTGAAATATATTTTTAATTGATTGTTCTGTTCAATTATTAATTTGACACAAGAAATACGTAATTCGTCACATTTGGTTCAGTCACAGAACAGTTTCATTAACGAATCAACCAAACATTTCCTTTCATTTTTAATACAAAAAGATTATCTGAACGTTATATTTTTTTATATTCAAATGTTACGAGATTACACACGACACTCAGAGCTCTCTTGTTTTTAGTTCATGTTTAGTTTAAGAATACTTTATTGCCAAAAAATGGACCTATTTTAAGGCCAAAGGATCGGAACAAGTTGTAAAACTTACACTTTCCTCTCCATTACAACATTATGTATGCAGCATGCAGGAAGCAGGTATATTTATTTTGATTGCCAAAACCAACTAATTAAAGAAATTTAGCATTTGATCCCTAGCATTTGAACGCCTTCCTTTCTTACTTTGGTCCTGGTGTCGTCTTTCATAGTTTGTGGAAAATATTCGAACGCAGGTTTTTCTTAGAAATTTAAAAATATTTTAAGAGGTCAAATGGAACCTATCTCACACTAACCATAATGAACGAGTTATAAACCCTATAGGCGACTAGCATTACATTTTAGTTTTAACGCATTAGACACCTTTTAACATTTGCCAGAAGTAAACAGAACAATAGCTATTTTGTATTGTTACAATCGCTCTCTCTGCTCCAGCTGAATATATTTATCATTTTATGCATTTGTTATTTGCGTTTTCTAGTTACCTTCATCAGCCTTTATCATTTTGTACTGCATTGTTGTGAATGTTGTTTAAAATGACTATTTAGAACACAAATTATTCCGTTCAGTACAAACACACACATAGTCTTCGACGTACAGACCTCTGAACGAGGGTGCCAAACAATCACAATCCATATTAATGCCTAATGCCTGAAACTTTAACCAATTTAAGGGGCAAATACATGTGTTCAATGCTTATCTGAAATGATATAGTTTGATCCATGTCAAATTATTTCATTAAGAGTATTGGACTTTGTTCTCTCGAGTCAGATATAACATTTTAAAATGATTGTGTAATTCGTCCCTCCAATTAGAAGATGGCTATGATATCACCAGCTGGAAAGGTTTCTGTGAGTTTGAGAGTAGATTGGTAGGTCGATTTAGGCCAGCGCTGCTGCACTGCCTTTGCCATTCTCCTCCGTTCAAAGTCTGTAGCTCTAGTATGGATGAGACTCCGCCAGGTGGAGCAATCGCATGCGTGACTATCCCAAGAAGGATCAATGCTGAAGTGTTTTACGTGTCACTTTATGTGTTTTTTGAATCGTTTCATCTCACCAATCTGAGATCGGTTTCACTCCTTTAGCTCGCCGTAGAAGATCTTCTTTAGTAGTCGCTGGCATCCTGGTAACATGACTTGCCCGTCTTAAATGTGATCGTATTAATATGGTGTGCATGCTTGCACTATCTGTCTGAGAACCTCACTGTCTGGGATCCTGTCCTGATATTTTATCCTCATCGGTTTCCCCAAGCAGCCTAACTGTAAATGGTTCCGCTTCTTGGCATGACTTCTGTACACCATAAAGGTTACAGCAGCGTAGACAATACAAAGGCTTTATAAACAAATGTATATGTAGTTTCCCAAACAATACACTTGCATTAGAAATTCGGGCATTGGTTTCATGATTATGTAATACGGGAAAGATGGAACCAGTTTAAAATAATTAAAAAAACATATCAATTATAAAACCATTCCTATGAAGCGATACAATCATATCCGTGATAAGAATTAAAGAATTATATATCTAATAACTTCGGTGCTTTACATGTACTAATTTCTTGATAGATCAGCTCTACATGGAGTAGTGGTTAACTGACAGAGCACGCTTGATAATTTATTGATGAAATCAACCTTATTTTATCATGTTCGTGTCAACGCATGCAAAGGCATGCGTCCATTTAAGGATATTTAGCTACCTTCCATATAGTATTATCGAATTCAGTACAATTTGCAATCATGATCTGCCCACACATATAATTTGCTTTGCTCTCTAATCTAAAATACGTTCTTTGATCAAGTACCATACTTACAGACAGCCATACCTTCTTTATGACTTTATGATGTTGGCAGACATCTGAGGTAATATTAACAGTTTACAGATTCACTGCCTTAAATAAAGAAGTAAACATCCAAAGTGGAGACGTTTATAATTTAACAAACCTATCGTGGAATTTTTTTAGAGTCCTCTTCATTTCAACAAAGACTATTTGGACACAGCGAATTTCTAGCGACTACATTAGGAAAACAAGCGAATCTTTCATCATTCGAAATAATCAAGAATCACGGAGGAAACAAGTGAGCATACTAAAAGTACAACTTGATATTAGTGAGGCTATTGCGAGATTGAATAAGAGGTTGACATTTAAAGAATCCTATAACGCTATCACAAAGCAGATTGTCTTATTTATCAAAGACGATTCTGAGTTGTTCTAATTCTTACCCCTAATAGTCTAGAAGACATGTTTAAAAGTCCAGAAGATACGTCTGGTGATATGCTAAACAACATCATATATCAATGATGGTGTACGATACAGCAAGTTATGATATAATGATTCCGTTTTTCATGATTGTGCAAGCTGTTGGAATATCAGCGGTAGAATAAGTTACGTACGCCTGACATAGCAAGACCAAAGCTCAACCTTGATCAATTCAAACAATATAATACATCAAACAAAGAATGTCAATCACAAGATGACAAATAGTTACGTACTAGCAACAAAACAAAAACAAAAACTTATTAAACACATCGTCAAGCCATAATTCATTTATGACAATTGTTTAATTTACATCGTATGAAAGATACAATACACTTGAAAAATAATAGTAAAGGGATGCCATGTAATTATTAATGTTAGACAAATTTACAAAGCTCAAGACATCTGATAGTATGGCACAGTAAAATGCTGCAACAGCAAGACCAAGCAACAACATATACATACAAGTTAAAACGTATGGTCAAGCGTGACAAGCACAAATGATTAAAAACTAGCTACAAAGCATCAGACTACTTACAAAGCTCATCATCAGCAGAGAGTGTGAACACACCTCTTGCTTTAAAGTAATAACGTCAAACCGAAGCATCTAACCAAAGCCGAGAGTTTCTCTAATTGGGTTAGTTTATTTTCTTACTTTATCTTTGTCGTTCGTGCTTTTCAAAATTTGTATATGTTTTGTTTACCAATCGGGACTCTCATCTGTGGTCGAACCCTCCATGATGCTGTATCGTGTGAGTAATTTAATCAGTGTTATATCAATAATGGAATCTCGCACAGCTAGATTAGCTTGTGAGCGACTAAAGACGATTACAATTATCTCCCCGTCAGTGATTCTGTCAAACAAAAATTACAAGCGCGTCGGGAGTCTCAGGTGGAATTTGCAGAGGGTTCAGAACAATTATTTAAACCGATTACGAAGCCTACCGAACGAGTTACAGAGGCTACCAAAACTCTTCTTCCCATGTCGGAGCAAACCGCTAAAGCAACTGAAGAAAAGCAGAAAGATTATATGAGAACTTCCAGGTGAAATAGCTGCTGCTCAACCACAATTACAAGAAGAAATGCAACAAGTGCTTGAGAGTGTTGGCAAAGTTCATGAGGAGGTCAATGATGTAAGGGATCTCGTTACGTCAAGACAAAAATCAAAACCAAAACCAAACGACCGATTTACCGAAGAAGGACGTAAACTATTTCGAGAAAACACTGTAAAGGTTGCTATAATAGGCTATCTCGATCTTGATAAATTATTAGATTCAAACACTGCCAGTGTTCCAGAAAAAAATGGATTTCTTTTGTATTTCAAATGTCCCCTGGTATACCTAAAATCACTAAAAAATATAAAGATTAATTTTCAAAATTTGAGAAACAAGTCTAAGAATTTAGACGAAAGTCCCAACTCGGAGTTTGGCCATTCAGCCAACTTCGTATTGAGGAAGAAGAAACAACCGGAAGTGGTATTGCTACTCGAGGAAGTGGCATTATTACTCCATGTTCCAGCAACGTCCTTGTCGATGTTGAACGAATAGAAATTCTGATTGGTGGAAAACGAGATGGCAATATTTCCCCAAAAATCATTAATGAAGTAGTTGATATTTGTCAACGATTAATTACAGGCTTTATAATGGATATGTATGTTTATCGGTCTGTCATCGATGAAATCGTTGATGATTATCACAGTGATTGAGCGTATACGATTAAATCAGTGACAATAAAATAAGATGATTATACATAATGCTCAATGTGGACCTGTAATGGTCAGGTTGAGGGGAAAGAAATCGAATCAATTCAAGATAATGTTGATATTGCTACAAATATTATGTCTAGCAAGATATTCAGATGATTATACAAGATCAACGGGTCCGACAATGATGTTTGCCAAGGATACTTTTAACCATCCTGATGACCGACAACATTTAGTGGTAGAAACAGCACTTGACACTGCAAGAGATTCACAACCAGCTGGAATAGAAAGACCCGCTGGTCATTTTGTGATAGTAAGACCTAACTCAAATTTTAATTAGGATCCATAACTCGTCGATTAAAGTTGAAAGGAGATTGTAGAAAATTTTCATGCTCAATTCCGTTGTCACATATCTTTGGATTTTGCAGAAATGTTAAAAAGTTCGTTTTCGGAGCCAAACATACAATCTTTGCAGGAGTTGCTGATGGCAAAGTAGTATTATTTAAAATTTTGTTGTGGTATATTTGATCTAATTTATATCTGATTTAATTGTTTGTAAGTTTTAAAATCTTTCTATTGTTTAATTTCATTATATGTCAAAATAGTGTAGTTCTGTTTACTAGGAACTCGCACTCTTTCCTGAAAATAATTTGACCTTGATTGTTCATTTCTGTAAACATATTAAGCTGACCTGGTTCCCGACCTTAATTCAAACCTAGTAACAGTCACGTCAAAATGTTCTTTGTCTATTTATCTTTACTGTGGAAATAATAAGGGTCAGATCGAGGCTGTATTGGATACGTGACCATGTTTGTAAATAATTTTAGTGCAGTAAACAACTTTGACTCTTAGAGTAAAATGATTGGTTTTTGTCAGGGTCATGCAGAGAGTACGTGATATAAACATGACCACGTGACCCTCATACAGATACTTGTTCTGCTTCTAAAAATTACTGTATAGCCATTAGAGAAATAATCTCATTCTGGGCTTAAAAACGTTTGTTGGCAAGTCGTTTCTTTCTGATGAAGCCAGTTTGCGAGTTATATGTTAATTATTTCTTCAGATATTTGGACTCTAAAAGATTAATTCTTTTCTCTGGAAATATGTTTGTGTTCATACAAAATTCTTGAACAAAAACATTTATTAAAAATTTTATTTGGATTTCCAAAACCGGAGAATTATTTCTTGTGTTTCTACAAGTAAAAGTAGACAACAACATTGAAGAGGATACATCATACGTCATCGCCTTCCATCATGGATTCTTCGTCGGTACTCAAACTTGAATTCATAGAAACATTTTATTATTAGGATTTCTATAATTTTATCCGTGGACTATTCTTGGATTATTTTTGGATTTGATTCTTAAAAGCGTAAGTTCTTATTTCTTTTTATTTTTACAGTATTTTTCCAGGAAAAAATTATTTATTTTTTTCGAAGCCTCTTGTTTTCACTCTTTCATGTGTTACTGTTTCTTTCGAGCCTACACACGCAACATAAGAATGCCATTAATGACTCCATTGCTTCCTGAAGAATAAAAATTACTTTCCTTTATGGATTCAGGCGGTAAATCATAATTATCATGGTTTATGATGACAACAGGTAGTGTTCAAAGCGTAGCTGACGGTTTATTTACATGGCAAATAGCATCACAGCAAGGTATTTTTGCACCAAGACATATATTTATTGCCTTTCATTCTGTTGAACGAAGAAATTCAAAAACGCACAGTCTTATGATATTTGACCAAGTGGGAGATAATGAAGTTTCATTAAGGGTAAACGGGCATCAAGAATCATCTGAAGATATATTATTGAATTTTAATCAAAATTATGCTGTTCGTGCATATCATCGTTTAATGACGTTCATGGGGCCTGGTCAAAATGCTGATTCTGATATTCAAATATCACAACTTGATTTTGCAACATTTTATGCAATCTATGAATTGTCTCTGGAACAAATAGATTTATTTGGACAATATGTCGTTGATATACATTTTCGAGCTCGCGTAAACACAGGTGGCGGTTTTAATTACAAAGAAATCGCTGTCATACTCAGTGATAAAGCATTGTTACTTGAAGTTGTTGGTGGACCAAAGAGAGTTATTTATGCCCCATTAGAAAACATGTAATTAAATCGTTCATGATATTATTAATGTCATAACATCATGTTAGTGTCAGTCTGACTCCTGCTCAAATTAAAAAAGCTACAATCAGTATCAAAATATGAATTCTGGAACAAAAGTAACATTAACAAATATCAGATGAAAGGTGGTCAAAATAAGCTATCACTGACTGAACGTCAACTCAAGCACTTCAATAAGGCCAAACCGTCAAACACCAGTGTTAAAGTTGATCGTTCTGCTGATGCCATTAAAGACGTAGTTAAAACAGGCGGTTTATTTCCACTTCTTGCAGCTATACGAGCTTTAATAACCGCTTCAGCCATAGCTGTTGCAAAATCAGATGCACTTAGATATGTTGGAACTGCTGCTATAACGTCATTAAAAGATCAACAGGAAAAGGAATATAAACTTCTAAAAATATCTATTTATTATTGGTGTTTTGAAGTAGTCGCTAAATTACCACCTACTTAAATTATAATGAGTCTTCCAATCAACGTTCAACGTTTTAGATGCAATCTAGTATGTGAGTGGCAAGCAAAACTAAAAATATCGTTGACGAGGATACAGTAAAAGTAAACAAAATCGCTGACGTATAGTTGCTGTTGATATAATTGTTTATGAATCGCCTACTGTTATCGCTGGATTTTATAACATATGGGGTAAAATGATACTCAAAATGAAAACAGTCAGATAGTTTTAATTTGATGGGTACATTGCCTAAACTAAATTAGATTATCAAACAATTTGATCAATTGATGGGTATATTACCCATACTTTTTCAGATTATTATTCAATTTCATTAACAATTTTATGTTCAATAATTTTATTTTTGATTTTATTATTATTAATATTATTTCAGATTATCAAACAATTTCATCAAATTGATGAGGATATCACTCATAATTTTTCAGATCATCAAACAATTTCATCAAATTGATGGTGTAAATAATATTCAAAATAATAAATATCTCATCGAAAACAGAAGACATAAAATTACATAATAATAATAATAATAATAATAATAATAATAATAATAATAATAATTTCATTGTTGAATTTGTAATGAAACAAATAAATATAGTATAACAAAATTTATATTTTACAGATTCTCGTTCAGATTTCGGGTAAATGGTACTTAAAATCATGAAAATCAGTCAGATTGTATAATTTAATGGGTATATGGTACCAAAAACTGTTAAAATCTTAATAAAAGCAGAAAAGAGAATAAATATTATTATCAGAATAAATATTATTATCAGGATAAATATTAATATCAGAATTCATATTATCATGAGAATAAAAAATATTATTATCAGAATAAATATTATTATCAAAATAAATATTATTGTCAGAATAAATATCATAATCTTATTTTTCACTGATTCTCAAATTTGAATGCGTATATGGTACTCGAAATTGTTAAATCAGTTTTGTATTTTTTACCACCACATTGCACACACAACTGCATTTCTCCTCCAACACCGCACTTCAAGCACGGGTTAGGTCCATAACTCTCTCTTCGTACAATATGCAAATGAAGTCCACATAATTCGTTTACGCAATCTTTGTTGCAAGTTGTAGAACCTATCATAAACCATTTGCATTTATTTTTTGTTTGAATCATTATATAGATATAATTATATTTCAATTTGAATATACGTTCGACTTAATTTTAATATGGAAGAATTTGAGAGATTATCTGTAATTGAACCTTCTAGATCTAGATTCGCTCTTGATAGAAGAACCCCTGACTTGCGAAGACGAGCTCTGGTTGATCCGATATAAACTCTAATTAAAAGTATTCGTGACGCCAAGAAAGAATTTAGCAAAGATGGCGCATCTATGTGTAGTCAACATTTAGAATCATGCGCAATAACAGTCATCTATGCTACAATAAACGGCCAATGCGCAGCGACGATTATTAATTATATCGATAATCAAAGATATTTTTCAGAGTAAAATGTACTTTCGGATTAGACGATACTTGGATTATCCATGACAAACATGAACCTGTCCGTCTTCACACTGGACATATTGTTACGTTGAACAAAAATTCCAAACCAGGAAGGCTTACTGGTATTGACAAGCTATATTATGAAAGAGCGCAGTTATTTATGCAATAAACCCAGCATTAGTGATCTAAAACCAATGAAATGTTCAAAAATGAATTGTGTAGCCGAACGAGTAATGGAACATTTTACAAACGAGATACGTGGAATTGGTTAAAAGGATCTAAGATCTATACAAAAATAAACAAATTTGCTGAATCAGTCAAGGATAAAGGAGCTGCGATAAATGATGTTCCTAAAATAGGAAAGAGAGTAAATTTACCAATAGAACCAAAACAATAACAGGAGATTTTTTCCGATTTGAAATATAAACTTATTATCATTGATAAACAGATTTTCTGAATTTGCCGTTAGAGTCGCTACATAACCATATTATATGAATAAAAACTACCAGGACATATAGGCGCTTCTGCATCATGGGGGGAATGGAGAATAAAACAAGAAAATATACTTAACTATTCTGAATCTGCCACGTTGAAATCAAAAATATTTATTATAAAAAATATTAAATATCAAACTTATCATCAACACCATCGGTATATGATCCGGTCGCCAGACATAAGACTGTTTATCTTAATGGAACGGAAGGTTCTGGTAACCCAACACGTGTGACTGAATTATTTCGTCAGAATTTTTCTCAAACTATATTGATATGGTTGTTTTAACACCTATAAATAGACTCGCCAGATATATGAAGGATCAAGGAGTTAAATCGCTGACATCTTCTTTCAATGGAAGGGAGACGCATGGACTCCTGAAAGAATAAGTAAAACATATATTCCATTTATTATCATCTTGGACGAATCATTTACAGTGCCGCTAGAAAAACTAAAATTATTTTTTGATTGGTTGTTGACAAATAATACTGCTATAATTAGGTGATCATGGTCAACCACCGCCTTTTGGTGGATTGTCAAAAAATGTTCGTGGATTGTTATAATGAAGTAACTGATGAGCATAGAGCGCTTGATCCAGAATTAAGAGAGTTTGAGAAATTAATCAGACTACAAATGAATAAAATTTAATGTGAAATAATGCGCAACGTAATGTCAAAAACTCCTATTAACAACTTTTGGAATTTGTGGAGACCAGATGATTTGATAGATGCAAGTAGAAAGAGAGTTCGTGATACACATCAACAACAATTATTTATGTAACATAAAGCAAACTTTTCAAATCTACATGTACCATTATGTTATCGACCAGCAGATAGGCGACGACAGAATATTGAAGGGGATATACCAGAATCATCAGAGAAACAAAATCTTGTGTTAAATGATATTGTTTTAGTTTCTGTCAGTCTTGTTGAGAACGCGTTAACGATGGACAAATCTCTGTGGACTCTACGATATGCCATAACGATTCACTCGTCGCAAGGATTAACTATTTATGAAACACATATTTGTTTTGTAGATCATCGTATCGAATGGTCAACTTTAGTTCATCTCGCATTGTCTAGAGTTAGAAGAATATCTCAGCTGCGGAGGGTTGTCGTAGACTTTACAGAAAATAAACTGCTACTGACAATATCGATGATGTAGTAAGAAAAAAACGGATAGTTATAAACCATGTGACAAACAAAATAAACGTGACTTATATCGATGTTGAATTTGTCATGACGCCCAAACAACAGCAAAATAATCATTGTGCAAGCTGTAACATAGTAATGTTGTGGCAGTATTCAAATAATAATCCAAGACAAGTTACCGTAGACAGAATGTATTAGTAGTGTTGGTCATACGCGCGAAAATGTGATGCTGACCTGTCTTGAATGTAATCGACGTCGATGTGCTAGTTTACAAAAGTTAATGCGCTGGTAAGTGTCTTTTTTCAGGAATTACTTGTAATTGTTCACGTACAAATCAACGTTGAGGAGCAGTTGAATCTAGTCTGTAGATTGCAAGTCTACCTGTAGATCTTACCACATTGGACATGGTATGTGTCGTAATATTCCAAATAGGATCAGTCGCTCATTTTTACCACCTTCAAGTTCACCAGGGTCATATAAACATCATACAGTCACATAACCTAATACGGGTTGTTTTGAAAAGTCATATCATTGTATTGGCATATGTTTTGTCTTGTAATCGCAGTCAGGAGTTTCATAGAAATCGCACGAGAAATTTCATTAATTAATGTTACTATTACACTTGGTAATCTTGCAGGCCATTCACAAGATCTCTTATCTTTCTGAGTTATTTCCTTTGCATATTGATATCCAAATAACCACTCAGCAAGTGTTCGATTAAATTTGTTCAACAATTGCCTGATCACGATGAATTGTGGTATGTCCTCTTCAAATTTTGACATTATATTGTTTCATCAGAAATGAAACTGCACCAAGAAATGCCTTGCTAGGATCAACCTGTAGTAACTGTGGCCATCACAACGGTCCTATTTGATACATTCGTTCAAAAGCAGATACAAGTTCAGTTGCTGTTTCAGTTGATAGTGTTTCTGCTTCTTTATATCTACCTGCAACGTCAACGACAGTTAATACGTATTTGTATGTACGTGATTGACGTCTACTAATTTTAATAGTATCGTGTGGTAAAAATAAAATATCTGCTTGATGAACTTCATTAGGAGTGCTAACATCAAAGTATGCATACTTAATTGTTTTTTTTCTAAATGGTCTTTAAAGCATGTAGTCTGTTCACCATCTCTGCTACTGTATCATTAAATGATACTTTAATTCCTCAAATGCTCTAACCTGCATCATACAAATGGATCATATTAGAGAGGAACATTACAACAAGCTCGTTAATAATAGCAAAAGATCCCAAAGAATTTGCTACAGCAGAGAAAGGTGTTAATTTAATGAATAATCAGCTCAAGAGATATAAACACTCGTTGCAGGAATGAAATATTCTTACTACATAACTGTTGAGTTGGAGGTACGGAATACATCTCATCATCAGATTTAATGAATATAAATGCCAATTAATGGAAGGTATATTTACATAATAGTATCCTGTATCATACATCCACATCACATTGCAAATTATATATCTCAATCTTATCCGATCAATTTTAATTTAGAAAGTCATGACGGATTGTTAATTATTATACCTATATAACATGGCGTTTAATTAAAGCCCTATTAAATATTAGGCATGATGTTATGTTATACAGATCTCAGTAACCACTTGTTTTGAGAGTGAATTGTTTAGCTCTCAAAACAGACATTCCTTGTTCATAGTATAAGAAAGGTACATCTCTATATGTTCTACCTCTTATTTCCTGTTCTTACTGCTTCTGCCTCTTTGCCGTTTTGAAAGCATACATATTCGATCTCGAGCCAACTGACTCTTGAATGGGAAGGCAACAATTTTAGTCGTTCATTAGACTTATTATCTTCTTTTTCACCAGTAGAATTTAGAAATATTATTCTTTCAAGAGCGTCTAATCAAAGCAGTTACAATGTAGTTTCACCCACCGGAAACGGAAATAGATCTAACTGTGCCAAATAGTTTGTTAAGCGACTGCTTATAGATTATGTCTCCAAACACCTGCTAATGTTGCCTTTGTTTGCAAATTTGGTTTCTTATCTGAGACATAGGTCATCTTATCCTATTTATATACGTTGTGTAGAATATATATGTGAAAATGTAATAAAATTACCACCTCTTACAAGAAGTAATTTTGTGTGTGAGAGGAATATGCATATGGAAATTTTAGTAGGGACGAATCTATTGACAGCAACTTTGTTTTTTATGTGAGCAAATTCATTTTCAAATTGGGTAAGGGCAATATTTTTGTATCAGTCTAATTCAACGCTATTTTACTCAACTGACTGCAGCGATGAAAGTCATGGGACCTCCTGACAGACTGTTTTATCTGATAATGTCTCCTTTGAGATAGGATTTTCTTATTTTAAACTGGAATCCGCATACCTTGCATGTATGTTCGAAAATCCTAGTTCCCCTATACAGTGAGTGGCTTTTAGTGTGTCAGGAATTTGCGCATGGAAACTAATAGTAGGGCTTAACATCTCTTGGCGACAACTTTTCTCATGTTTTGCGACAATGGGTAGGGAAACATTTCTCATATCAATTCAACTAAACTACATTTAAAACGCACATCATGCGGTTGCAGATCTGATTGTGCCATAAAGATCGGTACGAACCTATTTTTCTTTGCTTACTAACACTAGCTAATCTGTGTCATTTGGGACAAATTCGTTTTCTCATATTAGATTTCTTCCAGTTTGCCTTGTTCATATAACTTGTATAGCTGTATAGCACATATATGTGAAACACCTAATCTTGTCTCGTTGGAACCGTAAGTAGCTTTGAGTATGCCAGGTCTGTGTATTTTAGATTTTGTAGTGGAAGTCCAGATCTCTTTTATGCATCTTGTCCCTATTTAGAGCAAAGTTGTTTTTAGCACAAGTTATAAAATGCCCATTTTCTATTTCTGCAGCAGTTACCTTTGAAGCATGTTCAACCTTTACGATTTTCTCTTGAGGAATATGTAAAACAAACTGGATGAATTTTGAGCTCAATGCTGGCGGTTGGTTCCAATAAAAAAAGCACTGTTAACCTCACATACATTAACTATATACCTCTCTCACTTGACTTGGATAGGCTAGGCCCAGCTACATAAACTTATTAAAGTTAATTAAGGCAATAGTTAAGACATAGCTCCTCCAATATTTCATGGTCGCATCGACGGCATACGTTAGGATGCTCTCATGGTCAGAATTTTCACGGGAGCATACATTTTTTGGTGTGCTTACAAAATAGGTGAAAGCGAAAACGTGATGTGGAGCTTTCTTTGAAATATATACGTATTTAGTGGGTATAATCTGCACCTCACGTTTCTCTGAAAACATTAAGCAGGCGTTCATTGAAGATCTCTCCTGAAATAATCTTCTTGCAAATTAACTTGAATTCAGTAATAAATGTGCTATGAAAAAATTGTGTTCTATTTGAAAGTCATATCAGAAATAAGGTAATGTCGGGGAGGACACTCATTTCAATCCGCTGAAAGTCTACCGATGAAGTCAAATCCCAGGTGCACTCATATTGAACGTGGCAAGCAAAAATAAATATTGGATTCTACAAATATGGCTACAAAATATTTGGCTTAAAACACGCTTTAGTTTCTAACAACCTTCTGTTGAGCTAATGTGTGCTTCTTTTTTCTTTGATTTTATTTTGCCTCATTGCATGTATTTTATTGTTGTCTAAATACAGACCTAGTTTTCCGTTGTCTATTTGGTGTTTGTGCGTGTGTTTGTATGTGTTCCAACGTTCGTGAAAGAGCTACCTTTATATTTCGAAAATACAATTAAATAAAGCAATGCAACATATCGGAAAAAAATCCTTGATTCGGATTTACTTGCACAGAGTGTCATTGCTACAAAATGATGTTTTTGGACCAATTTTCATATATAATGGACAGTTTTAACGTGTCAGTATTTTCAAGTAATCATAACATATCTATTGATACTTATTTCAAAAACATAACACCAACTTTTACGTGGGAGTAGTTTGCTTGTGCCTATATAGTATAAGTAAACATGTATCAAGGTAAATATTTAAACTTTTAGTGTCGGAATAGTTTAGAAGCGATTATAGTGTATAGGTCGATGATAATTTAAAACTCGATGGCCTGTTTAACATTGCACTAGTTTACAAGTAATCACGATGCCAATCATTATTTCGTCAGAGTGACTGTCTATAACTATTTAAGAAAAAACATTTCTAGTTTTAACACGGGATTAGGTTATATTGATCACTGAGGATCTGTTCATAATTATCCAGACTAATATTATCCTCTTTAATACGGATGTAGTTTACAAGTAATCGATGTATACAATGATCAGCTCACTTTCGTTTTCCGTCTAAACAAGTTGTCTTTGTACGGATAATTGACGTAATGAACGTGTACAATGTTCTAGTTGCCTCAAACTGGTTTCCATATTACATCTTCCACATGCACCGGTGTACATACGTATGTCAATTTACATGTATATTTTGGCATGTAAACAGATGTGAAGACGCATATGTATTTGCATGTATGGTTTCAATTCATGCAGTCATTTAAAATTTATAAATTAAAGGAAGCAATACTCATGGTTATCGACAAATCTCGAGTTAAGCGTGAACTCTAACGCGTTGAATGAAAAAGAAATCTGACACTCAAACTTGACCTATGTATTTATTTATTAGATCTCGGTTATTATAAATGTACTTCATTTTAAAAAATATTTCATATTAAATTTGCTTTTCTTCAGATATGCACATCGTCTGTATATATTGTGCAGCTGTACAGAAGTCCGTTTAAATCTATATAGGACAATAGCTGTGACTTTTGAGATGTCATTTAACGAGGCACGATTTAAAAGACCTGTCTTAGCTGGAAGAAAGAAATTCCTATTTAATCAACCCATTATCAATATTTAATTACTTATATCTGTCCTTATTAACATAAAAAAATAAAAATAGTGCCATGGTACGTTTAGTTTAATCTTGGTATTGCGTGTAGACGAGCATCGATGTAATTCTTAAAAGCTTTTTGTGTCCCTCTGAGTTCCTGAGTTTAGTGGTTAAGTAGCTGTCACTACGGAATCGCAATTGCTCATCAGATTATAAAATAAAAGTGAAATATCGGAGAGTTGTCACAGGTGGATTTTGTACGACATGTTTATACCATTTACTGCATGAAAGTATTCGACAATTTACAGGAGTTATTGCACTGTGTTACAAAATATATGAAAACTGTTATTTTCTTTATTCAAATTTGTTGCAGCATCTAGCAGGTGATTAGCCTATAAATTTAAGAGGAAAGAGGAGGAACATATTTAATTTACAGAGTGGAATAGACCCTTATAGAAATTCTAACGATGTTGAAGCTGACGGAACATTAAAAGTTTAATTGTTCTCAAAGATCCAAGAAACCATCTGGTTCAATGATGATGGATTCAAAGTCTATCAGGACAAGAGTAATAAGATTAGGGTAATTTTTTCCATATCATTGATGGGCTTAATGTCAATAGTGAGTATGATGAGCCTAGAACTCCATAACACTAATGGGTTTAATGTCTATACCGAGTATGATCCTACAACTCCATAATATTAATGGCTTAATGTCTATACTGGATATGACGAGCCTAGAACCACATATCATTAATGGACTTAATGTCTATACCGGGTATTATGAGTCTAGAACTCCATAACACTAATAGGCTTAATGTCTATACTGAGTATGATGAGCCTAGAACTCCATAACACTAATGGGCTTAATGTATATACCGAGTATGATGAGCCTAGAACTCCATAACATTAATGGGCTTAATGTCTGTACCGCGTATTATGGGCCTAGAATTCCATAACGTTAATGGGCTTAATGTTTATAGTGAGTATGATGGGCCTAGAGAGATCACAACTGGTTGTGGAGAAGGAATGAAATCTAGACTTCTGATTCCTTAAATCGTATCGACAATTATCATAAGTGTTCCAAATACTAATAAATAAACCAATTTGCTTGCATGCTTTATTTATAGGCTGATATAATAATGTTTACAACTAAAATGCTCATAACAGTTCCAACACATATCACAACGTGAGAAAACAAGCTCGATTGTATTGAAAATGTTCATGAGAAAGTTCTGAAGAACATGCCGTGTCACTATCCAGTCGCTTCCGTTTCCAAATAGTAGTGTAATTTGAAACCTGAAAAAGGAAGTAAGATGTATCAATATTTATATATGCATATATTTTATATAATATTTTTGAAAGACAGATACACATATACAGACATATGTTTTTCTTTTCTTTGTTGATTTTATATACTTTAGAAAACTGTTTACATCAGAAATACACGGACATTTATCATAAGCACTAAAATGTAATAGTAAAAATGCGAACTAACTGTAAGCATACATATTATCAGGAAGGATGAGAAACAAATATTATGTCTCGCCCGATAAAATCTATTGCCAACCCAGTCTCCTAAACTTGAACAAATACTTATATGATGGATTAATAGCCACCGATCAAATAATGAAGTAAAATTTCAAAGAAGTACATTCCCCCTCCACTATTTTTTTTTTCAGAACCAAAACGTTAGAGACAGAAGAATATAATAATATATGCAGATGCAAGGACTGCTCAGGCAAAGAAAATTACGCCCCGAGCAAGCTGACTAAACCACTGATACAATCACAAATCGTCTTACAGAACACGAAGGGAATAAGAATGAAATGAAATAAAAGCTTCGATAGTACTAAAAGAAAAGCTATTATCAAATGAGTAAATAGTTTCGAAACGTACATTTTCATAACACAATTGTAACGATGAGTACATGCGAAACATTTGAGAATGGACTGTATATGTTTCACTGAAGAGTTTACGAGGCGTGTAAGTAAGCACGTTAAATTAAATAATATAACCAGGTTATTACCGCTACACAGAACCAAACAATGCATTACACTAACTTTGGAGCAAACCTATTGCACATCAGCATATACGCTCTTTATTTATTTGAAATTCAAACTTCGAAACCAATCTCCACTACAACAATGTATATAGAGACAATCGAAGGAGAAATTATTCCCAAAATGTATCTAGTAGAAAAGATTAAACGCTGTTTGGTTGGAATTATCCAAAAATGTACAATTATCATATTGCTATCAGAAATTTGTAACCAACGTAACTGAAGCATATATTGGTTATTACTAAAAGTATAACATATAAGCGAAAATGAACTCGAAGGAAATAAACCCTTGTGTGAGCTAGCAATGCCTTACTAAGCTTATATATTAAATTAGCATAAAAGCAACATGCAAAGAGTCATGTTGGAAACAGGTTTGCTGGTAGCTATTTTTTTGAAAATGTTTATTGTGCCTTTATGTCAAAATGTTGAGGATGAAGTGTAAGCAATCAATTTTCATAGGGGAATAACTGTGTTTATTGAACAATTAGTCTTAATACCATCATGATTAACAAGGAAATATATGAGCATTAATATTTTTTACTTGTATGACAGATAGTTCATTTTTATTCATTCGTCGATTTAGATAAATATTTCCATGCTTTCTGTTGCAGGGTTTATATAAACATAACACGAGAATTACTGCCTTTGTTTTATCAATACGGGTATTTCAAACTGAATTATACTTCCCATGAATACTATCCCTGATATTGCAAATGTTGTGCCGAAATTCGTATATGAAACGAAGTAATACCAGATTGCCCTGTACGACTAGGTGATTATAATTTATCTCATATCTTGTGAACTGAAATATACGTTTGTCATTTTCATTACAACGAGCATAATCATGTATTCACCTATAACCTTCTTGTTTCTTTTTGATCTATTATTATTTTATTTTTCATTGTACACTGCCAGTTATTGATCTTTGGTACTATAGCAATGCTTGAATTGCATGAAACTCAAATGAACTCTGTGTGTGTGTGTGTGTGTGCTCAGGTCATCCATACGCTGTTAAAATATTCATAATCATCGGTCAACATATAGGGCAGTGGTTATTATGTCATTCTGTTGTGTGTCTTCATGACTGTTATGTTTGGCATCTTTTCAACTTTTAATCAATTCGAGAAGTAAAGTAATACATGAAATTGGCTCAAAATTCCATGCGCAGTTTGTTCTTCTAAGTTGTGTTGGAAGTAAGATTCATTTGGAATTAATTAATTGATCCTATCTTACCTGATGGATCACATATTATTGAAATATAAGCCTATACAAAGTTTGAAATGTAGACCCCACGCAAAATCGAACAAAACATAAAAAAACAAATCAAACAACAACAATAAAAACGAAAAACTACCAAGGGATGTCTGGGTTTTTCATGGAAACAAAATTCCGATTCACCTTCTCTCCACGACCCAATCACTTAAAAATATATATTATATCTAGGTAAGATAAAATATATCCTGGTTCGAAAGAAAATCACAGTCCCTTTGAAGTCATCTTCCCTCCAGGAAATGTATTGGTCGGACCCTAAACAGTTACTGTATTCATGTATCTGTAGTTATGCAGTGCAAGCCGTATAAAATGAAAAACTTTTAAAACAAAATAAATGCACAATATTACAACTTATACTTACAAGTTTATTATCCGGTTCTGGTGTTATTGCCGCTGGATAAGTTGGTAATGATAGGCAGAATTATGGCGAGGATTATCACTGTAACGAATCAACAATTGAAATGGTTTACATGGAATATTCATTCACATAGGATTACCGCTGTAACGAAAAGTCAATTTAAATGATCACAATGGAATGTTCAATTACATAGGATTATCACTGTAACAAAAAGTCATTTGAAAATTAGTAGCTTGGAATATTCGGCTAAAGTGACCAATTTGTATTTATTTAAAAACGAAATTAATTCTATATTCAACCTCAAATATTTTTGTCCAGGATTTGCTAAACAAATATCACAATTAGACGCTTATACTTATATCTAGTATGGCCTAAGTTAGAAATTATCATATATAATCTGTTAATATGATGATAAGCCCAAATTTAGTAATCAGCACACAATCCGTATTCATACAATTGAAGCTATATCTATTAACAATATAGTTTACTAATAATAAAACAGACCCCCAACTTTAAATACATTTATTATTCTGGCCTCCTGGTTTAATCATTGGAAAAATGCTATATACGTATTTATTTGTTTTGTAATTAGAGCTTACGATTATAAAAATCCATTTAAATGCACACCTATGTTAATATTATTTCCCTTTGAAATTTTATTTCTTTATTTCTGCATTTATGTTGTATAAACTCTTTCACATTTCTATAAAATTTAAACATTTTCAGTTCGCGGTTGGCGATATTTGTATCAATATATGTTTTGAGGGTACTACGCATTCCAACAGGTTCATATTTCTCCAAAAATGTTAAGGTCTTTGTTCTCTTTTTTTCCATTACTTAAAATGAGCCAAGCAGAAGATAAATATTGTGATAGAGTTTAACTGATAGGAGCAGAAAGATTACATCATGACAATTACAAATAGGTAAAGCGTTAATCAAGTTCCACCTAATCAAGCAATGACATTACTCTTCTGTAGTTTCTAAAACTCCACCAGAAAATGACTGTGTCGAAAACATTTCAGAGATGTTTTGGATGCAACGCAAATTAATGTATACGAGATCACAAGTACATGTGTTTGCGCACTTCACTGATCAGCTCTTCAAACTGCAGAGGTCATTAATGTTACAGTTACATTAATTTTACAAAATTGACGTTTAGGGCTTAGTTAAAAGCTAAATGTGAATCAATTGGGCAAATATTTGGTGACGTCTGATAGCTAAAGGAATAATTGTTTGTTGTATTGACAGTTGATTAACTACTTGTGCATGTACATATGTGTAATTAGAGTAAGATAATCTAGATTCAACTACAAATGATAATTAATTACAATGCATAGATTTTGCTGTACTCGTGTTGCCAAAATGCATTCGGTAATGACCAGTAAGGGCACATTCAGCTTATCATAAATTATCATTAAAGCAACATTTATATGTGACAAATATCCTTTTAAAACACATGCAAACATGTAAAAGACTGACAGAACATAACATCTATTTGGATGTAAACAAATAATATATATATATATATATATATATATATATATATATATATATATATATATATATATATATATATTTTTACCCTGCAATCAAATACTTACAAGGAAATATGAATTGGAGGATACCACCGATTCCGCCGCCGCTATATCCTCCGCCAAATCCGCCTCCACCGAACCCGCCAATACCTTTCCCACCATATCCACCAGCAATTACTGGATATGCTCCTGCATAGCCGTATCCGGTACCATATGTAAGGCCAACAAGGCTTATAATAACTAGGGCAATTAGAACCATTAACTTTGCCATGGCTTCAACGAAATAAAATACTATAGTCAATACGCTAATGAAGAATTCGTTTTTAAATATCAATCATTGATTAATTCATTAGTTAATAAAAATTTGAGTAATCATTGAAATGCGTGTTAATTCATTGATATAATCATAATTGTAATTCAGAAGCAAAGAACACTGTGAAATTGTATTTAAATAGAATGTTACCTGTATAGGTGAATTACTGCACTGTGCGTTTTCTGGTATTATGACTAAGTGAATAATATAACGAAATTATGTCAATATATCTGTTTTCACAAAATAAGCTTAAAAGCTTTTACCAATAGAATAATATCTGCAAGCACTTCATCCTGATCTCCATGAGGGACATTTTAAAATATAAGTATAAATCAATCAATTAATCTGTATTTTCTCAACAAGGAGAGTTCACTTAGAAATACAGAGAACAGTAAAGACAAAGAGAAGTACAACAACTTACATTGATGATTTACAACATCATTCCAGAAAGTTAATAATACATATAAAACTAATACAGATGAGGAAAAATGACACATTACCGTTGTATATAAATCCACAAATAAGGAAATAGGAGGCGGAAAAAGAAAAGTGTTATAACAGTACGGACACATTAATGATAATGCCTTTTAACGGCTTTGCTTTCAAAATAGGGTCTTATAGGTACAAAGGCTTGCAAGAAGCTGAGCTGGAATGTTCTGCTGTTGATTAATATTTGGTCTTCATGCTAAGGAGTACACTTGTTATACAAGGACAAGCAATTTGAACAAACAGATCTGAAAATGGTAAATTTGTTTGTCCAGTTTATGTTCAAGAGCAATTCATAAGAGTTTTAGTAGCTATGGCTCGTCGTTACTTTAAGTTCTATGTTTAGTTCAAGTCCAAACTTGTCAAGCATGTATCAATGAAAGTCGTTGGCAATTTGTCTTGTTAACATACATGATGTGACCACGTGCTGAAGGATGTCGGTATACTGATGACCACAGTTTAAACAATGAATAATATCTTGACTTGAATACCCACATGGATACAATAAGCCTATAATTTTCGTTCATTACTATAATTTATGATTCAGTACAGAGTGGAAGAGCGAATTGGTGATTGTAACTGTTGAAATCTAGAAGAAACACGATGTCTATTGATTATGCCTATTGATTGATTATGCCTATTGAACTAACAAATTAAAGAATTATCTTAACACTCCATATCCAGTGTCTTCATCAATTATCATTAATCCTAGACAATATTCTTCCAGAACGTAGGCTATTTTTCATGGAATAGTGATGAAATTTAAAGCGATGAACTCACCTCAAAATTGAATAATGTTGAGTTGTCTATCGATCAGCTGTAAACTTAATGTTAGGTTCAAAGAGTCGAAGCAGTTATAACAAAATATTCAGAAGACTTCAAGAACCATTCGTACAAAATTTGTTTTTGGATTAGTATATTTCTGCACCAGACGGTAATACAGTCCTATTCTTTTCAAGTTAGAGTTTATTCGTACGGTCTTAAATGAACTAAGTCATCGTGTCAGTGCATTCAAACAAAGTCAAGCTACATTGTAGTTACGTTTAGCTTCAAAGACCTGTTTATTTCGAGCAGTACTATGACTATGGTAGAATCTGACTGAAATCAAGCTAATATATTTCTTGTCCTTCAAAACTGTCGATGATATCAAGGAGGGCGACTATAGGTGGTATTATTCATTGGTTTCCTCGGTATCTTTTTGTAACGTTTCTTTGTAACTTCTTGTGCTACTTGCATCTCTTAGGATACGAATATATTAATTGAACATGCATATTTTAATTATTAGATTTAAATAGGCAATATTGTTAGTTACAGCATAATATTAAAATAATGTCCTCAAAATTTAATGTATGCCAGCCAAGGAAACTGTACTGTAAATGTAACCTTAAATCATTTTTTCTCTGTGTTTATTAATGTTGCCATATAATTATATTCTATCCTTTGCACATAACAAATTACACTATTTACGATACCTGCCTCTGTGTCAATATGAATGTGATATGATGTAAAATTATTTTAAAAGTTTGAGGGAGATCAATAATTATATATAGGCTGCAGCCTTTAATTATACTAGCGCATGCACACACACACACACACACACACACACACACACACACACACACACGACACGACACGAATACAACACTGAACCAATGATGCTGTGACACCAGGTTCGTATTCCGTAATCTCAAATTTCCTAAGGGTTAAAGCTCGGAATCGCACTTCATAAAAGTATACCTGACTAGTTAATTCGTGACTATTGGGTAGATAAATCTGCAGATTATTACACTATATTTTCTTTCCCCTCTTTATAGAATAGTTTCGTTACTGCCTAATAATGTCAGTATTGTTCAAATCCTTAAAAATCGAGAAATATTGTTAAAGATTGAATATATTGATGATGCGTCATACAGGGCGCTGGCACCGATCCTCATTTGATGACATACAAACTTTAATATACACTTGAATGTATGAGTTGTTTTTATAGACTGTACTGCAAATGTAACCTTAAATCATTTTTTATTTTTGTATATTAGTTATATAGTTATTTTTTTTGTGCTTATTGTCAATTTTTCTGAATTTAGGAATTAGAAAGCGAATCCAATCCACTTGCATATATTTTATATAATGTGTCTATCTCAAGTTTCTGAAGTATACCGTAAATGCTTACCTGAATCTGTGTGCAGATCAGTATCTCCTGCCTATTTCCTTCCACCAAATCGTTGTGAAATTATTGCGACAAGTTGGTAGATAGCTTCGTCTTTTATATAAGTATACAGTGGCACACCTCTGAAAGCAGACGAACATGATTGAATCAGCGACTGGCCGGAAATTCGACATAAAACACATTTCCGTGTACTTCTAATTTTTAACAGGAAATGAAATATGCAAAAGCGATCTTTCTAATCTCATTAAATGTGGGAATCAAAACATAACGCACTTTTGGGTGGCCAGACACTTAGTCATTCCAATAAGTGTAATAGTATGAAATCATTAGGGAAGCGTAAGTACTTTCCTCGAAACACTCAACTGATGTGTAATGCGCGTGTCCCTATTCTAACAATTCAACTTGCTAGCAAATATATTTACCAGATGCCTTTGGAAGCTGATGTCTGAGACGGGAAACAAATATTGAGTTTGCTAGTAACGCAGACAGTAAATAAAACAAATGGAAATAATTCTCAATATCTTCTGAAAAACAATTAACAATGAATATAGATGCGGTTATTTATGCACAATTGAAAGTATTTATAAATGTATAGATTCTTACGACCAACAAACTCATATAGATTGATTAAGCTCAATCTTACTCCATAAAAGGAACAATTATCACGGAACGTATTAAAACACTGAACGGATTTTACCTTTCTCTTTTTCCTTGCAGTTTATTCAACTCTATAAGAGATAAAAGACAGAGGGTTGTACATTTCAGCCAGTATTGTCACTATGTGCCGAAGGACAAACATCTTAAATCAAGAGATTTAAAAAAAAAAAAATTGTACTAATTTCACCATTCTCTTCGAAGCGCAAAAATTGTAATTACTTTCCAATACGAATAAACTGCAAGAGGTTTTATTTTTGCAACTTCGGCGACCAGCTGGAAAATCGAAAAAATTGAATCTCGTGAAAATGTATGGTGTGCAACAAAACGAGACAACAATTGATGAAATTGCAGAATTCTAGCAATCGGAATGTTCCTAAATCATAAGTTCACCTAAAGTTCATGACGTGGAAATCTCCCCAGTTTCACAGTATATCTGATACCAATCAAGGGCATAATTAAAGGTTTGAATAAGCATCATTTAATAACGAAAGCAATACAAATGAAAATAAAAATAAATCCATACGTGAAGAAAACACGAAGAAGAGGAGGGAACATAAGCAAAAAGATACAAAAACCTAATTTACAGTCAAATCAGCAAATTCAAATCAACGACAAAAGTTAATATTTACTATAATTTAATCTTACTAAGACCACTCATGACAGATATATGTTCTTTAACATACGTAAATTGACTGATTGTTTCATACTTAGAAAGAAGAAAAAAGAGTTTCCTCTGTTATTTTCTGTTGAATGTCAGGTCATATAATTCAAAACCCAATTCAAAACCCAAATGATGGTCTTTACATCCTACGGATCTTTGCGAAAATTATAGCATTGCAGCAAGTAGATAAAGTACTACATAGTATCTAATATTCAGACGCGCAAACGCCCATCTATCATTGAATTAATTCAAAAAAAAACTCCAAAATAGCGACTTAGCATTCTGTAATTTACATGAATAATTTAAGTAAATAAATAAATAGTCTCAAACTGTAACTGAAAACAAATTAAGTTGACTCAATTAAGACTAATGTTAGGGTAAGGAATAAGTGGATCTGAAGTAAGCTACATTTTTATATAGAGCTAAGACAAAATATCAGAACCAGGATGAGTCATTGTCCCATAAAATTCGTAACAACTTGCTTCTAGATTATCCTTATTGTTAACAACACCAGACTTTTGAATCTGTAAACATCCTATTAATAATTTTCATACCAGACGAAAAGATATGTATTCAGGTAGGCCTCTACCCTCAATTACAGAACAATATATATATATATATATATATTAATAACATGATTCATTATCTAAATTAACAAATCATCCCAACACCACTTTCTGACTTTAGAAGTTCGGACTTCATTCAGCCAAACAAAAGAATTAATAAGTATGCACCTCTGTTAGCACTACAATAAGGCTATAATCTGGGTATATGCACCAAATCTTGAT
This sequence comes from Sinohyriopsis cumingii, assembly GCA_028554795.2. Taxonomy (NCBI): domain Eukaryota; kingdom Metazoa; phylum Mollusca; class Bivalvia; order Unionida; family Unionidae; genus Sinohyriopsis; species Sinohyriopsis cumingii. The sequence goes on from CM068829.1 coordinate 135,526,934, forward strand.
AAAACAAATTACTGTTAATGTCAGTATTAGTGTATTGTTCCCTATTGAACTGCATATGAGTTTTAACGTTGTATGTAAATGAGAGTAATGGGGACAAAAATAAAAAACTACTGCAGCAGTTGATACCATACAAAAAATAACTCATTTATGCTTCATTTAAATAGTAATCTCCTTGCGTTATGTCATGCCTTTGCAATGTAAATGTGACCCTGAATGCAATATTTCCAATAATAATAATAATGATAATAATAATAATAAGAACATAATAATAAGAATAAGAATAAGAATAAGAATAATAATGACAAAAGCAAATTAGTCCAGAAGACATTCCATTGGATGAGTGAACAAAACATTGTGTATATACTAGGCTCTGAAAGTGTAAATTAAAGATTCTATATGGATGCAATCAAAATGAATTCATACGTCTTTTACAATCAATCAAGTTGTAACATTACATCATGGATACACATATAGTATGCTTATGCGCAGTTGGTACAGTGCCTTAAGTGATGTAATGCTCATCAAGAGACATTCATTAACAGCAGATGAGTTAAGAGAAAATTCGAGAAAATTTAATCTCGTGAAAATGTATGGTGTGCAACAACACGAGACAACAATTGATGAAATTGCAGATTTCTAACAATCGGAATGTTCCTAAGTCATAAGTTCCCGTAAGGTTCATGACGTGGAAATCTCCACAGTTTCACAGTATATCTGAAACCAAAGAAAGTCGCGTCTTCCTTCTACCAGATCTGAAGGGCAGTTATCATCGGTATAATTAAACGTTTGACTAAGCATCATTTAAGAACGAAAGCAATACAAATTAAAATAAATCCATACGTGAAGAAGAAAAAGAAGAAGAAGAGGGAACAGAAGCACAAAGATAGATAAACGTAATTTACAGTCAAATCAGCAAAGTTGAATAAATGACAAAAGTTAATATTTATTGAAACTTACTAATACCACGCATGAGCATGGTCAAACTAGTTTATGTTACTGGGTATTTCTGCATGTATTGGGCAGATGATGTGCAATGGGCAGGCGATAAACACAAAGGACTTCACTCAGACCCCTATTTGGACTGATATATGTTGTTTAACTTACGTAAATTGACTGACTGTTGCATATTTAGAAAGAAGAAAAAAAGAGTTTCCTCTGTTCTTTTTCTCCTGAATGTTAGGTTATATCATTCAAACACCTAATGATGGTCTTTACATCCTACTGATCTTTGCAATAATTATAGTATTGGATCAAGTAGATGAAGTACTATATAATGTCTAATTAATCAGACACACAAACGTACAGATACATAAACATTCCATATAGTCGTATCCATTATCCTAGAAATAATGTTCTCAATGTAATATACCCAAAAAGGGCATACATATGACGAAATACTTGTATGACGATTAAGTGTTTGCAGAAAATGATTTTATCATAGATGAAAATTTATTACAGGGCTATGTTCTACTTTGAAACTATAATGTGTACTGTTACCAGCATTGATATTTAAACGCTCTTCAATAAAATCAAAACATTTCTGCAGCTTGGGTCAATGACAAAATCTCTGACACAAATAAGGTATACTGAGAAAGAGATAGAGACAGAGCGAGATAGACACAGAAAGAGACAGACTAATGAACAAGTACGTTTGAGAGGGAGTGGTTAACCTTGGAGAAAATCGACGCGACTACGGTGAGTTTGAAAAAAACCTGATCACTTTATTGAAAGTTACTTCCGCATGCATTCAGACTTCAGAGCATGTATATATATATATATATATATATATATATATATATATATATATATATATATATATATATATATATATATATACCGAAGATAAAATATAGGGTGCACATTTCCGTCGAAACACAAGTGCGTTGCACATTGATTTCCACTCATAGGAACGTTATGTGTAAAACAAGATACCAAGCATCAAATACAGTGTAAAACATGAACTTTTGTCCAAAATATATTTATGAGAGTGGGAATATTACCGTTTATAGGAATTAAATTCGTGGTATGACACCTAAAGTATGTTCTGTAATTCGATTTCATTCAATGTTTGTCTTTGATATATGCTATACAATATACTGTCTGCTTTAGAAAAATGCATTATATTTACGTAAGTTCAATAAATGGCCTAATTAAAACTATCTGCGAAGGTCAATGCAAATATAAATTACTTCCTATATGATCTGTCAACCAATCATATTGTACTTCGACCCGGAAATAAACAATGCCAGTCATAACTTCTGTACTGGTAATAAAACGATTTAAAATATAAAAATAGAAGGTGACAGAATATTAACAATTTCGTTATCATTCGAAACGTGAGCAAAATCAGGTATGGAATTGCTTATTTATTTCAGACAATATTAGAGATTTCAGACAGCATAGAACAAAGAGTATAACTAAACGGGACATATTTTCTTTTATTAATTTTATATGGATATATGACTTTCAACTGTATTCCCCATTTGACTCTCGAAGCCGACAACTAAATAGTCGCAAGTGAAATTACTTTCTGACGTTGCAGATCTCAATCGGGAGTGTCTTGCCGAAGGCCCGCCTACCGCACGTGGCCCAGTCTTTCGTGTTGTGTGACCTGAAGCCATGTAGGATGTACTATTTTAACAAATGTGCATAACTTAGTGGAAAGGGGAACTGTTCATGCTCAAGCGACCAGCGAACTTAGCTATTTTATATGTTTTGGCCACGGCCAAAAGTATTCAACGCCTATGATCTGAATTAACTTCTTTTGGTTATTACGAATCTGTGGCCTTACACTCAGTAACTAAATAAAGCAAAAACCAACAAGTGCTGTGGAAACTCAGCTAGTAATATATTTCTCTCGAATACAATGTGAACATTTTAAAAGGAATATATGGGATTATGATTTAAATCCTCGATAGTCCTGACAGTTCTATCAAAAGGTCAAACGTTTTAACTATTCCAGATGAAATCCAGTCGGGTTCTAAATGAATTACAATCTTGAATATCCTGATATGCCAAAAGTCCCGATGAATCGCAATGATATAAACGAACAATGGCACTGAATGAATTCAAAACTTTTTGCCAAAATAGTGACCTAGAATTATGTAATTAACAGGAATAATTTAAATAAATACATCGTCTCAAATAGTAACTGAACACAAATTAACATAACAAATAACTCATTTATGCCTTCATTTAAATAGTAATCTCCTTGTATTTTATTATACCTTCTCAATTTAAACGTGACTCGGAATGTAACATTTCCAATAATAATAATAATAATAGTGAATTGGTCCAGAAGACATTCCATTGGATGAGTGAACAAAATATTGTGTATATACTAGGCTCTGAAAGTGTAAATTGGTGAAGATTCTATTTGGATGGAATCAAAATGAACTCATACGTCTTTAACTATCAGTCAAGCTGTAACGGTACGTCATGGATACCGATATAGTATGTTACAGTGCCTTAATTAATGTCATGTGCATCAAAAGACAATCATTAATAGCAGATGAGTTAAGAGCTATTAATTGGACCATTTAAAATAGTATCAATTTGTAGATACCTGTCTGGTGCTAGAGAACATATGTCGATTCTTCTAGAAATAACAAAAACAACACAGATAAACTAAGAGCAAGTGAATAAATGAAGAATTACATTTATATTTAAAACGCCCACAAGATCTGATATAAAATTCATTCCAAAGCTCTCTCACATGTTGGCTGTCTGGCCTCTATAGTTAAGTCGAGAATCCCATTTTGCATGTAAAAATATTTATATTTTTGGGATATAATCTACACAGCTTATTTATTTTACTCTCACGTGTCGACTGCATTTGTACAACAATACTCTCATGTTGCTAAACAGTGAATACAGTTTTTATTTTACATTTGTGTATGCGAATGAACCTAGATGCTGAATCATTTTCCTTTCAAATTTTGCTTAAGGCGACTAGGAATTACAATTTTTGCAATATAGTTTTAGACGTATTTTTCAGATGAAACATTTGCTGCTTGCCAGTGGCTGAACAATTCGAAAAATCAGTAAATGAACGACGGACTGATTTCTAACAACAGAAAAGCTTACTATTTTATACTTTAATGCGCGTTCGAGCCTTGGTGTTTGTTTATTCCAAACGAAACGTCGTCAGGTAGTTGACCACATTACACATTTGATGTTGCAGACGATGTAATTGATTTCATGAGAAGTACTTGTTTTGATGAAACAGCCGTATGATCCAATTTTATCGCCCCAAGATGTGGAAATTATCTTTTATCATCTTCGATGTGAATACATACCTTTTCCATGAATGAAAAGATCTAGAGGCGAAGCTATTTGTGATTGGATATGCATATTGTGAAATGATATTTAGAACTGTCCTCCTCATAACAAATATGGAACTCTCAAAGCTGCTTGAATATTGCAATGTGTGATTGTTTTTGAGTATATTTTTAACATAAAACGATACAAAGTATGTGTAAATCAAAGGTATAAAAAGAGGCCGTTGGACAGTAACCCTTCGAAAACAGCTGGATAGAGAGTACTCACATAGCCCTAGCAAAGAAAACGTAGATACCATGCAGACTGTCGTTATTTTAATTCTTGTCAGCTTTTTGGCCATTGTAAGTGGAAAAGCCTAACATTTCCTCTCTCTTTCTTTCTCTCTCTCTCTCTCTCTCTCTCTCTCTCTCTCTCTCTGCCTCTCAATCTGAGCTCAAACTCAAATAGTGTGTACATTTCCAACTGTTACATTTACACAATAGATCGTATATAAATGCACAGTTTAAGAGAAAGTTATTACAGAATTTAAATAGACTGCATCATTTGTGTGATAAAAGCACAACTTCCAATACTTGTAAGAGAACTACAAAGTTCATTTTGAACAGGCACAAAACGAAATATGACGACAGCAATACAATTGGTAAATTAAAATGCACATTTTCAACATTTAAAGTCTTGGCTTATATTTAGAGATATAAGTGTGTTTATTACGGCCGTTTGGAAAATATCTGTTTTCTTCCATATTCCAATATTACAAGAGAAAGAAGATTAGGCCTACCAATTTTAATTTATCTTGGTGTTCAAAGACAGAACCTTAAAGTATTTCTGTAGGCAGGGATATTGTTATTTATATTTGATATAGTTAACCTTCATGAATTGGAATATTTCATTATTTTGTCCTGATATTTCTACTGCTTAGCATATAAGTATATTACAGATGTCATGCATATTTCCACTGAGACGTAATTTCTTTTCCAGCCGGAAATTCGGTTTGTTTGTGTCACATGAAGTACATGATGGTTGTGGGCTGGAGGGGAAGACTTATAGCAGCTATTTTGAACTGGAGTGCCCGTTATGTCAATACTTAGCCCTAAAATATATCAATAACAGTCTATATGTAGTTTCTCTTTATATATACATTGTGAGGCGACCCGCATGTGTCACTGTGATATTTCCGCCGTCTTATTTTGATCATAATTTGCATAAATTTCCTCTTGAATATGTTCTAATTATTATCAATAAACAAATAATAATAGTCATAGTCTTAATATTTATAATAACCACAAACAATGCAATTCTTTTTAAAGAAGTCTTCTAGGAAATGTTAAATACACAATGAATAGCCCTGCGAGTGTTTGGTATAATCAACGTGCTATGAACATATAACTGACAAATACGAAAGTTCACAATTCCCCAGCTTAAATATACAAAATGACAATGTACATTAAGAAATGTAGACAATATATCCAATGTATTACAGTCAATATTTGATTGATTACAATGCAAATATAATAGATCTTTGTATTTGAACTTCTTCCTGATTTTAATGCATATTATATATTGAATACAGTCAATTATTTCGTGGTAAAATATGCACACAAAGTGTAATTATGCATGGGCGGCGTTTTGTGCATTAAACTACGTTTACATTCTAAGAGCAAGTCAAGAAAATGGTTTGTCTGCACGAAAAATAATAGATTATATTCAAGAAATATGCACAACTATGGCTGGCATGTATATAAAAACATGCAATTGTATACCAGTAGTAACTTCTAAATATACCAAAACAATCCCCGGTAAATATAACCCTTAATGACTTCAAGGAGTGACAGATTTCATGATACGAGCACAGAAAGTATAAGAAGGCTGCAGTGATATTTTTCAAACCCCAAGCAATAATTGAGAATCAGATCTATTTTTTGCACAAAAAGAACAATGCTAATCATTTGTGTACATTTTATTGTCTGTATTAAACTTTGAACGAAATCCAAAATGTAATGTACTTGATAACATCCTGACGAAACTTCCGGTCGACACAAGATTAGTACCTTGATTAATGATGGAAACGGATTTAGCCCAGCAGAAGTTAAGGATAGAAAAAAAATACTATTTTTGTTCTAACAGATTGTGTGATCATGTACCAGGAAGAATATTTAAAGGAAAACGAAGATTTATCATATTCATCTATATATCTAATATAGCCCGGATAAATTTGGTTATTTTACTCAGAGAAATCTAATAGAGTTATTTAAAAACAATATCACTGTTACAATGTGCAGACGCTACTACCTGCTTAGCAATCAATGTAACAATGATGTTAAAAATGTAGGTATACAACGTAAATAATTTGTTCACTTTATATCGGCAAATAATGTGTTGGAAATATTTATTAAAACTCAAAATGTAGATATCTAGTTTAAGCATCGGTTATCATCACAAAAACAATACAATTTACAGAGATTACAACAATAGACTCAAATGAGTCCTTTAATGAATGACAAGGAGAGACTACAATGAACGACTACATTGAATGACTACCGCTGAATACTTCAATGAGGGAATTGTTACACAGTGGAAAAAGATAACTTGTATATTCAAATGCTGTACTAACTGTCAAATAAAAATCGAGGTTTTGAAGAATTAAATTTCAGGCGTGTGAAAGCAGACATAAGAGTAAGAAAGCCACGCCAGCCACAGCCAAAACATGAAAATCAACGCCAATGCACAATCACATATTTTACAATGTCGTCTAGGAATTCTAGTATTTATTTATTTTAAAGAAAACATTAATGGTCTTGCTTTTAAATAATTGCTGTTGTCTAGAGACTAAAGGTTACATTTGTTATTTTCTAAATGAGTGCTCCGAAAATGCTCATGTTCATGGATCCATATGTATTAATTTTGATCCATTTTCATCTGAGCATGTTATTGTAAAAGTTCGAAGAACTTGAAATGTGGGTCACAAAGAAAAGGAATAAAAACCTTTTGGTATGATATAGTTGTACCCTAAATTAGTATTTATAATGTAATGTACGAATTAGTATAATGTACAATATCTTAAAATATAGCCTTCTGAATAGAGCACACAACCAGGAAATCAGGTCGAGATTACCTAAGGGTCATATGGTGGTGTGATATTGATGAAAAGGATACAGATAACCTATGATGATTACATTCATGCAACAGAAACAGACGCTGAATGAAAACAATAAAAATCAAATTTGTACATTGTGAACATGCACATGTACATCCACCATAACAATAGCATAGATTAGTTCTGCGGGTAGATACGTTTACAAGTTGTGGGAGAAAAATATTTTCAAGAAAAGTACAAAATTGGATTGGCCAAATATAAATATTAGCATAAGTTATGTCACAGCGATCTACATTTCATTTAGAAGTAAAATGCTCATCAAAGTAAGGGTTTCTGCTAAAACAGCTGTCAAAAAATGTGTTATATAAATAACAGGTCACTGTGACCATTTTTGGCATAGTAGAACCATAATGTTTGATGGGTATCATACATTTAGCTATGTCAAAAGGTACATTTATGAAGGTTGCACATAATAAGAAAGAATTACTGCGGTTTTAATTTTGACACACACACACACACACACACACACACACACACACACACACACATATATATATATATATATATATATATATATATATATATATATATATATATATATATATATATATATATATATATATATATATATATATATATATATAACGCGTGAACTTATATCAGTGTCGGATTCACTTGTAAACAGTGATGTTTGTTTTAAAACTATTATCAGAAAATACATGCATTGATACGTGTACGAACAAATCTACAAGCTATGAAAGACAATGCATATTGCTTCCTCTTGTACTTGGTCACAGAGAATTACAGCTACAGCAACATCTGTGTATTTAGCCTCGTACCAAACGAAGTTTGTTCTCTTTTTCTTTTTGGTTTTGTCTTTTAATTTTCTGGTTCATGATATGGATTGAGGCGTTCCAATAGACGATATGTTTGAAACATTCAAAACGCGCGAAACACCCCATGGCGAAATCCTTGGTACGGTCACAGTGTCAAAAGTTACAAAATTTCACACTTCAGCTTATTTATATGTATCGCACACTATCGGGACCCATCCGTGGGGCCCGTTTATGCGAATATCAAGGTATCTTAACTACTTTTAGCGTTGACAGGGCATCCTTTTTATCTTGTGACTGTTACGAAAACTTACTGTATAAAACGTTCATGCCTTGTCGTGCACGTCTATAGCAGGGAGATTTTGTGAGCATGCCTGCTACCTCTAGCTGCCGTCACCCATACCCCACTCCGTAAAATACGAATGGGGTATAGCTAAACATTGAAATAGTATACCCCTTCTCCGTTACCCCTGCATAAAACAACGCTTTTTCAGGTCTTGGACTACATTTAATTTCAGTGTGTGCATACCATGTCCTTTCCATAATTAGCTCAGGACTGAACTATGTTAAGCAAGGGGAGTAATATATAATGGCATGTAATACTTTCAACTATAGTTATCTCCCACATGTTCGCTATACAACCCTTGAGAATTTCTTTAGATATTAACGATTGTTAAATGACATCTGTTTTCACGACTATGTAGAAGAAACAATTTATTTGAAAAATCAAAAGAAGGTATATAAACATAAAAGTTGATAAAACTAATGTAGAATCATATTTATAACTGCAAATGTATCGTGAATAACGTACACTTATAAAAATGTACGGTACTGGGGCAATAAGATGTGTATATGTGATAGCTCCCACTGATATGGACTGCTTCACCAAAATTATTATTATTATTATTATTATTATTATTATTATTAACAATATCATGAAATCCATGCATAAAACTGTACAGTATGTATAGGTTACTGCATTCGTATGGGAAAATATGAACGAGTTTTTCGGATGGATATACCGCACGACCTTGGGAGTGAAGTACATCCATCCGACGAAACGAGTTCATATTTTCCCATACAAATGCAGTAACATTCTTGTTATATGCTCATTTTTTATTCTCCCTAAGACCTAATTATATTTAAAAGTTACATTTCAAGAAACAAAGTAACTGAATGTATGCTGTACTTCAAACAAAATACACATGCGCATATTCATCAGTCCAGAGTAACAACATTATTAATACGCACATATCTCCGCCTAGATAAATTGGAACTTAATCGTGCTCTAGGCATCACTTTCAATAGAAAATGGCATGTCCGTCTACTTAAAATTGAAACTTTGAATCATATTGTGAATGAATCAGCATTGCAACAACTTTTCCATTTGGTCTGGAATAAATAGATTTTGGTATTTTGTAGATTTTAAACAAATTTGTGATTATGGACTGGATTTATCTGTGACAATTCTGCATGAAGTACATCTGATTTCAGTAGCAAGGGGGCAGCTTGTTTACATATGCAAAGGTGTTTCTGTTCTGTCATTGAATGTTTGGAATCATATTGTGCGAAACATATGAATTCTTTCAATTTTAATTATAAAGAAAACGCTATGGAATATGATATTCATTTCATTTTGATTGCGGTAAGGAGGATTTAATGGTACTTGGAATGTAGTCCAAATTACATTATAATTTCGAAATGTGTAATCAAGCTTTAGAACCCATGTCATTAGGATTTGCAGAACTAGGAAACTACATTTTGACGGAATTCAGGATGTGAGTATATGTTTTGTCATTCTTATTACCAGCTAAAGAAGACAAGTTTATTCCTTATCATGTGCATGTTATTTGTAGGGACCAAGCATTTGCATGACCTGTCTGGCGTTTATCGCTTGCCTAAATCCAAAACATTGTATCAAAATAGCTAACGCGGACTATTGCAAAACAGCTGGTATGTGGTAGTCCACGAAACATTTGCTTTAGTTCATTCAGAAACAATCTTAATCAACCATACAGAAAAACGTCTACTACTTGGGTGTACATGATTTGTTTACAAAGTAGTTCTTAATACACTACTGGGCACACGTGTCGTGCACGTGAGTGCATTATGAGGTGTGCAATATCGTTCTGACCTTTGTAAAATTAACGGAGACATAAATGAGTATGTAATAATAAAGCATGTACAATATAATACACTGACTAGTTAAGATAAATATTATCACAGACGACTGAGACAGAACCATACAGAAGTTTCAGAAAAATTTAAACTTCTTTTGTACATTTGTTTGTAATAGAAGAGTGCACGATTCAACTATTAACCGCAGTGACTGCAGTACAAGTACTCAGATAACATGGTGTGAGCGTCTTTTGAACTTTGTACACGTATTTCACTCTACCGTTAAAATATAACCATTAGACTTTTTCAAATAAAGTTTCATCGGAAGTTAAATATTTGTCATGCAAAAGATCTGACTATATTCTTCTTCAGATATGTGTGATTGAAAAGACAAGGTGAACAATGTCCCTAAATAGTGGTACAATATTCATAACAAGAGGACACGAAATTTTGTTTAATGTGATTCTTGAATTTAGAGTTTTAAAAAGAAACTTTGCTGCACGTATAATTGATCTGTTAATTCCCTCATATGGTGTCTTCAACTGAAGTGTATATAAAGACCCGTTTGCTTCTCCTTTTCTTCTGACTAATGTCAATTAGAAATCCTGGTTTTCTTGAGAATTTAGACACATATCATTGATGGTAGATCAATTGGGGAATTATTTATGGTAGCATTTACTCTATGTTTCATCAATATTTGTAAAAGCAGTAAAAGCAGCAGTTAGAACAGTATGCATACACGAGTCAGAATGGCCAGATACTAAGATAGGTCAAAAGGAGGTAAATATAGTGATACTAAATTGGTACATTTTTGACGGACAAACATCCATCTAGATGTGAGAAGAAAAATTTGTTTAGATGGTAACTATGGAAAAAAACACTTGATGACTTAAACGATCACTTAAATGCTTGCATTTTTATTTCTAATGTTATTCCTGCATTAGTGCGAAAGAAATTAAAGAATCCGTCTGGTTTCAATAATCTCAAAACATTCCTTACGTTTATGTTAGCAATAATATATGGTCTAGTCATTTTGTCGTCATGAAATTATTATGACAGAACTATCCAATGGCTTGGGGCCTCTTTAAAATGGCAGTTATTTACATTCGAGGTTTATTCCGATCATCCGATGAAAAGACAAAGGAAGTTCTCATCGTTTATCCGTGTTACATTTGACGTTATCAATATTATGACGTCACAGAAGATGCGTCATCATCATAGACTTCAAGTTACTTAAACCTAACGTTTTCTTCCCTTTTCTTAAGCGAAATACTCATTTCTTCAATTTTGTTCTTGATTAGAATTTACACGTTATTGTTCCACAATGCTGTTGTTAAAGTTAGTTTGGAAAAGCATAGAGGACCACCAATCGACCGACATGTTTCGTTTCACCTCTCATTTTCTCTAGGCCCTGGCTTCTGTTGCAAAGCTGTGACTGATCAAGAGCGACGAGTGACTGATACTCCTCCAGTGGCGAATTTCGGTTCTTCAAACCTTTCATGAAAAAGAAAACTATTTCGCACAGTTTCGTCCCTTCCCCACCGGAAATACCTACCTTACGCTATATTTTTCCCTTATATACCCTCTTTCTAACCATCCCTGTTCAACACCGCTACCTTCCCTGGGAGAAGTAATTTGGTCACAAGTAGTACTTCAAAAGTTCTGTACAACGAATGTAGTTCTAGTCTATTTTTAGAACATTTTTTACTCTCTCATTTTGGTGGTGACAGAAGAGTTATATTAATGCATTTCTGGCAGGGATTGAAAACCAATTGCTTGTTCTTGAAAAGATGAGCTCAGGGTGTGGTTGTTTGTGTGTAATTCGGCGACAGTGCACAGTGAGTAATAAGGTCCTGATGATGATCGGGAAGTAAAATCTATGCTCCATTGCGTGCATTTATATTTACAGTTCAGCCTTTCCAAAAACTGCCCGTGAACCTTTGACAAGAACTTCACCGAGAAGTCACCTTTAAAGGCATTTTAGATTAACATATGATTTTGTATTGATTGTCACACAGTGGAGAGGTTAGTACTGACAAACAAATGTAGAGAACATATAGTAAAATTAATTTTGTTCAAAATCCTGTCAGGACAGTATTCATTAAACATTAAAATGCTATAAAATATTTTTTATTAAGGATAGACACATGAAATTTTTACACCTTGTGTATATTGACCGTAGCAATTAGGAAATATAATCAAAATTTTAAAAATTCAATTTTAAAAAGGTTTAATAAATTTTTTAATTAAGAAATGAATTTTTCCCCCATAAATTCACAGAAATGGTATCTGTTGGAGACGACACGCATTATTAGTATTATTAGCAGCAATGTATTCCTGCACCATATACAAGTTGCAATGGGGCATTTTTTCAAAGCATGTCAGCAAAAATCTCTATAAATCCTATGCTAGCACATGATAGTGATTGTAGAATATGGACAGGAAATGTAATATCTAAAAGATAATATGACTTATTGTCATGTAGGGATCTTGAGACAAACACATGGAAGAAAAAGCATTTCCACAGACTGGCATTAATGGTATAGTTGAGAAGTCTGATTATTCTAAAGGAGCTCGATGCATCCCATTTATGCCGCAATAGTTTGTGTGTGAATGTGGATCACGTGATTCTAGAACCTCATTCCGTTAACAATAATAGGCAGTGCTGCAATGGTTATGGGCATTGCGTTGGCCATTGTGACTTTCCAAACTTCATGATAAAGTTGAAATTGTAATATGGAATAATACAGGTATCATGATATATCCTATACACCCTCCCACATCCATATCGAATTATGTCTGGCATGGATGGATGGATGGAAGGAAGATAGGAAGGAAGTAAAGAACGAAGGAAGGATGGATTGATGGAAGGAAGGAAAGACATAAGGAAGGATGGATAGATGGATGGATCAATGGATGGCTAGTAGACCATGCTGGTATGACAGTGCTGTCTTAAATACATTTCTTACTTCCTTTCTTCCATTCATTCATTTATTTATTCAGCTAGTAAGTCATGTCATGTCATGGTATGCTAGTTTAGCATTTTTTTAAGATTTTTTAATTTTGCTTTTTAATTTCTTTATTTGGGTCTTCAGAGAAAACTGTTCCGTCCCCTCCAAAGGTCTCATCAGGTGGTAGTAAGTAACACAACTGCACATTACATGCTTTGTGTTACCTACGGATTTCCCCACTACAGTTTTCCTTTCTGTGTCATGTGTTATTCATGGTGCATTTAAGCTCTGTCATTCTGCACATGGAATTAAGATAATTTTTTTCTATCTGCAGTGTCCATTGGCTCCTGCTAAATCTGTGCATAGGAGTGATTGCCCTTGGTGTCTAGCAGTCCTTTGCAGTAGTCACACTTCATATTGCCTTGCTGAGTCCTGTACCTCAGATGGGCCTGTATCATATTTCCTCGTCTTGCTAGACTACGTTGTCTATTTTGTGGACTCTTTTGATACAATTGATGGTAAGTGCAGTCTTTACCCATTGTCTCCAGTGATCTCAGAGTCCTTGTTGAAAGTTTACCTCCCAAGTGTGTCACTTTTGTTTTCAGTGATGATCCCAGTCTGTTTTTTGAGTCTGTGTATTGTTGACTGCACTCTTGCCTCAAAGTTTCTGGAATAGTTCACATTTTAGGTACTGAAACACTAATTGATTTGTTCACAGCCTCACATTTCTGTGTGTTTGTGTTCAGTCGCAGTCTTTCTACTTCATCACAGGAGAGTTTCATTTTCATAACTTCTGTTCTTATCAATTTCCGTTATTTTAAGATGAGTCACTTGATCAGGGACCAGGTATTCTGATCGCTTCCACCAGTTGCTAGTACTTCCTCCCCCATAGACCTTTGAATAATGCTGGCATGTTGAGCTATCCCCTGAATAACAGCGCAGAGTGTCATCCGGTTAAAGTTACAATAACTGCATGTAAAGTACAAGAAGTATCCTATCTCTCACACTTATATAACTAGGAAAATGCATGCTAGATTGGTTTCAGAGAACTACACCAACTCTTCATTAATATTGGAGGAAGCCGAACGTATGAGGGTTCATCCCCTTCATGGGTGGAAATTATGTCATGTACTTGGTTAATACCCTTAGCTAGCATATTTAGATGCTACCAGAGTTCAGGTGTTACCTTGGCTTGACAAACTCTAGTTTAATTGATTCACACCTGATAAGGAAATCCATTAATGTTCATAATAAAGGAATGGAGAGACTTTGCCATATAACAAAAGTTGTCGGGTTTTAAACTTTCATTAAAATTTAAGTTACATTTAAATTTTCATATAAAAATATGCATCATTTTTTTAAATTGACTTTTCTAACACTGTCATTAATCACGTCACTATTAATAATTCCAGTTCAGTACCCGAATGTAGTTCTAGTCTTTTTTTAGAACATATTTCACTCTTACTTTGGTGGTGAGAACAGAGTTATATTTATGCATTTTGGCAGGGATTTAGAGGTAATTGTTTATACTTGAGAATATGAGTGTGTGGTTGTCTTTGTGTATTTCTGCGACAGTGCATATGAGTAATAAGGCCTTGGTGATGATCCGGAAGTGAAATCTGTTTTCCCTTGCATGCTGCTCTGTTTACAGTCCAGCCACTCCTAAAATGCCAGTTAACCTTTGCCAAGAACTTAACCATAAGGTCATCTTTGAAGGTATTTTAGATTAATATATGATTTGTATATATTTTCACACAGTGGAAAGGTCAGTACTGAGAAACAAATGTTGTGAATATATAATAATATTACTTGTGGTCTATGTCCAAAACCACTTCAAGACCATGTTTCAGGGGAAATCTAACTCTGCTCTGGAGCCGTTCTTGCGCGAGACGCATTGCCAGTAACGAGTCAGGTTATTGAAGGATTGATCTGATCCGAGTTTTATTTTAATTCAGAATGTTTTTGATGACGTAACATAAGCGAAAAGCTACGACTGTCTTAACTGCGTTTCTTATAACACATTTTACCTTATATTTGAAATGTGTTACAATTGTTGTTGTTATATTTCGCTTATATTATTGTTATATTAATTTCATCTACCATTTTAACGAATTGCAACATATTTTCATTTTCCTTTCATCTTATTGGAGTGGATGTTTATTTGAAAAGTTCATCATCCAAATGCTTTACCAATTTGAACTTGTATATTTGCAGTACTTAATTTTTTATTTGGCACTATATAGTCAAGATTGTGCTAAGGTGCCGTCCTAACCTACATATATACATATTTCTAGGATGATGTAATTTTAAAAGGATTATCTACTGCATAAATGTTTTTTCCAGGAGAGGTGGGGTGAAAATGTCGAATCCCAACCACTGAAATTTAAGCTCGTGTTCATAAGATCAATAAACTGTATAATATTTCAACGGTGAATGAGTACTAAGGTACTAAGGTCATAAAAAAGCATCAAGTTGGATTGTAATAATTATATTACAGCCAACACAAACAGAAAACAACGAAGTAAGCGTGTGTGATTTACTTCGGGTTTTCGGAGGTGAGGATGGGCAGGGGGTAGGTGACCTAAGGGAGACAGCTATTGATAATGATATCATTAATTATTAATACAATGAATGAGTACGATGATGGAATACAGGCGAAAGTTGAAAGTAAATTCGTACTTTCAACATTCTGATCCTGAAATTCTACGTAATTTAGCGTATTTGGAATCGCTATTTCATACCTTTGATTCGTTAAGTAACGTTTTGCATTACTTGCATATTTTTTCATTAAACCTTTCAAAGCTATGTCTTGGTATGGATAATCGTCTTTTGTCATATCTTTAGACGTCATACTTGAAGCTGTTTCCGTTTCTCTGTACATTTTTCATCATTACATTTTAGCCAGCTGCTTGATAGATTCTTCCTTGATACATACAAACCTAACTGTTCGTTAAACTGGAACGGCGTTTCATTATTTTATGAAGTCATAAACTCAGAAAAACTTCCTCAATGAAATATTTTGCTCGTTTTTGTTCGATACGAACGTACCCCATGATCTCGACCATTTGTAAATATCATGTTGAACTAATGACGTCATCACCTGACACGTTATGAATCAATAATGATATGTATTATGGATACCTTTAAACTAAATTGCATTCGTAATGTGCTTGACCGCTTTAATTATTCAATGGGCTTCATAACTGATATAATATTTTCTTATTTCCCAGAGAAGTTGCCTAAATTATGCTGCAGTAGACAGTATTTATATTTGTAGTTCAAGTTCGTATACTAATAACGTAAGTGTTATAGCTCAGTAAATAATAAAAATGAGTTTTTAAAGCTGCTTGAGAACGTATTCATGTTAAAGGAAATTCGCTCCAAAAAAAGTTAATTTATTTAGTACATAATTATATTCTTGTTAATTTTATCTGGCTTATTTTTATGCTGCCATGGAAGTAAAGCAAACAAAAAGTAATAGTAAAATCGTAAATAATTACTGTTTAGCATTATATTGTTGTAAATTATATTTGTAAAGTTCTGCTATGATCGTCAGATCGAATTTTCATCAATGATGTCTGCGATGTAAACATGCAAAAGTATGATTAAGATGTGGAAGATAATAATCTAAAACCAATGTTTTTGTATTTCTTTATTATTAATGATATATTTGTATCCCCACCCCTCCTTCAGCTGAGTGACAAAGTAAAGAGCCACACAAGTGTCTGAACGATCGAGACGAGAAATCCTTTTGGTATATCAGCCAATATCAAAGTGTAAATTTTCGACTGAGATTCAGTCCTATTCAAGAAAAAGTAATATACATCAAAGCCAGAAAGTTCAGTGGTTCTCCACTCATATTCTAGAAACGGTTATGTATACATATACTTTTTCATTTCAGTTTCTGTTTTTCTTCAAGCTAACGATAAAACATGCTTTTCTACATACGTTTGTATAAACGAGCACATTGTAACTGCTATCAATTGTGTATATATTCATCTGATCAAGCACGTGTCCACAAGTTTTCATCCATCTAAACTGTGTCTATGTTTCGGGAAAAGAATACATTTAATTCCTAAATTTAGATGATAAGGCTATCAACCGTCAGAATTACAAGGCTCCCTATCATCGTTACCAACAAATCGTTACACAACTTGTACATACTTATCATAATTGTTTCATTGCTATATCTACTTGTCTTTCAGCAGATGAGTAATATTTTATTCCTTCTTTCTTAACATTCAAGAATCTGGCATGAATACACTACATTGAATAATTTTGGTCATTCCAATTAAAAAGACATTCCAAATCTCATTTCATGAGATGGAAGAAATACCCCATATCTTTGAGAATAGATCGGTATTATTTACTTGTTCATCTCAACGCAATGGTGTTTGCAGAGTTTGTTGAGCATCGATCAATGATCATTTTATACTTTCATTTATCCTAGAAAGAATCTGACCTAAAATATTGCATGTAATAATTATGATCGATACAATTAATTTTCTCAAAAGAAAGTGCCGTCAAATTACTTCTAAAACAGACATTTAGTATCAAATTGTTCTACCCAATTTCGATGATTGTTTTAAGAATAAAATTTTGAAAACCGTGGATATACTTAGGTAAATCAGAGTGTAAAATGGGCAAGATGTGTCGCTGTATGCAATATATAATTCATTTCCCGAATTAACTGACAGCTGTGTATTAACATAAACCAGTGAACGCAATACATTCTAACAATGTTATGATATTTTACAGCCGTAAAAGTAAACATTTAGAGTCGAAATTACATATAAAACATGATAAATAAACATTACATTCGGAAACCAACCAGTTCGTTTGTACCCCCATTCTTATTTTGGATTTGGATTTTTTGCAAGATTTTCTGAGAGCCATTGGTGGAGGATGGGGAGGAACTCAAGCAGACGAAGCCTTTAAGCAATTGTTAATCAGTCTTGTTTGAAATCAAGCGTACCTGCGCTTCCAGGTTGAGACGAAAGATGAGTATCTAAACATGATCAGAGACTTTGAGGTAAAGAAAAGAGATATTGCTCCGGGTAACGATAATAAAGTTACAGTTCAATCGCATTCCTCGTTGAAAGTATCTTTGAGGATACGTCTGGTGATTATCATCGCACTGTCATTATGCAGACGTAATATGTCAACAAAGTGTCCTTGACAGGTGTCAAGCTTCATATAAATTCCCCAGTAATGAAATGTCTCTTACCTAATGCAACTCAAAGCATTATAGCCGATGTTAAGGAGCTGATGAAAGACAAGATAGTCCGCAGGATTCGTGGTCTTGAAGGGGGCAGTAGCTTTGGCCATAGTGCATAATCCGCTTCACGTCGTGTCTGCAAATACACATACGCTGTTAATAAAACACTTCCGTTTGACAATGCAAAGCATGACACGAGAAAGCGAATAGAAGGCGACGGTGGCCCACGTTGTAACGACATATTTGATAAGTATGTTGAAATAGGACAGTCTGTGGTATTAAACGTGACTACTACAGAACAATGTTACATACCGACGAAAGAAAGTCAAAGTTCCATTGAATTTACAGTATATGCCTCAACTCAGAAACCCCCAATTTACGTCACAAATGACGGGTGTATGAAGTTTGGATACGTCAGTATTAATATTCTCTATAAAAGGGTGCCAAAGGACGATACAAATTTTATTTTCTTCATGACTGTTGGAGGTACTGAAATCGAAGTTAAAGCAAGTGAGATAAGCATAGCGGATGTTATAAAGGCCATTTTCAATTTTCATGGGTAGAGAAAGACGTTATTAAATGTTTCGTTTTTAATAAATGACATATCGTCATGAAGAAAAAACATAAGTATGCAACATGTAATGGACATCAGTAAACTATATAAATGAACGGTTGTATTCAACAAATATATGTATAATTCTGTCTATAGTTATATTATCTTCCATAATGTTTTCGTAACGCAATGAATTATCGCTAAAATACTAGAGCATTGTAATTTGCATTGTTTGTTAGTTTATTAAAAAATGATATTTTTATTTCCATATATGCTATTGGTAATTTAATATAGTACGTTTGCCTTTACCCTGTCCAAAATCAATATCATTGTCTACTTGAATTGATTAATTGATTGTTTTAATTCTTTAGGCACCTGATTCATAGCTAAAATATTATCTCTGTATATGTGTTCAGTATTCAGAAGATTATTAATAGAAGTGAACATACATATTTGTGTCTGGATCTAGGTCTAGGTTATTAGAATCCCCCTAATAAATTTCCCTGGTCTACCTGATGTAATTCACATTCTATATTATAAGTGTAGGAATAGACTTTAATTATAAATAAATGTGAACATGTAGAACCTTCTAGAAGGCTTTTTTTCCATTAGATAATAGTTCTTATTAGAAAATTCTGATTGTGACCTGAGGTCAAGTACAAGACTATTTAATCTTGTTTATCTAGAAATGATGTATTCCTGCTTTAAGAACTTAGCATAATCAACTGTATTATTTGTGTGTGCAGTAATTCATTTGGGCTGGATTTTATGTATTCAAATTATTTAATTAAAGTGATACTTCCCTGGAAATACAAAGTGCTAAAAAGATAATATTCTTGGAAATAGAGACTTGAATTATTGTGAAATTTCAGCGAAGGATTTATTCTTAGATTGCATTATTGTCATACAATAAAAGACTGTTGTTACCTCATCACAACACATACCACTATAGGTACATCAAAACTTCCAGCATTGAATTTAATTTGGATTTCCACTAAAGTTTAATCAGAGCTGTGTTCATGAGGACATGTGTCTGTAACTCTAGCATTATTTGGGATTTAATTTGCAATGTCGAAAGTTCATTTTGCTCTTTTCACTTTTTAATAAAGGTAAATACATTATTTATTAAATTGTTAATTTTGAAAAGCTTGTTGTTCTTACTTGTTATATTTGGTGTTAACGACGATCAGTTCTTTCGGCTTCCTAATGGAACTCTTCCTCAGCCGTAGTAACGAAAAGCAAATAGTTTTGGTTATTAATTAATGGTTACAAAATAATATTTCTTCTATCAACTTTGAGTTTTCTAGAAACTCGGATCGCAACTATGATTCCTGGACTACTCGGCCTATAGCATATCCGGACCATTACCTTTCACGACCAATAACGACCTCGGCCTTCCCCAATCGGCTCATTACGTACTAGGCCCATTGCATACAAGGTCTATCGGTACACGATTTATATAATAGCAAAGTGGATTTACTGTTCTTTTTTTCAAACGGTCACTTACTTTTTTTTAATCTTTGTAAATTTCTCCCAACTGTCATTTATTTTGCAATAGAAATACAAGGAACAAATCATAATCACAAATCAATTAATTTGTATTGTCAAAACCATCCTCTTTAAACTGCCCTTGTCGTGCTACTATGTTAATTGTTAATTAACTTGAAGATATCACGTGTCAACTCTACTACATGTGAGTATCTGATTACAGTCGTATACAGTAAACTGTATCAACATCAAATGTTTTAAAGTATTCTAAGTTTAAAACTTCTCTTACTTTTTAAGACCGGCATGTTAATTGAGTAAAATTGATATTAGTATTATAAATAAAAAAGACAAGTACAGCGACAAAGAAGATATTTTTAATTGTTATGTATTTAAGTTTTTAGTATAATTTTTTTATATTCGCCCATCTTAAGAGGTCATACGCGATCAAAGGTAATGATTACCAAAATATTTAAAACTTTGGTCTAAAACGGACACTGTTTTCCATTAATTGTTCAATAATAACAGGTTTTACAAGCTTAGAAGAGAAATGATTTGGAAGACCTAAAAAGAGTGAAACTTTCAAAGAGCTCGAGATTGAAACCCATGAAATCGTTTACCTTGTTTTATATTGTTAGCATCCTGTCAGGTTTAGTCCTTTGATTTGTGGTATATTGCTATAAATAACAGATATTAAGAAAATAAACATTTCGAAATAGCAACAATTATTACATTTGATGATGTGATGAGTAAAGCATATATATATATATATATATATATATATATATATATATATATATATATATATATATATATATATATAACCTTATAGAGACCTATTTTGATATAGAATAAAAGGACATATGACTTAAATACTTAGTTTTTATGACTGTAACCCATGACATAATTGTATTATAATGTTGTGTCTGTAATTGAGAAAGGATTGGAACAATGGTCCGTCAGTGATAGAAGCGCTTGATCAGGTTAAATTAAATATATGCAAATATAATCCGATGTAGCCTTTTGCATAGCTTGTATATACATTTTGTTCGAATATGAAAATGTAAGGATTCAAAATAAAATATTTGTTGATTATAAAATGTACAGAATCCACGAAAACAAGAATTATCTCATACCCGATTTATTATACTAGACGGAACGTAATATACTTTTGGCATATATGTGAAAAGGAATAACAAAATACATACAGCACTATATTTTTGCGTTGGAAAGCAATTAAGATACAGTCGGTCATACTGAACTATTGGTAGGTTACCTGAAAAGGCTGAAATAGTGAATTAACGTGAAGAACTTTTCCGAATTTTGTAGATAGTTCATGCTGGGGAAAAAGTATATGCCCATTGTGCAAATACTTGCATAATTCATTTGTTAAAATATGCTTTCAATCCTTAGATTTATCTTGCGTGCTTTTATACTTCATTCCGATATATCTAAAAATAGACAACCTTGGTAAAAAGTTAAAGCAATCGTCTGTTTAATTATTTTCTGTTAACTGATTTGTCTTGCCCAAGTACTATTTGAACATTGTTATCGAAGACATGTATCTTTAAGATTTGTTAAAATAAATGTTTTGTTTTAGTTTTAGTAATTGTCATAGAAATGTGTACATACATATACATGGACATATAATTTTTATTTCAGTGTTTGCATGAATTTTGTGCTTTTGTTTAATTGATCTGCTATTTCTTCTGTACTTTACTGTATTGGCCAAGCATCATTAGAAATATCTGGTATGGTTCCAGCCAGGATATAATCAGTCAAATTCTTTAAACACTTAAAAGTCTGCAATATCTATAATACATAGTACATATTATTCATTGTTTCATGTACAGCATATTAAGGTCAGTGTGAATTAAACTGGATCATTTTAGACACTTTGCTCAGTCAGAAGAAATGTATAGTTTAGGTCAACAAACATTTAAGAACCTGATCAATTTTCATAACTGTATCCCCTTTCGTGTCCTTACCACGTCATATATCTATGCAAATTATGAACGTTTCGCTAAAATGTTTAGGTATTTTAGTGTCCTCGCTAGCTAAGTTGTTCATTACCAAATATTGTGATGAGGACCAACCTTTTTCTTTTTCGAATGTGTTTTAACATCTTATCATATTACATTATACTTTGATTAGGTTTGGCTTGAGCAAATAAACAATTTGCATTAAAATAAGTGATAGAAATGATGTCTACATTTTCTGTTGCATGCGCTATAAGTTTATAGTATATATATATGTATATATATATATATATATATATATATATATATATATATATATATATATATATATATATATATATATATATATATATATATATATATATATATATTAAGATAGATAGATAGATATACACTGCTTTTTGCGACCAAGAAACCTATATAGTTTGATAAAGCTCCGTCATACTCCGTAACAAGGAACAATCATCACAGAATGTATTAAACCACTGAATGGATTTTACATTTCTCGTTTTGGTTGCAGTTTGTTCAGCTCTATGAAAGATTCAAGATTGAGGGTTGAACATTTCAGTCAGTATTGTCACAATGTGCAGAAGGACACACATTTTAAATCTAGAGATTTATTTTGAAATAAATTTGTACATATTTCACGTGTCTCTTCGAAGCGCAAAATTTATAACAACTAATGTAGCAGCAGAGAAAGTGAATCCCACAAAGTATTTCGCTTAACAGAGCCTTCTATCGAGAACATTTTAGATAGAAAGATTATTTTTCACAAAATAAACCCTTCTAGTCAGAAAACATGACAAAATAGGCTTTCTCTGCTGACTAGAAGGGTTATCTCATGAAAATATCTACCCATACAACTATTTCTGTCCGCGCAGGGGTATCTTGCGAAAACACTCGGTGGCGTCGTCACTTTCTCTGCTGCTCTGTGAAAGTCCCTGGCAGAGTTTGCTTGTCGTCGCCGTGCTGTCTAGTTAAAAATTGTATCTAACCCAACTCGATACCGTGTTCGAGGATCATGTAAATTTATCGTTACAAATCCGTATGGTTTTGCCTGAGCACGACTAAAGAAATTTCTGAATTTATTTATGTCCATGTCGCCGCTGCACCAAGTCTGATGTATATTTCGTAATGTGTGTATGTCAACGCCGTTGAACAGCGCAAGAATGTTACAGTTATCTCTGATCACTTTCGGAATTTGTGTATATCGTTGAGTTACATAAATCACATCCACAATTTTATGTCTGCCGCGTGAAAATATCCTGGCAGGGTTTGTTTGTTTGTCCAACATCACATCGTCGTACACGACTAAATTAATGATGCTCCCGTCAATATCATCGATACCCGGCGAGTCAGCGATATCAGTAATAAATTCAATAACATCATCACCGTCATTTATCGACGCTGCATTCTCATTAAAATCTTTTAACACGTTGTAGCATCGCTGATCGTCCACAGATGGAGCTACCAAATACAACTTATCCCACTTCATCCATTTCATTATTAAATTAAGTAACAACTGCGTCTTACCCGACCCAGATGGGCCTATAATAATCATTCGGACAGAATTTGGTAGCACTGAGTTATGTTTGATTGGCTCTTGTCGTTTTGTAGCAGAAAAGTCAGTGATCTCCATTAGATATATCATAAAATAATATGGATTTATATTGTCTGAAATGTAGAACACGTACCCCAACTGCAGATATAACAACCACTACAACAAAAAATAATCGATCTGCGCTTACAGGCAAGTGTGAACGATGCGGCACAAAAAAGTCCAAATTTATTTTTTTTAAAAAGGGAGGTGATATCGCAGCCAGGTTAACAGCGCTGCCAGGAGCTCCGTGGGCTAAATACCCAGGAGAAAAACATCTTCCAGGATATAATTACTGTGGTCCTGGAACCCGACTTGATATCAGACTTAATGACCAGAATCAGCCCAATCCAGGTGAGTATCCGATAAATGCTATTGATAAGGCGTGTCATGCTCATGATGTAGCTTACCGAAGTAAGGATTTGCAACAGCGCCATCTTGCGGATGTGAAATTAATTCATGCGTTAAATGCCATCACTGATAAATCTTTCAAAGAAAAGTTAGCATCCTGGTTAATAAAATCTGCAATGAAAGGTAAATTAGCGCTAGGTGCTGGTATATAATGGAGTCGATTTATTATTCCCCAAGCGGATATTGGAGAGGTAGCGCAGCAATTAGTAAACTCGCTGAAGCAGCAAAAGTTACGAGAGTTACTGCTAAAAAATGGTTATCCCGACAGACAGGTTATCTGCAGCGTCCTAAACAAATTCACTTTGCGCATTTCAATGTTAGTGTGCCAAATGAGGTTCATCAGGCTGATATATTATTTCTGCCACACGATACTATTAAAATCCGGAGATGTCAAAACACATACAAGTACGCGTTAACTGTAGTTGATGTTGCAAGTAGATACAAAGATGCTGAGCCTTTAACAAATAAAACAGCATCCGAGGTTGCTTCTGCGTTTGAACGAATTTATCAACGAGGACCTCTACGATGGTCAAATTTATTACAAGTTGATCCTGGCAAAGAATTTCAAGGTGTAGTATCATCGCTGATGAAGCAACATAACGTCACCATCAGACGAGGGCATACTGAAATTCACCGTGATCAGGCAATTGTTGAGCGATTCAGTCGAACACTTGCTGAGCGGTTATTTGGATATCAATACGCGAAGGAATTCATTCAGGATACGAGATCGCACGAATGGGTTGCAAGATTACCAAGCGTGATAGCTGCTCTAAATAATGAAATTACTCGAACAACAAACATGAAACCTGCCATCGCGATCACAAAAAAACATATACCCGTACGACGTGATTCTTCAGTACAACCAATACTGGGTAATGTCACTGTAAGATATTTATATGAACCAGGTGAACTTGAAGGTGGTAAACGAAGAGCGACTGATCCTATTTGGAGTGTTTCCACACACAAGATATCCACCGTGACAAGATCGTCAGGCAGACCAGCAATCTACAGGTTGGATTCAACTGCTCCTCAACGTGGATTCACACGTGAGCAATTACAAGTAATTCCTGAGGACACACAATTACCACCCGGATCACTTAACTAGCGCCAAGGGTGTCAGCACTCAAGACAGGTCAACATGATATTATCGCGTGTATGACCGCGACTGTTATCTTTTTTATCTACGATGAATTGTCTTGGATTATTACTTGAATACTGCCATAGCATTATACAATTACAGCTCGCACAGTGATTATTCTGCTGTTGTTTCAGCGCAACAACGAAGTCATCGTCGAGGTCGAAATCGCGATTATTTTTTTGTCACTCTGTTTGTAACCGGCGAGTTTTTTTCTTATTATGTCGCTGTTGTTTTCATTATTAATTTTATCAGCTATTGAATCTATCAAGACAATTCTTGGCAGTTGAGATATTCTTCTGACTCTGGACATAGCCAAGTAGACCAAGTTTGACCATTCGATTCGATCATCAACAATCGAGACAGTTGTATCACTGATAGTTAGTGCTTGAGATGAATGAATTGTCATTGCGTATCCCAGCGTCCACGGGGATTTATTCATTTTTAGTGCATCTCTGACAGCATTAATATCAACTAACACAATATCATTCAATACTAAATTCTGTTTCCTTGACTCTGTCCCAGGAATATCAACATCTATATTCTGTAACCGCGTATCAGCTGGTCTATAACATAACGGCACTGGCAGCATTGGAAACTTTTCTTGTTGTAACTGAAATAGCTGCTGTTGAAGTGTGTCTCTGACAATCTTTCTACTTGCCACTATCAAATCGTTTGGTTTCCACGCGCTCCAAAAGTCGCTCATTGAAGTTTCAGGAATCATCTCGCTTATAATTTCGCACTGAATTTTATTCGGTTGTAATCTGATTAATGTTTTAAATTCCTTCAACGTTGCATCAAGTGCTCTATGATCATCAGACACTTCTTCATAATAATCAACAAAATCTTTTAACCACGAATGCGGGGATACGCCGACAAACGGAGGTGGCTGACCGTGATCGCCGCACATTATCACTGCAGTTTTCGCTGTTAGCAGCCAGTCAAGAAACGTTTTTAACGTTTCCAACGGTACCGTACATATCTCATCCCAAATTATTTTCTCGGGAATATATTTTGTTCCCATTCGATCTGACGTCCACATACCGCCGCTGTATTTGAAAAAGCTGTGATAAGTATAAGAATTGACTCCTCGTTGTTTCATCTCCCTGGCAAGCCTGTGTGTAGGTCTTAGCACAATCATATCTGAATTTCGAAATAATTCAATCGCTCGAGTTGTCTTACCAGAACTACCTGGCCCTTTTAAATAAACAGTTTTGTGTCTGGTGATTGGATCATACACAGATGGTGCGTTCGACATTTCTGATAATTCTGATTTCCAATAATTATCCTTAATTGTAACATCAGCGGATTCACAATATTCATGTAACATCTCCGCTTTTATTCTCCACGAACTCCATGATTCATCGTAAAAGTCTTCGACTTTCTTTGTAAAACGAGCCAGTGATTCTAAATATCTTTTATTGATATAAAATGAATCCGTTGCAACTCTAACTGCGGTGTCAGGAAATCGATTTATCATTGATAGCAAATTTATAGAAACATAAGCCAACATCGAAGATCTT
Organism: Sinohyriopsis cumingii; assembly: GCA_028554795.2. Taxonomy (NCBI): domain Eukaryota; kingdom Metazoa; phylum Mollusca; class Bivalvia; order Unionida; family Unionidae; genus Sinohyriopsis; species Sinohyriopsis cumingii. The sequence goes on from CM068829.1 coordinate 135,554,112, forward strand.
AGATGTGTGTATTGAGGCGATTCTCCGTCGATATAACTTACAATTGTGCCCAACTTTTTCCCGTCGGACAAGAGGGCGTCCTCCCGATTACAAAATATATTTCTCGCAACGGCATCAGCAATTATAAAATCCAATTCAGCATCATCGATAATCAGTCGCGAGTGATGTAGTTTGCGATCATATGCAGCACATTGAGTAAATTTACCGATTATTCTTCTCCCGAGATCCTTTGCTATTTTTTCACTATTGCTAAGTTTGATCTTGAGAACTTTAGGAGCCTCACCGATAATCACATCCATGGGAGTATTTGGACTCTCTCGTGCATACTCGCTAATAACTTCATCGAGACTGATACGCTCCGGTGTTGGTAACCAAACTGAGGTCTGCGGTCGATATGATATGATTGCTTCACTGACAGTCAACGATACCAGTATTCGGCTGTCAAGCATATATCGCAATAACACTATTGGTACCCAGCGCTTTTCACTGAAGTTTCTGCCAAACCAAAAATAACAGCACGGATGAAGTCTCGCAGCGAATTCAAACGAAGTCACACGAGCAAATCCTGTCAAATCAAAGTCGGGTAAAGGACCGTTTATAGCAACTCGTGTCATCGAGTTCGTGGGATGTCCAAATCGCTTAAAATATTCACGGCACTCGCCCATCCCGAGAAAGCTTCCCGGATAACACGTGATCATATCCACGGAAATCATATCCCGGTAGTCATACCGGGTATTCCACAGCCCGCCATGCCCATACTTGACACAACTTAATTGTATATCCGGGAGAAACTGACTTCGGGTTGGTCTCCATGAATTTCTTTCTCTTGCTGTGTGAGCGGCAACACTCGAAATTGTAAAACAACTAACCAGTAACTGCTCAGTGTTTTCTGAATATTTCTCTGCTAGTTTTTTCATTTGTTGTTGCAACGACTCCGTCCGGTATAATTCACCGTTGGGTTTTACAAATTGATCATACTCGGAATCTTCGGAGCTTTTAAACAACCACATCGACACAGGGTCGGTTTTGCTTATCTGCTTGATAGCATCAAATATATTTCCCGAATAATATTTCACAACACGATCCCGTGGAAATATCGTAACTGCGTTAGTCAAAGCATGAGCGTTATGATCAATGATATTTATTGGAGCCCCGTATCGATTATATTTCGATTTGTATAATACTTCCTTTGTTATCGTTGTTACGGTTATGGGAAATCTTAATGCGCTTTCTAGCTTGGCAACATCGTTTATTGACGCTCCTGTGTGTTTGACCCGCTCAGACCACGCTGCTATCTTGGACTGTCTTAACGCAGTCAAACCGTTTCCACGCATCGCATTTTTAAACTGTTCCATTACTCGCTCGGCTACACAATTCAGCGCCAACGGCGTAGTCGTCAACGACGTAGTCGTCCTCATCGGGGTGAGTTTATCAATTTTTGGTTTTTTTATTGGATAGATTCCATACATGACGGCGGTCACAGGATACGCTCGAGCGTAATATGGTTTATCAATCCCGGTCAGCATTCCTGGTTTGGAATCTTTACTTAACAGAATGGTCTTTCAGCTAGCAAGAACAGGGTCGAGTTTGTCAAGGATAATCCATGTATCAGAATCTGCTTGCACACTAAATTTTATTCTGAAAAAATATTTCCGACCACCTTGATGTTCATCAAGGGTGAAATAATCAATAATTGTTTTTGCTCGTGCATTATTCAGTGTAGCATCGATGACTTTGTCAACGACAATGACAGAATCGTCGCGGATAATTTTAAATGACGACCACACGTGAGATGCGCCGTCGTCGCGGAATTCTTTTTTGGCATTCCTGATAATATTAAATAGATCAACCAGGGATTGTCGTCGTAAGTCCCGGGTTAGTCTGTTAAGATTGAATCTCCCGGCGCCAACTGCAGATAACCTCGAAAACTCCTCCATATTATATTTAAGACAAATATTTAAATAAGAAATATTATGAATGAAATGAATGAATGCAAGTGGTTAAAAGTTGGATCTGTAACAGTCTGTAATAAGTCCTGCAGGAAGGAATTCTGCGGTGAACACCTACAAAGCACCAAACGAGGAAGCACAGGACCTATACCATGCCTGCGATGTGGTATTGGGGTCAGAGGTAAAACACAGTTGTGTGCAATATGCGGAGGAAAGCGATACCGTGAACTCAAGCGATATTACAATTAAAAAAATAATGGAGATGCGCTGAAATCCGAGCTTGATTATCTAACTAAGTTTTCAGACAAATTATAAATTAGACAAATATATTATTATATAAATGAATCAAGAATTTGTCCCACATCCAACCATTAAGAATTACGAAGCATCTCGCGAGGGAATAGTCAGAAATTGCAGGCTGAAAAAACCAGTTGGTGTTGTTAATAATGCTGGTTATCTTAGATTAACTGTTGGGAAAAAAAGTTATCACAATCACAGGTTTGTGTTTGAGGTATTCAACGGAGAGATCAAATACGGTCTTATAATTGATCACCTTGATGGACAAAAACTTAATAACTCTCTTCAAAATTTACAAGCCATTACGCAGAGCGAGAATTCTGCACGAGGTGGTACTGGTAAATTTGTAAAAATTCCCAGAGCTGTCAGATCTTTCAACATAAGTACCTGTGAAGAAAAAATATTTCACTCAATGAACTCAGCTGCCAAGTATTTCGGTATTAACTCCTGTTCGGTTCAACGTGTGGCAGATAAAGTGGGCAAATCAGCTCTGTCAAAAAAATATAATAATCAGAAAATTATTTTTCATTATCACTAAAATCCTAGGATTTTCAAACGGAGATAACTCCGTTAGGCATATCTCATGCAATTAGTTCCCTCCCTTTGTTCAATGTCATTGCAGGTAAATTTATCGAGCGCGGCTTAGCGGTATATTCTTTACAGGTAACACAACGAGCAGACGGTTTTCTGTGTACAAGGAAGTAAATAACTTCCCTTTATTCCTTAACAAAGTCAAGAATGATTTTATCGTAGATAAAGGCGTAATTGTCTATTTATCTTTTTTTTGCGGATAAAATCTATATTTTATTACACTTGTTCGGGGTTATGGTTCATCTGTATTTTCCACATGATCATATTTAAGAAAAAACATTTTAAACAAGTCACGCCCATCGCGTGAACTATTTTTGAGCTTCCAAGTATCAGTCGGTTTATATACGATACGATCCTATTAGAAGACGGAGTCTTCGAAGTTCAACAGCAATCAATACCATCTCGTCATATCCGCTCATGGCGGATGCTTTTTGCGTCCATCCAGGGGTTGATTTTCGGGATGGTATTGTCCCGCTGTTGAGTGTAGAAAATGACTCCGTTAGGATAAGTCGTCTTACTATCTGTCTGTGCCGTCCTTAGTTACTATATGTTGTGCTGTCCTTAGTTACTACTATATGTCTGTACAATACTACTGTGTAAGCTTGCTAAAATGCGGTGGCAATTTAGAAGCTTTACAGATGTAAATATTATATGTCTACAATACTACTGTGTAAGCTTGCTAAAATGCGGTGGCAATTTAAAAGCTTTACAGATGTAAATACTACTGTCCTAGGATAAGTTAGAATTAAGTTATATAGTGTAAAATACTACTGCAAGCTTGCTAAAATGTCCCTATATGAACCTGCTAGCATATCATTCAGGTAAGCTAGGGGTTCAATACGGGGAATGTCTCGTCGCTCGCAAACATACCCTCTGGGCTCTCTAGACTGTTATTTGACAGGTTAGGGGCTCACATGGGGGTCGAGTTTCCGCTCCTGAGTTTGGTAGGATGTCATTAGACACCCTAGAGACTCAAGGAGATGTGATGTCTATTTTTTTTGTCTTTTAAATATATAATATTTATATATATATATATATGAATTACAAAAATATCAATAATGTGATTGCTGCTTTTAAAAAAATTAGAAGAACAAGGACTTAATTTATCACTAAATCCTGAAACAATTCTGTCTGATTTTGAATCATTATATGAAGCTAAATGCGCAGGGCGTTATATTCTTCCTGCTCAATATCGATTCATAAACAAAATTCAAAATAATTTGTATAAATCGCTGGCCACAGTAGAAGAAGCACAAGTAAATGAATTTGTTTCACTATCTCATGCAATTGAAAAGATTAGGTTGGCACTGGCAGCCGAGTATAAAATGAAAAAGATAATAAATAATCGGGTTAGAAAATTAAAAAATTGTATGTCCCTTGATGAAATCAAGGATGATGAAATCAAGGACAAAGTCAACGACGAAGTCATTGACGAAATCAAGGAAGTAAATACCTCACCTTGATTTTACTTGGAAGTCACCTTGATGAAATCAAGTACTTGGAAATGAAATCGAAAGTAAAAAAAATATATTACTTTTTTTTTACTTCCTTGATTTTATCAAGATGACAACAAAGTCCCTGGACAACAAGGTCCTGGACAACAAAATCAAGATGACGAAATCAAGTTGATTAGTTGGTCGGGTTCAATGCAGGAGTGTGCATAATTGAGAATTTGATCTCTCTCACATACTATTGCGGTAATATGCTCGCGTCTGAGATTATCTAACTGTTGCTGTGTTAGTAAGAAATCTTCTTCTCCGTATTCATCAATAAGCAATTTAACGTTAATTTCTTCTTGTGCAAATGCAGCCTTGACTGCTTGCTTGAGTGCTTGTTTGTCATACACGAAAATATCGGTGTGGTGGTACATATTTAAGATATAAATCTATAGATTTATCGATCTAAATACACGTATATACTCGAGGATTTGATGTATATCACAACATGATCTTTTATCAATACTTGCAGTTGTGCATCAGTCAGTATAAAATCGTCATTACCGTATATATCAACAATTATTTTTTCCGGGGTAACTTTTCCGGTTTTGACAGCGCTATCAAGAAGTTCCTTGTCATGTATGAAACATTTCACGCGGTGATACATTATATGATACTTGCTTGATTAATTGTGGAAATCCTAAAAATCTTCGATTTTCAAGTCGAAGACTTCCACGATTTTCCATATATTTTTTTATTGTTTAAAATAATTTATTGAAATATTTTTTATGTTGACGGTGACATCACTGCTGTCGTCGTCGGTGACATCACTGCTATCGTTGTCGTCGTCTGTGACATCACTGCTATCATCAATGAAATCATCATCACATTTTTTCTTCAGGGACATTATTATAATATAATATTATTAATTGAAAAATCGTTTTACGATTGAAAGTCCCGAAAATCGAAGATTTTTAGGATTTCCAAGTCCTAAGGACTTTCAGGATTTTTACTAGTAAAGTGAAATGTACGAGTCATGTCATATTATTGTTTAAAATAATTTATTGAAATATTTTTTATGTTGACGGTGACATTATTGCTATCATCATCGTTATCTGTGACATCACTGCTATCATCATCGTTGTCAGTGACATCACTGCTGTCATATCATAGTTGTCAGTGACATCAGTGCTGTCATCAATGAAATGATCATCACATTTTTTCTTCAGGGACATTATTATAATATAATATTATTAATTGAAAGTAATTAGGACTTGGAAATCCTCACGATTTCACAAGGAGACTAATATGTAGTGTTTCATTTCGCAAATCAAGGGGATTCCCAGACTGGTCAGCCATGGATTATGACATCGTAGATAGACCTGATTGATTGGCTCTTGCACAATCAGAAATCCAGGTGGTTCTTTCGGAGTAAATGAATAAAGAATAAATCCTTGCTGTGCTTGATTTGATACTGTCGTGTCTGTGCTGTAACTGCCATCGATGACATCACACACAAGATTGACCGCGACCACTGAAGTTATATTTACGATGCCCGGGGATACATGACGGCCTTGCCCTTCGGTGTTATTGTTATGTCTGAGGACAGTTGGCTCCGGCAGTGTTTTTCTGTGTTGTGCAAGTATGTCATCGAAGGATTCATTGATGAGGTCGGTGACGGATTTTCTCAACTCGGGCACGTTATATCCGGGAAATTTATAATTCGGTAACGTGGCCTCTGTTAGTGAATATGCAGTTAGAAATCCCTGCTTAGAATTGGTTACTCGCTGGTTAATATATTCCATGTCTGCGGCAAGCTGGTTTAATATTTCAATCCGCGTGATAATTTCGCTGCGTGAACCAGTTATATCGAAAAGATGTTCTTGGAGGAACCGACGTAGTTCCGCTAGTTGTGCTTTATGTAATTGATTAATTTCTCTAAAATATTCAATAATCTCGCCTAGGTGAATAATGGAAGTAACAGTTCCTCCTGGGATAATAGGTCTTCCTAGGGGATCTCGTAAGTGAATAAAACACCACTGAACATTGTCCTTGCTGAAAAATTGAAGCCAACTACGCGGCCATGCACTTTTTATAGCATCAATATGTCGTTTGTATGACGGTGTAACTTCATGATATGACTTATTATCAGTGAACTAATCAGACTTCACTGGCGCTGGTGGTATTGGTATTTCAGGTGGTTTTAATTCAGGCCATCCTAACACTGTTCGGATTGAACTATTATAGATATCCACGGCGTCGTCTTGGGTGTTTATTTCGATCGCGGACGACAGCGTTGGCTCGTGAACAGTTATTGCTATTTTGGATTCCTTCCCGGTGATATTTTTTATTCGACGTTGTAAGTCCTCATTGATTTCTTCGATTTGATAAGACCCGGTTGGTAACACAATGACGTTCCAGTCTGGGGTGCCATCGGGGTTATTTTTATATGCAAACACAAACCAATTATTCGCTGGCAATTTTCCAAACGACACTGATCTGATATTGGGCCAACTGTGATATACTCGTAATTGTGCTAACGCGATTTCGCTTACTGGAATCGCAGTTGGAAAATTAACACTGAATTCTGGCTTACTTGATGTTACTGTTAACAAAGATGTTCGCGCAGGCTTGTAGTTGCGACTATGTGCTGAAGTAATTCCGTCATTATTTATCTGCCGTCGTTTCAAATCGAAGTTCTTTGTGTAATCGTTGTACACCCCTGCCATTTGCACGAATTCGAAATCTGATATTGTTGTATCGTCAAGGCTGGATGATATCATCGACGACAATTTCGAGTAGGTGCTTGTGGCCGCGCTGTTTAACTTTTCATATTCGTGCAATTTTGTTAGCGCACACGAGGATATTTTTTTCGCAATTATATTAGCAACTCCTGCAATCGTCGCTGATGTTGAAATTGTGATTGTAATCGCGATTGCAGTCGTCACCGGAGTTAACGCAGACAATAGCACCCCAGTAGATGCAACTACCGCGAATACCGAATACACTATTGTGTCTAACATAGTTACACGCCGTTTGTATTTTTTATCTTTGTTGCGCATTTGTCAATAGTATCTTTTAACTCTGAATGCCATTCGCGTACTTGATCATATCTATATTGCTGCGCATCTAATGTTGTCGTTGATGCTGACTTTAATGCCTTTTTATTATTTTACGCGGTAACCAATTGAGGCGTTTCAGCTACAAATTCCAAACACCACCAGTAAGATGTTGCGGTTAATTTCTTGTCGGCGGCTTCCAGTATAAATGTTTCTTCGGTTTCCTTGTTTAATATGATAGTCACAACCCCCGAATACTTATCAGTGGAATGTCTCCAGGGATATGTTGTAAAGATTTCAAATTTAGCGGCACTGAACACAGACAGTCTATACACGCCAGTGGCTGTTGCTGTATATTTGATAGTATTATTTTGTTTGGACCATGTTGCGAATCCCGATGATACTATGTTGGTGTTATGCCCGGGAGTAACTCCAGTGGGGACTTTAATCAAACTGGTTTTGTTAACGATCTCAGGAATCGCCGCTACGATGTTTTGCTGTGTTTATTTGATAGTGTCAATGTCGGTCTTGATATCAGAAAGTTTCATGGCGATGACGGGAGGAGTTCCAAAGAACTTATCCGTGGCATCATCGGTTTTTTGAAAGTTTCTTCGAAGTCTTGTGAACGCGTTTACATGAACATCATACTCTGCCCGCAACGTGGTTAGTTTACCGTCAGTGGTGTCAACATATTGTTTGTTTGCGGCATCTTCCGGCGAGGTTGGAACCGCTAACGCGGTTATTTTGTTGTTGCTGAGATTGAGTTCACCTGTCATTGTATCACCGGTCTTCTCTACACGTTCCCCTGCAGCTTTTTGTGTGTCATCTCGAAGCGCCGCGATTGATATCAGCGAATCTCTGATTTTTCCGCTGTCAGTGAACACAGGGATGTTACCCGGAGTGACTCCAATAACCCTACCAATTATTTCATGCCATTTGATATCACTGGTTTTTAGTTTTTCGTGCCGGTCCTGAAAAATAACAACCTCATCTGGGTCTATCCCGGTCAGACTTAAAAGATTATCGATTTCATCTTTGGTCGCATATTTTGATAAATCCACATCGGCGCGTTTTTTTGTCTTTGTTTCTAGAAGAGATCTTCCGTAAATATCAACCATTATTTGACAGGAAACTGTTTAAATCGACCCATAGTATACTCGTGCACGATTTTGTGAGGAGAAATCTTTGATTTCGAGATCGCATCAAGAACATTTAATACTTCACGGCCACATATCGGAGGATCGGTCAGTGTGTGTGTTGGTAACGTTGAGTACCAAACTTTCGTCGTTGACCCTGACTTTGTCCCTGACTTTGTCAGGGGGATGTTTTGTATATCGGAGAAATTCAACTGGCGGTGCTAACCCATACGAATCGAAATAGATAATTCCACGTGGATCGATCGCATAAGCATCCCAGTGAGTTCCTGGACCATCGCTGTTATCAAGATTAATAATTCCGGTTTCTGGATTATTTGGTTGTTGTGGTAATTGATCTCGCATAAAGACACCTCTGAAATTTTTTATATTTAATTTTTTAACAGCATCGAGCAAATCAAAATTTGACATCGGTGTGAAAACACTTAGAACCTTTTTGGGTACCATGATGGTGGAGTTCCTGGGAGTCTTAGCCCTGATCCGCGAGCGGATCTCCCCTTTTTTGTATCCTTTTCGTGTGGCTTTCTTTAGTGCCATTCCAGCAGCGGTTCCAACTGCTCCTAACGCAGCAGCTTTAGCGACTGCAGGGGCAGCAGCAGCTATCAGCGCTGGTATCGCGGCAAGAAGTGGAAATATACCGCCGATTTTAACTATATCTTTGACCGCGACTGGAGAGAAATCAAGTCGAACTCCAGTTGCTGCTTGTTTTGCTTTACTGAAATGTTTTAGTTGGGTTTTTGTCAACGATAACTTGTTTGGGCCGCCAGTAATCTGATCATTTTTTAGCGTTATAGTTGTCCCACATGTGCTCGCGTTTTTCGATTGTAATTTCTTGGCCTGACCAGGAGTCAGAGTGACATTAACGTGACTGTATGACATTTCTTATAACTTTGCGATTGATCTAATTGTCTACATGTTTTGTACTGGTGCATCAGCGAATATCATTCGGCCGCCAGCACCTTCAAGCAACATTGCTTTATCGGAAAGTATGACAGCGATTGCTCTGTAATTAGCTATAGCTCCTACGTCGCTATTCACGGTAGCCCGAAAGTGAATATCAACGACGACTGTCTGGTTAAATCAAGATGCTCTAACGAGAAGTAATAGAATGGATAATGAGATATAAAATCTAATTGTGATATTTGCAAACCAGTATCGATATCCAGATATTTTGTCAATCGTTGGTATACACGTGCAACATGATTATTACCAAAATCTAACAGTATGTTCTCAGATGGTTCTTGATGTCCGTTTATTCTCAGAGAAACGTCAGTGATACCAAGTTGATCAAATATCATATGCGAACGTGTTTCATTACCCACTCGTGCAACATCCTGAAGAGCAATAAAAATATGTCGCGGCGCGGAAACTCCCTGCTGTGATGCTATATGCCATGTAAATAAACCGTTATTGGTACTTTGAGCACTATCTGTGGTTGTTGTAAGCCACGATAAGAACACTTTACCACCTTGATCCATAAAAGAAAGCAGTCGATGTTCTTCAGTAATTGCAGGAGTCATTACCGGCATCCACAGTGATAGTTTTGTTATGTTTACCTTACCAGCGTCGCCTAGAGGTCGCCATAGCTCATCATTGTCGTTGGCTTTTCTAACAAGCACGACCGTATGTTTTGCTCCAAAAATTACCTTTCTGACATCTCTGCAAAATCCAAAGATGTGCGACAGCGGAATGGCACATGAAAAATTTCTACGATTACCTTTCAACATTTGTCTACGTGCAGCGAAACCTAAATTAAATTCTGTATTAGCGCTAATAATCATGTCTTCCACATCGATATCAGCAGGATTAGGAGCAGCACGGTTTTTGGTCGTCTAATAATAAACTGATCACTGTTAGGAAAATTAGATGCGTCCTTGGCAAACATCATTGATGGACCAGCTGTTCTTGTATAATCATCAGAATATCTTGCTAGACCAATTATTGTTGTAGCAACATCGACATCCTTCTGAATCGATTCGATATTTTTTCTATCAATCATGTAGATAGCACTATCAAACAAGGCCATAATTCCGTTATTGACGAAACCGATTTTAACATTGGGTCCGTATTCTGTATCATCTGTTTTTATAATTTCTCCTTCTACTTCAATAAACGCTTCAGCGGGCAGGAAATATCTACTCGTATCTTGAACCTGCAATTCAATTCGTCCTGGTTTATTTGGTTCTCGTGCGTCATAAGAATAATACTGATAATCACGCACTGATTCATTTTTAAGAACCGGTTCGTCTATGTCGAATGCTGGGTCGGATTCCCGTTTAAACTTTTTATTATAAAAGTTATCGTCTAAAACGAAGACCACTTCCCGCCACCAAACTTGTGTTTATTTGTTCAGGATTTATCCCTTGATTTATCAAGGCTGTTAGTTTTTGATTTGCGGCTTCGTTTATTACTTTACTAACATTTGCAGGCATATCTACGGTGCCTGGTAATTTTACCGGCGAACCTCTTTGAGGTGGACCCCCTTGGGTTCTGCGTATTAATCGTGCTAGTCTGTCCTTGATTGCCAGGAATGCTTTACTGGCAGCGCTACCAACAGCGCCAGTAGCTTTATCTTTGATAACATCAATAGCTTTCATTGATAATTGTTTTGCGATCGGTATTGCTTTAGGTGCCATCCTCGCAAATAAACCCCGAACAACATCGCCAAGTCCGTTTCCATAAGTCATCCTGTATACGGGTACTCGTGAATTTACCACCCTCACCATGACTGGTCTACGATGAGAATTGTGTACGATCATTTTATTTAATTAGTTATTTATTTAACTAGTCGCTGTCCGCGAGCTCATCAATAAGTTCTCGGTAGATGTGAGTATCCATGATGCCGCCGCGAAATAATCGCTGACAGATATCAGCTGCTTCATTAATTATTTCTGGTGAGTTATTTCCGGCACGCCTTCCTCCGATGAGAACTTCTAACCGTGATACGTCATTGATGATATTGTTAGGGCAGGGAACAAAATCACCCCCTAAACCACTGCCAGTTGCTCCTTCTTCTGTTGTTTTTTAAATAGTCTCAAGGGTGATCTTTCTCCTTTTGCTTTTTCAGACCTTTTAAGTTCCGACAGCGGTGAAGAAGGCTGTTGTTGTTCTAGTTGTTGCAGAGGTGGAGGAAGTTGATAAGAAGGCTCCTGCTGGAGTTCTATTTGTTGTTGTTCTAGTTGTTGTTGTTTTTGTTCTAGTTGTTTTATTTTCTCTTTATAAAGGCTTTTTATTTCTTCATCAAGAGTTCTGTATTCATCATCATCATCTCTGGCCTGTTTTTTGTTTTCTTTTATTCGATATATCCATTTAATAAGATTATCATCATTTACTTTTTTAAAACCGAGTTTTAAGATACTAGATTTATCAAATATACTATTTAATATTTTTCTGGGCAAGTCTTTCTTTTTAGTACTTTTAAGATCTTCAATAAAATCCTCCCTAAATTTTGCAATCAGTTTAACATTTTCCTTTATTGGTTTGGACGCGAGTTCAGTACGAATTTGTTCAATACCTTCAAGTATCTCTTCGCCGACGGATGGAGGTTGAGCTACAGCTATATCAGTTGGAAGATCTCGTAAAAGTTTTTTTGTTTGTTTGGTTCTTCTAGCAATCTTTTCAGCCTGCTCGGCGGTTTGTTTTAACACTGGAAGAATACCCTTTTCATCTCCCAATAAAGCTCTTTCTGTAATCTCTGCAGCTTTCTCAGTAGCTGTTGTAACGGGTTAAATAATTCTTCTGCACCTGTTGCAAATTCAACTTGTGCTTGCTGACGTTCTTGAAGTTTTTGTCTTACACTATCTCGTACGGGAAGAAATTTTTGTATTGCTTCTAGTCGCTCTCGAGCTAGTCTAGCAGAATGTGCTTCTCCAATGTTGGCCATTATTGTTAACTTAAATTTTTAATCCGCAGCAGCGGAAACGGCGACGACAAGCAAACTCTGCCAGGGACTCTCACAGAGCAGCAGAGAAAGTGACGACGCCACCGAGTGTTTTCGCAAGATACCCCTGTGCGGACAGAAATAGTTGTATAGGTAGATATTTTCATGAGATAACCCTTCTAGTCAGCAGAGAAAGCCTATTTTGTCATGTTTTTCTGACTAGAAGGGTTTATTTTGTGAAAAATATTCTTTCTATCTAAAATGTTCTCGATAGAAGGCTCTGTTAAGCGAAATACTTTGTGGGATTCACTTTCTCTGCTGCTAATACTTTGTGGGATTCACTTTCTCTGCTGCTAATGTTTATATACGAATTAACATGTAGTTTAAAATATCGCAATCTCGTGAAAATGTATAGCATGCAGCAATACGAGACGACAATTGCTGACATTGCAGAATTCTAATAATCGGAATGTTCCTAAATCATATGTTCGCGTGACGTTCATGTCGTGGAAATCTCCCCAGTTTCACAGTATATCTGACACAAAAGAAAGCCACGTCGTTCTTCTACCAGCTTTGAGGGCAGTTATCATGGGTATAATTAAACGTTTGACTAAGCATCATTTAAGAACGAAAGCAACATAAATTAAAATACATCCATACGTGAAGAAGAAAAAGAAGAAGAAGAGGGAACAGAAGCACATAGATAGATAAACCTAATTTACAGTCAAATCAGCAAAGTTGAATCAACCACAAAAGTTAATATTTATTCTGATTGAAACTTACTAAGACCACACATGAGCATGGTCAAACTAGTTTATGTTACTGGGCATTTCTGCATGTATTGGGCAGATGCTGTGTAATGGACAGGCGATAAACACAATTTTTCTTTTATTAATTTAAAATGGGCATATGAATTTCCACTTTACTCTCCATTTGACTCTAGAAGCCGACCACTAGTTAGACGCATGTGATATTTCTTCTGACGTTGCAGATCACAATCGCGAGTGTCGTACCGAAGGCCCGCGTGCCGCTAGTGGCACAGTTCTTCATGATGTGCGACCATGTAAGGAAGTATATTATTAAAAAAATGCATTTTAACAAATGAGCATAACTTAGTGATAAGTGGAGCTGTTCTTGCTCAAGCGGCCCGCGACCTTAACCATTTTACCTGTTTGGCCCACGGCCAAACTTGTTCAACCCCTATGATCTAAATTAACTTCCTTTGGTTATTACAAAAGTATAAACTATTCCAGATGAAATCCAGTCCGGTTCTGAATGAATTACAATCTTGAATATACCGATGTGCCGAAAGTCCTGATGTATCACAATGACGTATATGAACAATGGCACTGAATGTATTCAACATAATAAATACATCGTCTCAAATTGTAACTGAACATAAATTAAGCTGATTCCATGAAGACTAATTTTAGGGTATGGAATGAATGGCTCTGAAGTAAGCAACATTTATTTGAAAAGCTAAGACACAATATCAGGTGGAGGATGAAAGTCATTTTCGTAAACAACTTGTTTCAAGATTATTCGTAGTGTTAAAAAAATCTTCACCTTTTAATCTTTAAACATTCTAGTAATAACTTTCATACCAGACGAAAAGATGTGTGTACACAGGCAGGCCTCTACCCTCAATTACAGAACTATATATATATATATATATATATATATATATATATATCTTAATAACTTGTTTCGTTATCTAAATTAACGAACCATCCCAACACCACTTTCTGACGTTAGGAGTTCGAACCTACTTCAGCACAACAATAGACTTATTAATTCTGCACTTATATTAGCACTAAAATAATGCTATATTCTGGCTATTTGCACCAATTCTTGATAAAACAAATTACTGTTAATGTCAGTAGCAGTAGTAGTAGTAGTAGTAGTGTTATTGTGACCTGTTCAACTGCATTGAGTTTTAAGGTTGCATGTAAATGACAGAAATGGGGACAATAAAAAAGACTGCTGCAGCAGTTGATACCATACAAAAAAACTCATTTATGCTCTCATTTAAATAATGATCTCCTTGCATTATGTTATACCTTTCCAATTTAAACGTGACTCTGAATGCAATATTTACTGTAATAATAATAATAATAATCTTGAAACATTTATTAATAGCAGATGAGTTAAGAGCTATTAACTGGACCATTTAAAATAGTAACAATTAGTAGATACCTGTCTGGTGCTAGAGAAAATATGTCGATTCTTCAAGAAATAAAAAGCAACAACAAAGATAAACTAAGATCAAATGCATAAATGAAGAATTACATTTATATTTAAAACGCCCGTAACATCTGATATAAAATTAATTCCAATGCTCTCTCACATATTGGCTCGCTGACCTCTATATTTAAGTCGAGAACTCCATTTTGCATGCAAAAATATTTATATTTTTGGGGTATAACCTACACTGCTTATTTATTTTACTCGCACGAATCGACTGCATTTTGAACAACACTACTCTCATGTTGGTACGCATTGAATACAGTATTTATTTTACTTTTGTAGATGCGAACGAACCTACAATCTGACACGCTTTCCTTTCAAATGTTGCTTAAAGTGACTACGCATTAAAGATTTTTACAATAGGGTTTTAGAGGTCTTTTTCAGATGATACATTGGCTGTTTGACAGTGGCACACAAATGTGAAAAATCAGTAAATGTACGACAGAGTGATTTCTATCAACATAAACGTTTACTATTTTATACTTTAATGTGCGTTCGAGCGCTTGTGCTAGTTTATTCCAAACGACACGTTGTCAGGTGGTTGACCACATTACACTCCAACAGCCTTTGATGTTGCAGACGATGTAAATTATTTCATGAGCAGTACTTGTCATGATGAAACAGCCGTATGATCCCTTTTCGACCCAACAAGCGGGCAGGATGGCGGGCAGGATAGAAGAATGCCTTGGAAATTATTTTTTTCATCTTTGATCTGTATAAATACTTTGTCCATGGCTTAAAAGATCTACGGTCGAAAGTATTTGTGATGGGATAGGCATATTGTCAATGATATTAGAACAGTCCTCCCCATAAACAATCTGGATCTCTCAAACCTGCTTGAATATGGCAATGTGTGATTGTTTTTGAGAATATTTTTAAGATAAAACGATATAACGTATGTGCCAATCAAAGGTATAAAAAGAGGCCGCTGGACAGTGACCCATTGAAAACTGCTGGATGGTGAGTACTCACATAGTCCTTGCAAAGAACACGTAGATACCATGCATACTGTCCCCATCGTAATTCTTGTCAGCTCTTTGGCCATTGTGGATGGAAAAGCCTTAAAACAACTCTCTCTCTCTCTCTCTCTCTCTCTCTCTCTTTGTCTGATATCAAGCTCAAATAGTGTGTGCCTTTCCAACTGTAACATTTACACAATAGATCTTATATGAATGCACAGTTTAAGGGAAAGTTATTAAAGAATTTAAATAGACTGCATCATTTGTGAGATAAAAGAGCAACATTACAATATTTTTAAGAGCGTTACAAAGTTTATTTTGAACAGGCACAAAAGGAAATATGGCGACAGCAATACATTTTGCTCAGTGAATTGGCAAATTAAAATGTATATTTTCAACATTTAAAGTTCTGACTTATATTTAGAGATACAAGTATGTTCAATAGGGCCGTTTCGAATATATTTTTCTCTTCCCTATTCCAATATGATAATAAAAAGACGATTACTAATTTGAATTTATATTGGAGTTCAAAAACAGGACCTTAAGTATTTCGCTAGGCAGAGCTATTGTTATTTGTGTTTGTGATAGTTAACCTTCATGAATTGGAATATTTCATTATTTTGTCCTGATATTTCTGCTACTTATTACATATAAGTATATTACATATGTCATGCACATTTTCAGTGAAACGTAATTTGTTTTCCAGCCGGATATTCAGTTTCTTTGTGTCCCATGACGTACATGAGGGTTGTGGTCTGGACCGGAAGAAGTTTAGCACCCAGTTTGAAATGAAGTGCACGTCATGTCAATATATAGGTCTAAAACATATAAATATATGTCTATATTTTTGAGTTTCTCTTTATATCTACATTGTAAGGCGAACCGCATGTGTTACTGTTATATTTCCGCCGTATTATTCTGATACTAATTTGCATAAATTACTTTTAAATATGTTCTAATAATTATCAATAAACAAATATAAATGATAATATGCTTAATTTTTGTAATAACCACAAACAATGAAATTCTTTTAAAAGAAATCTTGCAGGAAATGTTACATACAAAAAAACAGCCCTGCACTTGTTCGATATAACCATTGCGTCACGAACATGGGAAAGTATAAAAACGGAAGTTTACAATTCCACAGCTTAACCTTTAATAAACGATCCAAAAATAACAGTGTACATGAAGAAATTTAGAAAATATGTCCAATGTATTACAATCAATATTAGATTGGTTAGGATGCAAATATGATCGATCTTTGCATTTGAACATCTTCATGGTACTAATGCATATTATATATTGCATACAGTCAATTATTTCGTGGTAAAATATGCACACAAAGTATAATTATACATGTACGTGGTTTAGTGCATTAAACTACTTTCAAATTCGAAGAGCAACTCGAGAAGATCTTTTGTCTGCAAGACAAAAAATTATCGATTATATTCAATAACAATGCAAAATATGGCCGGAATGTCAATAATAACACGTGACGTATACATCTAATTAGGTAATCCAAGCCGAAAACAAATATCTGTACAAACAAATATGTAAATGTATGCAATTTTATAACAGTTGTAACTTCTAAATATACCCAAACAATTTCCGGTAAATATAACCTTTAATGACCTCAAGGGGGGTGGGACAGAATCGATGATACGAGCACACAAAGTATAATAAAGTAGCAGTGATATTTTTTAAAACGCCAAGCAATATTCGCGAATCTGATACATTTTTTTAATAAAAAAACTTAGTCAAGGAGATGTGTCATTCTAATGCATGTATAAATGACAATCCAGGATGGTACTAACATATTTGAGTTAGAAATTTTGTTTGTTTAATGTTTGCTCGGACCTAATATATTTTAAATATTGTTTTTAACAATGTGTTAAGATGCGTTGTAACACAATGACAATTAAATAAGGAGTCTCGTTGATAATGCTCTTCTCAGCTGATAGGCGAAACAAAAAGAAAAGTTCACTTTAGTTAATTTATTTCTATGGATCAGCATCACGTGTTTTTCTTTCCTTTTTTCAGTTTTTATGCCTATTTCTTCTTCCTTTTTACCTGATATTATATCGATAAAAGGTCGGTTTAAGTTTGTATCTGGGACTTTGTTTAAACCCTAACAAAGCGTGGAGAAACATTTGTGTAAATTTTATTGTCTGTATTAAGCTTAGACAGAAATCCAAAATCAAATGTTCTTGAAAATATCCTGATGAAACTTCTTGTCGATGCAATATTAAAACGCTAATCCAGCAGAAGTTAAAAATAGAGAAATAATACTATTTTTGTTCTAACATCTTGTGACATCATGTACCAGGAAGAATATCCAAAGAAAACGAAGAATTATCATTTTCACGTATATATCTAATATAGTACGTCATGCTCAGTTTTCCAAAATATTGCCAGAACTATGCAAACTTTGTCCTGATTTAATTCTCCATTGCTTTAACATTATTAGTCTCCGGGAATATTATTCGTACTAAAATGTATCATGCTGCACAACATGCTACCGAGTTCTCGGTGCTTTGCCATAATGAATATTTAGTTGTAAACTTAATAAATATAACATAACTATAATTCATTGGAGATAAATCGGACATAATAACCTTATTAGCTCAGATCAAATTTAAATATAAACAGGTAAGATGCTAACAAAGAGTAGAGTAGTGAACAAAACGCACTGATGCCTGTATACCTAAGAACAATTCAAACTGGACCCGACTGCACAAACATAAATCGTTCTAAGTTCATTCTAGAATTAGGACATTTGATTGATCTATTTTAACTAATACTTTAATGTAAGCCAGTCTAATTGCTTGATTCCACAATTAAGTTTATGTTAGTGAACATCATCGTGCCTGCTTTCCTTAAAGATGGTTGTTACAATGTTGTGTATACAATACTATTTACATTGACATGATGCGTAATTAGCTCGGTCGAATTTTACATACATATTACGCAAGAAGGTGGTTCTTGTTATGGTGTAGATGCAACCAAAATCTTCTGGCAAGTTCTTGTCATGTTGAACAATAAAATGCAACAATATTACAGCTATTACATTAGAAAAAGAACCAATAACGGATATCGATCACCTAATTGGCATCTGGCTATAGTCAAAAGCAAGACCAGATGGCCAAATATTGTCGGTGAGTGTGATGGATTATGTAGACGCATCTTTCAGTGTTCCTGGTCCGATATTTTAAGCAAACAATTGTTTCAAAACTTCTCTATTTTGTTTTATTTCTTCATTCATATTTGATGTCACCTCAGCTTCATATGTCCGATATAAAAAAATCAGGATGCATTGTTATAAAGTTGGTAAAATTCGGTATAGCTTCTGTTTGAGATAAATGCTTTTCATTCTTTTTGCAGTTAAAGGTATAGTAAATTTTAGCCTTTTTTGCTGCATATCACCAAACTATATTGAGTGTTTCTTGAGAAAGGTTGTTTCAAGGGTCTTTGCTAGTAAGAGTGACATTATATGATGAAGAATATGAATCGTTTATACCAATTTCAAGCTCTTTATATGAATATGCTTTCGGTAGATTTAGTCACTTTCTGTTTTGCGCTTTTCTCAGAAGATCCTTCTTAATTTTTATTTAATTTTGTGTTACCTTATTCGATGGCGGATCAGCAAAAGTTGTAGAAATGTAAAAGGTATTTATGCAAGACATCTTACAAACAAATGTATTCGAATTCTATTTCGTATTTTATTTATAGAAGAGATAATTTTAGATTGTCTAAGATTTAATCATTGAATATACAGAATATATAACACTGGTCAACAGTGAAATCATTACTGACTTGAAAAGGCCCTAATCTGTAGTATTTTGGTGTGCCGAACACGAATATAACCGTGAAAAATTTGTATTGGCTCTCGTTTTGAAGATATTCATATACCTCATTTTCTATGTTTCACTGTGTAAATTTCTCCAGTAGGACTGCAGCAACATCCGGAATAATGATGTAACATTGCATAATACCATCATGCTCACATCATCCACAGTTGATTGCATCATTTTCTGATGCAATGCAATACTAATGCCATGCGGCTGCTGAAGTAAGTTGACGTCAGCAGTGTACTATACATGTGTAGGCCTATTATACTAATGCCAGGCGGCTGCTGAAGCTGACGTAAGCAGTGTACTATATAAAGCCCAATCAGATAGGTTCAGCATTTAAAATATTTTAGACGTTGTGCGAGACAGTTCAAGCTACTGTTACATAAAACTTATTATTTTATCCATTTACGTACAATAAAGAACAGTAATGCCTCGAAAGTGTGTTAATACCGCGGACAATTTTTGCTATATTTGTGGGGAAGTGACATTTGCCAACCAGAAGAAAAGTATCAATTCTCAAGTGAAGAAGGCATATCATCTTTACTTCGGATGCAAGGTTGGTGACCAAGACAAGCCTTGGGCTCCGCATATATGCTGTGCTACATGTACAACACAGCTTTCACAGTGGTTGAATTGCAAAAGGTCATCAATGCCGTTTGCAGTCCCAATGGTGTGGAGAGAGCCAAGCAACCACCTAAATGACTGTTACTTCTGCTTGGTTCCTCCTCTTTCCGGCGGAATAACGAAGCGAAAGAAGTCGAGAATAGTCTACCCAAACATTCCGTCTGCATTGAGACCAGTTCCACATGGTGAGGGACTTCCTATTCCAGAACCTCCAGCAGAATATTCTCTTGATTCATCTGACGAAGACAAAGGTGAGTCGACCTGTTCTTCTCCTGGTCCATCAGCATGCAGTGATCCAGATTTTCACTGTGGTGCATCATCAACCCCACACAGAATAACACAGGAAGAACTAAATGACCTGATTCGTGATTTGGACTTATCAAAGAACAAGGCAGAATTGCTAGGATCAAGACTCCAACAATGGAATCTTCTAGAAGAAGATGTCACAATTACTGCATATCGAAAGCGCCACCAGCAATTGGAGCCTTTCTTCAGAAAGGAAAGTAATCTGATATTCTGTTCCGATATTGAGGGCCTCATGAATGCTTTAAAAATCACTCATGACCCACAAGAATGGAGACTATTTGTGGACTCTTCGAAACTGAGTCTCAAGGCTGTGCTTTTGCACAATGGAAACATTCTTCCATCTATTCCAGTAGCGTATGCTGTCCACATGAAAGAGACATACGATAACTTAAGGCAGCTACTGAATTCCATTGAGTATAACAAGTACAGCTGGCACCTCTGTGGTGATTTGAAGGTAGTTGCCCTTTTAATGGGACTGCAGCAAGGATATACAAAATACATGTGTTTCTTATGCGAGTGGGATAGCCGAGCAAGGGAAATGCACTACATGAGGAAGGAATGGACTCACAGGCAGAATGTAGCCATTGGAGAGAAGAATATCCAACACCCAGCTCTGGTTGAGGCTCAGAAAATCTTGCTACCACCCCTTCACATCAAACTAGGTTTGATGAAGAACTTCGTGAAAGCCATTGACCGAACTTTGCCAGCATTCCGATACCTGCATGAAAAATTCCCTCGACTCAGCGAAGCAAAGATTAAAGAGGGAGTTTTTGTGGGTCCTCAGATTCGAGAGCTTTTCAAAGATGACCGGTTCAACAACTTGCTGGAAGGTGACGCGAAACAAGCATGGAATGCTTTTCGCCTAGTTTCTACAAACTTCCTCGGAAATGTTAGGGCAGAAAACTATAAGGAACTAGTAGAAGACATGTTGATGAAGTATAAGAAACTTGGCTGCAATATGTCTCTAAAGATTCACTTCCTTCATTCCCATTTGGATTTCTTTCCTAGCAACTGTGGTATTGTTAGTGATGAACACGGCGAACGTTTTCATCAAGATATCGCAACAATGGAACAAAGATACCAGGGAAAATGGTCCACTACAATGCTGGCTGACTACTGCTGGACACTCCTCAGAGATGCTCCCGAACAGCTGTACAAGAGACAGGCGAAGAAATCTAAGATGTAGTCAATGACTTGATTTTTTTATAGGTAGGCTATTACAGTTGACCTTTTACTATTGGAATGCATTTCGTTATGTAAACATTAATTTCTTGCAGATTACAAAAAAACTAGAGCCAATTTTGCAATTTGACTGTCATATTCGTGTTCAGCACATAAAAATTGATAAGAATTGACTAATTTTATTTCAGTAACATGACTTTTGTAAAAATTTGTTGTCCAGTGTAATCTAAGTCAAATCTTCCATCACCGTCAACTATAGTTAAAATACATCTCACACGCTACTAATCTAAGGTATACCATCTAAAATTGTTTGCTTCAGAGTATTCTGTTTAACTCCAGATAATTCACTTATCCAACCAAGTGAGACTCATAGATGGATAGTAAAGGTACTTTTTACTGTAATTAATACGATATCATTGGACACACAGAACAATTAACATTTTCAGTGGTTCTAAGCTGGTTCATAAAGAAGAGTGCAAAGCGACGAGTTCATCTGAGCAAGCGTGCATCTTTACCATGGAATACGACCCAGTATGTGGTACTGACTGTCACACATATGGAAATGAGTGCACTCTCTTAAGTTCAAGTAAGCTAAATATTTTTTAAATCATACGCATGATTTCGATTTATAAGTTTTGAATGCATAAAACTAGAATTTACACAGAAAATACAATCAATCAATATTAGCTAAACTTCCCATGCTAAAATGAGCTGATATTTTTGTGCAGCTTATTTGTTCCTGTCATAGACAACATGTGTAAACCTTCTGCCGACATTTGCACAAAATGTACCTGAGACAAGTGATGTTAAGTTATGTGTTCATAATGTATTGTTGAACGTTCATTTCAGACGTTTTTCAATGGTCCACACGGAGCAGTGCAATGAAAAGAGTGCTGCTGAGAATGACTATGTATGTCCTTACAACGAAGAAACCATGTGCGCCAAGTACAAAAACGCCTATGGCAACACGTGTGACATGAACTGCAGGTAATGGTTGAGTCACAAAGAGACACCTTCTTGTTCTCAACAACAGTTGTTGAAACAAAACTCCATCCCTGTTGTCTTAGATGTTTGTTTATTTAAAGGCGTACATTTAGCTAGTAGATGTTTGAAGTTTCGATGTTTTATTGTATATTATTTCGATTGTGCTAAATAATTTTAGATGTATTTCAAATGTTGAATATATCCCTTTTTTATATTCTCTTAATGCTATGTTTTCGTTCTCTTCAGCAATTTCCATTTTTTCCATAAAATATATATCCCTTCTTCTATATTCTCTAAAGTTGTTAAGCTCCAGGTCAAACATCCAAAATTAAATATGATGCATGTACTTGAAATCCATAGTCAAACACAACCATGCTATTACGATTTAGATAGAAATAAATTTACGTAGATAATGAAAGTTCTTTCGTTTATTTATTTTCATCTTCTAACTAAAATAAAAAAGTGGAAAAATGTGGGCTCTAAGACTGAGTTCGTGCTTCGACAGTTTCGAGAACAAAGAACAAACTTTCTCAAATATTTTGTTAGAACAAAATTGCATTAAGTCTTCACTAAAGCTTTTATTGTTGTCCTCCTAACTTGCATCAGATCGAGTCTGCATCTTATGCCATCTCACCGTGCCAGTCCCTGATCCATCTCTCTTTCCAAACAAGGGAGATCACCTTATGATAAATAGAGCCCAAGTCATGCATAACATCCATGTAAACATAACATCTTCATTTTGTTTGGTAATGGCATGATGTTTGTTTGTAATCTTGTAGTTTTATATGTTTTACGTGTTATTGTAAAGCGCTTAGAGCCTCTAAGGATTAGGCGCTTTACTTGTCCATATTATTATTATTAATATCATTATTGTTATTATTTAAACATTAGGTCAATCCAAATATTCTTTTCCTTCTGAAACACCAATATTATTTCATATATGTGCGAAGAGAAGAACCAATCTGAAGAAAATGTTTTGTATTTCGTGACTTTGTCAACCCAGACAACAACATGCAAAGCTTGAACTGACATTTTGAACAACGATGGTACATTAAAAACGGGATCTGCGGAATATTCTCCTGTTCAGACTCAGGCTCTACATTATTTTATATTGTATAATTTTGAGTTTGTTGAATGTCTATGGGCAAGTCGCTTATATCGATCAAATTTTTTATTATGTTTTTATACTGAGGTTTGTGAACAAATTCCAATTGTAGACTTTTTAATATTTCGTTTTATTTGCAAATCTGCAGAAGGAAGGTAATTTTGATATTTTTCATGTAATTATCCCACTCGTCACTTAACGCCTTAACTCTGTGCGATAAAGCCCAAACCGTCAATAGTTGCTGGATGATTTATTTATTTATTTATTTATTTATTTATTTATTTATTTATTTATTTATTTATTTATTTATTTTTATTTTTATTTATATTTATTTATTTGTTATTTATTTATTATGTAGATCGTCCCTCAGACTATCAAAAAATTGCGCCACTGAATTGCATATCACAGAGCTATTTCCATACAAATCACATGCAACGTTACAGACAGCTTCAATATCAATTGTGCATGGTTGATCAGTTGTAAACGTCAATAGATTGTCTGCAGCAATGTAACGTGCCTCTTCTGGTCAACAAAAACAATGGTTCCTTTAGGAAAATACTAAATGCATGATAGCAACTAAAACGAGTCCTCTGTACTAAAATGTGATAAAAGATTACAAGAAAATGATAATCGTTTGAGATGGTTAACTTCATTCTTAATTACACTCAGTGTTGAATTAAACCCTGTGGGGCCCTTAGGCAGTCAAAATCTTGCCCCCCCCCCCTCGCAAATTATCTCCATATATGCTTCTAACTTTGCCAAACAACAATTTTAGTAAACCAATTTGGTTACACAAAACAAATATTAACAGTTATTAATGGCATTAATGTTATTAAACAAATTAACATTTTATGTTATTAACGAAAAATTATTAAATATTATTTTAATCCGTTGTCACGGGGCCTCTAAGGCTTGGGGCCCATAGGCAGATGCCTACCTTGCCTATTTGGCACTGCTTACACTCGTCATTACCTTGAGTAGAACTGTCTAATGTATCTTACATGTAATGCTTTATTTATATGTAAGCTGTTATTCTTCTAATAACAACTATTGTAACAACTGCTGAGGGTTTATCAGTTATCTTTTCATAGGTTCCATTTGCAGTTGCTATGTACCATTCCTGTTTCTTATCTTGAAATTCTTTGGAAAACTAGTTATTTTATAAAATTATTTTCTTCTACGAATCACACACACACACATACACACACACACATATTTTAGATGTGACTTGTTCATTTTGTACTGTTTAACCGAAACATGGCTGAGGTGGCTGAGATTGATGAAGATTTTAAAAGGAATGGGTGTGAATGTCATTAAGATTAAATTACATATGAATACGATTGCACTCAATCATTCGAAAATATTGAAATACATTTAGACGTAATCTATCAGCAGATTGTTAACCAACTCTAGAACAACCTCGATCTACAAATGTTAATGCTCAAAGAAGTGACAGTATATTTTTCCCGTTTTTAACAGTTGCAATGTTAGTAATGAATTTTTCAACACATATGATACAACGGCGTTCAGAGGCAGAGATGGTGAAATTTATATAATATCTGAAGGTAGGTATTCCCGTATTAATTTCCTTATTTTATTCTGAGATTTGAAAGAGTTTCTTTTTAAAACAATGTCACTGTTACAATGTGCTGACGCTACTAGCTGCTTAGCAATCAATGTAGCAATGATGTTAAAAATGTAGGTATAAAACGTAAGTACTTTTTTCACTTTACATCGGTAAATAATGAGTTGGAAATAATTTTTAAAAATCAAAATGTAGATATCTAGTTTAACCATAGGTTATCATCAGACAAACAAAACAATTTACAGAGATTACAACAATAGACTCGATTGGGTCCTTTAATGAAGGACAAGGATAGACTACAGTGAATGGCTACGGCTGAATAATTCAATGAGGGAATTATTACACAGGGGGAAAAGAGAACTTGTATATTCAAATGCTGTAAAAATTGTCAAATAAAAATCGAGGTTTTGAAAATTCAATTTGATGCGTGAGAAAACTGACAGAAGAGTTAGAAAACGACTCCAACCAGAGTCAAAATGTAGAAATCTACCCAATGCACTATCCAGAATTTTACAATGTCGTCTGGGAATTCTAGTATTTATTTATTTTATAGAAAAAGTTAATGGTCTTGCTTTTAAATAATGACAGTGGTCTAGAGACTAAAGGTTGCATTTGTTCTTTTTTAAATGAGTGCACTGAAAATGCTCGTGTTCAGGGATTAGCGCACATTATTTTTTTTATTTAAAAAAATTAAAGTGGTGAAGAAATGTCATATACAGAGTTGGTGCAACAATTGAAAAGCGGTAATTAGATTCTGTCAATGGGTCATTATTTACTTTTATTTATTAGAACAAAAGAACAAATTTATTTAAAATTTATAAGAGGTCCAGGTTTCTTGAAATGCCTACTACTTGATAGCAATGTATATGCTTGTTATCGTTTGAATGAAAAATGAATCCATATATAATAATTTTGATCCATTTTCAATTGAGCATGTTATTGACAACGTTAAAGGAACTTGAAATGTGGGTCACAAAGAAAAGGAACAAAAACATTTTCGTATCATATTGTTGTAACCTTTATTATTATGTATAATGTAATGTGCGTAATAGTATGATGTACAATATATTAAGATAAAGCCTTCTGATTAGGGCACACAAGCATGAAAATCAGGTCGAGTTGACCTAAGGCTAATATGTTGGTGTGATATTGATGAAAGAGATACAGATAACCTATGATGAATAAATTCATGCTACAGAAACAGACGCTGAATGAAAACAATAAAAATCGATTTATGTACATCGTAAACATGCACATGTACATCCACCGTAACAATAAAATAACTTAGTTATACAGGTAGATACGTTTACAACGTTCGAAAGTTGAGAGAGAAAAATACTTTCAAGAAAAGTACAAAATGTGATTGGCCAAAAATAAATTTTATCATAATTTATGTCACAGCGATCTAGTTTTCATTTGGAAATGGAATGATCATCAAAGTAAAGGGTTTCTACTAAAACAAATGTCAAAAGAATGTGTTATATAAAAAACAGGGCACTGTGACCTTATTTGGCATAGTTGTGCCATAATGCTTGAGGGGTATCATATATTTAGCTATGGCACAAGGTACATTTATTAAGGTTGCACATCAATAGAAAGTATTACTGCGGTTTTCTTTATGACTTATGTATATATAGAGTATATATTTTAAATGGAAATAATCAGAGTGAACTTTGATCAACGTCGGATTCACTTGTAAACAGTGATGTTTGTTTTACAAATATTTTTTCAGAAAATAAATGCATTGATACGTGTACGAACAAATCTACAAACTATGAAAGACAATACATACTGCTTCCTCCTGTAATAGGTCGCACAGAAGTACAGTTACAGCTAAATCTGTGTATCTAGCATCATATAAAAACGAGGTTCGTTCTATTTTTCTTATTTTGTTCTTTTTTTCTTCTTCAAATTATATGGTACATGACATGGATTGAGGTGTTCCAATATGCGATAGGTTTGAAACATACAAAACGGACGAAACACGCCATGACGAAATCCTTGGTAAGGTCACAGCGTCAAAAGTTACAGAATTTCACACAGGAGCTTATTCATATGTATCGCACACTATCCGGACCCACCCGTGGGGCCCGTTCAGGCGAATATCAAGGTAGCTTAACTATTTTTAGCGTTGACAGGACATACTTTTTTTCTTGTAAATGTTACGAAAACTTACTGTATGAAACGTTCATGTCGTTTCATTCACGTTTATAGTGGGGAGATTTTGTGGGCGTGTCCAGTGGCGTCACTAGGGTTCGTGTCACCCAGTGCGGTAATTCATGATGTCACCCCCATGGACCTCCTTCCTGCACAAAAATTCTAAATTTTTATAGACAGTCATGTACAGTAACTCATGGTGTCACCCCATGGAACACGTCCTGCACAAAAAAGTCGAAAATTTTATAGACAGTCATTTGGGTGTCACCCCTTCTGATGGTGTCACCCGGTGCGGTCCGCACCCACCGCACCCCCCCCCCCTCCCCGTGACGCCACTGGGCGTGTCTACACCCTGTACCTGCCGTCACCCATACCCCACCACGAAAGTACGAATGGGGTATAGCTAAACATTGATATAGTATACCCCTTATCCGCTACCCCTGCATAAAACAATGTTTTTCAAGGTCATGGACTACATTTAATTTCAGTGTGTACATACCATGTCCTTTCCATAATTAGCTCAGGATTGCAAAATGTTAAGTAAGGGGAGTAATATATCATGGCATGTGATACTTTGAACCGTAGTTATCTGCCACATGTTCGCTATACAACCTTGAGAAAAACTTTAGATAGTAACGATTGTTAAATGACATCTGCTTTCACGACTATCTGGAAGACACAATTTTTAAAAAAAAATCAAAATAAGGTATATAAACATAAAAGCTGATGAAACAAATGTAGAATTATACATTACATTATAAATAATAATGTACATTTATAAAAATGTACGGCACCGCGGCAATAAGATGTGTATATGTGATAGCTTCCTGTGATATGGACTGCTTCATTTAAATTAATAATAATAATAATAATAATAATAATAATAATAATAATAATATCATGATATTCCATGGATAAAACGGTACAGTATTTATAGGTCACTGCATTCGTATGGGAAAATATGAACTAGGTTTTCGGATGGATATACTGCAAGACCATGGGAGTGCAGTATATCCATCCAACGAAACTAGTTCATATTTTCCTATAAAAATGCAGTAACCTTTTTATTATATTCTCATTTCCTTATTCTACCTTAGGCTTAATTATATAAACAAAAATACATTTCAAGAAACGAAGTAACTGAATTTATGCTGTACTCCAAACAAAATACACTAACGCATATTCATCAGTACACAATAACAACATTATTAATACACACATATCTCCGCCCAGATAAATTTGAACATAGTCGCGCTGTAGACATCGCTTTTAAAAGAAAATGGCATTTTGGTCTTGTTAAAATTGAAACTTAGAATTATATGGTGAATGAATGCCCATTGCACCAACTTTTCCATTTGGTCTGGAATGAATAGATTTTGGTATTTTTGTCCAGTCTACAAAATTTCGTGATTATTGGCTGGATTTTTCTGTGCCAATTCTACATGAAGTACATCTCATTTCAGCAGCTAGGGTCAGCGTGTTGACATATGCAAGCGTGTTTCTGTTATGTAATTGAATGTTTGAAATCATATTGTGCGAAAAATATGAATTTTGTTCAATTCTAATTATCAAGAAAACGTTATGGAATATAATGCTCCTTTCATTTGGAGAGTAGTAATTTCTAATGTTATTCCTGCACTTGTGCAAAGAAAGAAATTGAAGAATCCGTCGGGTTTCAACAAAATAAAAGTATTCCTTACGTTGATGAAGTTATTATGACATGCAGCTATCCAGTCACATGGAACCAGTTTAAAATAGCAATTATTTACCTTCGAGGTTTATTCCTATCATTTGAGGAAAAGGCAAAGGAAGTTCCCATCGCTTATCCCTGTTACTTTTGACGTTATCAATAGTATGACGTCACAGAAGACGCGACATCGTCATGGACGTCAAAGTGCGTAAACCTAAAGTTTTCTTCCCTCTTTCTTAAGCAAAACACTCATTTCATCATTTTTGTACAGGTTAGAATTTATATTATTGTTCCACATGCTGTTGCTAAAGTTAGTTTGGAAGAGCCTAGAGGACCACTATAAGACCGACATGTTTCGTTTCACCTGTCATTTTATCCAGGCCCTGGCTTCTGTTGCAAAGCTGTGATTGATCAAAAGTGAGAAGTGACTGATACTCCTCCAGTGGCGGATTTCACTTCTTTAAAGCTTTCTTGAAAAAGAAAATAACTAATAACAATTTCGTCCCCACTCCAACTGAAAAAATACCAACCTTAGGCTACATTTTTCTCTTATAGACCCTCTTTCCACCCCTCCCTGTTCGACACCGCTGCCTCCCCTGACGGAAGGAATTGGGTCACGATTAGTACTTCCAGTTCGGTACTCACGAATGTAGTTCTAGTCTATTTTTAGAATATGTTTCACTCTCTCATTTTGGTGGTGACAGAACAGTTATATTTGTGCATTTTTGGTAGGGATTTAAAAGTAATTGTTTTTAATTGAGAATATGAGATCAGGGTGTGGTTGTCGGTGTGTATTTCAGCGACAGTGCACAGTAAGTAATAAGGCATTGGTGATGATCCGGAAGTGAAATCTATGTTCCATTGCATGCTGCTCTGTTTACAGTCTAGCCTCTCAAAACAATGCCGGTGAATCTTTGACAAAAACTTCACCGAGAAGTCATCATTAAATGTATTTTAGATTAGCATATGATTTGTATTGATTGCCACACACTGGAAAGGTCAGTACTGAGAAACAAATGTATAGAACATATTGTAAAATTAATTATGTTCTATGTCCTTTCAGGACAGTATTGATTAAACTTTAAATTGCTATAAAGTTTATTATTAATGATAGGCACATGAAATTGTCACACCTTGAGTATATTGACTGTAGCAATAAGAAAAGATAATTAGAATTTAAAAAATGTAATTCGAAAAATTCTCATAAATGATATATGTCGGAGACGACACTAATTATTATTAACAGCAATGTATTTGAACATAATATAGAAATTGCACTGGATGATTGTTTCAAAGCATGTCAGCGAATATCTCTTTAAAGTCTGTGCTAGCACATACTAGTGATTGCAGAATATGGACAAAATAAAAGTAACATTCAATAGATTATATGGCTTATTGTCATATAGAGATCCTGAAACAAACAGCTGGAACAAAAAGCATGTCATCAGACTGACATTAATTGTAAAGTTGAAAAGTTTGACTATTCCAAAGGAGCTCGATGCATCCCATTTATGCTACAATAGTTTGCATCTGAATGTGGATCATCTGATTCTAGAACCTCATTCCGTTAACAATAATAGGCTGTGCGGCAGTGGTTATGGGCATTGCATGGGCCATGGTGACTTACCAGACTGCACGATAAAGTCGAAAATGTAACATGTAATAATACAGGTATCACGATATATCCTTACTTTCACCCACATCCATATCGAATTATGTCTGAAATTGAAGGAAGGAAGGAAGGAAGGATGGATGGATGGATGGATGGATGGATGGATGGACGGATGAATGGGTGGTTGGATGGATGGATTAATGTATGGTTGGATGGATAGACGTCTTGAGCAAGAAGGAGAAAAGAAAGAGTGTGGTCTTTATTTTAGTAGACCATGCTGGTATGTATGCTGTCTTAAATACATTTCTTCATTCCTTCCATTCATTCATTCATTCATTCATACATACATTCATTTAGCGAGTAAGCCACATCATGTCATGTCATGTTATTTTTGTTAAGAAGTTTTAAAGATTTGTTTATTTTACTTTTTAATTTCTTTATTTGTGTCTTCATATTCACAGAAAACTGTTCCGACTTTTCCATTGGTCTCCTCGGATGGTAATAAGTAATCCAACTGCACATAACATTTTGCACATGGAATTAAGATAATCTTTTCTATATGCAGTGTCCATTGGCTCCTGCTAAAACTGTACATAGGAGTGATCGCCCTTGGTTTATATCAGTCCGTTCAGTAGTCAGACTTCGTCTTGCCTTGCTGAGTCATGTACCTCAGATGGGCTTGTATCATATTTCCTCGTCTTGCTCGAATACGTTACCTGGTTTGTGGACGCTTTTGATACAACTGATTGTAAGTGCAGTCTTTATCCATTGCCTCCAGTGATCTCAGAGTCCTTGTTGAAAGTTTACCTCCAAAGTTTGTGTCACTTTTGTTTTATGTGATGATCTCCGTATATTATTGAATCTGTGTATAGTTGAATGCACTCATGCCTCGAAGTTTCTGGAATAGTTCACATTTTAGGTAATGAAACACTGACTGATCTGTTCACAGCCTCACATTTCTGTGTATGTTTTCAGTCGCATTCTTTCTACATCACAGGAGAGTTTCATTTTCAGAACCTCTAGCAGGATGTTCTCATCATTTTCTGTCATCTTAAGATGAGTCACTGAATGACAGCCCATGTATGATGATCACATCCACCAGCTGCTAGTACTTCCCACTCACCCCCCACCCCACCCCACCCCCCACCCCCCACAGACCTTTGAATAATGCCGGCATTTTGAGCATTCCCCTGAATAACAGCGTAGAGTGGCAGCCAGTACTTGGGGAAATTGACATTCAATTTTTATAACATCACCAATATTGTCCTCCATCATTTGCTTGAATAACAAACAGCAGCGTGCTTTAGTGCCTTGGCTTTCAATTTTCTGTTTGAGACTTTTTCCTTCTCTTGTTCTTGTTCCTGGAAACATGTGTTCACTAAATATTGCAGAATTACACCGTAAACGTCCCAAATGGATGGGGTCCACCAGTCTTTCTACTTCCCACATTGGATGCAGAATGTTGTAAGCGTCTAAAAAGACAGCAGCAGCCTATGCATCTGCATCTGTTGTTGCATGTCTAATGAGAATCTCTTGCAGCACAAACATTTTTTCCCATTTCTCTTGCTATTTCAAACTCTGAATGTGGTGCAACTGGTAATAGATTTGCTGTTAAGTCAGCATGGCCTCCTGGACATTGCTAATCAAAACATTTCCCCTCCAGTCCAACACAGCTTGTGTTCTACTGTAATCCTTACAATGTATTCCTCCTCTGTAAGTTTCACAGTTAATTCCAACAGCTTACGATGAAATTTGACCAGGCATCTTTTCATGTCCAAAACTAACGGCATTGTATCTTGCGTCAAAAGCGACATTATTTGCTCATGATGCTGAACACCCCGCACGACATTAACCTGTCTGACTAGTTTCTGTCATATCCATGTCATTGAGTTCCACAGTTGCTTTGCCTACAGTGTTGGAGTCCATTTGCATAGATGTTCTTCTAAGTGGTGGAATGTCAGTGTCTACAAGCAA
The DNA here is from genome assembly GCA_028554795.2 of Sinohyriopsis cumingii. Classification (NCBI taxonomy): domain Eukaryota; kingdom Metazoa; phylum Mollusca; class Bivalvia; order Unionida; family Unionidae; genus Sinohyriopsis; species Sinohyriopsis cumingii. Next base: position 135,586,754 of record CM068829.1, read on the forward strand.
GTATCTAGACATGGTATTGTCCATTGGCGTATATTAATATCCAGCTTGAAATATCATATTTACAGCAGCAGGATTTGGTCCAGGTTTATTTGATTTTATCTCCTCATGCAACTTATTCTCTGGTGACTTAACGCTGCAGTTTTTACACATCTTGTATGCTTTCAAGCAAGTCCCCTTTTTCATTAACAATTGGGAATTCTGGTCCGTCAGATACGTTGGCTTGATTAATATGGCGATGAATATTATTCTTCATCTCAACATCTTTTTCATGCAGATGATACGTGTCCCATCGTGCTCGTTCAGTTCTGTCTCTCTCAGGTCCAGTTTTGCTCTGATGATGGTCGTATAATTTTAGCAGACCCAGGTGTGCTATTACAGTCCGGTGCCTGAACTAACTGGAGACCCCCATGTGTCGGCTTTGTTACTGCTATGAGAGAGAACCTATCTGCATCCATTCTTCTGGTCACTGGAACAGATCCAGCACTGGAACTTGGTAGGTTATTATTAGTCGGATATCTGAATCCTTTGTTATGTGGAATATTTCCAGGTTTAAAAATGTTGTCTTCATCTTCTTGTACCCTTTCATGGTTTCAGTTACAATAACTGCATGCAAAATACAAAACGTATCCTCTCTCTCTCTCTCTCTCACTTATATAACTAGGAAAAAGGATGCTAGCTTGGTTTCAGAGAACTACACCACCTTTTCAGTACTATAGAGCGTTTCACGGTTGCAACAGATTTACTGGTCGTATCGCTTACAATTACGTCCCTTGGCTACAATGTGCATGCCCTCAAAACAATGTCTAGTTCCGGATAGTTTAGAATTTCGCACCGCTTGGTTAGCGAAACAAAGTCAACAAAAGAAGGAATCTTAGCTGTACTACATATCATTATGGTAAACCCAATAAATAAAATATATATATATATATATATATATATATATCTAACATCATTTATTCCTCTGGAACAACCTTTTCAAAATTAGTTAGGGCTGTAAAAAAACAACATATTTTCATTATTCCTCAAGCAAGATTAATTGCAGGAACAATCTTTTTACGCAGCGATACACTTTCGCACAATCAGATAATACAAACTAGAGTATGAGGTAGTGATATAAAGATAATGAAGTTCTGAAATGGGCAGAAAACATATATTTGAAAGCTGAGACCAACGCAGAATAGTAACACAATAAAGATGTAAAAACAATCTATCAAATCTTGATAGAATTTCTTTTTAAGATAGTGAGATGTCCATCTTGCTTTTTGAATGTGAGCGGTCTGTCACATTTTCTTGATCTGCATATGGCATCTTTATTGACTGACCTATCCGGAAGTGAGTTGCACTGAGACGCCCTCTGGTGTGTTGAAGGGGAGATGATAACCTCGAAATGGTCAATTGGAAGCCTCACATATGAGGGTTCCACCCTTTTATGGGTGGAAATGATATAATTTTCTTGGTTAGTACCCATAGCTAGCGTATTTAGATGCATCCATATTTCAGGTGTTACCTTTGATTGACAGGCTCTGGTTTAACTGCTTCACACCTGATAATGAAAACCATTGATGTTCATGATAAAGGAATGGAGAGACTTTGCCATAGAATAAAATGTGTCAGGTTTTAAATTTTCATTAAAGTTTAAGTTAGATTTAAATTTTCATATCAAAATATGCATCATTTTATAAAACAGTCAAGTTTAATTTCTAGTACTTTTCAGATTGGTGCTAGGACTAAAAACTAATTACAGTTTATTTGATGTGTTTATCTTGATGAGCGAAATCACAATTAAACTTTACGTTTTGTGAATTTTTGGACATTCGGCCATTTGGAATCGGCTTGTGCTTGTGTTACATTGGTGTTAGCTAAAATCCTATAACTGTACTATTCATGGATGAAATTTCTTAAAACTTTTCATAAGTATTTAGAGCCATTGATTTGATCACGGATGTAAATTTTGTCCATTGAGGTGAAATTGTCTAACGCTGTCAGGAATGGGGCATAATTAATACTTCCAGTTCAGTACCAACGAATTTAGTTCTAGTCTGTTTTAGAACATTTTTACTCTCATTTTGGTGGTGATAGAAGAGTTATATTTATGAATTGTGGTAGGGATTTAAAGGTAATGGTTTATTCTTGAGAATATGAGCTCAGGATGTGGTTGTATGTGTGTATTTCGGCGACAGTGGACAGTGAGTATTAAGGCATTGGTGATGATTCGGAAGTGAAATCTGTGTTCCATTTCATGCTGCTCTGTTTACAGTCTAGCCTCTCAAACAAAATGCCGGTGAACCTTTGACAAGAACTTCACATTGAAGTCATATTTCAAGGTATTGTAGATTAACATATGAGATGTATTGATTGCCAGACAGTGGTAAGGTTAGTACTGAGAACCGAATGTAGAGAACATATAGCAAAATTAATTGTGTTCTAAGTCCAGAACCGCTTCAAGGTTATGTTTCAGAGTAAATCTAATTATGCTTTGGAGCCATTCTTGCGCGAGACGCATTGACAGTAACGAGTCAGTTTATTAAGGATAGATCTATTCCCGAATGTTATTTTAATTCAGAATTGTTTTTGATGACGTAACACCAGCGAAAAGCTTCGACTGTCTTGATTGCATTCTTATAGCACATTTCACCTTATATTTGAAAATATTATAATTTTTGTTGTTATCTTTCGCTTTAATTTATTCTATCATTTTAACGAATTTCAACATCTTTTCATTTTCCTTTCATCTTGTAGGAGTGCGTGTTTATGTAAAAAGGTCATCATCCAAATGCTTTACCAATTTTTACCTGTATATTTGTAGTACTTAATATTTTATTTGGCACTATATAGTCACGATTGTGCTAAGGTTCCGTCCAAACCTACATATATGCACTTTTCTAAGATGATTGAAATTTTAAAGGGATTATCTACTGCAGAATTGTTTTCCCAGGAGGAGTAAGGTGAAAATGTTTAATCCCAGCCATTAAATATTAAGCTTGTGGTCACAAGATAAAAATACTGTATACTATTTCAACGGTCAATGAGTACTAAGGTACTAAGGTCATAAATATAGCATTAAGTTGGATTGTAATAATTATATTACAACCAACAAAAAAAGAAACCAAGGAAGAAGGTGGGTGTGATTTAATTCGGGTTTTCTGAAGGGAGGATGGGCAGGGCTGACCTGGAGGAGAGAACTATTAACAACGATATCATCAATTATCAATACGATGAACGCATAAAAGAAGGGAATACAGTGTGTGTGATTTTGAATTTTAACATAGCTTTAACATTTTTTCAGTCGTATCTCTACGATGTCAGCAGTGTGGCAGTTTATAATGATGCCTAACACGGGGGCATCATGTCGCAGACATTTAGCAAGATGTCCCACCCATTCACATTATCCTGACACCAGGCCGACCAGTCCTAACACGAACTTCTAATGCTGAGCGCAAACCGAGGCAACTGTTAGTACCATTTTTTGAAAGTCATTGGTATGACTCAGATGGGTATCGAACCCATGACCTCATGCATCCGAGGCAGATGTTCTAACCACTATGCCACCGGAACGGTGAGGAAATACAGGAAAAAGTTGAAAGTAAATTGATACTTTTAATATTCTGATTCTGAAATTCTACGTAACATCTTCAACGTACTTGGAATCGCCATTTCATACCTTTGAATCGTTAAGTAACTGTTTTATTACCTGCATATTTTTTTCATTAAACCTTTGAAAGATGTATATGTCTCGGTATGAATAACCGTCTTTTCTGATAGATGTAGACGTCATTTATGAAACTGTTTCCGCTTCTCGATACATTTTTCATCGTTAAATATTTAGTCATGTGTTTAATAGATTATCCCACGATACATGCACACCTAACTCTTCTTTTAACTGTCACTGCATTTCATTATTTTATGAAGTAATGAACTCAGAAGAACTTGCTGAATGAAATATGTTGCTCGTTTTTGTTCGACAAGAACTTCGCCCCTTGATCTGGATCATTTGTAAATATCATGCTGAACAGATGACGTCATTACCTGACAAGTTATGAATCAATAATGTCATAAATTGCATTCGTTATGTACTTGACCTCTTTATTTGTTCAATGGGATTCATCTCTGACATAATCGTTTTTTATTTCTAAGAGAAGTTGCATAAATTATGCTGCAGTAGACAGGATTTATATTTGTAGTTTCAGTTCGTGTAGTAAGTGTTATATTTCAGCCGCTTGAGAACTTATTCATGTAAAAGGAAATTTGTTCCAAAAGACACTAATGTATTTAGTACATAATCGTATCCTTATGAATTCTACCTGGCTTATGTTTATATTGACATGAAGTAAATCAATTAAAAAGTAATAATAAAATTGTAAATAATTACTGTTTAGAATTATATTGTTATAAATTATAATTTTAAAGTTCTACTATGCTCGTCAGATAGAATTCTGATCAATGATGTCTGCGATGAAAGCATGCAAAAGTATGCTTAATATATGGAAGATAATTATCTGAAGCCATCGTGTTTGTATTTCTTTATTAATAATTACATTTTTGTATACCCATCCCGCCTTCAGCGCAGTGAGAAAGTAAAGAGCCACACAAGTGTCTGAAAGAGCGAGACGATACATCATTGTTTTTGGATCATCCAATATTTAATTGTAAATTTTCAGACTGGGATTCAGCCAATAATATACATCACCCATATTTTTGAAACAGTTATTTATACATATATTTTTCAATTTCAGTTTCTGTTTGTTTCAAGCTATCGACAGAACATGCTTTTCTACATATTTTTGTGCAAACAAGCACGTTGTGACTGCTATCAATTCATCTGATCAAACACGTGTCTGCAAGTCTTTATCCATCTTAATTTGTCTATGTTTTGGGAAAGAATTCCTAAAGTTAGACGATAAGGCTATCAACCGTCAGGATTACAAGGCTCCTTATCATTGTTACCAACAAATCGTTACACATCGTTACATACTTATAATTGTTTCATAGCTATATCTACTTGTCTTTCATCAGCTGAGTAATAATTTTTTCCTTCTTTCTTAACATTCAAGAATCTGGAATGTAAATTATTACATGGAATAATTTTGGTTATTACAATTGAAAAGATATTCTGAATCTTGTTTCCTCAGATGGAAGAAGCGTCATATATATTTGATAAAAGACCTGTATTATTTACTTTTTCATCTCAGCGGAAAGGTGTTTGCAGAGTTTGTTGAGCATCGATCAATAATCATATGGTTTTTTTCATTTTAACCTTTAAAGAATCTGAGCTAAAATTTGTCTGTAATAATTATGATCGTTAAAATTAATTTTTTCAAAAGGATGTGACGTCACATTACTTCGAAAAAAGACATTTAGTATCCAATTGTTCTTCCCAATTCGAAGATTTTTTGAAGCATAAAGTTTTGAAAACCGTGGATATACTTATGTAAAACAAAGTGTAAAATTGGCAAGATGTGTCGATGTATGTAATATATAATTCATTTCCCGAATGAACTGCCAGCTGTGTATTGACATAAACCAGTGAAGGTAATAAATTCTTACAATGTTATGATATTTTACAGACATAAAAGTAAACATATTTTATTTAGAGTCGAAATTACATTGAAAACATAACAAACAAACATTACATCCGGACAACAACCCATTTGTTTGTACCCCATTTTTTAACCTAGCTTTAACAATTTTTCAGTCATTTCGCTACGATGTCTGCAGTGTTGCAGTTTATAATGATGTCTAGCAATGGGGCATCATACCGGAGACATGTAGCATGTACACATGTCACATTGTCCTGACACCAGGCCGACCAGTCCTACCACTAACCTCTTAATGCTGAGCGACTAGCGAAGCAGCTATTTGTACCATTTATGTTAATCTTTGGTATCACTAGGCCGGGAATCGAACCCGCGACGTCCCTCATCCGAGGCGAACGTTCTAGCCACTAGGCCACTGGAGCTGTCCATATCCTCAATCTGAATGTAAAAGCAAAAATGCATTACGAATATAATAAATACATACAACTTTTCATTCATCAATTACTAATTTCTAACCTAATTCTCGCCACCATTAGCATGTTTGTTGGTCAAAGTAGAAGTGGTGACACTGAAACATACAATTACGAGCTATATTATTGATATCATAGGCTGAGAAACTTTGAATATTATTTCAAAACTCGGGCAAGATATGTGTCAGAGAAAGCAAGTAAAAGTTAAACGCAATTATTTTACAAATGAACAAAAATTTAAAGGACTTGAGAAACTACGTCGAATTCAAACAGAAAACAACCGCTCTCCTGAAAATCTTAGGTTTTATGCAGTCTTACAAAGGAATACATTTGCTTAACACATTATCAGATGTTAGTAAATTACATAAAAATGACGTTTTCTCTTAATCTGAACGTTTTCCAAACGTGACGCTTGTCAAACTTGTGCTTAAAGTATAATAAATATAATTATATTTGTAACATTCAAATTTAATTTGTGACAAAATCAACTGTTTAATAAATTATTTTGTCATATACGATGAAAACTTAATATCATTAAATTCGTAAAAAGATAACTCGGCAATTTCAATACATTTCTTACTGACTGAAACCACCGAATTTCCGATGTAATGAAAACTTATCAAATTACGCAAAGCCAGAAAATAACACCGCAGGAAACTAGTATTCCGGCGTTACCCATAACATCTAATATTTATCATGATAAAATATCTAAAATATAGATATGGACCAGATATGTATTTTTATCTAAAAGTTCAATATTTGGGTCTCTTGGCGGCATGAAATTATCAAAATGGACAGTAGTTTTATCTAGTGTTAGGTACAGTCCTCAGTGAATGTACTTCCTAGCATGTTTGTAGTTGGATGGGTTATTTATGTGCCTATACACTTAACAGGCTACGGTTCAAGGTCCATCTTTCTTCCGAGTAACATATTTGATCGAACAAAAGTAAGCATACTACCATTCTGCGAACAGTGAGTAAACGTGATAACCAAATTCGTCCCTTTTTAACATCTAGGACTGGATTTGGATAGAGACGGACGGATTCGGAACTAAAACCCAGGCAAAACTTTATGTCCGACAATATCTGTCTACAGAGGCGGATCCAATAAAATCGTTTTTTGCTTGTGGTGATGGGGACACAAGGAGCAGGCAAAAGGTGAATGGGATGGAACCGGGGGAGAGGGGGGCGAAGCCTAAGGATGATGCTGCATTTTAAGCGTTACAAGGATATAATATTTAACATTTAACTGTAATGAAAATCTTCTATAATATTTGTTCCTGTTCTTTTGCTCTCGGTTTATTGGAAGAGGAGGAGTGCCGCTGGCTTCTGCCTCCCGCGATCCACCCCTGGTCTAGCTTTCATTGTTTCGTAAATCAACAATGTATCATTTACATAATCAAATACATTTTGCTTCACTCCTTACGCTTGTTAGGCCTGGGACTAAGAATAGGCAAATGTTATAATCGAAAAAAGAAACATGATCTATAAAAAGGTAGCTTATCTTATCGTGTACGCGTTTGACGATGAGAGGGAACTGAATTTAATTTTCAGTATTAGAATACATTAACTGAATCTCATGTTAATTAATTAATACACTGTTCACGTTCTGGTCTTTTGTCTTCCTTTGTTCTAGCCACAGTGAATCGATTTGGCTCGATTTCATATGATATGAAATATTAGTGGAATGGATAAGGAAATTCTCAAATAAAACTTGAACTTCGATTATAAATGTTATATTGCGAAAAACAAGAATCTGTTATCATTATATTGTTCAGTTCAATATCAAATCGCCTGTCAATACATAGAGAGTAGAAGAAACATTATGTCTGAGATTTCAAGACATCTTATTTTGAACACTTGGATTTGGCAAAAGCATCAACTCACATCTGAAATACGAAGAAAAGGACCGCTGAAATTTTCAAAAGTTTGAACTGAAACCATCTAATATACTTGACTAAACTGAAACTTTTAACAAAATTCTTACTCTTTAAGTTGGCAAGCACCATTTAAATTCAAATAACAGAACATGGAGATGTACGATATACATTATCAAGCTTGCATGCACATCGGTTTTTATGAATTTTAATCCCACTTAACGACTTGGTCTGGTGCCACATTATGTAAACTCTCCATTTCTTAACAAGAACAATGAGTTGTTGCTGCTACCGTAATCTGCCAAAATGTTAAGTGTTTAAGTTCGTAGACTTTTGAAGTTGTTATAGATCTTAGTCAACTTAAATGTTGGTTTGTGTTTATTGCAAGGAATCCCCACCCCCGTTATATAATAGTTGTTCTTATTCAGCTCTGCCAGATGTGTAATATATTTAGTTCCCAGTTTTTAGGTCTTTTTGTCTTCCTTATAGCTATTGGCTGATCTCAGTCTTGTATTTTCTACCTTTCGTTTACTTTTGATTCCTGAGATCGGTTCGCGCATGCGCCTCCCTGAAGTATTATTGAAAGAAAAGCATAACTGAATCTTTGTCTTCATTTATTCCCTGCTATCGATGGGATCTTTACACACGAACCTATTTTATAACACAGGGAGTTTTCTTTGATTTTGCAGTCATTCAGTAATATTTAGTTTCTATGAGATATAGTTGGCCATGAATTGGCCGTTGGAGTTTATTGTTTATTTTTAATAACAAAGTCACTTATGAACGTCATCTGCTGTAACTGTCTTAATACGTATCCACGATCAAGTCCTACACCTAAAGTTGGTATGGTACTAGTACTAATGCTTATCGGTGCTTAGGTATATGTAGTGGTTATCCATGTCGTCATAGATGGTTTACACTTCTTAGCTTGTGAAAGTCTCTTTCTCTTTCGTTTGAAGTCTGATATTTGAATTCTACCAAAGTGTCTGGTAATAAAGTAACCGTTTTCTTTCACTTTCTTCTTCCTTATTAATGTTCAATGTTTGACTCATCTTCTTGCTTTCATTTTTCAATCGTTGTTTTGTTCTTTATGACGTTTAAAAATATCTCGAACTCTTCCTTCTGGTATTTTAGTTTTAGTTTTTACACATGATAAGGTGACAGCGATGGTAAGGGAAGTGAGGGTGGTACCAGCCAATATACATGCGAAGAAGATAGGTAATCGCACACATCCGAACTGAGATAATTCGCATCCAGAAGAATTCTAGCTACAACAGTAGTTGTAGTTGTGTTATCGTTCCAGTTATGCAATGTACGACGTATAGACTGCAGGCGCTTCTAAAGCATTGTCTTTATTTTAGCCATATTTATTGTATGAACTGCACCGTCACGTATCCTCTATCTGCTGAATGTAATATACTTCCTCGCTACCTTATGACAGTACATCTCTACATAAATTTAATGGATTCAGAAGATTCACACAAAGCCATTCATCCCGACGAGAATGATTGAAGCCAAATGACTGTCCTATTCAGTTTTGCTTGGACCAGAGTTTTGAGTGGAATATGATAAATACCGATATAAAACAAAGTTATTATCTTTAAAATGGAGGCTCCGTTGTTTATGTCTTCACCTGTTTCAATTCACCTTCCCGTTACCTTAATTGATGCCCAGATTATGATTTGTCAAGTTATATCCAATACGCGTTAACGCTCAACAGTGGAACATTAATACAGTATCAGCATATATTTGCTCTTTTAGTGTATGACTCATGTATTTATGCAACATTTATTAGTTTTGGAAATAATTGTACCTCCTGTAATCAGAAGTGACAGTATCCTGAGTCGCCTTTGTAATGCCTTTTGAATCTCATCCATCACCATAGATTAACCCAGCTACTTTATCTGCATTCAAGAAATGCTCATCGGAAGGTAACGTTTTATGTAGCAATCTGACACTTAAAAACTGATGCATTTTGTGTCTAGAGATGTGGCTAAGTTAATATAATGTTGTTGGGTTACACTGGTCAACAGTGAAATCATTACTGACTTGAAAAGGCCCTAATCTGTAGTATTTTGGTGTGCCGAACACGAATATAACCGTGAAAAATTTGTATTGGCTCTCGTTTTGAAGATATTCATATACCTCATTTTCTATGTTTCACTGTGTAAATTTCTCCAGTAGGACTGCAGCAACATCCGGAATAATGATGTAACATTGCATAATACCATCATGCTCACATCATCCACAGTTGATTGCATCATTTTCTGATGCAATGCAATACTAATGCCATGCGGCTGCTGAAGTAAGTTGACGTCAGCAGTGTACTATACATGTGTAGGCCTATTATACTAATGCCAGGCGGCTGCTGAAGCTGACGTAAGCAGTGTACTATATAAAGCACAATCAGATAGGTTCAGCATTTAAAATATTTTAGACGTTGTGCGAGACAGTTCAAGCTACTGTTACATAAAACTTATTATTTTATCCATTTACGTACAATAAAGAACAGTAATGCCTCGAAAGTGTGTTAATACCGCGGACAATTTTTGCTATATTTGTGGGGAAGTGACATTTGCCAACCAGAAGAAAAGTATCAATTCTCAAGTGAAGAAGGCATATCATCTTTACTTCGGATGCAAGGTTGGTGACCAAGACAAGCCTTGGGCTCCGCATATATGCTGTGCTACATGTACAACACAGCTTTCACAGTGGTTGAATTGCAAAAGGTCATCAATGCCGTTTGCAGTCCCAATGGTGTGGAGAGACCAAGCAACCACCTAAATGACTGTTACTTCTGCTTGGTTCCTCCTCTTTCCGGCGGAATAACGAAGCGAAAGAAGTCGAGAATAGTCTACCCAAACATTCCGTCTGCATTGAGACCAGTTCCACATGGTGAGGGACTTCCTATTCCAGAACCTCCAGCAGAATATTCTCTTGATTCATCTGACGAAGACAAAGGTGAGTCGACCTGTTCTTCTCCTGGTCCATCAGCATGCAGTGATCCAGATTTTCACTGTGGTGCATCATCAACCCCACACAGAATAACACAGGAAGAACTAAATGACCTGATTCGTGATTTGGACTTATCAAAGAACAAGGCAGAATTGCTAGGATCAAGACTCCAACAATGGAATCTTCTAGAAGAAGATGTCACAATTACTGCATATCGAAAGCGCCACCAGCAATTGGAGCCTTTCTTCAGAAAGGAAAGTAATCTGATATTCTGTTCCGATATTGAGGGCCTCATGAATGCTTTAAAAATCACTCATGACCCACAAGAATGGAGACTATTTGTGGACTCTTCGAAACTGAGTCTCAAGGCTGTGCTTTTGCACAATGGAAACATTCTTCCATCTATTCCAGTAGCGTATGCTGTCCACATGAAAGAGACATACGATAACTTAAGGCAGCTACTGAATTCCATTGAGTATAACAAGTACAGCTGGCACCTCTGTGGTGATTTGAAGGTAGTTGCCCTTTTAATGGGACTGCAGCAAGGATATACAAAATACATGTGTTTCTTATGCGAGTGGGATAGCCGAGCAAGGGAAATGCACTACATGAGGAAGGAATGGACTCACAGGCAGAATGTAGCCATTGGAGAGAAGAATATCCAACACCCAGCTCTGGTTGAGGCTCAGAAAATCTTGCTACCACCCCTTCACATCAAACTAGGTTTGATGAAGAACTTCGTGAAAGCCATTGACCGGACTTTGCCAGCATTCCGATACCTGCATGAAAAATTCCCTCGACTCAGCGAAGCAAAGATTAAAGAGGGAGTTTTTGTGGGTCCTCAGATTCGAGAGCTTTTCAAAGATGACCGGTTCAACAACTTGCTGGAAGGTGACGCGAAACAAGCATGGAATGCTTTTCGCCTAGTTTCTACAAACTTCCTCGGAAATGTTAGGGCAGAAAACTATAAGGAACTAGTAGAAGACATGTTGATGAAGTATAAGAAACTTGGCTGCAATATGTCTCTAAAGATTCACTTCCTTCATTCCCATTTGGATTTCTTTCCTAGCAACTGTGGTATTGTTAGTGATGAACACGGCGAACGTTTTCATCAAGATATCGCAACAATGGAACAAAGATACCAGGGAAAATGGTCCACTACAATGCTGGCTGACTACTGCTGGACACTCCTCAGAGATGCTCCCGAACAGCTGTACAAGAGACAGGCGAAGAAATCTAAGATGTAGTCAATGACTTGATTTTTTATAGGTAGGCTATTACAGTTGACCTTTTACTATTGGAATGCATTTCGTTATGTAAACATTAATTTCTTGCAGATTACAAAAAAACTAGAGCCAATTTTGCAATTTGACTGTCATATTCGTGTTCAGCACATAAAAATTGATAAGAATTGACTAATTTTATTTCAGTAACATGACTTTTGTAAAAATTTGTTGTCCAGTGTTATCTGTTCTGAAATTTCTAATCACTTCGGGATCAGTCTTCTGGCTGTTGATAATAGCGTTGCTCTAATTGAAGCATAATCTCCCCATGATGAATAAAGACAATTCTCTAACTGTTGCTTATATAAGTCGTCGCTAAGTATTAAAAACGGACATCCAGTTATCTTGGGTTTTTTTGTTGAAGGGATTACTCATGTTTGATTTTGTTGCTAGCAAGATTTAGGAGGGACCAAGTAAACATTATCACAGTGTACATGTAATATACACACTAAATCATATCGCACACTATTTAATAATGCAATCGACTTCATCGTTGAAGTATCATGGTCGTTATCGACGTATGTTGTGCTGATAACAGTTTTTTACCCAGGCGATTTAATTAACTCTATTAGATTTTCCTCATGTTGATGATTAATGTTTTGGAATTCAAACTGGTGATATTGAATATTCACAAGGAAATACTTCTTGAAAATTGCATAATTTTTAGTTAGTACTTATAGGAAGAAAGAATGAAGCCATTAAAACTGGCACATACATGTGTTTCCTTAAGTATATCCATAGTTTCGATAAATGGAGGAGAAGAATGTTTTCCGTTTTGCTATCAACATTTTCCAAGATCATCTCTATGGTTATTCTTCATAGATTTTTTTCTCTTAACAACATCTACTATTGTTTCATTGCGAACGTTAATTTTCCCTAATTAGACAATGATCTACGTAACTGGTGTATATTACTTATACAGCATATATGAGTTAGTAGAAATAAGTTTGGTGTCCTCGGAATCGAAACGTTGGATGGAATGCGTAGATAGATACTTATAGCTGAGACCCTCGTCTTTTCCAGCAACTGTTCTGCGTGAATCTGTGTTTCCCTTGGTTTATCTTCCTAGAGTTTTTATTTTTGCCATTGTTGTATCTTTACAATCTAGCTTCATTCAGCACTTTACAGAAATGTTGCTACTGCATTGTAATTTGAAAATATTTGGGATCCACGCCTTATAACCTTTTGCACATATCCTGGGTATTCATAGACCATTCAATATAATAAACCAGTTTAACAATGCTTGAAAATAATGATCTCGCGTTATCTCCCAAAATCTCGAAATTCCGAAACGAGACGCTCACTGCCGGGAGATTAATACTATACATGTTTATATAAAAAACATATAGTATTATAGCATAGAACATGTTGATTTTTATTACAAGTATCGAGTCAAATGACACGAAGCAAACTGCTTCGAAGTTTGGGAAGTCAATACAATGCAAAATCTCTGAGAATCTTGTGAAAGCATTTCATATTGCAACCTTTAAGATTAAAGCATTTAAATCCGTCCATAACAATAAATTAAATGCATTAAGAGCATATTCAAGGGCAGGTCCAAAATAACCAATGGAGTTATCTTACGACATGGAGCGTATTAGAAATGGAATTATACTATTTATATTTTATAATACATTTTCGAAATGGCCTTTCAATTCAAATTTTACTGAATTAAATCTGATTATTTGTTTTTAAAACAAATGCTTGCAATACTGTAACTTTCATCGCATTAAATATAAATAATAAAGAATTTCTGTACGAAATGTAAACGACTCATACGCGATTTGTTTTCATAATTCCTCTCTTCCTTAAGTTCACGAAAAGAAAACTTCTAAAATAAAAGAATGTATTGACTAACGAATTAATAATAGAAATACTAGATATTTAAAAAATCTAAACTTGATAGTGTCATTTATGTACACAATTGGAAATCGTCATGCGATATTGGATTGTATAATATACTTTTTTTCACAAACATTATCCATCTTATTAATGATATAATGATATGATATAATAATATATTTCCAGAGTTTTTTTATACCTAAAACTTACAGCAAAAACAATAGTTTAGGTAATTGTAAATGTAAAAAGCAAGTCGCTGTTACTTTCAATGTGAGTTGTGAGAAAGGTTGACAGTAGCTTACCGTGGGTCGGAAGTTCTTACTGGGTTTATCGTGTTTTACCACCACCAGTTACACTGGCTGCAATGTATATATCGTGTGCTGAGAAACTGCGTTACACCCAAAAATAACAACAACACTAATTTTGTTGCATATTAAAGTGTAGCAAACGGGAAAATTAGCATGAGAAATGAACTACTGACGATTCAAACTTTCTAATTTTTTAAAACTAGTCAGTCAGTAAAATCATGAACTTAAACAAATTATCTTTATTTATATGTAAATTGTAAATTTTTACTTAAAATCTTTCCTAATTGTTAAAAATTAAACTCATCCTGCAAAATGGCATTTCGGCAGACTGAAGAAAGAAGAAAATAGAAAATGGTGCACCAGTTGATGTTGAGAGTATTGGTATATGAACTTGTCAAGTAAGGCATGGTTTTGGAGCAAGCGAAGATTGAATAATATTTGATAATTAGTATAATAGTTACTGGTACTCAGAAGTTAAGTTTCATATTTCGAAAGCGGAAATGTCCATTGTAGAATAATTCTGTGTTTTAAGGTTAGTATAGATGAACTTGTGGATTGTGGAAGACTGGTCCATTAGTCGATAAGCTATGGTATGTATGACATTTTGAACAGAGTTTCTATATTGATATTGAACGAGGCTGTTCGAATTTCTCATATTAGAACGCACTTTTTATTGCAGAATCGGTGGGAGTAAGTCAGTTGTATAATCCTGAGACTGACGTCTGATAATATTATAAAGCTGCAACAAATTTTTTATTCATCTTATTTCTGCGAGAAGGACATCCAGTTTCAAAATAAAGTGCTTCTCTGCTAGTAAAGTGTGGTAGGACATAAACTATATATTTAGTCAAAATTAATGATTTAACCATTCAGTTAACTAGGAAACATGATTATTTATTTTAACCGTTAGCAATTGTTTCCAGCGCATGTCTCCGATTCCTAGTAGCGTAAACAACCTACACCCAGCAATGGTAGCCGCAATTTTATTGTTAGTGATAGAGATCAAGAACGGGAACTCTTTAGACACATAAATGGACTCGGTTCATAATAATGTTTCCTATATAGTTTCTACATTTGTTTCTCAGTACCGAACATTTAACTTTTTGTGAACCGTAATAAATCATATGTTAATCTAAAGTACCTTTAAAGAAGAATTTACGGTGACCTTCTTGTCATAGGTTATGCTGAATTTTGTTGACATGCTGGACTGTAAACAAAGCAAGGTGCAATGAATCAGAGATTGCACTTCCGGGTCAGATTCAATGCCTCATTACGCACTGTGCACTTTCGCCATAATTCAAACAGACAACCACACCATAATGCTCATATTGAACATAATAAATAATTACCATTAAATCACTACCAAAAATTCCTAAATCCATATGCGAGGTAGGTCTACCTCATACTGACCGCCGGGTCCATCGCTACTCTCTGGGAATTACTCTTTGGTCATAACTTGGAATCATGTTAAGATTCTCCACCCTATATATCAATATATAAAGTTCCTGGTCATGAACGATATAAGCAGATACCCAAATGATAGTTACCACTTTGTGAACCCTTTTAAGCTAAGGGAATTACCGAAGAGGTCAAAATGGGGAAGCGCATTGATACGTGGTTTACAACTACATAATTCGTTAGCATTAGTAGTTGTAGTACTAGTAATAGTGGTGGTGTTGGTGGTAGTATTATCGATAACTCTCTGAGAACAGTTCATAATCATCTGGAACTGTTTCGCAGAGTAACTTCCGAATATTTATCAAAACCATAAGAGTAAATAATAATAATAATAATAATAATAATAATAATACAATTTGCATACAAGAAAAGGCGCGTTACACAAGAAGGAACGATCGTGCATATTATGCTTGACCCTGAGATATTGGTGTACATTCATCTTTTCTTTTATATTCTTCCTTTGAAACAACGTCGTTATACTGGAGGGTATGTAAGGTTTTGATTGCTTGCCTTAAGTGACCCATAGTTAACTTCGCCCATCCCACCCCGATCCCCTGCTTCTCTATGACGATGGTAAGAATAAATACAATACCAGAAATATCATGGTCATTAGCAGTTTGATATGCAATAGGGTTTGGATGTTCTGCATATTCAGAAAGGTAAATATTTATTTTAAAACTTAAGACTCTGTGCGTCCTCGTTCACAAACATTGGTTTAAACATTTTGTTATTAATGAAGTTTAAGTTCCTCCATTTTGCATGCCAATGTTTATATCTTTAGCAGTTGAATATCGGACTACCACACCAGAGATAAAAGGCATAAGACATATATGATATGTTGCTGACATTGTAAGTATAAGAGTTTATAAACAACTGCGACTATAATGACCGCTCCGGTGGCCTAGTGGTTAGAGCGTACGCATCGGATAAGGGAGGTCACGAGTTCGAACCCTGTCAGAGTCATACCAAAGACTTATAAAAATGGTACTAACAGCTGCATCGCTAGACACTCAGTATTAAAATGTCAGTTTTAGGACTGGTCGGCCTGGTGTCGTGATAATTTGACTGGGTGGGATATCATGCTACATGTCTGCGGCATGAAGCGCTAGTTCTAGCCATCACAATAAACTGCCACAATGCAGACCTCATAGCAATGTGGCTGAATAATTGTTAAAGCTACGTAAAAAAAAAAAACTATACATACACAAACACGACTATAATGAAAATCCCGAAACAAGAGGATATTAAATAATCAAGATTTTGATTCAAATAGAAAGTTAGAAAGAAATGCAGGGTAGTATCACGATATACCACAAGCAAGACTGAGAGAGCACACATTTTTGTAGCATAAACCACTTCCTCATTGAAATGCCAAGGGTGTTTATTTGCATTATAGCGATACATAGATTATTTCCAGCCATCTCTCGACCCGCCATAATCTCTTTACCTGCTTTATGTGCTCCCTGCGCTGCACTCCGATATTCGATGTTCTTCATGGAAAGGATTATGAATCAATACAATAACTGGAACAATCAGTTTTAAAGTCGCCAGATTTGGACTAAGGTTGAAGAGGTCTGCATAGTTCAGATCTCTTCAAAAGGTAATGATTAAAAAGATTTGTCTCCCTACTGTGCACCTCTGTGCTAAATTGTTTCACCAGCTCTATTATTTGGTTTAATGCAGCTATCTTCAATGTACTGTTTCATACCCTGACAATTTCATCTAACGGTATTGCGTCTTTGTCAGCAATCAACTCGGCTAAATATGCGACGTGTGGTAATTATGACTAGCAACATGGCATGATCCAACTTGACTGACACAAGGTAGCTCTCCTTATTCCCATTCACAACTTTAGGTCAACTTAGATAAATGTGCAATGCATTGATTAGATATGACAGCACAGAGAAAATGGTATTATCTAACTGTCGGGGACAGAAGGCAGAGTTATTTTATTTTAAGTAACAAATAAGTCGGAAATGATTAATTATTGCTGATGAACGACTTTAGATACCTCATCTTCCATCACTACTCTATGGGGCAAGGCTAAATTACTCGACAATGAGTTAAAATGTGTTTTATTGATTTGTTTATAAACAAAATGTCCCCGTTTTAGATATAACACGGACTTCTGTGTTATTGTTCATTTATCTCCCGCATAAAACGAATCGCGCATTTCATAATTGTTGGATTACAAACTGGCATGAAAATAGAACTTATTCATGGCCCAAATTTGCACTTCAAAGACCATTTTACAAGGAGGCTTGTGTAACTTACAGGGCTTAATGAAAATTTAAACAAACAGTCAGTTAACATGGATATGATAGCATTCATTTCTGAATAAGTAATTTACTTCCCTATTCGTTGTTTTGCGATATAACTAAATTAGTTCAACGATTTTATTGGAAAGGGGGACAGAATACAATCAACTAGATTTACGTGTTTGTCGTCAGGCAAGTCAATACCTGGGCGAAGGTCGACGTGTGGCAATGCAATCTAAAATCAGCTTCTCATTCACCATATCTCATTAATATACGTTGTATAATTCATATATATATATATATATATATATATATATATATATATATATATATATATATATATATATATATATATATAATGTATATTTAACCAATATTTGATTATGGTGTGAGCAATTATGTTTATGATAGGCAAAATATCACACACTTTCCTCTGTGGATACGCTTTATGTTACAAGTGGTCAACATATTTGCTCTTTCTGCATGCTGACATATTTATAAAACGCTTTATTTTTACCTTGACGAAAGGCTTAAAATGCTACACTGCTCCCAATTCAAATTTTCTCTTGGCTCGTTGTTTTGCTTTTGTTTTCTCCTTATTATTTGTATATATAGCGCGAAAATGAATACAATAAGCACATTATTTATCTTAAAGCTGTATTCAACCATAAAAAAATCTTTTTGAAAGTAACATACTGCTGAACATTTTTCCTCTAAGGCTACAATGTTTGTGGGAGGTAGCAAATCTCTCTTGATGTAGTGGGAATCTCTCGCACGACTATTCTATTCGCTGAGAAAACAGCAGTACTTTGTGTATCCAGTCTGCAGACCAAGCAAGAGAGCAAGAACATTCAAATCGCCACAACGCTGCCACTGACGTGTGGTCATAGTTTATGTACCTAAAAAGTTGTTTCATGTTTTCATAGGTTTCCTTCATATGGGCTGCATGACCAACTGGAATTGATGGCAAAGTATTGCCATTATGCCGCAAAATAGATGTAAGACTCGTTTTCGATGAATCAGTGAACATTCTCCACTTATCAGGATCATGGACAATGTTGAGGGCTGCCATCACGCCATTTATGTTGTTGCAGGTTACAAGATCACCTTTCATGAAGAAGAATGGGACAAGATCATTTGACGGTCACGGAACATGGAAACCCTAACATCACCTGCCAGGAGATTCCACTGCTGTAGTCTGGAATCCAACAGCTCTGCCTTACGCTTGAAGATTTCCAAATCCCTGCCAAGGTCATTCAATTCAACTTGTGTTATGAAGTGTGATTCAGAGAAGGCGGATGGGAGAAAATATGGGTCATGTGACATTGTTTGTTCAGGACTAAAAGTTTATCCTCTTCCTCTTTCTCGTCTGACTCAAATGAGAATGATTCTGGTGCATCAGGAACCGGCAGTCCTTCTCCGTGGGGTACCACTGGCGAAGATTTGTTGCACAAGTGTTGCAGCATACATGTGGAGCCCACCTCTTGTCCTGATCTCCAATTTCACAGCCAAAATAAAGGTGATAAGCTTTCTTAACCATAGTGGTTATACTGCGATTTTATGATGCAAAAGTCACATTACCACAATCATAGCAGAAGTTATCTGCATTCTTCACACAAGTACGAGGCATCTCTGCTCACCTTGGCTAAACAGAAACGTGTCTCTCTACAAAACAAAACACTAACAAATAAGACAGCACAACGCTGTATGACTTCTAGAGCTGACATAAGGCAATTTGTTCAGCAGAGTAATGTAAGCTTAGTTATAATTGCATTATCCATGGCTTCTAGGAATTCCAGGTATGATCCGTATAAGTGACTTTGATGTCGGTCTATGGTAGCTGTCAATTCCCAACACCCTACTCCATATGAATAATGGCTTGCAACTAATCTGTGTCACCCAGTGGCAGATTATAAATTCACGTTACTGGTATAAATATCATTTGATGTCATTTACCCTCAAGACTTCACGTGCACGGCCATCTTGCTGTCGGACAAACAAAAGATACTTGGAGTATACACAGTGTGATGCTTACACTGAATTTATTCTCTGTGAATTATGTTGCACTGCTAATATCAATGTTTACAAAAGAACACCGAAAAATAAAACATTAGCCAGATTTAGTAGGCAAAACAGATACTTAGTTTATAGTGAAATTTAGTAATTTCTCATCCAAATAGATTTGTTTTATTGTTTGGTCCAATAAAAATAGTGAATACAAAACTCCATTCGATAGTAACCTCCGTTCATTGACGTAATGTGCATCTTGCATTTCCATTTCTGGTTTCATTAAAACTAAAGTGTCCATTTTGAGAATTAGTATTGTCTTTGTTATCGTCTTGGTTGTTCTCGTTGGTGTGTGCATTCATATATTTCACAAATCTCCTATTTGTTTATCTAACCTTAGATTCATTAAATGTGTGTTCGTTCGTTTGTTCGTTCATTCTTTCATTCATATTATTCTTAGTCTAATCTTTACTTTACCATTTTCCATACATCTACCACTGTTTGCTGGCCTGTTTTATTCTGCATTCATTGTAATTATAAGACTGACATATGAAATCTATATCAAAATTAATTAAATTATTGCAAAATTATACAATTATTTAGAAGGAAACAAAATCGTCAAAATTTATTAAGGCACATACCTATAATGAAATTTATACAGCCTTGGTGGAGAAATTCCTGAAGATTATTCTTGTTTTTCTTCCTTTAAGTGTATTGACATAACATACTATTCAGATAAGTAGATATGAAGGTGGCATTGCTTCCGATAACGTTTTTATTTTTTTCTGTTCAGAAATAATTTACTATTAATTAATGAAAACAGAATGAATTTTTAAAAATATTTACCAAGATAAAGAAACAAAATTATTAAGATAAATGTTGGTATGCCCGTCCACCTTAATACAAATTCAACTATTCATGATTGAATCTCAAAGTCCATATTTTATATACCACTTATTAGCGAGATAAAAACCTGTATTTAATGTATGACAGTCCTACTATAAGAAGTGTCTTGCGCAATAGGACTGTAGGATGATAGATATATACATTACTGATAAAGTCCCTCCTCAGTTTATATTACTTTTACAATTAGCCTTTACATCTTGGTAGTCTCTCGGGCTGAGGAAGACAAGTTCGATCTCATCACGGTGGAAGCGCATGTGGCTCCGGAGTCCAAATTCGGATACACACAAGCAGTGGCAGGTGGGGCATGGGACACCGGTGGTTGGGGGTGGCTGGAACACAGCTCTGTGACGTATATATATATATATATATATATATATATATATATATATATATATATATATATATATATAGTTTGCAGAATGTGACTATGTACTGTCAACTGTCAAAGGAAGTCAGAATAACGTATCAATCCAGACGATGATGTCATAGGTGTAGAACAGTTTTAATTCCAAATTGTTTCAAATTCAAATTTCGACGTTTAATGATTGAATTGATAATTTCATTAATATTCATTGGTATTGTGGTCGACAAAGCTAAAAATGCATAGATATGTATTCGACAAGAATATAAGTATATTGTAGTGATAAGATCGTTTTTCTAATAATGTGCAAATTAGCTGTTATTTCTTTCCTTTTACAGATTATTGATATCACCAGTGGAGCAGGATAAGCACACAAATGGTAATAATTGCTTTCAATAGATTTTAAACCTGTAAACCAAAAAAAAAAAAGAAAAAGACACACGGACGAAAGTGTATCCCTGTATCCTAGTCTGCAATTAAATCGTGCCCCTACTGAAAGTAATATTTGCATTAGCACAATTAAAGATACTCGTGTTCTGAAGCACGTGATTTATTAAATATTATTTTGCATTAAAACTTATGTAGCAACCAAATACCTTCCTCACGATAACATTAAACATTTGAAAAACAATCCAATACAATAAATAACTATCTAAACAGTTAAATAGTTAAAACATATTAATAACTTGCGTTTATAATCACAAAAAATATTTTTTTTTAAATATATTATCGTATGTTTAGAATCACAAAAGAATAGAACCAAAAACTCGTGTATGCTGTGAGTCTCTTGGTGTCATCAAAACTAGATCCTATGGAAGCACCTTCGAGCTAGTTCCACTGTGACGTCACAGAAGCAAATTTTACGATTGAGTTTTTCAAATCTTTTCTTTGGTTTAAATTGAATGATATCGTATATGATATGGTAACTTAATTGTATGAGGTGAAACATGAAGGCATTCGAATCGAAATTTCGCAAAAGTAAAGAGATAAACAGAAATCCCTCTTGAACATATGGTTTAATGCTCAAAAGCCCTAACCAGTATGGAAAACTATTTTCGGAACGATTATTTTGTATTTCCCTTAATGACGACGAACAGTATATTCAGAAATGTACTCCTGTGTGTAGTAAAATCGCAATTGGTTCGAACTCTAATTACACTGGTCAACAGTGAAATCATTACTGACTTGAAAAGGCCCTAATCTGTAGTATTTTGGTGTGCCGAACACGAATATAACCGTGAAAAATTTGTATTGGCTCTCGTTTTGAAGATATTCATATACCTCATTTTCTATGTTTCACTGTGTAAATTTCTCCAGTAGAACTGCAGCAACATCCGGAATAATGATGTAACATTGCATAATACCATCATGCTCACATCATCCACAGTTGATTGCATCATTTTCTGATGCAATGCAATACTAATGCCATGCGGCTGCTGAAGTAAGTTGACGTCAGCAGTGTACTATACATGTGTAGGCCTATTATACTAATGCCAGGCGGCTGCTGAAGCTGACGTAAGCAGTGTACTATATAAAGCACAATCAGATAGGTTCAGCATTTAAAATATTTTAGACGTTGTGCGAGACAGTTCAAGCTACTGTTACATAAAACTTATTATTTTATCCATTTACGTACAATAAAGAACAGTAATGCCTCGAAAGTGTGTTAATACCGCGGACAATTTTTGCTATATTTGTGGGGAAGTGACATTTGCCAACCAGAAGAAAAGTATCAATTCTCAAGTGAAGAAGGCATATCATCTTTACTTCGGATGCAAGGTTGGTGACCAAGACAAGCCTTGGGCTCCGCATATATGCTGTGCTACATGTACAACACAGCTTTCACAGTGGTTGAATTGCAAAAGGTCATCAATGCCGTTTGCAGTCCCAATGGTGTGGAGAGACCAAGCAACCACCTAAATGACTGTTACTTCTGCTTGGTTCCTCCTCTTTCCGGCGGAATAACGAAGCGAAAGAAGTCGAGAATAGTCTACCCAAACATTCCGTCTGCATTGAGACCAGTTCCACATGGTGAGGGACTTCCTATTCCAGAACCTCCAGCAGAATATTCTCTTGATTCATCTGACGAAGACAAAGGTGAGTCGACCTGTTCTTCTCCTGGTCCATCAGCATGCAGTGATCCAGATTTTCACTGTGGTGCATCATCAACCCCACACAGAATAACACAGGAAGAACTAAATGACCTGATTCGTGATTTGGACTTATCAAAGAACAAGGCAGAATTGCTAGGATCAAGACTCCAACAATGGAATCTTCTAGAAGAAGATGTCACAATTACTGCATATCGAAAGCGCCACCAGCAATTGGAGCCTTTCTTCAGAAAGGAAAGTAATCTGATATTCTGTTCCGATATTGAGGGCCTCATGAATGCTTTAAAAATCACTCATGACCCACAAGAATGGAGACTATTTGTGGACTCTTCGAAACTGAGTCTCAAGGCTGTGCTTTTGCACAATGGAAACATTCTTCCATCTATTCCAGTAGCGTATGCTGTCCACATGAAAGAGACATACGATAACTTAAGGCAGCTACTGAATTCCATTGAGTATAACAAGTACAGCTGGCACCTCTGTGGTGATTTGAAGGTAGTTGCCCTTTTAATGGGACTGCAGCAAGGATATACAAAATACATGTGTTTCTTATGCGAGTGGGATAGCCGAGCAAGGGAAATGCACTACATGAGGAAGGAATGGACTCACAGGCAGAATGTAGCCATTGGAGAGAAGAATATCCAACACCCAGCTCTGGTTGAGGCTCAGAAAATCTTGCTACCACCCCTTCACATCAAACTAGGTTTGATGAAGAACTTCGTGAAAGCCATTGACCGGACTTTGCCAGCATTCCGATACCTGCATGAAAAATTCCCTCGACTCAGCGAAGCAAAGATTAAAGAGGGAGTTTTTGTGGGTCCTCAGATTCGAGAGCTTTTCAAAGATGACCGGTTCAACAACTTGCTGGAAGGTGACGCGAAACAAGCATGGAATGCTTTTCGCCTAGTTTCTACAAACTTCCTCGGAAATGTTAGGGCAGAAAACTATAAGGAACTAGTAGAAGACATGTTGATGAAGTATAAGAAACTTGGCTGCAATATGTCTCTAAAGATTCACTTCCTTCATTCCCATTTGGATTTCTTTCCTAGCAACTGTGGTATTGTTAGTGATGAACACGGCGAACGTTTTCATCAAGATATCGCAACAATGGAACAAAGATACCAGGGAAAATGGTCCACTACAATGCTGGCTGACTACTGCTGGACACTCCTCAGAGATGCTCCCGAACAGCTGTACAAGAGACAGGCGAAGAAATCTAAGATGTAGTCAATGACTTGATTTTTTATAGGTAGGCTATTACAGTTGACCTTTTACTATTGGAATGCATTTCGTTATGTAAACATTAATTTCTTGCAGATTACAAAAAAACTAGAGCCAATTTTGCAATTTGACTGTCATATTCGTGTTCAGCACATAAAAATTGATAAGAATTGACTAATTTTATTTCAGTAACATGACTTTTGTAAAAATTTGTTGTCCAGTGTTACTTATGTAATTTGACTTTCAAATACAAATGTTCAGGGCGTAGTTTCTCTGACAGAGTTGATACTTGTTTACGAATCATAAATATCTTAAAACAGGCTACAAAAAGAAATAAGTGTAAAAACATATTTGGGCAAGATAGTAATCAACTCTCATACGGAATGGCTGGTGTGTGAATTATAAACTGGATTGTTGAAAACTAACACCCTTAATGTAAATATGGTCTAATGGAGCAGTGTGAACGACAACGAACTGACTCATGCATGGAAAAGAGGATACCTACGTTATCCGTATGTGAGGAATAAGCATACATGGCAATCAAAGTCAACGGAAGACTAAAGGTAGAGGCTTGTTTCTTGAGAGCCACTGGTAATGGTAGGTTTATGTGTAAATGGAGCAAAGAGGAAATACCATTATTTATAAGAGCATTCAATAATCACAGCAACAAAAAACACAAGGCACCAGAAATCTCAGAAAGCTGAACCATACTATTATGTTAGTAATCGTGTAAAATTATGAAATTGAACTGATATTTCTTGTGAAAATGTTTAGGTTTGAAAAAGGTTCCAAATGAATGGTCTGAACATGAAATAGATACATCAATGATCTAAACAGATCTTTAACATATTAAAAGATATTCGTATTTTGTCAAATGTGTGGAATGATCAAATAAAAAGATTATATGGAGCGACGAAATAATTATTACATCATTTGCGAAGTGTTACAGCTTGGCAAAATAGTATTTGGTACCTAAAAAAACAGGAAGAAACACAATTCAGAACAGTTGGTTAAATATGACATTTTTGTACCGTCATAGGCACAATTGGCAAACTCAATAAAATTTAAATGATATTGGCATAGTTACTGTACCTTAATTATCTGTCTACAGTTGTGTTATAATATTAAGATAATTGGATCATACTACAAACTATCCAGTTTCATTAAAATAACCAGATAGGCACTACTTTAAGTGTCTAATTAAGCATGGGGTGAAATTTCCTCCGAAAATGGGAGAATGCTTCGAATCGTGACTCCCTCAGTCTTTTTAACTTTGTCTGGATTGTCTAAAGTGTCAGTACAATTTTCCAGTGGCAAAGTACTCTCTCTCTCTCTCTCTCTCTCTCTCTCTCTCTCTCTCTCTCTCTGTTTGGACGCCAGTCTCATCTGATAACTCAATGTCAAATATTCTGTCCAAACTATTGTTGCTAACCACAGTGCACTCTAAGTTATCGTTAATACCGTTCTGCTCGTGGCTACTTACGGTATTCATCATTATCCACAAAATCCTCATTATCCCCATAATCCTCATTATCCCCATTATTTCACATAATAATCCTCATCATCCCCATTATTTCACATAATACGAATGCCTTTCTTAATAGCATAAATGTGTACTGACATTTTTGAATAGCGATAGTTTTCATATGGACCATTTCAAGTTGTAAACGTAGTTCCAGGCTGGATGTGAAGTTTTAGGTGTTATATATATAGAACGCCAAATCAGTCATGTAAGATGATATGTAATATGCAGAAATATCATACTTGTAAAACCGAAAACATGGAGCTTCACCTTGTTTGAGTTTATTACCTGACCAACGTAAATAATTCTTTTATCACGTATTGAAATCGAAATTCGTCGTTAAAGTAAACATGCTACTAAAATATACAGATTCACATATGGTCAACGCTAAGAACAATAACGTTCATGAATACATGAAGCATGATATACAACACCACAATACTAGAGACCATTAAAAGGATGTTGTCTTTGTAGATCTCCACAGTAAAATAATGCTTCAGGTTTAATATAACAATAAGATCGTGGATGATCAAAGCTCTAAAAAAATTTATTTAAATTAAAAATATATGTACAAAAACGCAAATTTTATTCACAAGTATCTCGATGAGTGTCACACTTAGTAATTAATCGTTTTAGTTTTTTTGCTTACTTTTCCCGTTATAGTTTTATGTAATAGCATTAACAGGCGATTCAGTATTTTCTTTCCTTATCTCACAAAATGAATGTCTGCAGTTCTTTTCGTTATTGTACTTTGATCCTAATCATTTGCATTTAGTCTTGTCAAGTAAACGTCGACAAGGATGATGATAATAATTGATGATTGTACTGGGTTTAAACTCAGCAGCGGCGGGATGTGCCGATATTGGTGATGACAATGTTTTGACCTCTATCTTTATTGACACGATCACAAATAAATACACGAACTTGCACTTTTGTAATATTTCTAGTCATCAAGCACTAGCCTTATAGTGGCAGCAATAGATTTCGGAACAACCTATTCAGGATGGGCGTTCTCGTTTAAACATGAATATGACGCAGATCCTACAAAAATCAATGGCAGACAGTGGATTGGGGGACAACACATCTCTCTGAAGGCCCCTACGACAGTTTTGATAAAACCAGATGGCAAGACACTGGAAGCCTTTGGATATGAAGCTGAAACCAAATATGCGGAGTTAGCATCACATGAAAACAGCTCGGAATATAAGAAATGGTACTTATTTAGTCGCTTCAAGATGATGCTGCATGGGAAAATGGTAAGACACTATACAAGTACTATTCGTACTTCTACTGATGCTACTACAAATAAATGATGCATTCGTATGTTTTACATTTAGAGACAAAACGTTTAACATAGTCGTCAATTACCTTGCAAGTATTTTTCATTTTGCGTACAAAAAGCTACAAATTTTAGAAGCTGCTGAAAACAATCATGTTTATTATTTGGAGACCACACTCCAGCTATGTGATGTTATACCAACGCTTCCATTTCGGTATAGTAAAACCTAGGCGCATAATAGGCGTAGCACCATTCAAAAACAGATGCTCTTCAAAACCGAAATGTACTGAAACCACATTCGAAAAGGGCCTTTTTCCATATAACTAAATTAACCATGTCAACGAATAATACGAAGACGAAGCTTAATATTATAAATTCAGAAAGCTGAATGGGGTTAGTTTTCTTCGCCTACATAATGAAAACGAGATATTGTAATTAAGTCGTGTGTGTGTGTGTGTGTGTGTGTGCGCGCGCGCGCGTGTGTGTGTGTTGCACAACATTAGATGTGTGCAATATAATTCAATAAAAAAGTATGCTAAGAAGAAACTATCGGTAAAATGTCATAGTACGTCTAATGAAGTTTCAAACTAGGTCAGTAAGCATATACTATACCTATGTCATATTACTGTTAAAAGGCGAAATTGAAAAATGCGTTGACAACAAAATAATAGGGTAGATATGATGCAAGTGGTAAAACGACAGAGTTGTACCGTTGTATACAATGAATAGCTTATCCCATAGGAGTAAAGAGCGTTATATGTAAGCATCCTCGGCTGGTGAGGAAAGCGGGCGAACAGTTAAGACTGCATTTACAACATAATATTTATTTCAGTTTTGCTGGTAACTAGTATTTGTTCGTAGCGACTAATGGCCAAAACGAACCCAGTGACTCATATTGAGTCTGGAATAGCTTATAAGTCCATTTATATTTTGAGTAGCTATCAGAATTCCTTTTGGTGCCGGTCTGCAAGTACATAACATTATAAAGACAGTTCAGTTTTGTCTCAATTTAATTCCGAGCGTATTTAGTATAAATGTTTCGGCCGTGTGATTGACGGTTTATTCAAAATGTACCTCATCCAATAATCTCTTTAGACTTTTGATAGGAATGTTCACCTGGAAGACGAAACAAAAAAATCCTTGCCAGCAATGACTGTCTTTTCGTTGGTCATCAAATACCTCAAGGAGGACATGTTAGAGACCATAAGAGATCGACTAGCCAGTGGTCACATTAAAGAAGATGAGATCACGTAGGTGTTGACGGTTCCAGCCATTTGGAACGATGCAGCTAAACAGTTCATGAGGGAGGCTGCTGCTGAGGTAAGTTCGGATATTCACCTTACTAATTAAGATATAGTTTGCCTTTTGTTTCTATGAAATTTATAATAATTAAACTATTATGCAAATATCGTGTTTTTATAAACATTACGCAAGCCAAACTAACATGTTCATCTGGTTTCATTTAACTGAATGGCTGATTTTTATAGCAATGTAGCCATTCATGGAAATAACTGTAAAGGTAATATTAATAATAGTATGCCTTTCTTCAGAGTTATAGGTGTGTACTATTTTATGCGCTCATGAAAGCAAAATTACTCTATTTTAGTGGACAGAGGTCAAGGCCTTGAAATATAACGATGTAGTTTATGCTTTTTATTGCAACAATTGAATAAAAACTTTTATATAACTCTTTTGTCAGGCAGGAATTCAGAGCATAAATCTGAGGATCGCACTTGAACCAGAAACAGCTTCCATATTTTGCCGCCTTCTTCCAGTGGAGAAAATGAACGAGGGAGGTGGACTGGCTTCATTTAAGGCTGGCTCAAAGTACTTGGTGCTAGATGCTGGAGGTAGTTAATTGCAGTCATTTTCAGTACTTGGTGCTAGATGCTGGAACTAGTTCGTTGAAGTCATTCTAAAATATCATTCTTCTCGTATATGTTGCTGAAAAGTGTTCAACGCTCTGATAAATAGGAGAATCTTCGGCATTTTAGTATCACATCATACACGAGAAACTGCTTGATAAGGCAATGAAGACTAATACCTCATGACCACTGTAAATACTTATGATACACAAACAAGAAAACCAAAACCGAGAGGATCATTTATAATATAATTACACTATATATGATAGTATAAACTGCTACACTGCAGACATCGTAGCGATATGACTGAACAATTGTTAAAGGTACTTTAAAAAGTCCAAATCACACACACACTATATATATGTTAGTTAAATTGATATAATACATCACATCTTTAAATCATTCCAGTATTTCAAATATGTTAGCCGACACATATAGTAACTACATATAGGAATTCTTTAATATTTATATAAATGTAAACTCTCTATTTCTTCAGGTGGAACTGTCGATATCACTGTGCACGAAGTGCTGCCTGGGGGAAACCTTAAAGAAATTTACAAAGCTAGCGGTGGGGCTTGGGGTGGGACTAAAGTTGATGAGGCCTACAAGCAACTCATCATTAGCCTTGTTGGGAATCCTGTCTTCCAGCGCTTTCAGAGTGAGAGGAAAGAAGATTACATTGACATGCTAAGAGATTTTGAAGTAAAAAAGAGAGATATCGCTCCAGAAAACAATAATAGAGTCACAATTCGTCTTCCATCGTCTTTGAAAGAGCTTTTTGAAGATGAAACAGAAGAAGACCTTCGTCATGCCATCAAACAGACTAGGTACGCCGACAGGATGGTTCTGTCAGGTGACAAACTTCGTATAGATGCTTCGGTGATGAAAAATTTATTTGGCGACGTTATTCAAAGCACAGTTTCGCATTTGAAGGAGATGATAAAAGATGATAGAATACGAGGAATTTCCAGTATTTTAATGGTCGGCGGTTTCTCCGAGTCAAAGATGCTTCAAGGCGCAATTAAGTCTAATTTTCCCGATGTCAAGGTTGTGGTACCACCTGAAGCTGGCCTGATAGTCCTTAAGGGAGCTGTTGTTTTCGGTCACAGCCCGTTCTCCATTGCACAACGTGTCAGCAAATATACCTACGGTGTTGGCACGTCACACAAATTTGATGATAAAATACACGATGTTAGGAAAAGGACAGAGTATGAAAATCGACCGTACTGTAAAGATATTTTTTCAAAGTATGTCGAAGTTGGCCAGACTATTTCGATAGATGAAACCACAGAAGAACAAACCTACACTCCGGTTAGGGAAGATCAAGTAGCCTTAGGATTTGATATATATGCATCAACTCAAAAATCACCTATGTACGTGACGGACGAGGGTTGTGTGAAGCTTGGAAGGGTGACGGTCGATATTCTAGACAAGAGTGTTCCAAGAGATGAAAGAAGCGTCATTGTTTCCATGACATTTGGTGGCACTGAAATTGTAACAAACGCGATAGAAAAACGTACGGGAAAAACGACAAAAGGTACAATGGATTTTCTTGGATAAAACGTGACTAACACAGATAGAAGTTGTTTGTATGATTTAAAATATATACTTGTTAAACTTTACCATATTACATATATTTATACCTACATACTACTAGTAGACAGATGCAGAAGGATATTCAAAGTGTAATTGTGTGCATATGCCAAAGTCATTATCGTTATTATTTTATAGAAAGAATGATTATTAGTACACATTTTACTTGTGATAGTATAATACAGGGCTTGCTAGTTGAACTGCATAAAGGTGTTGAACTTCACCATCATTTGTGTTTATGTCGTAACTTTAGTCTAATTTGCATATATTAGACGAATCGACTTACCAATCGGAAGGTCACCTTCCATTTTTGATGCATTTGAGACACAAGAGTTAACAGCCAAATTGCACGAACTTGTCTATTATTTGTCATGGAAATAAATTGTTACGTTTTACTCTGTATATTAATGGTTAAATGTATCAAAATGTACATATTTACTAACTAGTAAGGACTTCCGTAATTAAAGTTTGCAAGCTGCTGAGAATTATACAAAATAATCGGATTTAAGAGGTAAAATAAGTGTCTACCAAACCATCTTGTCTGCGAAAACAACAATCGCTTCAAGTGAATCCTTCGTTTTCTAAATATCCGATACAGGACTATCTATCTATCTATCTATCTATCTATCTATCTATCTATCTGTCTGTCTGTCTGTCTGTCTGTCTAAACATGTAAACAGATGTAATTACTAAAATAAGCACCCATTATACGACCTAAAACATTCCATCTCGATGCAAGGCATACAAATAAGTTTGTTTGAAAATAAATTGTATTCAAAATTGGCAGTCAGATTGCATTTGTATTTTTTAAGGAAAGATTCGATATATATTACTCTAATAAATCGTATAGGAAACTTGATTAAAATTAAACAACAATGCTACGTGTCCAATTATATTGGGATTCTATGACCATTTCAAATTGTTCAATGTTGTTAATTCTGTAAATTATTATCAATATTAGCTCATCATCCAATTTATCTCACACATTGCAGAGGAAAATGTTATTACCAAATCAGGTTTAAGTCAAACACAAATATAATTGTTAGTGTTCATATTCCATTGTATGCCTTTTAGATGTCGTTTATGGCATAAAACTGTAAACTGTCGTCAGAAACGGAACATCAACGTAAGTCATCCAGGACAGTGTTAATATGTAGCTCACATCCATGAGTTTGAAACCAAGGAAAACAAATGTGATCTTCTGGCAATACAACCAATTTTTTATGTCTCTTGACACGGGCGAATCAAAAGTATTATCACTCCATGCCGCTGCGGTCAAATCGTGACATTGTTCTTGAAGAACTCGCTTGAGACTCTAATCACCAAGTCAACTTGTCATGTAAAAATAACGGAAAGGAAAATATGTATACAGTTTGTATCACGCCCCAATAATTGAATGCACCTTTTCTATAATACATGATGACTTTTGCATTACCTTGAGAGCTTCCAAGATCTGATTTCTAGGCTGAGTGGTCAGCCATATATTATGTTCCGTTTAAAATATCTGCGAAATATATCTACATTCAATGCCCCGGCTTCTTCTTCGCATAGACTACTAAATGACCTTTTGCTCCTTGTTACAAAGCAAGCATGGAAATGGGGACACGTGGCGCTAATCTGACCAATCATATATAAGCTTTGTAAGGAATGAAATACCTATCTTATCTTTTTTATACTATGCAATAGTGCAGTCTTTGTGTCTACAGGATGACAGTGAGGGAGAAAGAGTACCCTAATTCAGTTTTAAGTTCACATCAACATGGAACGGATAACATAAAAATGAAACACTGCGTACCATTTTATAGAGGTCGGTTTATCCCTTTATCTCCGAGGACATCAAAATGACATATGCTGTCACAAAATAATTCTAAGACGCACGAACATTATAACACGTTTCTCCAGTCTAACTATTTAACAAACTTTTCAGAGACTCTGATTTCACGCCTGTACGGGCTTTTTTCTTACTTCACATTGACAATCAATATATATGCATCTAATACAACGAAACAAGCAGTACATACATATGCGCAAAACAGAGTTTATCTGGAAAATTATCTGGCATTTACAGATGAGAACATATACAGATGAACATTCGGAGATATTTTTGTATAAAGACTTTGTACAGAGGCCAAATGACGAAACAAACTCTGGCTACCTTAAAGTCCCCGTGAATAAAATTCAGTGTAACGTCTGTACCTGCTAACTGTATAATTACTTCGTAAGATAAATATCTTCCCAACACCGATTTTCAAAAACAACAAAACAAATTACCAAAATCTATTGAATATATATAACCATAGAAGTAAATAAAAATAGCGCATTCTCCATTTTGTTCTCGTATGAACTGTTAGCATTATCATGTTAAACTTTCTTATAATGACCGGTAATCAAGAAACAAACTATTCAGGCAAGGCTGAAAATTTAAGATTAGAAATTCGGACCAAAAATCTCCACCGAACCTCTTATGACCCATCCGTATTTGATCTTCTGTATATTTTAATTCTTTCAGACAGGTAATATGCTTCAGGAGATCCACTTATCGCTTACAGGGGCAGATCCAGATATATTGTTTAGGTTGGGTGGATGGGGTGTAAAATAGAAGGCGCTGTGTCTCCTCGACTAAACCCTCTGTAGGGGCCCGGGGAGAGTAGCTCCGGTAGTTTAAGCGTTTACAATGTGTAATATTAACCACATTACTGTACAGGAAGTTGACCTTCCAGCTGTTTCAAGTTAATTTATTTCTTGAGTGGAAGGGAGGAAAGGGGCACGGACTGAGCCACCAGCCAACATGTCCCCAGGATGCGACCTTGTCTCGCATCGCAATTCGTTTCTGACAATTGTATATCCCGATACATTCGCTGCCTTCGATCCGCCCGATATGGGGTACAAAGTAAGGGGAAAATATCGTTTAACACAATACGTTGATAAATATGAACGCTGGACTCATGCAAAGTAAATGTCAATAAAGACAGTATATCAGAGCGAGAGATCTATCTGTCTGTATAATATATATATATATATATATATATATATATATATATATATATATATATATATATATATATATATATATATATATGTGTGTGTGTGTGTGTATGATTAAGATAAATGCAATAAACTGACAACGAACAGTGTGAAACTAGTATCTAGCTACTCCGAGCACTTTTGACCCTTTAATGAGTCTTTTTCAAAGGCAAATACAAAAAATAGACAAGACAAACAAATAAAACAGAAGAAACGGTTATGTTTGCGAAACTTTAAATGGCTGTTTCTACATGAATTCAACCTTTAATCTCTATTACGTGTCAACCAGTTTATTTCAGCTTTGTTGCTGATACTGGAAAATATTTGTATTGACCTTGAAATTGATGAGCCATAACGACATCTGTTATTTTATGTAAATTTATGTAGGCGCAAATTATATCCCGTATATTTCATTGTTATTGTAGTCATAAGCTACAAAGCAAATTTATAGAATTATTTTAAAGAAAATGTGTCGGCTGCAAAAGATAATTTTATTTGTGCGTGGTTGTCTTTTTCTAGTCTTCTTGGTTTAAACCTCTTGCTTTCAATGTTCTAAGGCGGCGTATCCAGTAAGATTCCCTTTCTTTCCTGGTTTGGGGAATCCCGTTCCGGTTGTGAGCAATTGCATTAAGTGTTATATCACTGAAAGTGTGGCCAGGGGAGGAGAAGTATTCTGCGACCAGGCTTCTGTACAGCTTCTTTGTCATCCAACAAATCTATGAAGGTTGAGCCTTTTGTGTCGATTTTCAGTTTCTCCGACATACTGAAGGCCACAGATTTTACATGTGATGAGATAAGTGACATTCTCTGTTTTGTTTGCTTTGTTTGGACCATGTATGTTTCATTTTTTTCTAGTCACTGTGCTAGAAAATGTCTTGGTTTCTATCATATGTTGATAGGTTTTGCACCTTTTTTTCCGCAAGGGCCAGATTGACTAGGATGGTGTTGATTAATGATTGGCGTTAGCTTCGCCCTGACTAGGATGTCCTTGAGGTTTTTGGTCTCCGGTAGGCGATGGGCCAGTGTTTCCCGATGATTTTGCCTACTTTGGGGTTGTCTGGATGGTAGATCAGGATAAATGGTATCCTATCAGCCTTTTCCTTCTTGCCATATTTTAGTAGGTCATTACGGTTTGTTTGTTTAGCCCTTTGCGCTGCCTCCGTAATCAGGTCCTTGTCGAAGACTCGGTATGTTAAATGTTTAGATAGCTCGTCAGACCTTTTTAGGAATGTTTCATCGTCGGAGCAAATTCTGCTTATTCTCAGTGCCTGGCTATATGGGGTGTTCCTAATGCAGTGTTTTGGATGACATCTGCTTGGGATGAAATACTGGTGTTTGTCGGTTGCTTTGGAGTAGATGTCTGTATGGAGTTTGTTTTCTACCAGTCTGGTTGCTGTGTCCAGGAAGACTTGGTTTGAGTTGGAGATTTCATTAAAGAGTCAAAAGCGCTCAGGCTAGCTAGATCTCGATTCTGTAACGGATTCGAGATTATCTTTCTCGTACGTAGCTTGATATGCTGTTCAACAACCTATTTAATGAGAACCTTTATATGCACCTAATGCACTTGACTTTTCTTTAGCCAATCATATAGGTCATGATAGTCTGCATGTAAAATAGTCCGCCATGAAATAAATTACACATACTAACATTAAAGCTGTACATTCTGCAGTCAAATTTCAAACCAAACATTCTAAATCAGATAATGGGTTCCGTATAAGTATATCAAAGGGGAGGGCTTTTTATGTGTTACTGCAGAAAACAGTACATATATAACTCACAGTGACCTCATTGTCCACGGGATCTGTAGCAGATACAAACTTGGACCAATTGTTCGTTTAAGAATTATCCCCCTTTGTTTGGGCTTGTCTTCGAGAATTTTGCCAGCTGTGTGGATGTAGATCTCAACACTGCCACCAAATATGTTTTTGCACACAACAAAATAGCATGCAATCCTTTTTGAAACTGCATCATTTATGATGTTGTCCTGTTTTACAGGAACACATATACACACTGGATGAGACACGTACAGATACAGGTTTGTGTAAGATGGGCCAAAACGATGCCGATGATGGATTGGATTAAATTCTGCACATAGCTAAGCTAAGCAAAAGGGGGAATAATTTTAATCAGCTTTTGAAAATTAACAGGTAGACCCGGAAATCAAAACAGGTCTTAATTCGCACCATGCCCCGTGTTCCCGTGATACCGTCTTGCTTGAAACTATTGGTGTTTATGCTAAGTTAAAAAAAATTGCGTGTCTGGACTAAGTGAAATTGTTTAAAATATATTTTATCCTCTTATTCGACCAAATATGCGCTCAGCACGTACATTTTCAGAAAGAGCAACAATGATACTATTTGTTAAAAAGATTTTTTTTGAATATGCATTGTCTGCATGATAAAAGTAATACGTATAGTTATTGACGTCATTCTAATGGCTTGAAAATACTCTGCACTGAAAATTTACGTCAATTTTTCGGCCAATCTTGGCACAGCATACAATAAATCCAACAACATTTCAAACACTAGTTATGTAATTCTAATAGGTTTGATCACCAGCTTAAGAGGTATAACTTTTAGGACTGTTCATTTGGCGATTGTTAGCTCCAACAAATGGACTTAAAAACAGGGATTAACACAATTCATATTCTTGAGGAGTGTTGTTAAGTATTGTCCAGATTTTGTTATACTTAACTGTCAGATTCAAGAAGGCGTGCAATTGAAATGATGAATTAACACAGATTTTAATTCTTTCATACTCGTGGATTATATTTTTATTTCAGAGTAAATCCATACAAAATGAATTCTATTGTACAACTGGGGACGTGTTACTGCCATAATATCCTAGATAGGAAACAGCATGGGGATGCATGTTTTCACAGCCTTTGTAACTCACTTGAAGACACTTTAGGGGTATCACTCATATATTTAATCAATGGCACTGTAAAAAAAAAGTGTTTCCATTCTTGGCATGTTTACAAATTCCCATTTCTTGACGAGAAAACTGCTGATCACCAAATTCCGAGAATTTTGAATACCTGATATCTATTTCAATTTTGAATCAGTTCCTGTCATAATATCTTTGGGTTTATGCGGGTTGAGGTGGGGGTGGGGGATATAAATATGTAATAATGAGATCCCGATAAATACCAAAAGGTTAATAGTTTTCCTTGAAAACGCAAATTTCAAAACATTTTCATCATACGCGCTGGTGTGGATCATCACGTATGTGGCTGTAAATTATCACATATTTGATGCTGCGATGTGCTCTTAGTATTATATTTGCTTTTTTGGAGAAAAAAGGCCATTATGGCGACCAAGAGAATTAATATTTTGAAATTAGCTGCTATAAGAATAATGGGAATTAATATCAGACAATATTTTCAACAGAATTGGCTGTTATGGCGACAAGTGGAACATGACATCTGCCCTTCTTCTTATTATGCAGAAAGTATTTTGCAAAATGTCACGTTTTATTGGCTTTGATTTTGTCGCTCAAGAGTTACTACTATGAGTGAAAATTGTCTATGGTAATGCACTGATGATAAAAAGAAAGGCGAGAGTACGTTTACCAAAATGTCAAAATAAGTCAAAATAAGTCAGAATTTGCCGTTAATCCACGGTGGCTTGTACTATTGTGAACTTTTCTGTTCAAGTTTGCAAATAACAAAACAAAAGTTTTGAATCGCACATTGAGTGTTTGTTTATATACACAATAATACTTATGCAGAAACAGAGTGAAAGACGAGAACACTAACAATATGACTACCTGATAAACGTGAAGATTGATATAAAAGTCTTGACCTCGAAATGATTTAAAGGGCTATTTGAACATGTCAAAGTTTACCAGTTGACTCGACGGTTAGCTCAATGTCAGCCATTCGCTGTGCATTTTGGTGAAGTTGTACTTTCTTATTTAGGTCCACTACAGGCAATTATCGGTGTCGAAGTTAAAGACGTGGTACCTTAACGGTTCCAAGAATGAGTATACTTTTAAACAGACATTGGCTGTCATTTAAGCATTACCAGCCCGTGTGGTATAACACACAGTGCGACTTATTCACAATTCACTAAGATCAAATCGCCATGTCTGATTTATACGTGTTTATTGAGTTCTCCTTTATTTCAATGATCTAAAAGTACTGACTTAGATCAAACAGGTATACGGTCTTTAGTAACATCAGAGGTTGAGTCAGATTGTCCTGCAAACAATTCAGGTTGACTTTAGTAAATCATCGTCTTTGGCAGTTCTGTACTACATGCTCCAGGACGATGGTTTCTAAGGTTCGATATCGTTGTTTGAATTCATCTTTGTCTTCTGTAATGTGACACCAGAAAAGATAGCCATTGGCTTCTGGTTTCGTTTCTATACACATTTTTGACGTACACTGGACTCGAATCGGGGTCTTGATGGTATTGATCCATCATAAAAAAGTGTCAAATTTCGTACACTTTTAACAACCATATCCATGATGGAAAGCATATGACAGTTCGACACCAGAACGTTTCTATGAAGACACATTCTTGATTATCGTAGTGACACAGCTGGTGTTAATTGTACATTTTAGCACATAGAAATGTCAGACAATTATGTGTAAACACGGTATGGCACCAGTATGTCGGCGGAAGAACTTTACATTTGATAGTGTATAACTTTGTGTATCGTTTGTTAGCAAATGTGTGTGTTAGTCATTCATACGGCATATTGGTTAGTAAGTGTGGTGTGGATGTTGATCAATCACACAATAGTTTGATGAGTAGGTGTGGGTGCTTGTCACTCAAACGTTGTGTTGGCTAGTACGTTTCGACGCTGTTCAGTAAAATCACTGACTAGGTGCTCCCCAGTGGATGACTGGTATTAATCAGTAGATGACTAGGCGCTAAACAGTAGATAACTTGGCATTGGCAAGTCCAAATTAGCCAGTAGATGTAGTGGTTTTAAGAATAGATTTCCCTTTAGAGGCTATACTGTTTTCATTCAGCTCATTGAGTCCGGCAATGTTAAACTTATGGACGTTTTTAGCTTTAATGTTTCTCTTTTCGCGGTACATGCCCATTTTTTAACGCAAAAATAACTTTTAGCGACATCGAAAAACTTCGCGTTAATTTTCATATTATGTTTCCTCTTGTCGTCATACTGACCTTTTGTTAAAATATGGACTAATGTTACTTCCCATTGTAATCATAGCGGCCAATAATAGTAATATGGGAACCTTTGACCCTTTATGGAACATTAGACAACACCTTAGGTTTATATATATGCAAATATTTCCTATATTGCCCTCTACGGGAATTTATCATTCCATATCTATTTGAAGCATTGTTGCGAATGTGTAGAGATGGATATGTGAAGATAGTGATCAGCTAAACAATAGTTACTGATCTTCTCTCAAACACCTATAGATCTGCTATCCAAGACTTCACATACAC
Organism: Sinohyriopsis cumingii; assembly: GCA_028554795.2. Lineage (NCBI taxonomy): Eukaryota > Metazoa > Mollusca > Bivalvia > Unionida > Unionidae > Sinohyriopsis > Sinohyriopsis cumingii. The sequence goes on from CM068829.1 coordinate 135,626,056, forward strand.
TATCCATCATGTCCTATGTACTTACCAGAGCTTCACACATACTATCTAATGAAGAGATTAGTATGTAAAATAAAGGGTATGAAATCGCACACATTATCAGACTCAAGAGGGTAAGAGAGTTTATGAACATAATTTTCTTACATACACACAAAAATACACCACGCCAAAAGCAAACGTTACTAAAAGTTGATAACCACGTGTTACTCACGAACATGATATCTCATACAATAAAGGGTAGATGAGATCTTCGAGTTTTGCCTGCTTGTGAGAAGACAAACATAGATAACACACAAATATAAAACACGCATATCGGCATTTATTTAAAGCAGTATATATATATATATATATATATATATATATATATATATATATATATATATATATATATATATATATATATATATTCGAAGAAATTTGGGTTGCCCTAAAATATCCACTGGAGTCTTTAACCAGAGGGTTCTTCACAAGCTTCTTCTTACAGCTGGTCGATAGACTAAGATACGTTTCAAGTAGGGTTGCTTTTTCACATAGATTAGTCTCTTTCGTATAACTGTATCTGTGCAGCGTCTGATCGCCCAGATTACCGAGAAAGGTCACTACAAATGGATATTAGTCACCGTCATAACATATTTTTGATCTTGTTCGTGTGAGCGCGATGCAATCGAGGCACAATTTATCAACAGCGGCTCAAAAGGAGCACATTTATAATAATTAAGATGTTAACCTAAATGTGATTTCTGCGCCAAAAATAAAGATAATGGGGAAAATTTTTTTTTAATCGAGCTGTATGGTGTCAGTGTTGGCAATATCAGGAATCTTTAGTCGGGAGGCTCGAATCAGTGTCTTCTTCTATTTTTCTGGTTTGCTGATGTCCACTAATATAAGGTTGACTTTGGTGCTGAGTTCCAAACTGAAGTTGTCGCTTGAGCTGTTGCATTCCAGTAATGCCACTGGAATGTGGCATTCACTGTACGTCTCTCTGTTCCCTCTAATTTTGATGGCTGTCCTCCTTCAACATTCTTTGGAGGCTTTATTGTGACTGTAGCTCTTTCGCGTATCTACTTTTACCTCCCGGTGATTTTCTATGCTAAGGCAACTTAACGATTACCCCATTGTTCATCAGTCTTACTTTCAATGGTCTAATCTCAAACATACTGACATGTTTGTTGAGCTGGCGTTGATTTGTTTACTACCATCCTCTCCGCAGACTATGAAGCCGATTTGAGAGGCTCTGTGCGCTGAAGTCTCACTTTAACCCCTTGTTTATTTGTTTTCCGCTTGAGTCTTCTTTTTTGTCGTTCTTTCTCTCTGTTCTTGTCTGGCTTGCTGTGTTTGATCTTTTTTTTCAATTACTTTAGATGGTGATGTTGGTGATTGTCGGGGTTGATAGGTTGAGGCGCTCGGCTTAGGCTGTGTGTGCAGTATCTGCACCCACAGTGCCCGGGTTCCTCCATTCTGTCTTCCCTGCGGCCTACTTTTGTATGTCCCTTATTTCCTCCCGTATAAGGACAGGAATTATTCTCCTCTCCTGCGCTTTCATGATCCATCTCGATAGTAGAATAAGGCATACCCCCAAACACCGTGCATTTAGGTCCCACATAGGTATAATTGCTTCCACTGCTAGCTAGCTTCTTAGTTCTTGCTTTATGGTCTCGTCACTGACGATTTGAATGCATGGATGACACAGTATGCCAACACACCTCTATATAAAGTCTAGGACCGGATAGAAACGGATTCGGAAGTTCCACCAATGATAATGAATGTGGCATAATTCAGTGAGAGCGTGCTGTACATCTTCCTATCAGGCGCAAGGACCAATGACGTCACTAAGATTTAATATTGTTGAAGAGTTCAAGCATAATACCTGCAACTGAAATGGAGGATATGTATTGCGGTGCACTCACATTTGATGCATTTTATACCCGGAGTGATAGTACGAGGACTAGAAGAAAATGATTTCAGTTTGGTATTGTTCAATTTCTTTTCTTCTTAAGAGTGTTAGCTGGCGACAATGTCATTTTTATCTCCTTTTCCATCATTACCAAAGTATTATGATTTCACAACGAGGACATGGTTTCAGATATATATCGAAAGCAACTTTTCTCATGGTAGTACCCGTCTTAAAAAGATTCAGCTTTGACACAAGGAATATAATGTCCTCCAAATGCACCCATCGACAGAAAGAAAGTCCGAAAGAAGCCTCAATTAATGCAGAAAAAATTGTGTTACTTCAAACTGGAAAAGACAACCCTATAACCTCGCTTCTCACTGCTAGCGAAGGCATTACTTCTTTGTATACGCCACGTCAAAGACACAACAGAAAAGAGAAATAAACCAGAACCAAATGATGTGCAGGGATTCGTGTGAATGTTCCAAGTCGGAATTCAGTATGTTTGCCATGCCACGGACAATGATGATGCAAGGACTCTAACAGGAACAAATTCATTTTGTGTCGGTTTTACCACCACAGCAGTAACTATTGAGTGTGAAATCAAAGAACAAACTGAATATTACATCGATATTAATGGCAGTTACTTGACACTAAAAGTAATATTTCACAAGTCGAAGACACCAATCCAGGAGCCGATGCCAGAGTTATGCATTCATAGTTCAACGAAGTGGTTTTGTATTTGTGTAATGAAATTATGAGCAGTAGCATGGACACTTACGTTTACTTAGCGTACCTGGAAAATGTCATAATGTACGGAAAAGAAGCCAATAAAACACATCGGGACGCTTGAGGGGTGAGGAAAGGTAACACTCTATACAAACAAAACGACACAGCTTTGGTTGTAAATGATAGTGCATGCTACACTATTGGATTTAACGACGGCCAAAAGAAAATCAAATTGGGCGTAGTTTGAAAATGATGGATCATTTGTACCTGGACATGTGGTCGGAAGACAAGTATTTGTTGACTGGGATAGATGTACACCTAAGACTGAATCTAGGTAGTACCGTGTTCGATTTGATGAATAAAGATAAGGAGTACAACACGAACATCAAATAAGTCAGATTTTATGTACGACGTGTGGATGCACTGCCTAAGGTGTAAATGCAAATAGCACTAACAAAGTAAGGACCAAATGTGCAACTGCAAGTTCTCAAGTTACAGACCATATTTCTCACATGTTTATCAACGGAGCCATCTATTAGAGCATAATATTTTAATATTTTTTTACCATTTACAGTATCAAACGAGGATCATTTACATGTGGATTATTAGCATAAGGGTAAGCAGTGTAAATGTTGAGAATAACGAGAACGGGAACGAGTCAATATTTCAACTCACTCGTACCAGGAAAGAATGCTTAGGAAAAGTTTTACTGAACACTGTCTACGAGGAGTGTGAAAATCACAACCTTAACCGTTGCCTCTGGATTCCGATCCAAGATCAAACATCATTTCATCCACGTTTGCACATCGGCATCGTCAACAATGCAATCCTCAACGGAACTAACGGCACAAAACATGAGTGAAGAACAAAATGAATTGCAAGATTCAGTCATGATGTCAAGACGGCCAGAGCAAGAATAACACTTCATCATCTGTTTGTCTTCTCACTTGTCAAACCAGAGAACATACATTGTTTTGATCATCAAATCGACCATCCTTTGTCAGAAACACATAAATACATGTTTGGTGACCAATCAAGAAGGAAAGTTGGAAGACTATTTGTTAGACGCGTGGATCTTAATGTCTGAAGAGAAGATATTGAAAGAGTGGTATAAATACTTGCGTGATCATTCCTTCCGTGTAATGGCTTCTTTTAAAGCCAGACACATCGAACCTATCACCTTCCGTTCATCGACTTATTTAACATATATTTTCAAGGAACGTTTAAATGTGAACTCACTGCTTATCATTACATGTGAAACAAAAGAACACACGTGAACCTTATTATCTTCTAACTTACACAAATGTTTAGAAGCTAATGTTGTATGTTAGAGATGAAATTCGTCGTCGAAAGCCTAAATACGTAAAAACCCGCTTAGCAGCAGTCTACCTTACCAACGACTACAGTGCGGAATAATTTAATTCTTAAAGATTACCTCCTAGAGAAGATGACGTCATCGAGTTTGTTAGAAGAATTTATCCATGTATTGAATTCAATAAGGTAATACTATAAGGATCATATTATATGGTATGAGGTCCATACAGTTTGTATTTTCTTCATTAACGCAGTCTTGGATTTCCACTACATCATGTATTGACTTGCTTCTTTTCCTTAGAAAGATGGCAAAATTAAAAAGATGGTTTCATGAACACTTTGACTATCTAGGTCAGTTAACACAGAAACGTAGTAGTTATCAATAACAAAATGACCATGCACTAGATGAATATTCGAAGTCTAATCTTATTCCACAACGTTAATAACCTTGTATATACGTTCTTGTTTAATGTCTGGTATTTTTGATTGAAGATGAATGGACTTGCTCCATGCTTGCTCCATGCTTGCCTCTTTGTTGTTGATGTTTCGGTGGGCGATGTTTAATGCAAAACAATGTTGATTTAGAAAGAAAAATGTGTTAGCCTATTTTACTGGAAAGTGGATACTTCTGATCTTTCACATTCTTATTGTGTATCTTTGAAGAGGAATGTTTTCTTTTACGTCCGTGTATCAAGCATGAGGATCAGTATTCTTCACTGCCGTGCTTTTCATACATTTCACAAGTCTTGCCATGTATCATGGACCAGACAACTCAAGATAATGAGCGATAGTATTAATAAGTTAACCTAAGTCATGGTACACATGAACTGAGTAAACCAGCATCTGACTAATAGGAAAATGGAGAAGAAAACCAACATATGTCTCAAAAATGGCCAAAGCTTTTGTGTCCTCCGAGAGAAATTTAAAAGATAAGAGATCAACTTTGATAAAGAAAAGAAACAGTCGCAGAGATAAATGAACGAGGAGTGGAGACAGGAGATAGATGAGTTCACTGTGGTGAAGCACAGTCATTCTGGATGTCATCGATAAGATCACGGCACAGCAACAAAATTGCCCATTTTAGGGTATTCAAAATTTTAGGCTCACTCTCTATATACATTTTTGGGGTGGAGATGACAGGAAACAAAGACGTTCTACATTTCGATCATATCCCGTTGTTTTCTGAATTATCTGACTCTCTGGAATATTTTTCTCACTAAACATTTGCACAAGGTTTGTGCTAGCAGTATGGTTCGAGAGCTTGTATTCAGATAATTCTGCTGTTCAGATCATACTTATCGAGATACAAGCAACTTTGTTTAAACCTACTGGTAGACGTTCGAACCAATTTTCAGTTCATTTAAGAATTTCACGACTTTTATGTGTGACGATATCAAATGGTCTGTTGGTAAGCTATAATCGCCGGTTGTTGACTAGGCAACGTTTGAGCTTTTCTAAATTTGATCACATAATGTGTTTTACTACTCTCACATCACCAGTAGCGTACTAACGGGTGCGGGGGGTGGGTGGGTGGGGCGGAGTGGGAGAGTTCTTGAGGCACCAAAACTACGGGCGCCAGAAGTCTTGGAGCGCAATAACCAGTTTCGGCCCTCATCGTCTCCCCGGGTGTCATTAACCCTTAGTACGCCACTACACATCACAAAGTGTTCTTCCTGCACATAAAATGAACTTTGTTGTATGTTTGGAGCTTTTTTGTAAATTATAGTCATTCTGTTTACATCAACATTAATGATAAGTTACTGCTACAGGCCTACGCAACAAAATAAACAAAAGAATACATATCATGCATTAAGGAAACGAAAAAAATAAACAATTACAAAATAATGAAAACAATAATTTGAACCAAATAATACCATTTTCAAGATAACATGCTGGGTTTAAGCTTCCGTGTTATATCACTGAATTTAAATGGGAGAAACTCGCGGTAAAACAATAATTGAACAGATCGAAGAGACATTAAATTCGGTGGTAATAGAAAGTAGTAATAAAACTGAAATAAAGTCCCGAGTAGTAATGCTGAGAAATGCCTCCCGAAAATTATCACGGGACATTATAGCAACCAAAGGAACTTCTAAAGGGAGATTACTACACATACAAATTAATGGGTGGCACATAATGAATGTATATGTGCCGTCATGATTTAATAAGAGGAAAGAAGAATGTTTAAAACAACTTATGGACTATATCCAGCACTTATCCAAGGAAAATTCTATTTTTTTTTTTATTTTTATTTTTTTTTGGGGGGGGAGGTTGACAGATATAACATAGACAAGAGTACATGGTTTCAGTTATTTGATACGGCGCTTGAAAATCCGATTAGGAGTGTTATTGATAGAACAATAGAAGTACATAGTAGATTTAATAAAGATAAGGTAGAATATACATAGTGTTACGGTAACAACAGGAGAGCCATTTGGAAAAATATTTTTTCATTGGAAGTAAGAATGAAATAGGTAAAATCATGTGCAACTCAAACAATATACATATCGGATAATAACGCCTAAACCTTATTTATAAGAATGGAAAATATGAAGGAATGGAGACATTGTTTCTAGAAAATGAATAAATCGATACTGGACTAGGAAGGATATGCAGGAACAATAATAACTATACAACAAAAATGTTCAAAGAATGAGAGAGAGAATCGAAACTTAGTGGTGGAATGGGAAACAATAAAATGCAAAATCAAAATATTATCCCAAAAGTACATCATAAAACAAAAATCACCGAAAAGGGATGGAGATGAGGTGTAATACAAACCAAAAACATAATAAGACAATTGAAAAACTAACGAATAGTTTAAGGGTAAACATGAGTATAAAGTAAAAGGATCGAAAGTAAGAGCATAGAAATTTACTGATATTGTACCTAAGCGTGGGAAATCTATAGCAGGATAGAAAATAAAGGAAGAAATGAAAATAAATGGAATGCCGAAAGAAATATTGTATAATCAATACGAAGTTTGATGCTATGAGAGAAATGCATGATTTCTATACAGAACTATATACCAAACATAACGATCTACAGAAAAATTATAAATACTGTGAGAATGTATATTAATTGCAAATCTAGGAAAAATAAAAAGTTAAATGTAAAAATTGAATAACTGCATACGTAACAAATCGAGCCATAACACATCTCAATCAATGGAAATCACTCAGATCAAACGCTCTCTTCGGACTTTTACATACAGTTTCAGACTCAGTGAATCCAGATATTATAATTTATATACAAGAGTATACCTCTGAATAATCAAAATGCTAAAAAATGAAGGGATGATTACGTTCATTTATAAAGGTAAAGAGAAAGTAAACAAATATAGAACTGGTTGTTGTTGTGGTTGTTGTAGTAGGGTTTAACGCCATTTTTCAGCACACGATAGGCTATACATGGCGGCCAGTATAATTGGTGGAGGAAGAACCCGGGAAAACCCCGGAAAGAACCACCGACCCACGAGAAGCTACTGGAAAGCTTTCTCACATACCCACATTGGCTGAATCCGAGACTCGAACCCACGCAGACAGAGGTGAGATGGCAGTGATCCGTAACGGAGAGCGCTTTAGACCACTCGGCCACTCGGGGCCCCAAATATAGAACTGGAGATAATAGCACTTATAAATACAGATAATAAAATACTAAGATCCCAGCAAATAGATTCAAACATGTATAGGTAAATTAATAAATATCAATCATAGCCGCGGCTTGGGGGAGGCGGAAATATCATAAACTACATTGTACGAAATGCCCGATATGGCTTATTTAGTCTTCCATACTTTTCATATAATCAGGTTGTCTTGTTTCACGCGCCGTAATATTTCTGTAAATGTAATTTTTCGTCGTATCGCGTGACGCTTTTATTGCTCGCGCGGCACGTGCGAAATATATTATTGCGCACTACTGTATATATCGGGTAGAGATATTGAAGGGCACAGCCAGTATAGAGGGAAGCTCTTAAACATATTCAGCTGTCGGGCAGGTGCCATTGTAATTTCGTTAAAGCCAAACAGTTGGGTGAGTCGAATGTTTTTTTAGTCAACTCTTTTTATTATTTACAATAATTATTCAGTTTCGTAAAAGCACGTTCATTGTTGTATTATGTGGTCACATCGTTTATCGTATCTGCAATTCAGTTTATTAAGATACAACCTAGGCAATGTAGTAACGAGTTAATTTCATCTAGTCGCTATCACGACTAATTTCGAAAACATATTATGTATGTATTAATGTCATAGCATTACGTATATTTGTTTTTATTGCATAGCATTCCTATGTTATACTTCGTACTTATCGCATATTCTTAAAGTAGTTGCAACAAAACCCATCCCAATTAAATTACACTATTGGAAAGGTGTGTTTATTTTCCATATTCAGCTCGCCGGTTATGAGCAGCCGGATGGGCTTGTGAATACCATGACGTCTGGTGTACCATTAGTAACCCCAACAATTCAGTGCCAGCGGAGGGGAAGGTGTCCGTGCCAGAGAGAAGGCCGTGTCAACGTATGTCTTCCAATCAAGTAGTGTTTTGACTACAAGTAAAGGACAGTAACAAGTAGTGTTTTGACTACAAGTAAAGTACAATAACAAGTAGTGTATTGACTACAAGTAAAGTACAATAACAAGTAGTGTATCGACTACAAGTAAAAGAACAATAACAAGTAGTGGTTTGACTACATGTGAATTACGACAGTAGTGTCTGACTACATAAATGTTTGCAACCAGTAGTTGATTATATGGGTTTGCAACAAGTATTTGTTTATATGAACGTTTGCTAGAGATATTTGTGTACATGAAGTTTACATGGAGTTTCTAGAACTTTTTGACTACTTGAATGTGACATAGTAGTCAAAGTATTTCATCTGTGTTTTATATTCATTTTATATGTTTCTGTGTTATATTCATATCATTAGTACCAGTGTTTAATATATTGTCATTTGCCATCCACGAACGTGTTTATTGTTTCTTTAAAACCCTGCCCGGTCTCAAAGGGTCAGCTCGACTACGTTACAATTTTGGTGGCAGCGGTGGGATTCAACTTTCTATCCGAGAAAACTTTTGGATTGTTAATTTGAGTTTGCACATCCAACAGTGTCGGGGAAAGCCTTTGAGACAGGAGTGTTCTGAGAAATAATATTGTATATTTGATTGTAAACGAAACTGAACTTTATCTTTAATCAGAGAAGCATTTAATTTATTGACGCTCGTTTTGGAACGTACTAGTATTTAAAATCATGTCGTCCACTAGCCAATTGGCAGAGCTTGGTAAGCAATTGGGATATGAAGGGGAATCCTTACGACAGTTTATTAAGGAGGAACAAAATAGAGAACGAGAGCGACGCGTCGAAGAACGAGAGGCCGAAAAAGAAAGGTTTCAACGCGAACAGGAGAGAATTCAATCGGAAAAGGAAGCCGAAAAAGAAAGGTTTCAACGCGAACAGGAGAGAATTCAGGCGGAAAAGGAAGCCGAAAAAGAAAGGTTTGAAGCAGAACGCGAGAAGTTAGAACTAAGCGCGCGCATTGAAAAGGAAAGAATCCAGGAAGAACGAGAGGCCGAAAAAGAAAGGTTTCAACGTGAACAGGAAATGGAGCGCGAGAAATTAGAGCTAGGCGCGCGTATTGAAAGGGAAAAGCTAGAATTAGAACGGTCTCGACTAGAGAACGATTGGGTATCGCGGCTGAGTAAATTCAAAAAACCACAACTTCCAGCATTCGAAGAAAATAAAGATGACTTGGATAGTTACCTGTTAAGATTCGAAAGATATGCTACTGCGCAAAAACTCAAAAGAAGAATGGGCATTACACCTTAGCACTTTGCTGAAAGGTAGAGCTTTAGAAGTATACTCTAGGATACCGAGCGCAGAGGCAACTAATTACGATTTGTTAAAGGATGCATTGCTAAAATGGTTTGAACTTACTGAAAAGGGTTTTAGGAAAAAATTCCGATTTAGTAAACCAGACAAGGGAGAAAGCTTTGACCAGTTTGTATATAGGATATCTAATTACCTATTCCGTTGGTTAGCTTGCTGCGGAGTCGCAAAGACTTACGATGCAGTATGTGATTTTCTCATCAGAGATCAATTGCTAGCAGTATGTAGTAAGGAACTATTCCAATACTTAAAAGAGAAAACTATTAATAGGTCTAGTGAAATGGCTAAACAAGCAGATATATTCGCTGACGCACACGGAGGGGTTCTGAATGTGGTAGCCCGGGACACGAGGGGTCCCAAGGAAAGTAAGCAGGTGAATTCAGATAAGAGTAGTTTCGGGAAGAGTTTTCCACAAAACCGAAAGGGGGAATTAGTTAGGTCAGATCAGATGGGACCTAGAAGTCAGGATAGACAGAGAAAACAATGTTTTAGTTGCGGAGAGTGGGGCCATATGTCTAGTGCGTGTCCGAAGCGTAAGAGGGATTTACCAAAAACGGTAGAGGTCTCGTATATGGTAGGTTCGTCAGCTCGTGTAGAGAGCAATAGGAGTAGCTCCAATCAAAATGTGTCAAACGTAGCAACACAGAGTGAGGGGTTAGTGAATGGGGTTAGGGCTTCAGTACTTAGAGATACTGGATGTAATACTGTTGTTAAGCAGAGTCTGGTAAGGCCAGATCAATACCTTGGAAAAACAGTGTCTGTCAGAATGATGGATAATACTGCAGTACAGTTGCTGACTGCATGCGTCCATATCGAAACACCCTATTGGACAGGCGCAGTGACAGCGTGTTACATAAAGCGACCGTTGTATGATTAATTGTAGGTAACACAGAAGGGGTATTGAATCCCATAGCACCAGGGATAACAATGGTCGATGTTCCAACTTCCATGGCTATTGAAACTAGGTCGCAAGCTGCTGAGTGAGTAAGAAACCTTTGCCAAAGCTAAAAGTACCCGATGCTATACCAATGATAAAAAGGTGCATTAATTAAGGAGCAAAGAAGAGACGAGTCGTTGTCGGTAATCAGAAATAAAGCCGCGTCGGGAGAAGTCATGAAATGTAAAGGTGGCGGTTGCCATATATTTAAATATAACGGCAATATTCTACATAGGGAGCATACTACTCGTGAAGGCAGACGATTTACACAGGTAGTAGTACCACATAACTATAGACCGCATGTGTTGAAGTTAGCACACGAGTCGACGATGGGGGGTCATCTGGGGTCTACAAAAAACCAAAGACCGAAAATTTATGGAATTTTACTGGCCAGGGGCTCACGGTAATTTAACTAGGTATTGCAGATCATGCGACATTTGTCAAAAAACGCAATATAAAGGGAGAGTCAAGCGCGTACCTATCGGTAAAAATGCCTTTGATTGAAACTCCATTCAAGCGCGTGGCGATGGATATTGTTGGTCCGTTATCACCTCTTACAGATCGTAAGAATATGTACATCTTGACCATGGTCGATTATGCAACCAGGTACCCGGAAGCCGTCGCTCTACCATCCATCGAAACTGAGCGAGTGACAGAAGCCTTAGTGGAAATGTTTAGTAGGCTGGGGATACCGGAAGAGATTCTGACAGATTGTGGGTCACAGTTCACAGCAGAACTCATGGCAGAAGTTAGCAGACTTCTATCGATCAAGCAATTATGGACCACTCCGTACCACCCAATGTGCAACGGGCTAGTTGAGAAGTTCAATGGAACACTCAAACAAATGTTGCGACGGATGTGTGCAGAACGTCCGAACGATTGGGACAGATATCTCCATGTAGTATTGTTTGCATGCCGAGAGATTCCTCAAGAGAGTCTAGGGTTTTCGCCTTTTGAACTCTTATATGGCAGAACGGTGCGAGGGCCGATGAAAATTCTAAGACAATTATGGTCGGATGACGAGACAGATGACGAGATTCGAACCACATACCAGTATGTGTGTGATTTGAAGGACAAGTTGAGAGAAACTTGTGCAATAGCCCAGAAACGTTAAGGCAAGCTAGCAGTCGCGCGGCTCGCTATTATAATTCAAAAGCGCGCGATAGAAAATTCAAAAATGGGGACAGAGTTTTGGTTTTACTTCCGACTGATAGAAACAAGTTAATGTTACAGTGGAAAGGTCCATATACCGTCGTAGATGAAAAAGGAGGTATGGATTATACTATTGATGTAGGTGGAAAGTCCCGCATGTTCCACGCTAACTTATTAAAACGCTATTACGATCAAGCGAATGCAAATACAGAACAGGGAATTTTAAACGTAGTCGGTGTAGCCATCATCGAGGATGATGAGGAACAAGAGTCCGTTCCAGGACTTAATTTGAATGGATTACTGATTTACGAGATGGGTAAGACTGGAGTCAGTGAGTCCCGATTTGACGGAATATCAAAGAAAGAAGGCTCAGGATCTTGTTGACAAATACCCAGACGTATTTTCGGACAAACCCGGTCAGACAGATGTTCTAGAGCATAGAGTTAAACTTCCGTCACATGAACCATTTCGGATCAAGGGTTACCCTATGTCTCATGCATCCAGAGATATCATCGAGAAGGAAGTTGAAGAAATGCTTAAGTTACGAGTCATAGAGAAGTCAGACTCACCTTATGCATCGCCTGTCGTCCTAGTTTAAAAGAAAGATGGCATGAACAGGTTCTGCACTGATTTTCGCCAATTGAATACGCGAACGGTATTTGACGCCGAACCCATACCGGACGTAGAGAGCATCTTCGTTCGTATGGCAGGGCACAAATATATTACGAAGCTGGATCTGACAATGGGATATTGTTTATCGTATTTGCAATTCAGTTTATTAAGATATAACCTAGGCAATGTAGTAACGAGTTAATTTCATCTAGTCGCTATCACGACTAATTTCGAAAACATATTATGTATGTATTAATGTCATAGCATTACGTATATTTGTTTTTATTGCATAGCATTCCTATGTCATACTTCGTACTTATCGCATATTCTTAAAGTAGTTGCAACAAAACCCATCCCAATTAAATTACACTATTGGAAAAGTGTGTTTATTTTCCATATTCAGCTCGCCGGTTATGAGCAGCCGGATGGGCTTGTGAATACCATGACGTCTGGTGTACCATTACTAGCACAACCCAACAATTCAGTGCCAGCGTACGGGTACAAGTGCGGAGGGGAAAGTGACCGTGCCAGAGAGAAGGCCCTGTCAACGTATATCTTCCAATCAAGTAGTGTTTTGACTACAAGTAAAGGACAATGACAAGTAGTGTATTGACTACAAGTAAAGTACAATAACAAGTAGTGGTTTGACTACAAGTAAAGTACAATAACAAGTAGTATATTGACTACAAGTAAAGTACAATAACAAGTAGTGTATTAACTACAAGTAAAGTACAATAACAAGTAGTGTATTGACTACAAGTAAAGTACAATAACAAGTAGTGTATTCACTGCAAGTAAAAAGAACAATAACAAGTAGTGGTTTGACTACATGTGAATTACGACAGTAGTGTCTGACTACATAAATGTTTGCAACCAGTAGTTGATTATATGGGTTTGCAACAAGTATTTGTTTATATGAACGTTTGCTAGAGATATTTGTGCACATGAAGTTTACATGGAGTTTCTAGAACTTTTTGACTACTTGAATGTGACATAGTAGTCGAAGTATATTTCATCTGTGTTTTATATTCATTTTATATGTTTCTGTGTTATTTTCATATCATTAGTACCAGTGTTTAATATATTGTCATTTGCCATTCACGAACGTGTTTATTGTTTCTTTAAAATCCTGCCCGGTCTCAAAGGGTCAGCTCGACTACGTTACACTATCAAAGCAGTCATAAAATGTAATAAGATATATAACGAAATAAAACAAAAAAATATATACCAAGTAAATGTGAAAAAGAGGCAGTGATGTTATATAATCAGGAGAAAGCGTAGCATCGCATTGAACATTATTATAGTGACGAAATATTAAGAAAGTATGGATTTGGAGCAGACATGTCATTTGGTTAGAAAAATATATCAAAACATACGATCACTATAAGTAAATGGTACAAAAAGAAACAAAAAGAGAAAGATCGGTAAAACATGGATGTTCCCTGTCAGTACAACTTCATATACTAACAATTCAAGTGTTATGTACAAAAATAGATAATAAGAAAAATATACTAGGAACGAATTAAAATATCAAATATGCTATATATGGTATAACATCACACGTTTATAGCTCTGTGTTTAAATCTATTTTCATTTTTCCAAACTAATAAAGCAACGAAATTAAAAGGACCGTCAAAAATTAAGATCTTAAGGCAATTCCTAAGAAAACGCTTATGGGAGAAGAGCATAATTTTAAGCAAACAAAAAAATAACAGAAACCAAACACATATATGTATATATGTACGTACGTAGGTAGGTAGGTACGTACGTACGCACGCACGCACGTACGTATGTATGTATGTATGTATGTACATGCAGAAGACCCTCCAATAACTGGTAACACTCAAATAAACAGATAAAGACGATTCTCATCACAAATTTAAATTTGCCATTCAACTCAGCAAGAACAAATCAACAACAAAAATCATTTATGTATTTAATGGAACTTTAACAATGTTACGTGTTTAGGCTCTCATCAACAGTAACAAAGAAAAAGTGAAGACAACAAGCTTTTTAAAATACCACATATAACTTATTTCCCTAGAAATTCAAGGTAAAAATGAGGGAAAGAACTTAAGGTTTTAAGACTCAAATCCAAACATAATGTTACGTATATTTGATTTAATTTATATTTGATTTAATCTGTGTTTGTTTTGATTTGATTGATTGTGGGTTTTGGAATCTTTTTATTTTCTGTACATGCCAATGTAATGTAGTTTTGTTTACTAGGAATTTGATATTTTCCCGGAAACTCAATTTACCCTGAATCATTCCAGAATTGCATAATAATAGAAACACTGTTTCTATTTTTTACTTAGGTCCTAGCCTTATTTGAGGGTCAAGTAAACAACTTTTATTCTCAGAGTAAAATGATTGGTTTTTATATGTAAATATGATCACTTGATCCTCTATTTCGCAATTAGGCGTTACCATAATTGTGAAATACTTAGTATTAATAGTGATGTTTAGAGAGAGAGATGAGAGTTTTGGGGGCTTTTAAACACTTCATGTCAAGTTATTTTCCTCTGTTGTGACTAGTTTTGAGTTTTTGCGTTTTATTTTCATTTTTCGGATTCTAAAAGATTAATTCGTTTCTCTGTAAATGTTTTGTGCTCGTGCAGAATTCTTGAACAAAGACATTTCTTAACAAATTTGATTTGGATTTCCAAAACAGGAAGAATAATTATTGTTTCTACAAGGAACTGTAGACTTCAACACAGTAGAGGTTACAGCATACGTCATCGCCTTCCATTTTGGATTCTTCGTCGGCACTCGAACTTGAATTTCATTTTATTATTAGGGCTTCTAAAATAATATTCTTGGATTATTCTTGGATTATTTTTTTAATTTGATTCTTGAAACCGTAAGTTATTTATTTCATTTTCACAGTATTTTTCCAGGGAAATAAATTATTAATTATAATTTTTTAATGAATTATTTTGAATTTTGGCTAGAATATTTCAGAAAACTTTTTTTGAAATTTGAATTTCCTAGTTTTTGAAATCTTTAGTGAAATCGGCAACCTTTTTCTAAAGTGTCATCAAACGAAGAAATATTCCTTTCATCCTACCCAGGAACAATTAGATCTTTTAAAAAGAAAAGATAAATTGATTCAAGTTGCTAGAAAATACGATCTTGCTTCCTTAACGAAACAGGAAATAAGAAATTTTTTTTAGTTCAGTATTTGGTAGAAAAGAATGCTTTGGATAAAAGTGCTTTGGTTTCGATCAGTAAGTCTGTATCAGACTCTGGCATACAAGTAAAAGAATTAGAATTAGAAGACAAGATGGAATTGGGGTTAAGGAATCTTTAACTTCAGAAAGATAAAGAAAGAAAACAAATGCAAATGCAGTTACAAGAAAAACAAGTGCATTTACAACATGAGAAAGTGGAGAGAGAGACAGGAAAGACAGAAAGAAAAACATGCAAATGCAGTTAGATAAAGAAGAAAAAGAGAAAGAAAGACAAATGCAATTACATAAAGAACAAATGCAAAAGGAAGAAAGAGAGAAAGAGAAAGAGATGCAAATTCAAGGTGAGAAGGAAGAGTTGGAATATAAATTTAGATTAAAAGAAATGGAGCTGGCAAGTGAAAAGTATGTTCACAATTCAAATCCAAATTTAAGTTTTGATCTTCCCAAGAATATTAGATTAGTGCCCCCTTTTAAAGAAAAAGATGAAGACAAATATTTTCCTTATTTTGAAAACGTTGCTGAAAATTTAAAATGGCCAAAGGAGCATTGGACTCAGTTATTACAAAGTGTACTCACTGGTAAAGCTAGTGATATTTACCGTTCACTGTCAGTTCAACAAAGTGGTGACTATGATACGGATAAAGAATGCATCCTAAGGGGTTATGAGGTAGTCCCTGAAGCTTATCAGCAAAAATTCAGAAACTATAGAAAAGAAGCTGGACAAACTCATGTCGAATTTGCTAGAGAAAAAGATCAGTTATTTGATAGACGGTACTTCTCCAAGAAAGTTGAATAAGATTAGGAAAGTCTCAACTTATATTACTTGAAGAGTTCAAAAACTGTCCATAGTGACATTAAGTCTTATCTTGCCAAGCATCAGATTGAAACCTTGGAAAATGCTGATCGAGATGCTGATGAGTATTCTTTAACTCATAAAGTTTCGTTTGAAAATAAGACTTCTACTCAGCAGTCTTCTAGCAGAAAAGTATTTCAGCCTAATACAAGCCCTTCTTAAACTCAAACTGGCACAACCTCTAAAAATCAAGCTTCTGATAAGCTTGATTCAAGATCCTGGTCTCTTCCTACGTGTACCTATTGTAAGAAGAAAGGACACGTTATTTCTGATTGTTATAAATTGAAAAATAGGCATCAGAATCAAGACAGACCTATTCCAAATGCTCTTATTTCTAAGCGGTCAAGGTCACGGTCATGTATGGAAAGCAATACATTTGTTGGGTCTAATAAACCCCAGTCTGGCTTTATTATGTAGAATTATGAACCATTCATATCGAAGAATTCTATATCAATCGTGGCTGATTTGGCCAATCCTATTACTATTAATATGTTAAGGGATACAGGAGCTTCTCATAGTCTTTTATTGTCAGGTATTTTGCCTTTTTCTGAGAAGTCTTCTTCTAATGAGAGTGCTATTATTCAGGGAGCAGAGTGCGGCTTTGTTAATGTTCCTCTCCATTGTGTACATTTGTCATCCGACTTGATCTCAGGACCCGTGACAGTCAGAACAGTGTGTTTTACTCGTTGTTGGAATTCATTTATTACTTGGCAACGACCTAGCTGGAGACAAGGTTGTGATTAATACGTTTGTAACTGACAAGCCTTGCTTGGATCAGAAAGTCGATCCAATTGAAAAAGAATTCCCTGATTTATTCTCACCTTGTGCACTTACTAGAGCTATGGCAAAGAAAGTTCTTGACAATGCCGTTGATAAGGAAAGTATTCCTTTAGCTGACACGTGTATTGTTCAGGCTTTTGATGAGGTCACTTTCACTCCTTGTTTGGATCAATCAGAATGAAATGATGAAAGTGATCCTTTTTTATCGACTCATTCTCATTATTCTAATCAGGGTGACAAACGACAATCACTTGTCGTCAAACAGGATAAAGATCATGAGATCTCACATTTGTTTCAAAGGGCCGTTAACGAAACTGAAGCCACTGAAGTTCCTGTCTGTTATTTCATTAACAATGGAATTCTTATGAGAAAATGGAGACCTCCTGAAGTACCTGCTTATGACGAATGATCAGTGAACTATCAAACTGTAGTTCCAAAACCTTAGAGACAGGAAATACTTAGTCTGGCCCATTAAGCTCCATTGTCTATTCATTTAGAGATCAATAAAACTGATCACAAGATCTTGAAGCACTTCTACAGGTCAAAAGTCAAAAGTGATGCTGGTAGACACTGAAGATCTTGTCATACCTGTCAATTGGTAGGAAAACCCAATCAGAAAATACCTAAGGCTCATCTGCAACCCATTGCTGCCTTTGACAAACCATTTAGTAGAATTATGGTAGATTGTATTGATCCCTTACCTAAGACCAAGTCAGGTAACCAACATCTGTTGACCATTATGTGGGCGCCAAACAAGGTTTCCAGAGGCAATTCCTTTGAGGAATATTAAAACTTTGATAAAGTTTTTTTTACTCATTTTGGCCTTCCCAACTCTGTCCAATCGGTTCAAGGGTCAAAAATCAAATTTTAGGTCTGGAACTTTCCAGCCTATTATGCTTGAATTTGGCATTCAGCAATTTAAGTCAAAAGTCAAATTTAGGTTTGACAGAACTTTAGTGGAGAGAATTTTTGAGTTTTGTTATAATGGAGTTCTGTCTCTCTTGCTCATTCTTCAAATTTTTCCTCAATTTAGATATTACGGCTGTTACAAAGTTAAGAAGAAAATGAATAAGTTAAATCATAATATTAGTGTTCCTGGAATCTGAATACATTATAGGAGTACCAATAATTTGAAAGAGATAGCCAGGTTAAACATACAATTAATTTAGTTGTACTTGTCCCACTCAGTGAAGATCTAAGTGAAGGAATATCATCGGATTCTACCGATTGGAGTGACAAATCTTCGGAATACAGAAATTATGAAAGATCTAGACCAGAAGCTTTCACATTTGCAAGAGCAGGAAGAAGAAAAACGAACTTAAACAGTTATTATTTGAACGTGAGCACTTATTTCCAGATGTTCCTACAAGAACGAACAAAATTTTTCATGACATGGAAATTGTAAATTCCAAACCTGTGAAACAACATCCGTACAGGATGAACCCTCTTAAACAGGAATACTTGAAAAAAGAAATTCAGTAATTGCTGGAGAATGCTTTTATAAAGCCCAGACAAAGTAAATGGAGTTCACCATGCATACTTGTTCCAAAAGCAGATAAAACTTTCCGTATGTGTACTGATTATAGGAAGGTGAATAGTGTGACAAAAACAGATTCATTCCCATTACCAAGAATCGATGACTATATTGATAAGATCGGGAATGCCAAGTGTTTCACCAAATTTGACCTTCTGAAAGGCTTTAGGCAAATTCCACTAACGGAAAGAGCAAAGGAAATTTCGGCATTCTGACTCCAAATGGACCAATATAATGTAATGCCTTTTGGGATGAATGGGTCGCCAAGTACATTTCAACGTATCATGAATACGATTACCACTGGTCTAGACAATTGTGATGCTTACATCGATGATGTTATCATCTACAACGACACCTGGAATCAACATTTAGAAACAATTCGGGAATTCCTTGACAAACTCGCATATGCATATTTGACAATTAATTTATCTAAAAGTGAGTTCTGTCGTGCTAGTGTAACTTTTCTAGGACATATCGTGGGACATGGACAAGTTAAACCTACAGATGCTAAGGTCAAAGCTATCTCTGAATTCCCTGTTCCTGTTAGTAAAACGCAACTGATGCGATTTTTAGGTATGGCCGGATACTATCCAACATTTTGTTCCAATTTTTCTATAATTGCTCTCTTTTCTTCTTTGCTTCAAAGTCTCTGAGCGTGTCTAGATTGGCATCCTTGATCCCACGCTGGATGTCTGCATTTCCAAGTAGGCTAATGAATCGCTTCTGTGCTCCGTTTACTTGAGTTACTTAGCCTTCCATCAGATAAAACTTAGTGAACGATGATATATACATTAAGATTATAGTCACTATAAAAATATCATGTACATATGTGCACTCTCCTAAAAGCATGCAAGCCAACGATTGTATTATATGTTTATTGGTTACAAGTGTTTGGAATAAAAAATATTGCTAACGTAATCGTCTCTATGCATAACTTCTACGCAATATAACATGGGCCTGATTTCACTCACCTGACATATATTGGTGTAAACCGCAAATATAATAAAGTAGGTGCATTTTATTATAATGTATTAACGTCAGGATAATTTTCAGCTATTCGACAGTAAATGGTAGTATTAAACAGGAGGGCAAACGGTGCAACTACTTTGAGTAACTTCAGCTGGATAAGTTAATTTTGTATTAATATGTAGGGTATTCATGTTAGGACTCCACCTATCACACATATTCAGAAAGTAAATTCGCTTTAACAAAGGAAATCAGAAGCTATCAGAGGATTAGGCTTTTTATCACTTTTGTAGTGTATAAATTGCACTTGGGCAACCCAAATCAATTCACATAGATAAAACAAGGTTTAACATTGTTCGTATTTTTGAAAATAAAATATTATTTTAGCTTCTTAACAACATTATACATTCTGAGCAAAGCCACATACATATCGGTAGGATGTATACAATCAGACGATAAAACGCAACATTCAAAATTGCTGTAGGTTTAACGCCATTTTCAGTACACAATACTCTTTACGTGAAGTCCAGTATAACTTGAGAAGGATGAACCCTGGAAAACAAAGAGAAGAACCACCGATACACGTGAAGCTACTGACAATCTTTGTCTCATTCCCACCTTGGGCGAAACCGAGATTCGATTCAAAACTCGCATAGGTGAGTTGGCAGTGATTGGTAAAGCCGAGCGCTTTAGATAACTTGGTCATCCGAGATGACAGATCGAGCATCGTCATTAACATATGATTTATAGATTATTATTTACGATCATAAGTAAATACCGTTACTCAAAACTGAAATAACTTTACACGGATATCGGCAAAAATCCCTTCACTTCAATTCTTTTTTTCAGCATTTTTTTGGTAAATTATTCCTGTATATTCTTATTTCGCTATCACACAATGTACACACTGTACACTAATTTCTTTCCAGAGGAAAAATAATGACATATTTTCATTCTTTTTCATTCAGATGTCAAGACTATACAGCTAATATTCGAAAAAATTTAAAAGAATTATTTCAATAATTTATTCACACTCTCTTTGAAAGAATTGATCGAATTTTATTTACAGATCTTTTTAGTAAACATAACTAAATGTATCTAGCACTCAAGGAATTTAGTAGCAATAAATTGCAAACACGAAACAAAACCAACAACTTTGTTATGGTTTAAAGTCTTGAACACTACGTATGTCCGCTTTTCGCTACATAAAACATCATCCTATTAATGCCAAAGTTATACAAATCACGCTTCATGGTTGATGGTGTCTACTGTCTTATTTATTCCATGAGTTTTAACAAACGCGTATTAAACTCTGAATATTACGTACTGAATTCACCTCAAACCCTTTTTAGTGTTAGTGTGTTAGTGTGAAATTGACGATTTTTATGTGACTACTAGCACACAAAGTTTCACTATGCGGTACAAATACTAGTAAGCTCGCAATAATAATGGTATTGACATTGTCAGCTAGCTAAAGGCACTTACAAGAAAAATCAGTTATCTTAGAATTTCTGGCTTGATAATAAATTAAATGTGCTGAGTAACAAAGATTAGATAACGACGAGAAGGAAAGGAAACGTATGCTCTCCAATCGGCGCTGTCCTTATCATTTTCTTCGAGTTTGATTTTGTAAATTGATCGGTATGATATAAATCATGATAATGGTTAACTGTAAAACTTTCCTCTAATCAGAAACTTTTGACAAATTAAAACAGTTTGAAAATGTTGAATACTTTCTCATATCATACCTGATGACTTGAAAACTTTATAACATTTTGACAAATATATTATCATTCACTGTTTTAATTGTGACATATGTACACAGTGGCAGATTTATGTCGAGTGTGTTAGCAGTTCTCACCCTGTTATACAAATTTAATATATTAGTTGTTGTGTGTTTGTGTCTCTGAATATTTACTTCAACGCATCATTCAGACAAACTCGCTAAAATGTAAACGTCTAAAAGTAAACCAACGCTGGATGCAGCCGGCAGTAACATGTAGTGCAAAAATGACAGCGATGGAACGACAGTATACAAAGTACGACCGAGGCTACAACCTCCAACGTTACCTGTGTAGCGTGTCCTCCATCGTTGTCATTTTACATTACATGGTGCTTTGGGTTCCTTCCGGCTTTGAAGTACCGTGAGTCGTTGAAAAGGAATGCGATCTGGTATTCAGGATGTTGTGAGTTTAGATTTAATATTGCCAATTCAACTTATTGTTTGCAGTTTTAAAGTAACGCCAGCGAGATACGTCACATGCAAGAAGCGAGATCGTTATTAAAACGGATGAGGCGGAATACTTGAGACTACTAAAAAAATTGCTTGACAACATAGGACTCACACACAAAGGAGGGATTTTATCAATGCCTTTGAAAAAGACCCAGAGATTTCTGGACTGTCCGTTCAAAGGACAACGTATACTTGGATCGGAAAATGTCCTCAATGGAACTCTTTGCACGAATGCTCTCATAAGCCGATGTGTTTCGTCTAGTTATAGTTGAACTACCAGAACACGTGATGACTTGTAAGCATGACATAACGCTACACATAAATTTATTATCAGATGGGAAGATCGCAATTGTTTTCTCAGTATCTTTTAGCTATAAACGCAAGATACAAAGAACCATCTGTGACTTGTCTGTGAACAGTAAAAGGGCGCAGTCTAATTCTGACACGGCAATAGGGCAGTTAAAGAGAATACCTTTCTTGGGTTTCAGTCTCGACACATTTCAAATTTGTCGCTCTACCAGCTCAAGTAATGTCACCACGTAGTTCACCATGTTGATATTTTCAGCTGATCATATATCATTATGCACATAAAATTAACATTTTAAAACCATTTAGAGTAACGCGCAGTGTACAAGGATAAAATGAGTTTTATGAAGAATAAATATTATTGTACGGAAAACTGTTCATAACTATCAATACGAGACCACATGTAATTCACGAGTAATACTCGTCGATACAAACAAGTCGGCTATGTAAACCTAAAGCACACAGTGAACGCATTAAAAGTACACAATAGGCTCACCAACTTGCATTAATTTATCTTTAGAATCATCTTCCTTCCAAATGTATCTTAAAATGGTAGGAACATGTATGGACGTTTTCCCTTGCGCTCGAGTGTATATATTGCTTTGAAATCGGAAGTGTCTTATTGAATACATTGGTAAACGTATACCAGCAACTACACTTTCTGAGAATTTTCAAGAGAATTCAGAGCTGATTTGTATATATATATATGAGTTTAAATACTTACTTCATTATTTGTCATTAAGTTTGCACGGCACTCTGTATCAGGTGTATCAATTGAAATTATCAGTCACACCTTAAAACCAATATTTCACAGAAAGCTGTTAAAATACACTATAATGTTATTTTTTGTGTGGTGAAAGTCATACTAGAAGATGCCTTTATGACATATATATATATATATATATATATATATATATATATATATATATATATATATATATATATAGCATTAGCATCATCATCAGCAATCTCGTAACCCATCCAAAAGGGCACAACAGATAATTTCATCACCAAGTCTCTCCATCTTTCACTGTTCTCCACTGCCCTTTGGCAAGACCACATAGACGTAACAACTGAAACTAAAATAAAACCAAAAGGCACTCGATGGCCGAATGCTCTAAAGAGCTCACCGTTGCAGATCACAGCCGTCTCACCTCTGTCTGCGTGTGCTCCCGTGGGTCGGTGGTTCTTTCCGGGGTTTTCCTGGGTCCTTTCTCCACCAGTTATACTGGCCGCCACGTATAGCCTATCAAGTGCTTGAAAAATGGCGTTAAACCCTACAACAGCAACAACATGAACAACAACAATCAAAAGGTCGCTTTCTATGTGCTCTTTTAGAACCGGCTTTTATAACACCAAATTAAATTTAATATGACCGCTCCGGTGGCGAAAGTCGTTAGAGCGTCCGCCTTGGAATCGGGAGGTCGCGGGTTCCAACCTAGTCATGCTAAAGGCATATACAATGGTACTAGCAGCTGCCTCGCTCAGCATTAAGAGGATAGTGTTAGGACAGGTCGGTCTGGCGTCAAGATAATGTGACTGGGTTGTACATGATGCCACATATCAGCGGCACGATACCACAGTGATAGACATCGCTATAAACTGCCACAATGCAGACATCGTAACGATATGACTGAAAAATTGTTAAAGCTTCGTTAAAATTCCAAATCACACACACAATTCAAGGAACGCACACACCACAGAGAGATAGATAGATAGATATGTGTGTGTGTGTGTGTGTGTGCGCGCGCGCGTTCATTAAATTTAATTTGGTGGGTTTGAAAACCTGCATCTCCAAGAGCACATTAAAAATAAACCTTTTCGTTGAACTTTAATTTCAGTTGCTACGACTCTATGGTTTTAAACTAAGTAACAGAAAAATCAAAACAAACAAGTTTTGTAAAATTCAACATATAAATTCATTTTGCAAGTTATGAAATGAAAACATAAGAGGAACCTACAATAATGTGCATCAAATCCCAAATAATCCTAAATGTTCTCTCAGGTCAAAGAGTATATAATATTCTGTATGAATTTCAATATTGTATGCGCTGATGTATCAATGGTCTTAGATGTACTAGTCTAGCTGTTTCACAATGAATTCGAAATAATCCAAAGACTGTGTTTTAGTCGAAACAGTCAAAGAGCACTTTATAATGGAAATGAATGTTTTATATAAATAAATCCTCTCAAAAACTAACTGAACACAACTGAAATTGATTAGACCAAGACTGTTGGTATGATAGAAATACACAATTATGTTGGTCACAACCTTTATATAAAAACCTAAGACACAATAAGGGGACCATTTTCCCCATCAAATTCGTAGACAAGGTCTAGACTGTTTATTTAGTTATCTGCATATAACCTGACGAATATCAGGTCTACCATTGTTTTTCTCCAAAAGAAAAACCGATGTCCTGAACTCAGAATCAAGGTAAACATGTTGCCTAAAAATGATCAGTATATTACACAGTCATAATCTACAATCATGTACAAAAATAGCTATGTAATAAGCTGTCTGCAAAGGATCCTTACAATCTACAATCATGGACAAAAGTGAAATAGAATATGTGTGTGTGTGTGTGTGTGTGTGTGTGTGTGTGTGTGTGTACAAGCCACTCGATTGCAGTAACATAATAGACAAATTATTTTAGGACTATTTAGTAATAAACTAAAATACTAACCTTTCGTTCACAGGGACAAGAACGTGCTCCATCACGAAGTAGCAAAACTAATCGTTAATGCTATTCTTGTGGCAAATGGTATTCTAGACATTCCCTTAAAACAATGAAATAAATGTATATTATTTCGGCGATAGCTCATCACTGTATACAGTAAAAACTATAACGAAATCTAGCTAGCTAAAGAATACCAACATTTATGATCCATATGTCGAATAGAACATTACATTTATATTGGTCAATGATGTCCATTAGATGTATATACTCACATGTTAATTCCTTATACAGTTAAATCCCTATCAAAGATACAAACCCTTTCTATTATATCTACCCGAGAAAACTAACTGTGGCCTTTGTAGATTTTCCTGTTTTTTCTTCCCTTGCTGTGGCCTCAATTTCGGTACCTCCAAAAGTCATACAGACAAATACCATTCTATGGCTTTTTGGCACACTCGTATCGATATTATTAGCTATGACGTATCCAAGCTTCGTGCATCCCTCATCTGTGACGTACATTGGAAATTTATGTGTTGAGGCATATATTGGAAATTCAATGCTCGTTTGAGCCTCTGTCATCGGTGTGTAGGATTTTTCCTTGGTAGTCTCGTTTAATGCGACCGCTTGGCCTATTTCAATATCCTTATCAAAAATGTCATTGCAGTATGGCACACCGTCATATTCAACTCGCTTCCCGATATCGTGCTTTTCGTTCTTGAATGGAATGATCATTAAAATTCCATATGTGTATTTGCAGACGCGCTGTGCAATAGAAGACGGACAATGGCCAAAAACTACTGCACCCTTCAATACAACTAAACCCGCCTCCTGGGGTATGATGACCTTGACGTTGGGGAAGTTGGAACGAACGGCATGTTGAAGCATCTTGGACTCAGAAACCCCCCCCCCCCCATTAAAATGCTGGATACGCTACTGACAGCCCTCTCTTTCATCAGCTCCTTTACATGGGATACGGTGTTTTCAATGACATTAGAGAAGAGACTTCTCATTGCTGAGGCATTTATACGAAGTTTGTCAACTGTCAAGGACACTTCGTTGGCATATCTTGTCTGTTTAATGGCCGTACGAAGATCTTCACCATACTCATCCTCAAAGATTTCTTTCAATGATGATGGTAGTCTGACAGTAACGTTCTTATCGTTATCCGGAGCAATACCTCTCTTCTTTATCTCAAAGTCTCTGAACATGTCCAGATAGTCTTCTTTGTTCTCAAGCAGGAAACGCTGGAAGACTGCATTTCCAACCAGGCTAATTAAGAATTGCTTATAGGCTTCGTCTACTTGAGTTCCTCCCCATGCTCCACCACTGGCTTTATGAAGCTCTTTCAGCCTTCCATCCGACAAAACTTCGTGAACAGTGATATCGATGGTTCCACCTGTGGAAGATGCATTAGGATTCATCATTCTGAAACTTTCGCTAAATATGTAGTTTCTGCAAAACATTATTCTTCAGAAATAGTTCGTGATCTGTTTGTTTGTTACAAGTATTAGCAATACAATCATGAGTGTATGTCAAAACGTAGTTATCGTCTAACCAGACATGTACGAAATAAATAAAAAATAGTATATTTTATACAGAAAAATTAATCTTAATTTGAGATTGATAAATTTTGTTCCCAAACCTAATATAGACATCAATGAAAAATTAATGACAAGAAATTAAGTGGGTAATTAACCTCCTGCGTCCAGCACCATGTATATTGAGCCAGGCTTGAAAGAAGTCATCCCTCCTCCTTCGACCATCTTCTCTAGTGGGAGAAGGCGGCAAAAAATGGACACTGTCTCTGGTTCTAGTGCTATTTTCAGATTTTCAGTTTTAATGCCAGCCTGAGAAAGATATTTATTAACGTAAAATAAAGTAAAATGTATTTATATCGCACTAACAAGCTCATCAGTAGCCCGATATTTTCATAAGAATTCGCCAATTAATACGTGGACAAAAAGCTAGCCACTGAAGTAGTGAAAATAAACAATAAGTATTTATATTGGAATATAACTGTCTCTGAGTGATAATGTACTTAATATTCTGTTTTCAACGACAAACATGCGTATTATATTCGAAAAGTTGTAGTGCAGTTTCTTTACAATGAAATGGCTTAAATTTATCAAAAGTTTTTTTTTTTTTGCATCTCTTGATGGTATGCTATATGGTTCTGTGTTGATTGTCTGATAGAAGGTCATCCTATAATTGTCAACAAATCATTCTTTGAGTGGGCAACCGATATCGAGTGCCAATGTTTTAAAAACAACATACAAGATCACTCATTGTATGAATAAGTCAGGGCTGCTCCAGAAAAGATAAGAGTACCTGATCAATATATTTTTAGACCCACCCCTGTTAGTATCTACATTGCAAAAAAGTTCTTAATATTCATCCGTTTTCACCGATTTTAGATGAATAATATAGTCATAGTCCTGTGCAATATAGTCCTTTGCCATTCCAAAAATTAACAGAAAATACTACTTAGTCCCAAATGACTACTTTGGATCAACACGGTGAACAAATAATTCGCAATTTTAAATAGACTGCGATGGTTCTAATCTTACGACATCTAATCTAGACTGCACAATCCATATATGGCGATAGATGTACAGGTGTATATCACTGAAGTAGGTAACCTGTCACAGAAGATGTGTCAACATATAACAAGAGCAATCTGACAAAGCCATGCTACAATAGGTGACATTGACATAAAGCATTACAATCTTCGATAAAGAGAAGTAGATTGATAATTTAAAACTTAGATGTGTTTGTTAACACTACCTCAACTGCAGCCTCCCTCATGAATTGTTTGGCGGCGTCAGTCCAGATGGCAGGCACGGTTAAGACCCAAGTGATCTCATCATCTCTTATATGCCCACTGGACAGTCGGTCTTTGCTGTTCTTCAACATGTCTTCTTTCAGGAAACGAATGACAAGTGAGAAGACGGTCTTTGCTGGCAAGGATTTTTGCGATTCGTCCTCTAGATCAACGTTTCTATTCAATCCCTGTATACAACAGATAATTGTAATCATGATTTCTTCGATAATGACTGCAGAAATACCACTAGGAGATCGACGGAAGGCTATATATTTTATTTAATGTAACTTTGATCTAAAACGAAAATGAAGACTGATTATCTATACATCAAAAAGTTCTTAAAAGGTATGAGCGGTCGTCAGTCAATTAAGTTATGTGAGATATGAATAACTGTTACGACTTTATGGTCTTAACTAAGTAACAGAAAATACCAAAAAACAAACACAAGTTTTGTAAAATTCATCAAATAATTTGTTTCCTTAGATTACAAAGTGAACATTTATTAAAAATCTTACAGTATTGTGAGTTAAATCCCAAAGAGTTCTAAATGTTCTACCACAAGTCTAAAGGAATATAATTCCAATTGAATTTCAGTGGTGCTCTAAGCAAGTTCTAATATTAAATGTGTTGACGTGGTTGTAGTCTAGAATGAGTTAATGTGCTAATGTTCTGAACTGCAGAGACATGCCAACAGTACTTTGATCAATCACAATAACATGATCCAAAATGTTCTTGACTAACTTCGTGATAATTCCTCATTAATGATTTAGTCCAAGAAGTATTATTGAGCACTATCAAATTCCAGTGAATAATTTAAAATAATTAAATTCACCCAATCTAAAAATTGAACACAACCATACGAATGATTCTGCTTCGGATGGTAAGGCAAGAATGAATAATTCTTAGGTAAAGAAGTTTATACACCCCTTTATTTGACCGTGGTCGCAATTAACATTTTCTGGAAATATTGTATCATCATTGTAATGATGCGAAATTTTGTAGAATAATTATGTACATAGAGTAACCTGTTGGTAGAATAACACCACAGTACCTCCTGTCGGGGTCAGAGTGACACGTACCCATAAAGACTGATATATTGGATAGTCTCGCAATAAAATGTTGAATGCAAGGGATAGAATCTGCTCTGGTTTGGGCATAATATAATTTTAATTAGGACCCACTTGATTAACCGTTTGAAGCAGGCGAAAGTACAGAGTTGATGTGTACCAGAGGAAAAGTTTAGGAAATTGTGGTCCATTTGATACAGATGCCATAAATGATATTTTCCAGAATAGGAATTAATAAAGACGGATAGGGGAGAATTTTCTTACCTCGATGGGACTGATAAAGCATTTTGGTGGGTAAAGTAGTAATCCTGATTGGCTAATCTAAACGATGGTGTGTTTGTTCATAGACGTAGTTTCGGGGTTTAAAATAGTTCCCCTCGTAAAATTAATCAGTCTGAGTTTCTTAGGGTTGCCAAGGAGTTGACTCAATGGAAAAATAGTCGGTATATTTCAATCGTCCTAAAGAGGAATGTCGGAAAGTTGTGTACACGGACAAGGACATATTCGGTTGCATAGGAAGATGCGAATCTTGAATAAAGCACACGGTTAGTCTCAATTACATACAATGTGTTCACTGATGCAAGTTTGTAATTATTTTTTAAGTTTTCCATTTTAAATTCTTCCTTAATTTTTTCCTTGAGTTTCGAAATGATCTTGCATGTCATAATAACATATTGTAAGAATTTCATACAATATTTCATGATATGGATGAGTTTGGATTCAATTGTTTGTATTTATTAGAAACCATATAGAGTAAGATTTGATTGTGTCTTCTGATGCAAATTGCGTGAATATGAAAATAATCGTCTTAAATGATTTGTTGAGGATTGATTTTGCTATGTCTGAAAATGTATGTCAATGAATCGCTAATTAGCAAAGTAAAGTAGTTAGGACAAGGAGTGAAGTCCAATAATTCGTGTATAACTAGGCTGTGAATTCCTTCTATCTGAAACGATGGTGTAGGATTTGGAACGTGTGTCGACTGATAGGTCAGCTGGTAAATTTATGGCCACAGCATGCCATAAAGGTATCAGAGAAGACTAATTATGTCATGGTTCTCAGTTATGAATGCAGTAGCCTCTAACAAGACACCAATTTACGATAATGGGGTGCACATGACCATAGCTAGTTTTTTTTGTGTAATAGTGCACATGACCATAACTAGTTCTGTTGATTTCGATAGACGATATCTGACGCATATAGTCTAATAATTGTAACCCATAAATAGCTTAATGATACGAAGAAAAGCACATAAGAAACCACTTCTCATCTGCTTATAACTGCATCATGTGACTTATTCTAATAGTTTTGATGACCCGCAAGAACACCTTATGCTTAGAAAAACATTTCAGTACAAGAGAATAACAGTTAAGAAAACGATAGGCTGGTGGATATGTAAATGTTTTTGATAACATTATTCATTGAATTTGCATGTGTCCCAACATAATAAGAAATTGTGAAGTGGTTAAAAATGAAATAAGCAAAAGTGAAAAATAGAAGTTATCTTCTAAATATAATTATAAAATTTTAAATAGGCCTCAATTTCAAGAATATATTACAGTAAAGGCTGAGTTAATTTAATTCATGTTCGTATCATATAGCTCTGATAGAACTTTTAATAAAATGTAGCCCAGATATGATGTGCATAGATTTCGACTACAAATGCTTCCATGCATAGCTATATTTTCTGGTCCATACAAAAATAGTTTCAAAGTAGTCGACTGTATTCTTATACATGATACTGAGAGTGGTTTTAGTACTAGAGATAACACAAACCATGACATTATCACAAAAGTCTCTCTCTCTCTCTCTCTCTCTCTCTCTCTCTCTTTCTATATATATATATATATATATATATATATATATATATATATATATATATATATATATATATATATATATATATATATATATATATATATATATATATATGTGTGTGTGTGTGTGTGTGTGTGTGTGTGTGTGTGTGTGTGTGTCCATTGTTTATCTAGACAATCTATAAATCTCTCCATGTACCATGTTGTACTGATGGTCATCATACATGTCATCGTGTTCATGATTATCATCATAATTATTACTACCACTAGTACTATTACTATGATTATTGTTAGTAGTAGTAGTAGTAGTAGTAGTAGTATTTCACTTGGACAAAGGCATGTCCGTTGTGTCTTGTCATGCGTGCGTCGTTCAGGATCAGTTTGTCATCATCCTAGAGATTGTTTCTCAACAAATTTTGATAATAAATTAGTTTATTTTCTAATAATATGAATATGTCGGATATCTTGATATTTAGAAACTCCTGTTCATATTTATATAAAAGACCTGCCGCTTGATTCACAGAGGATGTCAAGAATTTAAATTTGCATTGTCATAATAATGTATATCTTTATCTCCAGAAGAGTCATTTTTATTATATAGTAGTAGTAGTAGTAGGACAGATAAATACGTGGTGCTGATGTGAATGATTGATAGTGGCCTCTTCGTACCATTTTTTCATGCAACATCATTTTGAATCGACGGAAGTAATACCATCTTTTGTGTTCATTGTTGTCATCAGATGCTAATTCACTATACTTGGATTCAGCTTCATACAAAAAGGAATCAAAAGTTTTCCCATCCGGTTTTATCAAGACTGTTGTAGGGGCCTTCATCGATACCAGGTGTCCCCCATACCACTGCTTTGCACTGATCTTCGTTGGATCTATATCGTACTCGTGTTTGAATGAGAACGCCTAACCAGAATAGGCAGTTCCGAAATCTATGGCGGCAACTAAAAGGTTATTTTTTGTTGTTGAGGCCTGTGGATAGAATAAAATACGGTTGTTTGTTGGTGTTTTTCTTTCATTTGCAAATAGTGTTATCTTTTTGTTTCGATATATGAAATATAGATAACATATACCAGATGTAAGTAGCTCATATTCTGCAGCAAATATTGCTTTGTCAAATTCACAATAATTTCATATGACATCATTTTAAGAGCATAGAAAACAATAATATTTACAATAAGCGTTTGTCTTCTTTTATGGTTTATAGAAGAAATATTAATTTAACGTATTTACCATTTCTGTGTTTATACTACAGCAAGGGTGAAAAAATCAATCTGCAAGGAAAAGGAAGATCAGATTACTTCAAACATATTTACAAAAACATTATAAGATAAAACAATATTACAACAATTCCAAAAACGTTTTTACGTGCACTTTTCTTTTGTGTTTGCTTCTTCAGATCAAATACGGCAAAAGGAAAGATTATATTGAAATGCATAAAAGACAACAAACTAAACTGCTCCAGACCCCAAACCCACCCAATCTGACTCTTGAAGACCCCGAACCACTACAGCGTTTAATCTGCATATAATCTGCATATATATATATAGAGAGAGAGAGAGAGAGAGAGAGAGAGAGAGAGAATTACAAATATAAACCAAACAGAACGGAAAGTGTTATCCCTGGAGACTACAACAGACTGCTTGATAATACAAAGTAGAATTAGTATTAAATACAAATAATACTGTAAGACAGGTTTAAAATTATTTATTACTCTACGGAGAATCAAAGATTCGAAACGAGGTCCACGGATAAACGGAACCGTCGCCATGCCTAAACGAACCA
This sequence comes from Sinohyriopsis cumingii, assembly GCA_028554795.2. Lineage (NCBI taxonomy): Eukaryota > Metazoa > Mollusca > Bivalvia > Unionida > Unionidae > Sinohyriopsis > Sinohyriopsis cumingii. The sequence goes on from CM068829.1 coordinate 135,658,619, forward strand.
GTCCATATACCATCTCGACCAGAGCACACAATTCAAAGCAAGATTTTTATAGAAAGAAGATTACTGACGTAAACATTCAAAAACAAGTGAGAGAATCGAAACGGAGCAAAGACAGCAACTTCTAAATGATGGAGAATACGACACATCAAGGTCAAAGTGATTCATTATGTTTATTTACATAAACATTTGTAGGGTTGGGCCATGTGTCAACTAACGTTTGTTGGAATCTTAAATAGCCAACCAACCAATAAATAAAATAGTAGTAGAAGTAAACGTAATGTCCAAGAAAGATAATGCCAATTTTCATATAGAATTTAGAAGTAGATTTAGAAGTACCAGTGCATGAACAGAACTATAATAAAGAGCATCCCTTCCGCACCAGAAAAACCAGTTTCAAATGAGACTGATTTATCACACTTACAGAAGAAATTTATATAAGATCAAAGGTGTTCAAAACCTTCAGTTTTCAACACTGGTAATTATTCTCGGAATGTGCTAAAACTTTAGAGTTGTGCTTCAAAATATATACCATCTTCGCTGTCGTTATTAGCAGGTATTCAATCGCTTTGAGTATGTTCATGTACATTTTAAGTTTGATGAATCCGTCTGGACCTAAAATGGTCTTTGTTTCATTCAGTTGTTAATGCAACAAGTGCTTTTTGATCATATGAAATAGAATAATGATCAACTGCACAATCTATTATATATAATGAAATCAATAACCTTCACTATTTTATTGTCAATTAGATATTAACAATTATGTTAATTGCTAAGATTATCATTTCACGGAGATACAGGTTTCCACTTAAATAACGAACATTAAAATAGCATTCGAACAACCAAGAGATGCAGATTTTCTATTTGCAAGATATCTTTTGTTGTCTGTAATGTATATTTAATTTGCAGTGTGTGTTGGATCTTACTTGTGTGTGTGTGTGTGTGTGTGTATATATATATATATATATATATATATATATATATATACACGTTTTAGGTGCGTTGTGGGCAGTCATCCCGAAAGTGGGTTTACGGGAAGGACATGATATAGTTTACATTTCAAATCAAAATACATATACATAGGTTGTATTTCTTACATAGTAATTATGTATATGTTGAAAATAAGTATATACACTTATGTTATAGTCCTATTCATGTTTTCGGTTCGTGGGCAGATATATATATTTCATGGGCAGTTTTGACCTTTAGGTTGAAGATGACAAAGTAACTGCCCAAAAATACGTTCACGAAGAACAAACATATAGCATTCTGCCCGTGAATACGGCCATAGGAACAATATATAGCGTACTGCCCACGAATACGTTCACAAGTAACAAATATATAGCATGACTTTCCGGTGTGCGCGCGCAAAATGGTTGTCAAGACACGACGATAAACATTAATCTATTAAGGCATCCTTTGCAATGGCCAGCGTACATATAGCGGACGTGAGGTTCGTTTTTCACAGCTTGTTTGAAATAAATGGATGATTATATATCCAGTGTAACAACTTGTCTTGACAGCTTATGGATGCTAATGTTTGACATTTATTGTGAAGATGATTGTTCACTGCTTGTTGATGAATTCGTAGCTTCTGTTAATCGATGCTATAGCTCAATTTAACTGTCATACACTGATATGTTTAAGTCTGCTTGCACAGTTAACTATGCAGAGTTATGGAAATATAACAAATTGGTTTTAATAACTTTCAGAGTTTGTTTTACTATTACTCAATATTTGTTTCAAGTACTATAAAGGCTGTGATAGGTTGGGTGGCTTAGATTACAAATCAGGCCCTTCTCACTTGGGGTGGGGTGGGGGGTGGGTACTGCCCATTATGAATATTACTGGTCCTAGATGTCCAACCTGATATTTATGACATATAGGTTCAACATCTTACTGCCAGCAGAAATGGTGTTCTGTAGTATTTTTCCCAGTCAATAGTTTATGGATATATTATGTCATGTACTATGCTTGTTTAATTCTCTCATCTCAGTTCTGACGTTACCATTGAATGCTATAATGTTCCCAGACATCCGGTATTCTTGGTTATTAAAATTATATATATACACAGATAACTGAAGGTGAGTTCTCATTATTCCCTAACAATTGTAATTAGTGGGGCTGTAGCAATTGATGGTCTGAGAATTCAAGTTAACTGGTTCAAAACTTGGGTAAACAACAAACTGTTTTCTTCCTTTGACAGGCATCATAAAGTTTTGCATCTTTGTCTCTCTGATGACTGTGGTACACAAGTTACAGACTTTGCCTTAGAATGAGCCTGATTTTTGATACTTGTTACTGAATGGGGTGGGGTAGGGAAGTAACAAAATTATTAAAGGTGGAATGTATGCAAACCATGCTGGAAATAGATATGTGCCAGCAACTGCAACATGTAAGCTTCAATCAATTTGGAAACTATAAGCTTTATCCTGTAAATATTAACAGTTCACACCCTGTATAAAAGGTGATTTTGTGTTTGATTAACTGGAACTGTTAATTTATTATGTTAAGGAATTTATTGTTTTAACCCTAGTAAATGTAATATAATTAGGTCAAAAGTTCCAGTTTGTTTATTGTTTCCAGAGTTGATTATTGTAACTGGAAGAACCTGTTTCTAAGTGTTAAATGAAACGAAAGAGATATTGTTTACTCAAGTGATATAAAATAAAAGTTTAAAATGAACTGAAAGAAATATTGTTTATTCAAGTGATACAAAATAAATGCAAAAGTGTATATTCATTAAGAAGTGTATTGTCAATTGCAAATAAATGAAGATTTATCTTATTTTGTTCTTTACTTGTGTACAAAATTATACCTGGATTGGGCAATAATTACTTGGACTCCATTTGGAAAAGAAAAATCTATATGTCCTAAATACCTAATGTTCATATCATAATGCTCTTTTAATGGATGATTATGCTTTTCAGCTGACGTTACCATATTGCCAAGTGAACTAATAGTATGGCCTTCGGTGTGGCCCACTAATCACATTTGTAAATGAATTATGCATACAATAGAGAAATAGCTCTTAAAATATCTTATGAGTTGAACAATCTGTGTACACAAATAAACTTGAAGCAAATCTTTGAACTTGTATGCCACACATGCAAGTGAATTGGTGGTTTTCATATGTAACTTGTGTACTCTTATGGCTTTTGTCTATATTACTTTTAGCCATTTCTATTCACACACCAGAACACAACCTTTTTTGTCTGATTCAGGTACTAATGCAAAACTTATTTCAGCTGTAACTGAAGTATACAGAATTTTTCCTGACGTTGAGGCCTACTGTGTAGACAGTATAGCTGTAAGTCATCAAATCAAATGGAAGACAACAGTGTGCAGTTGAAGAAAATGATATATACCCAGTACCATTTAGAGTTATCTTAAAGAAAAGTCACAATGCACACTGATACAAGTAGTTTTAGAAAATGCATTTGTTCCACATACATTTTAACTTAACCCAAAAGTTCAGTCTCTTGCCTAAAATTCAATCAGATGTATGCATTTATTCCATAAAACACAAAGATATAATGAACCAAATCATTTTCATTATTGAGTTAGGTAGTAGGCTATGTTAAAGAGTGCAATCACTTTATCGATTTTTTTTTCCATTACATTTTTATTTATTATAAAATGACATTTCTTAGTGGAGTGCTAGCAACTGTAACTTGAGGAATATTTTGTACATGCTGGCCTAAGTGTCATGAATATACTGTGCTACATTTTGCTTTATTAGGTATAATACTATCATGAGACTTGCTTGATTAAATCCTGAATTTGTCAGTTACACTTACAAGTCCACTGGTAGAATTTAAAATCTGTGACAGTTTGGGAACTTTTTTTGCAGTAACTGCAAATCACTTTGCCTTCACAGTCAATGAATTCAAGCCATTGATAATTGTCAAACCATTGTGACTGAAAATGTGATTGTCTCTTAGTTGTGTCCTATTTGATAATTTTGCTGCCACAGAGTCTGGATTGTGTCTCTGAAGAAATAGTTCATCTAGACTCTGTTGCAGTATTACATTTTATATGTTCAATTTAATGAATTTTCTTTCTTTGAATCATTCTTATGTCATAACTTGCGAAAATAGTTTAGTTAACAATATTTATTCAAACAGAAAAGATAACCTCACTTGACAAATCATCCTACTAAAGTGATCATGGCATACACTTTTATCTTTGAAATTCAAATATTGCCCACTCGTTAATTAACATAACTAATATTGCACATTGAAGGTGATCATATGTATCATCAGTTTTAAAAAAATAAAGACATAATACTATCATTTAATCACTGCATACAGGAAACAGACACTTGTGTCTGTAAAATGCCTTTCATTGGATTACTTTGGTTTATTAAAACCAAACAGCAATCCACTCAGGATTTTCTAGGATAGATACAGAGAATATATTATGGTCATTCAGAACGCTATCAATACATCAGACCAGATTGTTTTTATTATTATTTAGGCAAAATAACTTAGTAAGTCAGATGGCAAACATGAGGATGGTGATAGGTTATGTGGAATTTGCATTGAATCATCTGATCCCAGAAGATTTGATACAATGTCACTGGCTGTGGTAATCATCAAGTGCAGTTGCACGGCACCATAAGACTTATCAAGATACCATAAGCTAGAAAGATGAAGAAAAAGAAAAACGATGACCCAAAGACAAATCCTGCAAACTGTGTGCAAAAATGATTCCACAGATTATAGATGAAAACTTTACTATATTTAGCTTCAAGATATTAATAAATTCGGATTACTTCCTCCAGTCTGCTACAGTAATTCATGCCCATTGCACTCATAAATTGATTATAGTCCTTGCAGTATTTTGTGTGGGCCACAATATTTTAATTGATGCAGCTGATGCTCCATTCTTCAGTTCAGTGTTGATTCAAACATAGCAATGTCCCTTTGGGATGTGTGCATAAATAAAGAATGCCTGTCCCTTCATTACCACACTTGTTGAATTTATCGTGTCTCTCTGAAAACTGTACCATGTGAGAAAGAATTTTATAAACAAACTGGACATAAGTATTGCTAGACATATACTCAGACCTGAGACTTCATAAAAGACTGCTTACTTGTGAGGCATTATTAGTGCTAGGGCTTGAGGTAATAACTTGCTATATGTTTGGTAAGGCAAAATAAGGGGCCTTATGACTTAAATTGAAACTGTGAAAAAACAAAAGGTTCAAATGCAATAAACTTTTGTTTTTCCTCATTTGTTATATTACAGTGCCATGAAAGGTCATTTCTTTTATCTTTTTAATCCCTTGCCAATTTTAAGTCATCATCACTAACCAAGTCTCTAAATCAATTCTTGGCATATTTAGCTAAAATGGTGTCTACTGTTCCATTATATCATTGATTGTTTAGCTTGCTTGTATGGAGCTTAACACAATTTTTCAGGACATCATAGACTTTACATGGCAGCCAACATATTTATTGGAAGAAATCAACACACATAACGCTACTGGCAAGCTTTCTCATATACACACATTGGTTGGACTAGAGAGAGTTGATTAGTGATGTGTATGCCTAGACCATTCTATAATCCAGGGCCCCATGATTGAATACAGCTTAAAGAAATTAACCCTAATTCAATTTCCTTGTTGCATTTAAATCATAACACCCACCATGCAAAGTGACACATGTCTCAAGATTTTCAAATTTGTATATGTTTTGCAACTTTTAATTCTGAGTTGATGCATGTGGATGTGGAAATTCAGTTACTGAATACTTAGCTACTTATATAAGGAGCTCTCACACTGGTAAAAGCATGCAGTTGGGATTGTATTTGCAAGAGGGCAATTAATTGTTCAAAATACTGTTTTAGCTAACTACATATGCGAAGGGTTGATGTATAAAAAAGAGGATCAAGAAATCCTAGCTGGTAAAGATAATTGTATCCAACTTGACAGAAAGTGAGAAGGCCTTTTAATTTTGTACAGCAGTTTCATTAAGGAACCAACTATAATACCATTAGAAGTTTATGAGCAGCAAAAACCACATTTAGGACCAACTAGACATCAAAACCATATGCATAGTTCCATTTACGGCCAACCAGACATCAAATAGGTCATCTAGTGAAAGCACAATGTCAAAATGACCAGCCATCTAGGAGAAGTAGCAAGGAAGGGGTTTTCCAGATGCCCATTAAAACAGCCATATTGGAGGTTAGATTGGCACTATTTTCATTTACGTCCAACTAGACATAAGAAGTCTTTCACTGATATGACGATTCATTCAGGAGAAGTAGTTATACCAAGATTTTCAGGATGGCCACATTGGTGGCCTTATAGGATGTCTGTACAGCACCATAATTCTCATTCAGGACCTGCTAGACATCAACATAAGTATTTTGTACACATGCTGACACGCTGACACAATTATCCATTCAGAAGTAGCGATAAAAAGTTTCTTAATATGGCTACTGTGGCAACCACATTGTATGTGTGAGTGGCACCATCTTGTTTTTTCTTCCAGATATTTTCACACAAATATCATATTTAAAGATAACATGAATTCATACAAGATCTTGTCAGTTTATTTCATAACAGACTTTTCCCTCATATTAATATAATCTTTTGAAAACATTTATACATTATAGTTCTAGAAATTTTTCATGCTCTCAGAAACTATTAAAATCACAGCAGAAAGTGTTATGTTATATCTTTATTCAGCACTGAAAAATATTTATGAACTCTTAAAGTTTTTTCCCCTATATTAACTTAATTTAATGAAGATTTTCAGACTATAACCTTTCCATTGGATTTATTTTTTCAAACATGGCGTAAAAAGTATGTTATAGTAACCAATTTTTACATTGCCTTCACCATTGCAGAAATCTTTATAATCAATTTCCTAGTAAAGAAAAGCCAAGAAAATAAATGGACAGTTAATATTCACTTCAGGATCACAGACCTGAGGCAAATATGTCATTGTTAAATCAAACATTTTTATTGTGTTTCCTTAGACCTAAATATATATATATACTTGCTGTTACTCTAAACGAAGGCTGGTGATCCAGTTGATAACCTTTTGGGGGTTTTAAGGATGTCTTTAAAATTAAGGCCTTAAAAATGTTGAGATCTTATATTAAAAATGACAATTTGAGCCTTGCAGATTCATGTCCACAGGTGCCCAAATAAAATAAAAAGGGGGGGGGGGTGCAAGGGGCAAGCTTGTTGGTGTGTTATAAAATAACTGACTTATCATCGGTGTGCTGACAGGTGATGTGTAATTAAATCACTGTTGTAATATTAATAATGAGTGAGTCCGCACAAAGGAATTTCATACAGCTAAACTAGCTCAACAACTAGAGGCAATTAAGAAATATATCCACATTCGTGATTCTGTCAAATGGCAGATACAACAGCATCAGGAAGCTCAAGTGGCATTTACAGAAGGTAAAGAGCCGCTATACTTGTTATCTTTTTAGGGATGTGCTTGGATTTTGCCCTCAAGCTGGAGCAGTCATAGGATATATAATAAATCGCCACGGTCGGAATTTATCCCCAAGCTGGGGTAATCGATGGGTAAAGTCTTATCCACAGTCGGGGTTTTATTCAAGCTTCAGGTGCAAGTTTTTGTGCATCTCCATGCCCTTGCATAAAACACAGTTACACGTTTTTTTATATAGATATTTTTCAGTTGTAGACAGGAATAATAAGTATTTGCGAGTGTTTGAAATGAATGGGTTCATTATGAATTGAGTGGCACTACATTTCAAAAGCAAAATTGGATTGAAATGCAAGAACTGTAGTACGGAATTAGTGTTGGTTCTGGATCGTAGAATGGAATTGTGTGTGTGTGATTGGATTTTTAACGTAGCTTGAATAATTTTTCAGTCATATTGCTACGATGTCTGCAGTGTGGCAGTTTATAGTGATGTATAGCACTGGGGCATCATGCTGCAAACATGTAGTATGATGTTGCACCCAGTCACATTATCCTGACACCAGGCCGATCAGTCCTAACACTAACCTCTTAATGCTGAGCGTCTAGCGAGGTAGCTGTTAATACCATTTTTGTAAGTCTTTGGTATGACTTGGCTGGGGTTTGAACCCATGACCTCCCGCTTCTGAGGCGGACGCTCTAACCACTAGGACACCGGAGTGGTCAGAATGGAATTGTAACAATTACAATGGAAGCAATTTGTATTATGCTTGTTGGGGCATTCCTCACTGATGGCTGTCAGTGACATCATCATGGGAATGTGTAACAGCCACATTTTGTAAGAACAAGGTGTAGTTGGTGAACAATACAGACACTTTTCTGCCATTTCCACTGGCATCATCTCATATGATGTTATTTAAAAAATCTTCCTACAACATACTCACAACATATAAAACCTATATGCAAATCTGATGAAAGCTGCTTGTGTTTCTGAAACACATATTCCATACTGGTGGCAAGAATGTCCAAATCTACATTACAAAAATGAAAACATTACCATCCATCTAGGAGTTGCAAATGTATGAAATCCTCTTGTTGGGTAGTTTTACTAACAGGCTTTACAGCAGGGCCTTCCATTAGATTTAAATGTGGCAGGTAAGTTGACAAAGTAGGGTGGGGGGTTGGGGGGACCTACCCCAATGGGGATAATTCATTTTTTTTTTAAAGTAGCATGGTGTAAAGTAAAAGTAGATGGGCTGATAAGGAATCCACTGAATTTACAGACTAAAGGTTCAGACATTTGTTTTTAAGAGAAAAATGAAAGAAGGAAACAATACAACAGATATTTTAATATGACTTTAATGTTTATTTTCTAGATTTAATTAAGATTATGAATCAGAATCAGTCTCCAACTCCACTGTAAAGTTTATCTATTACTTCTTCTGCTCAGGCACCTGCAAATTAAAACAAAATTGTAATGCTTAAATAAAGTCATATCATCTCAGCACTAGTTACATATGCAGAAGTCATGTTAATCAGCATTATAAAAATGTATGAAATTTTCTTCACTGCACTTGTGCTTCCCTTGCTATCGTTAAGCCATGATACAAGATAACTTTGCACTTACTTGTCATTTCTGGCAAGTGGATGGTGCAATCAATTTGCACAAAGATGAATTTATTTCATCCAAATATTTCATGTGAATAAAAATTCCAAATGGAGGCACTTGTCCGATCAGACAAGATATATGCATATTGTAGTTAGCTGGACTCTAGCTCTGATAGTCCTGGGCAATAGGATAAGCTGATTTTGTTATCAGTTTAGAAATGCATCCGCTTTGCAAATACTATGCTTTAAAAGACGAAACTGAATCCAATATTGATGAAATAAGAGTCATTTGGATTACCTTGTTTTTTATCATTCTGCGTTGGTTGGGTGCATATTTGAGGGTCTCTGATATGGTCTCTTCCATTCCATTTGCCTTTGCTTTGCCATTAGTTTTCAAGCAGGCTTCTGCATGAGTAATACAATGTTTTAAAATAAGTTTCACAACAAAGGATGCATTGCATTTTTCTAAATGCCAGCAATAATCAATGGAATATTTTTAAAACATGTACTTTGAAATGTGTCTCAAGTTACTTTATCAATTCATTTAAAAATCTCTGGCAAGTCACATGAAAAACACAATTTAAATCAAGCCATACTTACTTATCAAAGACTTTCTCATTCACATCCTTTACCTCACACAATAAATATCAGCAACACCAACATTAAATTCACACAATCAGTACAAAACCTAGGTGTTACTCTGGACAGTACTCTCACATTGCACCAACATGTCATGAACATATGCAAGGCTGCGTATCTTGAGCTGAGACGCATCAGCTCCATTCTCAGATATCTTTCAGTTGATGCCACTAAAACACTTGTGTGTTCATTACTGCTTTCAAGACTGGACTATGGTAACTCAATTCTGTCTGGTTCATCTTAATATCTACTGCAGAGACTTCAAAAAGTTCAAAACATAGCTGCTTGGATCATACTTAGAGTACCACAATCAGAGCACACCTCCCCGCTGCTCTGTACCCAACACTGGCTATCCATTCGATCCAGAATCAAACACAACATTAGTTCTCTGTGCTACGTTTCACTGACAGACTCTAGTCCAACATACCTATCCGACCTCACCTATGTGTACACACAAGCAAGATACTTACACTCCTCTTCCGACAATCATATACTCATTATTCTCACTATGAAAACAAAGTCACATGGACAGCATTCTTTTGCATACCAGGGCCCAGCAACATGGAATGAATTGCCCACTGAACTTAGACACAAAGACGCAGTGATCCCATTCAAGAGTGCTCTCAAAACTACTTATTCTGACTACAAAAACAAACTTAATGACTTAATAATGTTAACTACCTTAAATATTCTCAGCATGTTTTTTATGTTTTCTAATTTCATGGTGTTTGTTTTTGTAATCATATCATTGTGTATGTTTTTATGTTGTCTAATGTTGCAAAGCGCTTAGAGCTTCTAAAGATTAGGCGCTATACAAAGTCCTCATTATTATTATTATTATATTTAGCTTGGATGAATATTTTTTAAATCAGTGGCCATAACTAAAAAATGGGATTTTGTTTTATGATCATAAAAGTATGTTGGACACATCCATGATGTACAATGCTGTCTGACATTTCTATGCACCTAAGGTTTCCATCTCAAATATTAAAGCAAAATGCATACCGAATTTGACAGATTGATGAAAATAAAAAAAAGCAATGCTTACCATTTGAAAAGAGGCAATTGTCACTAGAATATTCTATTCAAAATGATATTAATTTTGGACACAGGGGATACCACCCCCATGTTTTCCTGACTCGTGATATGTCGGCCTATTCTGTGCACAGCTTTAAAAGATGTAATGTTTATCCATCGAGCTATAGAAATGAAATACATTTACTGTAGACTGTTTCTGTCAGCAGTTAAGTTGAGTAATTAGGTCAGGTTTATAGCTAGTTTACAAAATTCAATGTAGAATGCCAATAAATGACAAGATATATTTTTGCAAACTAAAGTGATCTTGAAAAAAGATTAGTAAAGTTTAACATTTTATAAAAAATAAGCTATTATGTGGAAAAGAAACAACAATGAAATAGGATGCAATGTGTTTACGTCTAGTTTTGGAAGGTACCGTCATAATTGTACCGTAGTTTAATGGGTGGAAAGGCCATTGAAAGGTAAGGGCAGTGCGGAGACCATCGAGTATGTTCCAGAATAGCTGAATCTTTGTAGATACATAGATCCATTCGTAACTTCAGTCCGCAAGCGAAACACTGTACTTCGTATCCCAATCCTGACTCGGGTCCGAAGTAGACAAATCCTGTTCTAGCTAAAACATACGAAGAAGGTAATCCTTCCCTATCCGTAGGCCATTTTTGAAACGTGTCCAATCGACGGGCACAATCACAATAGTCAGGTAAGAAGACTGGAAAATGGTAGGGTTTGAACTTGGAGTTCTCACTGGATTTCTCACTTGATTCTTGCTGCGGCGAAGTCATCCTTCTGGTGGGTGGCTATCCTCTTACAACCAATGTTTTATACCGACATGTCCATACGGCAAAGTAAAGTGGGTGGGAAGCCGCACTCGCTTCTGCTACACGATTTGATAGACTTTTTCCAAGGGTCGACTGACGATGTGGTGTGTGGGTAAACGTACAATCTTGTTGGGTTGATAGGTGGTCACTTTCTCTAGACTGCAAGGCTTCTTTCAATATGCCAAAGTTGACCACTCGACTGGTACGATAATTCAGAGTAAGTCCTTTCACTTTACACTTCGTGTGCACTTCTCCTTGTTTGTCCCAGTATTCGTAGCCGTAATTTTTGGGACCACCACTAACGAAACTTAGAATCTTGTCATCGGGGTGCTTGTCTGTCCAGGCTCCTAAACGGTCTCCTTCGATGTCAGGGTGCTGTTGACTCGGGTGATCGATATAAATGCAACTGTCCATGTCAAAGTACAAGACACGTTCCCCTAACAGTTCTAAAGCTTCGTACAATTTTAAGCGAGCATGAGCTGTCATGTAAGCTGCAATGATGACATTTCCAAAGGGGTCATCTTCTACAAAGTTCAGATCTTCTTCGTAATTCACCAAGATCAAATCCTCACGAACGACGTCCACGTGTTTCATGAATTTGGCTTTGTCGTGAATCATCTGAAAGTAGCGGGAAGGTTCGGTCAAATACTCCGTCTTGGGTAAACACGGTCATTGTGCCATTTTACCCCACAAGCAATTTAACATCACTTTGGCAAACGATCGCCTGCCTTCGTTTTTCTCAATGTGATTTAAAGTAATGCCTTCTTGTGCCCAGAATTTCTCTCTGAATGTCTTTTGGTCTTCGGGAGTGTGACACCAGGACAGATAGCCACTGGCTTCTTGCTCAGTTTCAAAAAGGCATCCACGTAGTCTGCGAAAATGCCTTTCTGCGTGGGGTCACCCTTGTGGAATTATTGTGTCTTGGGAAAGTGGCAAATTTCGTACACTTCTAACAGTTGGTATCCCATGTTCAGAGCTTTGAACAATTCTACGCTGACCCATGTCCCCGTCAAGGCCCGTTCTTCCTGGGTGTGATGACAAGGTTGATCTTGGTTGCACGTTTCAGCACAAGTACGGCACAAAGGAAACACAAGTTTGCCTTGGCAATGGCGAGGTAAGACGGGATGGTATAGGTTCGTGGGAGGCAAAACTTTGCACTTGATCAAGCCTTCGTATTGTCGAATGTTTTTTAGGTCGATGTGTTCGGTGAACAATTGTGGGTGCCCTGCAGGAAAGCAACAATATTTGCACACATAGGAATACAGTGAACACACGTCCAAGTATTTGATTTCTTCTCCTTTCTCTTCGTCAGCTTGGTACAGCAAACAGGTGGCATTGGTCCTTCCTCCGTACAAACTATTACTTGGGTTCAGGGGGTCCATGAACTGGTAACTTTCCATGAGGCATTTAAACTCAGGATCGGTGTTCAAACGGTGATTGTATTTGTGTTCCCACATTTCCACCACTTGCTATCCTTCCTGTTCTAACTTTAGGCGTGGCTGACAAATGGCCTGGTACAAGTCTTCCATGGTTCGTTGTAAGAACTGATTTTTAGTGCCGCGGTCAGGGTAACAGACGGGACATCCGTGAAATAAGCAACCGTTAAACTCGTACATGATCTTGGGGTTTTCTAAGTCCCAGCCATTGACCGAATGCATTCCGATGATCTTTCGCCCTGTCCGTTGCGGGCATGCTGAATCCATTTGTCTTCCTTGTCGCACAAGTAATGCAACCAGCATGGGGCTTTGACCGAGTATTGACGTTTGACATAGTTGGTCGTTTGAGGACTGATGACAGCCACGGTGTTTTCAAGCATGAATCGTTGTCGGTAGACTAAGGAACACGCTTTGGCAATGGTGCAAGCCTCTTTTAAATGATCAACCCCTCCGTGTTCCATGAACAGTTCTCGAAATTTTCCACAGCATCGCCGTAAAATGTCCATGTCGGAACGACGATACTTTAGCATTTCTTCCTGAAAGTCGAAAGGGTCGGAGGCGTGAGCCTGGTACCAAGCGTAGAAAGTTTCTCGTTCAGTACGCATGTTGTCAGGGTCGTAATAGTGAGCCTGAGGCAAATGGGGTAGAACGGCGTGTTGATTGGCTTCTGTATTGAAAAAGTGTGGAAAGTACCCTTTAGCCATTTCTGTCATTCCAAACATTTTAGGCATTCGACTCAAAGGCATGGCTAAGTAGCTCATCGAATCTTTAAACTGCACTTGTCCCACTTGCATGAAAATGATTTTGTCTCCGTTCAAAGTGATTTTAGGACGCTCGATGCCACGTTCCGTATAACATCTCAAAAGAAACTGTCCATCGTATCCGGAGAAATTGTGAGCCATCACCGTGGCATGGTGATGACAATCTCCATAATAATGTTCGATGTCCTCTTGGCTCCACGTCTTGTCGATGGGGTCTAAGACCCATTGTGTGAAATCGGCTAGTGTGTTCAGTCCTTGAAAGATTTTTTCACGCCCTCCAGGAATCTTACTGCAGTGAGGGCAATAACTCAAGATAGGTTCTTGAATCACTTCTCGCACGCTCGATGAGCCACGCAGAAATTAGGAATGTGAATACTGGTCTCTTGCATGCATTCGAAATCGAAAAAGATGAAATTGCCTTTCTTCTTCTTGTGACCATCCTCTTTCTCTGGTTGGGATTGGTATTTTTGTATGTAGCATTGGTGTTCCAAGTCCACAATGCAGTGACAAATGTGACATTTTTTCTTTCCTGAACATACGTGTGCCTTGGTACTGTTGATACATAGACCTTGTCCACACATTGGGCACAATCTCAGGAGTTGACAAGCACATTTCTTCTGTGAACCTTGCATCTTCAGATGTTGTTGGTAACAGGCAGGGCTGACAAATGTGCGCAGACAAGCAGGACAATGCACTGGTTCTTGCCCTTCGCTCAGACAGGGTTGAGAGGCCAAACATCCTGAGCATTTCGATCCACAATGTTTGTGTTGCTCTCGATTATTATAACCATCATAAGTCACATTTCTCACAGTAATATTTGTATCCCAGGAATCCAGTGATAGTGGTAATGGTATCGAAATGGTCATCGTGATGATAAAGGTGAATGTATTTTCCATCCTTAAAGTCTTTCCCTCGAAACAACAGAGACCCGCGCACTTCTTGAGGGTGCACTTTCAAGGTGTATCGTGGAGCTAGGGCATCTTGCAATTTTTGCATCTCAGGAATGCCACAGGATGTGTCTTTGGACAGGCATGCTTGTTGTAACAGAAGTTCTGCTTCATTTCGTTGTTTGGCTCGGTTCGATTTTCGAATGTTCTCCCAGGCTCTTTTCCATTCTACCGTGTCGTTCTTGTCGGCATAGGTTCATCCCACCACGATGGCTCGGGCTAAACACATGTGGTCTTGAAAATTGTTAATTTGGACAAGACTTGTTTTGGTAATGCGAAGGTTGTTGACCAATAAGGTCTTTCTGCATTGTCCGGTCCCTTGAGGAGGAGAGACGTGGGTCATGTCCAGTGTGGCTTTTCCATCGGTGATGTCAAACTGGTCATTAGATTGTTGCACGTGTTGAATCTTGTCCATGACTTTGGAAGTGGTCAATTCTGCAGGGCTGCTAAACTCGATCCAAACAGGGGATTTCAAGCCATCATGTTGTATGGAAAGTCTCAAGCGATCATCTTCTTTGGGTTGACATTGTCGCTTGAGTGTGGTGAGCAAAGAATCCCACATGTCGGTGATGAACCCTTTTGCTTTCTCTAACAGTACTTCAGACTTGAAATCTTTAAACTTCACTGTGTATTTGTAAGCCGTAGTTCTAAATTTTCTAGAGGGACGCTTTTCCGTCTCTCGAATGTCATAGTACTTTTCAGGGTTGACTAAGGGTGGTAAACTTTGTTTAGAGGGTTTGGATTCTGGTTCACTCATGTCCTCTTCAAAATCACTGGCATGAATTTGTGCCAAGACTTCAGCCCTAGTACGAGGCGATAGATCACGTTTCTGCCTCTTACTTTCTTCTTCTTTCTTCTCAAATGAATTGGATCATTTCATCTCGATAGCAAAAAGTCAAATGACTAAAGTTTAAACACCATGGATTAATTTATAGTCATAGCAGACCAGCGTATATAAAGGGTATGTGTCTTGTCCTTTCACTATTCATTTCACTCTCAAACTGAGCACAACAATGGAAGAGACTACCAAGATCGAACGTTTCATCAGAGCTTTGCGAGGGGTCATTAGAAAATTCTCTTCAGACCAGCCGAGGGACTACTCTCCTTCCTTTCAAGATAAAAGTCAAGATACTTGCTATATCTGTCAGAAGAAAGGGCATTGGTCTTCAGAGTGTCCAGACCGTCAAAAAAGAAAAAAAAGGGGTTAGAAGAGACAAAAGTCAAGATACCTGTTATTATTGTCAAGAAAAAGGACATTGGTCACCAGACTGCCCAAAAAAGAAACAAGAGGAGTCAGAAGAAGAGAGGGATTCTTCAGAGGAAGAGGAAGAGGAAGAAGAAGAGGAAGAAAACAGACAGGTGAAGAAAAAGAAACAGGAGAAGAAAAGAAGGGAAGAAAGTGAAGAGGAAGAGGAGGAAAAGACTATGACGGTGAAGAAATTAAAAAAACAGAGAGTGAACAATGAGACAGAATAAGTCTATGAACTTTTTAAAGTGCTCTGTTGTGAATTGTGAATTGTAAATATTTATAAAAGAATAAATTAATTATAAAAGGTAAGTGTCTTTGGGTTTTGATTTTAAAATAAGAACCTACACTCACGCACACTCATACACAGACAGGTACTATTGGGTAAAATGGTTTTTATTAGTTATTGGCAATTGAAAGCCTATCTCTTTTCGAGAGACGTGGATGGCCCTGAAAAGGGCCTTTTTTGGTGTAAGGGGTGAGTTTAAACAATCAACTTTAACTGTCTTAAGCCTTTGCCATGGCCAAGGCCTACTTCTGGACTGCGTACTGTTGATGATGATTTCGTTGAAATCACTAAGGATGGTGCAGTAGGCGTAGTCACAGGGTTGGAGTGTTTAGCTTGGGAAGGTCGTATTCTCTTCGGCCGTAATAAAGAAGTCTGATACATCTGTTTCAGACTTCTTAACTAAAATGTCTAACAGTACCGTGACCGTTTGATTTTGACACCCTTGTTTCTTTGCTGCTGCGTCTTCTTCTTCTTGTTTTTTTCTTACCTCTTCTTCTTGCTGCTGTTGCTGTAGGAGAAAAGCTTGTTCCGCTTCCTTTTGCTGTTGTATAAATTTCTCCAATTCTTCTTTCTGTCTCTGTCTAAAATTTTCCATGTGCGGTAATGAAGGAGAAGGTGACGAAGGTTCAGGAACAAATTCTTGCAAGGTAAAAAAATCCACAAAATCCCAATTCACCTCTTCTGAAAGTAAGTCTGGGTTCCCTTGGGTAGTCTCCACCATCAGTGCACCCAAACTGATCGTTTTCTGAGTTTCCGTCATGTTGAAAAACTGTCGCTTAGATTGACTACGCACAGGCGCTAGCGAATCTATATAGACTATGTGACGTCACAGACTACTCTCTTCGGATTGGACGTGGGCTGACTGAATTTTGTAACGCGTGTTTGGATTGGTCAACAAACTCAATCCGTTTCAATCCTTCCTCCCCCTATAAATAAGTACAGTTCACTGCATTCCTTCACCTGTTACTCAGCACCCCAACATGTGGACCGATGTACAATCTTTAACGCTTGTGTCTTCGATGATGTTCCGGACGGACATATCAATGTATGTCCGATCCAACTGGACAGTTATCCACAGGACAGACACCAGCCTGTGGATGCGAAGAATCTTATGTGGAGCATCAAGGATGCCTCAAAAGAGTCTTAATCTATGGTCCTGCAGTCAGGCACAGCCTAAGGTCAAGAAGAAGATGTCACAGATGCCCTTTATGTTAAGGGTATATTAACATAAAACCAAAGGCCCTTTTCAGGGCCATTCCTATCTCTCGAAAAGATCTTGACTTTCAACTGCCTACCCCTTTTTTTATTTTTTTGTTTAAAAAAATAATAAAAAAATAGAGACCCCTCCCTGTTTCAATTTTCGCCTGTTCCATTTTCATAGACCCATCAGGTCGGGACCTTATTAAAATAGGGTCCCGACCCTGTTCCATTTCCCCTAGTCCCAAGACAGTCCCACGATTTATTCCCCATGTTCAATTTCCCTTGTCCCTAGAGTGAATAGTTTTTTTTCTTTCTCCCATGTTAAATTCCCCTTGTCCCTAGAATGGATATTTTTTTTTCTCCCATGTTAAATTACATAGTCCCCAGAGTGGATATACCCTTTTTAACATGGAAGTTCCCTAGTCCCTAGACCGTCCCTATTCACTACTACCATTGTCATTACCAGCCTGAAACCCAATTTAATGCCATTTGTATAAATTCATTTCAAATAAATATTATGATATAGTTGAAGTGTAAAGTCAAGCAAGTATTCTGTTTGCAGATTTTACATTTTAGATATTATAGTAAAGTCATATTTTCTCTTGTTTAGTAAACTTTATTGCAACTGGTTCCAAAATAGTAAATCTTATTTAATGTTCATTCACCAGAATAGGTATTAATACAATCCCGAATTAACTGTATGGTACTAAAATATACCCTGATCTTGTGTGAGATTGTAATATACAGAACTATACCTCAAGACAACAATAATATATTGAATTTATATTGTATCAAGACTGTCATGGTTATGAACTCCAACTTTATTCAGGTTTTTTCATAATAAATGATCATCTTGTGCTATGGTTGAAAAGAAATCAAAGTTCAGTTTAACTCCATTCTCTCCACATTTGTAAGTTGTTAAGAGGCATACTCATCCTCAGTGTTATAGTAAAATGTAATCTTATTTGGATCAATCTTGGTGGTGTAATATATGAATGGAGAAAGAATATTATCATCCAGATTAAAATATGTTTTATTCAGACTCTACTAAAATTTTTAGTTGGATATGGGTTACGGAGCCTGATGTGTACGAACAAGGCAATGTGTACCATGACCTTTTTAATTTAACATTTTAAACTCCTGCAGAAGAAAGAGATTTTTTAGATCCATTAATCTGTATTAACAAAAACATTTCTTCAGTATGATTTTCAATTACTTAGTATTGACAAAACTCATATTTTAAAGTTGTTGTTTTTTTGTGTTTGGTTTGGCCTTTTATGGTAAACCAACACAAGTAAGTTATTTAGTGCCAAGGCACTTTAAGTATAGTGCCTTGCCCAAGGACACACCATGGTAGCTAACCCAGGTTGGTCTGATGGTAGAATTTGAACCTACCTTATTTCACAGGTCCAGAAAGCTAACCACTGAGCCACTACAGCTCCCCATCTTATAGTGGAATGCTGGTATACTTTATGATCAAGAAGGATGGGTTGGGGTATGCATGTTGCATCTGAAAAAAGTGATGGAATTTTTGTTTACATAATATTTTAGTCATACAATATGAATCATTTTCTATAGATTTAAGATGTATCAGATCAAGTTAAGAAAAATCATATATTCTGTTTCCTGGGAATGTACTAAAATTCACTGTTATTGTTTGATTTTTTGGTAGTAAGCTTACTTGGTATTTTTTTCTTTTTAACTTGAATACCTAATTTGTTAACATCCTATTCTAAATCTTCAGAGTTCTGTCTATTAAGTGACAACTGTTGATACATGTAGGGAAGTTTTTGTTTATATCTTTTGATTTTTGTGATTCTGGAAGTTGCAGTATTTGTTGTTGTATTATAACCATTTCAGTAATTTAATGAATGCAGAGTATACTGCTCTATAAATGAAATTTAAGTGAAAATAATGTAAAAGTATGTTTCACTGCAAATATAAATTGTTTAAAATAATATATCATTTATCATATGACTATTCAATTGTGGTAACTAGTATTCCATCCAATATCTATATATTAAAATATGTCTTTTCATACAGCTGGTGATCATTTAGATACAAGTCCAATTGAACATAATCAAATTATCAATGCAGGTGTTTTTATTAGTAGTAGTATTGCAAGTATAAGTGTTAGTATTAAGATTTCATATACAGGTATGATAAGTGTATCATAATGTTTAAATGATGCTCCTTGTTACAACATAAAATATGTTCATTGAAACAAATGGTTCACTGGTAAATTGGCAGCAAAGGTCTTCACTGAATTATGTTGCATAAACTATTTTACAATAAAACATATATGATGCATCTCAATTATGATGAATGTGAGGAGGAGGATTAATAATAATGCAATTTAAGTTATCTTCATAACATAAGTTCTAGCAGATGTGTAATTTTTATGTGGTTCATCATCAGTTTGAAACTGGTCTGTGATTTCTGGATCTGGACATACCTGGTCCCCTGCTGTTGTGCTGCTATGGTCTTTACAGTTCATTAGGATATCAGTTACACTTGGTTTACATTTAGAACCCCATGGGATGGAATGCCCAGTTTGAAACTGAGAGAATGGTTAATTATCCATAATATAACTCCTGCAGTTATTATTAGGTTTGATATCAAGGTCTTTCTTTAAAAGCTTTTCAACTCAGGTTCTGTTCTACCATACAGATAAATAAAGTCAAATTCAAGGCTTTCAGATTTGTCCAGTTTGTTTCATGTGTTGCAGCAGACAGACTGTATATTGCCACTGTACCATATAAATATCAGTGCTTAGTCTGCTCTCAGTTGCTGTGGTTTGATTAGTTACAAGTGTCATCACATGTGACTAATTATTGACCAATGTAATGAAACTTGTATAATTAGAAGGCTGTATTTAAAAACTCTAAAGATCTTAAAAAGAAAATTGGATCGGGGTAAGTAAAACCTTTTACTTTGACCATTTGGCTAGAAAATAATTTTCAATAAGTTTAAATTGGATAATAGTAATATAATAATTAATTACACAAATCAGAATAAAAGCTATTTGCATATCCCCTTACAGCTGTTGCTTTTTCATAGTACTAAGTAGAATAAAGTATAGTTAAGACAGATAAAGAAATATCCCGTCATATATACCTTACATCAAATAAAGAAACTCAAGATGGATAACAACAAAATTAATGTCACATCATCAAATAGTTATCTCAGCTGCCTGGTCAACCTAAAGGCAGATAAACTAAGGCAAACTTACTCCGAAGCAGTCTCATCCCCCCTAAGAGAAAAACGACAGATACAGTTCTTAACGCCAATTTTCAACTCGACCCCAACTGACTCGATGAGTAGACTCTACCTGTCACCAAGCGTAAACGAGAATGTGGACAATCTACCGAGTAACCGCAAAACTACATCCGACATGAGTACCCAAACTGAGGAACAATACTCAACAAGCACAAAAACAACCCAGACCACGCTGGTTAAAAACACTAGCAGCCAGGGGACTCAAACTGAGAACCTACTAGATGAAACAGAACGCCCTCACCCTACCACAAATAAAGCAGTCACACACGACTCAACAAAAGGTAAGAATAATAGGAAAACCAAATCCCAAATACCAGTTAGAAAGAATAAGGAACACACTAACTGTCAATACAAGACCCAGCAAGCCGGTTATGGACAACGAAACAAAGTCAGCTAAAGAGACAAACACCAGGGAAAAAAGACCAGTCTGCAAAATATCCAAAAGAAGAAACACCCCGCTGAACTGACTCTCTTCGTCAAGGGAGTAAATTCTAAAATAACGAAGTTAGCCTTTAAAACCATAGCATGGCAATTGAACAAACATCACCAAGGAGAATTCACGCTTAAAAGCACTAGAGACGACTTGCTGATAATCAAATGCACCACTGAACAACAGATTGCCAAATATATGGAAATTGAAAGAATAGGCCAAATAAATGTTCAGGTCACTAGACACAACAGAACAAAACAACACATAGACCCAAACCCACCAAAAACACACAACAAAGGAGTCATATACGTATCAACTCAAAATAAAACCAATGAAATAGTAGACTACATAAGGAGTAAAGGACAGGAAGTAGAGAAAGCAATCCGCCTAAAAACAAGAAGGGGAAAGGATAGCACTGCAGTGGTACTCTTTTTTAAGGGCGCCACCCCAGAAACTATCAAAATAGCCGAAAAACTCGAGGCTAAAAAAATTTTTGCTTTCAAAAACAAACCACGGTTCTGTGGCAACTGCAAAAATTGGGGGCATTACTCTAAGAGTTGCGGAAACCTATTCCGGTGCAATCAATGTGGTCTTCACCACCCAGACCGGAAAACATGTAGCGCCACCAATCAGCACTGCGCTAACTGTAGTGGTAACCACAAACCAAACCACGCAGAATGCCCCAGGGCTCTTAGAGAAGCCCTAATAGTCGAATATATGATCTGCCATGGGGTAAACTATAAGCAGGCCAAAACAAAAATCAGGATACCAAAAACAAAATAAATAGGTAGCACCCTCACTGGTAGGAAACACGCATAAAATGAAAACAACAGTAAATTAAACAAACTATTAAGACTTTTTGCACTAGAGATGGATTCCAGAGCAGAAATCAAAATATGGCAATGGAATGCACGCGGCCTTAGGGCCCACGCTGACCAACTAAATAACAAAATACTTGAACAGGAAAGAAAACCAGATGTTATATGCATACAGGACACCCACCTAAATGATACCTCACGTATCGCAAACATCATAGGCTACAACACCAAATACCTAAAGCATCGATCCCCCACAGCAAGAGGAGGGGGGTTAGCAACCTTTGTTAGAGATGGAATTACATCAGAAATGCATAAATTAACAGATAGTAGACCGCCCAATGACTTCGAAATACAGATAGTCAAAATAACCGCTCAAACTAAGCAGGTACTAATCGTTAACCTCTATGAAACAAATGAGCAGCGCAATTTAAGTGCAGATGAAACAATCAAAATGATTAAAGACTGTGGAGAATGGGTGGTAATATGCCGGGACTTCAATGCGCACAATGAACTATGGGGGAGTCAAAAGACGGACATTAAAGGAAAAATTGTAGAAAAATGGGCACAAAAATGCAACTTAGTTTTTCTAAACAACGGAATGCACACCCGGACAGATGACAGAACAGGCCACACATCAGCAATAGACCTATCTCTATGCACACCAAGATTAGCAGGCATTTCTG
The DNA here is from genome assembly GCA_028554795.2 of Sinohyriopsis cumingii. NCBI lineage: Eukaryota > Metazoa > Mollusca > Bivalvia > Unionida > Unionidae > Sinohyriopsis > Sinohyriopsis cumingii. Next base: position 135,681,223 of record CM068829.1, read on the forward strand.
ATTGGCAAGTTGATGAAAGCGACCCTATGGGAAGTGACCATTACCTTATAAATATAGAAATACAAATTAGAATACCTCAAAATAAAGCGTCCTTCACACCAAGATGGAAATACGAACAGGCCAACTGGATTAGGTTCAAACAGATAGGTGACTCAATCAACCCAGAAACCATATATCACCGGGACATTGACACCTTTAATGACAAATTAATAGAAACCATTAACACAATGGCCCAAGAAACAATTCCTAAAACTAAAGGAGTAGCACCCAAACCCACGGTGCCCTGGTGGAATAATGAATGTAAAATAGCAATTAAAGAGAAAAAAAGAGCTCTAAACAAATTCAAAAGAACTAAAAACAATAGGGACTTTAACTACTACAAGGAAAAGGAAAAAACTGCCAAACAAACTATTATGATAGCTAAACAAAACTCATGGAGAGAATTCTGCTCAAAACTAGATATTAACACAAAATCGAAGGAGGTGTGGCAAAGAATTAAAAAAATGAGAGGCAAAACTAAATCAATAACCCCCAACATACCTGGACAAAACAACAAACATAAGGCAGAATTATTCGCAAACTATTTCGCCAACATGTGTAGCAATACCAACTTAGAGGATAAGTTTAAAAATCATAAAAGGCAATTTGAGGAAAGCAACTCTGACAACATAAAGGAAGCAGGAAATAATGACGGCCCACTAAACCTTCCGTTTACAGAAGCCGAATGGAGAAAGGCCCTCGCCGGCAAAAAGACCACATCCCCCGGGGAGGACACTTTGGGGTATGAAATGTACAAGAACCTACCCAAAAAACTTTTCACAATTGCACTTAACCTCATTAATAAAATATGGGAAACCGGTACCATACCTATAAGATGGAAAAAGGCAGTAGTGGTCCCGATTCTTAAGCCTGGAAAACCCTCAAGCGATATAAAATCATACAGGCCCATATCACTAACAGACAATATATGTAAAATAATGGAAATTATGGTAAACAACAGGCTGAAATACCATTTAGAAAGCAAAGGACTACTAGCTAATACACAGAGCGGGTTTCGCAACTACCGAAGCACAATAGACCAACTCATGAGACTAGAAACCGCTGTCAAATTAGCATCTAGAGAAAAATTTTAAAAATCCAGATATGTTACAGCCATCTTCTTAGACATGGAAAAAGCATATGATCTAATGTGGACTAAGGGACTGATAAGTAAACTTAAACCATACGGAATAACTGGCAATATATACAAATTTATTGCTAACTTCCTAACCGATAGAAAGATACAAGTCAGACTAGGACAAGACTACTCCGAACGATACAAACTGGAAAATGGCACGCCACAATGAAGCGTGATCAGCCCAACTTTATTTAATATAATGATAAACGACCTGGAAACAGCGGTAAAACCCAACCACCTTGACTTATCCCAATTCGCCGATGACAGCGCCGTATGGAAAACTGGCAACCCGGCCAGCAGAGAAACGACCAAGCACCTACAAAAAGGACTAAACGATATAGGAAATTGGACAGATAAATGGGGATTTAAATTGTCACCTCTAAAAACAGTAGGCATAGTTTCCAATCCGGGGGGTGGCCACCCCCCACCCACTCCAAACTTAACCCTAAAGGGGGTACCCATCAAATTCGAAAAACAAGCAACACTCCTAGGTATGGTATTCGACCACGAACTCACGTGGGCAGCTCATATCCAAGAACTCGTAACGAAGTGCAAACGAGACATCAACCTCCACAGAAACCTCAGAGGGGTGAATTGGGGGGTTGATCAAAAAACACTCGTTACCCTATATAGAGCACTTATAAGAGCAAAATTGGACTACGGTTGCCAGGTATATGGAGCGGCGAACGCCACGTTACTAAAGAAACTAGACACAGTCCAATCAAAAGCGCTAAGGGTATGCACCGGCGTCCTAAATGGTACCCCCACACAAGATATCTTAATAATAGTAGGAGAACCCCCGCTAGACCTAAGGCGGAAGGAATTGATGCTGCGATACTCGACTCGAATATCAATACACCAACCCAACCACCTCACGCTACAAGCCCTCTTAGCATGCGACAAACCATTCGATACAAAAGGAAAAAATAAAAAAATACCTAGTGGGAAAATAATTATAGAATTAAAAAGGAAATTTCAAATCGCAAATATCAACCCAGAAAAAATAAGGTACTACCCAGACCCCCCGTGGACCTGTCCCACACCACAAATAGATCTTAGCTTACGTAAACTAGGACAAAAACAAAATGACCCGATAGGACTAAGAGCATCAATACTAACGTACATTGACAACAAATACGAGACATACACGCAAATCTTCGCAGATGGATCAAAAACCAAAAATCCAAATAAAACTGCAGCAGGGATAGTGATCCCAAAATTAGATGTCACCGTTGGAAAAAGACTCCCAGACCAATGCGCTATATACACGGTAGAATTCATGGCAATACTAATGGCATTAACATACATCAAAACATACCCCACAACTAAGGCAGTCATTCTAAGCGACTCTTACAGTGTACTACAATCGTTAGCAACGGACCAATCCAAGAGCAGACCTAATATGATTAATCATGCAAGATCGCTACTTAAAGAGATTGAAAAAAACAACAAACACGTTGAATTCGTATGGATACCCTCTCACATCCATAATCCCAGGCAATGACAAAGCAGATGCAGAAGCAAAAAACGCCACAAACGAACCAAAAGCCCAAAATATAGCATACAGCGTCACTGAAATCAATAACATGGGACAAGATCAATGACATGTGGCAAGAGCTATGGGAAAAATCGGATGCAAACAGTCTAATACACACGATGATGAAAAAAGTAAGTAGAAAAGTCGAAAGTCCGACCTTCAAAAATCCATACGATATAACAATAATAAATAGAATAAGAACAGGTAAAACACTATTGGCAGGATGCGCAGGAAAACACATAAAAAGGGGACCAACCGAAAACTGCCCCTACTGCCCAACTCCAGAAACAATCGCACACTTAATAAATATATGCCCCAAATACAACCAGGAAAGGGCCGAACTAAAATCTCAACAGGAACAAATAGGAGAACGGTGGACATACCCGGAGTTACTTGTGGCAAAAAACAATAACATAGGAATGACCTATAATAACATCATGACATTCATTAACAAAATAGGCAAAAGGGGACAAATCTAAACCGAATGAAGGGTTGGGTATAAAGAGAGACCATGTAAAGAAATTAAAACCAATAAACCTAAAAGATCGAACCCAAAAAGAAAAAAACCAATCAAAATATTACAAATCACTGTTTGGGAATTGTGACGGCCGGCTCGGGCTAGTGGGTTCACAGACTGACACCGCCGCTCATAACCCGAACAATAAAAACCAGATAAGGACGAATATTACAAAATCACTGTTTTGGAATTATAATGGCATGCTAGGCCCCGTAGGTTCAAAAAAATAAAAAAAAAAAAATATAAAAAAATAAAAATAAAAAAAATATACATTAAAATAAATCACAAATAGCTAAGCTAAACAAAAATAACAGGTAAATAGCCAAGTGGTCAAAGCGAAGGGAAACAAAGGCAATCAAACCACCTCCCTCGAAGAAAACATCTCACGGCGAACATGGCAGTATCAAAAGGACGAGAAGACCAAAACAGAAACGGACACGGGATAAGGCAGAAAGAGCTGAAATAAAGAAGAGCAGGAAAAGGCACAGAATGAAGTTAAACGTCCTAAGGCAGTAAAAGAAGAAAGAACAGGACACTTGCAGACCTTGGGGAATGAAGGCAGAAACAATGAAAAGAGTATGCCTCAAATAATCAAACCACCCCCACCCCCCAGTATGAAAAGAATTGCCTTCCCGAAATCAAACAAAATAAATAAGGCCACCCCCCCCACATCTACTTATAAGTGTGAATGAGAAAGTGAGCGTGAATGTGTGTTGTCGGGATATGTGGGAAAAGCAGAAAAACGAACAAAAATGTCTATAGCCATCACACAAATATAGCATACACACTCCCTACCCACCTTTTTTTTCTTTTCTTTTCTTTTTTTTTTTCTTTTTTACAAACAAATTTTACCACATAGGGCTTTCATTCTGACCCACGAAAGCCCTCTTTTGACCAACAACTTACTGGCCCTGAAACACACTGATTGGTTTAAAGCCACACGTACGAAATACTTAACCAAATTGAGATCTCCAAAACAAAATAAAGGGCTACTAAAAGCCTACTAGATGTGAAAAAATTTCCGGAAAATTCAAGTACGCAAAGTACACAAAATTTAATAGACCTTACAAAAGATAGGAAAATTCACAACTCAGGAATATCTGAAGCGTATGTGACAATCACATGTTTGGCAAGATAGTACAGGAATAGCCCAATAAATATAGGGAACTGGGCATTGATTGCAACGAAAATTTAATAATACTGCTGCTGGTGTGCTTCGGTTACTGCCTGAAATGAGAGAGGAAGGAGATGCAGGATGCAGAAACAGACCACCAACGGAGTACAACGATGGAGAAGGTTGCAGCGACGAGAGCCTGGGCGGGACCTTTTGGGGCACCTGGGCTTCGGCTTGCTTGCTTGGGGGCATTGTATAAGTTAATCGCTAAATTCAAAAAGTACACAAACGTGTACAAACTAAACAGTCGCACATACCGAAAGGTGCACGTGACTTTAATCCAATGAATGAATGAAATGTGTGCTAGAGGGTAGGGTTAACAGTTATACTCCCAATTATGTTTGTGATGAGCAAAAGCAGCTGCACAAATTTGAGCTTTTAGTTTGGTTCTGGTAGGGTCAAAGGATGCAGGTACATTTTACATTAATTTTTTACTAGAAATAGCTATTTTCAATATTTTTCTGTGACAAGGCAACTAAAAGAATCAGTATGTGCCTTATGCATGAATAAAGTTCACTAGTACTATAACAAATTAGCATACTTTTCATCACCCCTCTACCATCAAGATTTTTTTATATTTACCTCTGTAGCAGACACAAATAAAAGTCGGCAGCTCATTTGCAGACTAAGTTACGCATATGATCTCCAATGCTCATCTAACTGTGACAGGCAGTCACCAACAAGCCAACCTATTTCCATGCCTAACTCAAAGTAAATCTGAACCACATTATAGATTTAGCTTATGTGTAAATTTATAAATGCTAGGCTTGTGATAATTAGGTTCATGCCTTCTACCTTAAAAATTAGAGGGATGTCAAAATACGAAACTATCCAGTGAGACCTATGATGTTAATTTTAATCCCTATGGGATTTGTGACATAAAAAACCCAAATGCTTTATGTATTAAAAGGTAACTAATGGGGGCAGGATCTGCAGTGAATCAATGGTTAGTATGCTAGACTCCTGATAAAAATGTTTGTGTTAAAATCCTGTTATCAAGTCAACCAGGTTACCTACTGCAATGTACCCTTGCCTTACTCCAATTCCCTCAGTACTCAGTAAACAACTAGTGTTGCTGTACATAACAAAACCAGTCCATATTGATTTTACATATTTTACTAAATCCTGACAAAAATAATTCTCTAAATAAAGAATGATTAATATGTGATGGTCTCGCATGTAATCAAACTCTTCCAAGCTTTTAATGATATGAACCGATTTATCAATGTTTATCAAATTTGCATGAAAAACTATTTCTTATTTGTCATCAAATATGTTCAATGTTTTGATCATATAAGCATTTCTGCTACATTAAATCAAAATAATCTTTTTGTCAGAAATAGAGCCCTTATAGTATTTGCAAGGTCAACCAATCAGATGCAGAATTTGAGTTTAATATGAATGAATATTTTTTTACAAAATTGCTCTTTTGCTATATCTTGATGAGATAAATCTATTCACCAAGTCTGATGAAATTAATGAGAAATAGTTTTAAGAGCAGTAGCAAGAATGGCTAGTGAGATGTAGAACCACCACATTATATGCATAGATTTTGCTTATAGCCTCAGACATACAAGCAAATAATTAAACAAGTCAGATCTAAATTGGATCATAAACACTGTTGTGCAAATCATAAGAAACTCTGCCAATCAGATGCAAGGTCACTTCACTACCATACCTTTATCACACTCATAATAAGCATCATTGTGAAACTTGACTCTATAAGCCCAATGGCCAAGCATGATCAAACTTGAATCAGCAGTAGTGGTTATAACCTCATGTATTTGTATGTATCTTCACTTCTTCAATCTAGATCTCATTTATATAAGCATGTATTCTACGTTTAGTAAAAACTGCACTACATGTATAAATATTGCATGCGGTGGTAACATACTCAGATGAAAGATCACCTTATTATTATTAATGGTTAACACTCATCAAACTTCAAGGACAACTTAATGATTTTAGCCTATATTGTGGAAGTATGGCTTTTAGGCTGGTTAAAAAACTCAACTAATCTTATACATGATCACATGTATATACTTGGATTTTCCTCATTATTAGATTTATCCAAGATGTTGATTTAAGCCCAAAACCAAGTTTTATATAAACAAATTGATCAGAACTATGGACTCCAAAGTAGCTAATTTCTTACTGTTGAAAGACAGAAGGGGATGTGAAATAAATAACACACTCTGGACCATTACATAAACCCACTTAGCCTTTTGACCAGTTGAGATAAAATATCAACAATAATGTTAAATAAGATTGATAAATTATGTTTTCTCACATTACCTCTAGCCCTTTTCAACATGGATGGTATTTTTCTTCCACATATGTCAGCTCTTAATTAGTGGCCCTTTCCCATCATGAATGTTGTAGGTGAAACTCTCAGAATTAGGCTTTTTAATTTATATCTGTAGAAGAAAAAAACTATTGGTCTGCATATATCAATGTCACCATTTCTGTATTAGATTAAAATACCATATGTGTGTGTGTGTGTGTGTTAATTTTAGAATTTAAGCAAACTTGTCTCTATGCGTTTATTTTAAAACTGATGATGATAACACATAACAGGTTCAATGGATAAAATGTTATTTCTTACTTCTTACAACTGCTCATTATATCTGAATTTACATTCAATGTTTGTTTTAATTAACATATTTGGGATATTGGGCAAATTATTTATTTTGTAGTTTATCATTATATCATTTACCAGTCTTTTATCATTCAAATATGTAATATAGTACCATTATACTGACTTCATATTCTATATGATATCCCAGCAATACATATTAAGAAGATAAGTGCAAATAAAAATGTTCAGAATGTAAAATTTACTCCAAGCTCAAAGAAGATCAGCAAAAGATAATATCCAACAAATTACCAAACAAAAAGCGAAGTTAACGCAGTTACCTTTATTATGATGTCTCCAACACCAACGGTACTGTACAGCTACGTCTTCTGAGTTTTACCGTCATCTTGTCTTTCAAACCAGAATTAATTTCTTGAGCTCTTACAAAATGAAGAAACTTTTAAATACTATAATTTAAGCAGCTTCTTTACATGCCATCAGATAAATTATGGCACAGTGTTATGTCTGTCAGCAAAACGCAACTTCACATTTGGACGGCGCGCTGTGTGGGCATCGCCGACACAGCAACTGACATGAATTCTCTATTAGCAGACAATGATTCGGAATAAATCCTTCGCAAATCTAACATTCTCGATTTTTCATAGTTCCACTTTTCATTGTTGCATCTGTTTGATTGTACAATTGCTAATGATGTTCAATGAATCAACTTCAATTCATCTGCTGTCTGAAATCCCGGTTCAGTTGGTATTTTCTTCCGCGCATGATGCCGTGTAAATAAAAGATACGGTCGACATTCAAAGTGGTTTAGGTTAATTTATTATTTTTCTTTATTAAGGTCATTTGCAGAAAGTGTTTCGCTAGGGTGAGAAAAAAAAATATAACAAAAAGAAAACTTTCTTTTCCAACGCTAATACTGTATATATTTCAATTTGTGATTGATGCTATAAATAAAAAAAAATGATAATAAAGCATTTTAGCCCGTGGCTTCGGCACGGCACTCGTTTTTGTGGGTTTTTTAAAATGTTGTTAGTGTTGTTTTGGGGTTGTTTTTTGTGTGTGTACCACACTAAAAAACATACCAGGTATTAGGCCTAACGTAGGAAAAGAAATTATCCTCTATTTATTACTATTCTTACTGTCAAATGACGCAAAAGTGATCAAATTGCTATTAAGATTTTGTTTTGTATAACACTTACCGCTCGTTTTCCTCGAGATAAAGCAGCCACTTCAAAATGATTATAAAATCTGTGACAGATGAAAAACGTGGTTTAAATAATTCGTAATCGCCTGCCTTAAAATACTGTAGGAATTTGCTAATGTATTTCATGGCCCTCGTTTGAATAGATACCAACGATCATGTATATCGACCAAATTTTGTATATTCCTGCCCACAATCATGTATTTTGTATTAAACCGTATATTACACGAGCGCTCTGTGGCAAACTCGGGGGGGGGGGGGGCGGGTCTCTATTATACCCAGAGGCGTAGCTATGATATTTTGCGCCCGGGGACGAACTATAAAATTGGCGCCCCGGCCCCCTCCCCGTTTAATCACATTTTTTAATATTACACCTTGTTTACTTATTATAATGTAACGTTGTAAGCCTCATTTTGGCGCCCCTGTACCTTGGCGCCCGGGGACATATGTACTCCCCTTCCCCCCCCCCCCCAGCTACGCCTCTGATTATACCTGCTGTATCAGTTGAGAAATATATTGAACAGATCAGGCCCCAATACTCTCGCTCTGAAAAACATTAAAATAATTATATGCAGAATATCGGTAGGTCTCCCTCTTGCCAAAAATGTCAGCACCATATATATTTTGCAAGTAATGTAATGGGTATAATAACACACACACACACACACACACACACACTTTTTTTTGGGGGGGGGGCAACGGACAGATGCCCCCATTTCCCAAAAAAAATAAAAAGTATTTTATATTTGTGTATTTCCCCCTCAGATGTGTTCTACGTTTTATTAAAACAAAATTTTATATAAAAAATTTAGTTTTTAGAATTTTTGATGGGGTATTTATGTTTCCATAGTGTTATCTAAAGGGTTGTTCGTCCGAGTCTGGTTTCCCTCACCTTGCTCGAAGTTCATTCCCTTGAAATGTTTTGTAACCTTTGCTATATGTCGCCTAGGTCTCAGTGTTTGCTATATGTAATGGTGTTATATTGTGTGTATGCTATATTTTCTTTATGTTTGAGACAGCAAGTATAGATCAAATATCTTTCCCAGTTGTATTTCTTCCTTTATGATGTTATATTGTATCTTTTAATTTGTTTTATGGTTTTCTAATTTTGACGATGGAATGGTGTACTATTTAGATTTTGTTTAAAAAAAATAATTTCCTATTTTATTATTCGAGTGATAATATGTGTCGTTCCTCATAATAGTCTTTAAAGATGTTGATAGGTAGGTTACGCTCGATCCAAGGTTCACGCTTCTTTATTCTCTATGTGTTTTTCCTGGGTCGCGTTAGGCCTCCTTTATTTAGTTTATCTGATTATGCTTTATTGAAAGATCCAAACGTATTTATGAGACCACATTATTCTATAGTGGTCAACCATGCAGTGCGGGAGAAGTTAGTAGGGTTTTAAACTAAGTGTTATACAGTATGTATTTGTGTCTTTATTTTGTCTGTTTATGTTCTACATTGGGTGTTTTCAAAGACTCATGATGGGCCTATGCACTTCACTGAGCCCTGTGACTTAGCCCCATGATGTCATCGCCATTTACTTCCCCCTTATATTTTCCCTGTATCCCTTCCTATATATGTCTTTAGAATTTTCTTTCAGAGAAAGAAGAAAAAAAATTAAATTACAAAATTCTTTTATTTTTTTCTTTCTTCCTTTCTTCCCTTTTCTCTTTTAAAAAAAAAAAGTTATATGGGTTTCTTTGAAATATTTGAAATAGAATTTGAAATTTTCTTTGAAATATGGCTGTTGTGGGGTGCGAGGAGGGGGTATGGGTATGGCATCAGCTCGCAATTGCGCTACGCGACCCTTCGGTCTGTAATACCTATTCCTCCCTCCCCCTCTCTCCCCCAATTCCAACATCAATTGCGTTATATCAACCTGACGGTAAGTATCTATTCGTCGTAAGACGTACTGAGTTCTTGTTGTGGTTAATATTCTTATTTTTACCACGTATCTTATTTAAAAATCTTTATCACCTGTCCACAGGATATCATCGTAGTTACTATATAGTCTATACATTTTAGAACGATTTTGTTTTCGTAGTCTAAATCTATGAATAAAATGTTATTTTTGTTATACTTATATTTTTTGCAAATTTTCATTATTAACTTTATCCTATTATGTTTAGTTTTATCACATTGGACAATCGTATGTAGTTTGGTGAAGTTCGCTGTTTTACATAAAGGGCATTTCGGCATTATCCTCAGCATACGATGTTTGATTGTTTCTTCGCCTGTTAGCCAGGTGTTGTGCAGGTATTTAAAAATTATACTTTGTGTTTTGACAGATCTTATTTTCCCCAATTTTTCCCATTTTTTTGTCCAATTTACACCCTCAGTTGTCCTGCTCTACTCTACATTTTATATTTTTGGTTACCTCCTCCCTAATCCAAGCGTGACTTTTACTTATTAAATTTTGCATAAATCTGTTTTGTCTCTATATTTTAAAATTAGTTCTCATATGTTTGCGTGGCACTTCGATTTTTTTATATTAATTTGTTATTTTTGTATATCTCTGGTCGGTTTCTCAAGTTGAAGCCGAACCAGTAGATGTACGGTGCTTCTCACGCTGTAGCCGGGTCTGAGTGCATTTTTTTTTTAAATCTATTGATTATGTTAGTTAATTATAGTAGTAGAGGGCTCGGCAACCCCAAGCCCCCTCTACTTTTGGCCCTATATAATGTCTCTTTTTTTACATGATGCATTTTATGATTCCATATATAATCTATTATTTCGTTGTCTGTTTTGTTTAAAATTGTATTATCCATATCTATGGATTTAATTATGTAGTCAATATTTGAGTATAAATAAGTCTTGGCCACTTGGGCCCGCTCCATGATAGGTAATGGCGCCATGGCCAGATTTTCACATTTTCTCTTATTTTATTGATAATATGTTCATAATTTTCTACAGCTTCTTTTTTTTATTACCAAAGTAAACCCCTAGAGCCTTTACAGTGTCTCTCAGTAAGTGTGTGTGTGTGTGGGGGGGGGGCGATAATCCAGGGTGGTTGCCCCTCCAGTTAACTATTTTTAAGATTTCGTGCTTGTTGTGGTTTATTTTGGAACCCGACGCTTATAGCATTTCCCCTCTCTTCTAAAGATGTTGCAATCATATGCATGTTAGAGCATTTTTTAATTCTTTTTTAGGTTTGGTATTTGTATGCCTTGTATAATCAGGGGCGGATTAAGGCTCACTGGTGCCCTAAGCACTGACAAATCTTGGCGCGCCCCTCTTTTCCACGTACACCTGAGAAGATAACCCTAGGGTGTACCATGATCAAGAAACAGAACATCATGATCAATTTGCACTAGTTGTATCAGTTTTTTTTACAAATCTTCATTCTTTTTTCTTTCTTTCTTTTCACCCTTTTCTCAACTTTGTGGTGCCCCCTTTGGCCCTGGTGTCCTATGCACGTGCTTAGTCTGCTTAATGGTTAATACGCCCCTGCTTGCACATCTGGGTTGTTTCTTATCGTGTGACGTAGGATTTATATTGCCATTACGTATTCTAGCATTGATAGTGGACATCCTTGTATCACTGATCGTTGTATTTCAAATTCTTTCGTGCATTTCCCGTTTAATTATCCCAGTGTGTAGGATTTTGGTCCATTTTGGAAATTGGGTCCGAAACCAAATTTTTTAAAAACATTCTTTATACAGTTTTGTTCAAATCAGTCGAAAGCTTTCTCCTGGTCGAAGAGTACCATAGCACTCATCATACCAGTTTCATTTATGTAGTTAATTATAGTTTTAATGTTTAAAATATTGTTTTGTATATCCCTCCCCCACAAGTTTGATTTACATTAATTATCTTGTTTATCCTACCCTTTACTGTATTTGTTAAAATCCTACTTAAAATCTTATAGTCCGTGTTTAAAAGTGATATAGGCCTCCAGTTTTTAATCTCGTCTCTATTCCCTTTCCCTTTGTATATAATTGTGATAACTCCCTCCCTCATAGATTTAGTCATTTTATTTTTACTTAAAACTATATTATTATACAAAGCGTTTAAGATCGGCGTCAGTTCACCGTGGAACTTTTGGTAGAATTCCACGATGAGTCCATCTTTCCCTGGTGACTTTTGTGAGTGTTGATATACTTTTTGTGATTTCTTCATCTGAGATGACATCATCACATTGGTCTCTATGTACTGCTGATGTCATCTCACAGTCGACATTTTTTAAGTAGCTGTCGATTGTGCTGAAGTATATGTTCTGTGTGGTGTGTGGTGTATAGTTCTTTATAATATTTGGAAATATTATTTAGGATATCTTCTTTTACAGTATGGGTTACATTGTTTATTTTGATATTGTTTAAAATTGTATCACCCCCTTTTCTAAATTCTTCTCGCTTATATACGTTTTTTGCCTCGTTGTAGATCTTTGTAAATTTTCCCGCCCTTATTATTCTCCCCTGATTTTCGTCTTCTTCAACGATTTTAATTTTGTCTGTCAATCGTTTTTTTTTTTTCTTTCTCCATCGTCGTTTGTTGTTTTGCTTAGTTCTAATTTGAGTTCGTGTTTGTCTTTTTTTTTCTGGGGTTTTTCCGCCCTCTATTTGAGTACTGAATATTTATTCCTTTTATTTTGTTTTTTAAAACATCCCAATCAATTATTATATTAATATTTTCTTCATTTTTGACGGTTTCAATTTCTTTTTTTAATTATTATTTCGACATATTCTTTGTCATTTAAAATCTTATTATTTAGTTTCCATAGTCCTGACCCACATTTTTCTATTTTTTTCATTTTTAGGTCAATAGTGAGCATGAAATGGTCTGATAGCTTTTGGTTGGTTATTGTAGTATTAATATATATTAATGGATCATAAAAATTTCCGTAAAATTTATCAATCCTGCTAGACTGGTTTAATTTATAGTTACCCAGTTGAAATCTCCCCCTATGATTAGATTTTCCATCGAATATTGTTGTAGGTAGGTGTATAAGTTTTCTTTAAAATTAGTTTCTTATTTCTATTAGCTGGCATGTACACATTTATAATATGCCAATTAAACATTTTAACACGTAGCAACCGTCCCTTAAAAAATTCCCCCCTCCTCAAACCTTTCCCAGCTTTTTAAAAATATTATTGTTGCAACCAACTCTAATATCATTATTTGCAAAATTGTTGCATATCTTTATTGCGTTAAGTTTGTCTTCTACTAAAATTTCGAACTCTGGCTTAATTCTATAGTGTGTTTCTTGTATCATTATTACACCAAAGTTTGTTTCTTTGGCTACTTTGTCTGCTTTCGCTTTGTCTATCCCATTGCTGTTGATAGTAGCGATCCGGAAATTTGTTTCTTCCATTTTTGCTTTACTCCCAGGTGCCGCATCACTTTTATATAGAATTTAATTGTATATATTTCAGTTAAAGTTATTATATTCCATTTGTTTTTGTACACACACACCAGCACGCTCGACAAAGAGCGCTTGAGTAATATACAGTTTGATACATCCTACATGGTAGTGGGCAGGAATACATATATAGGTCGTTATCCTTCTCGACCGAAGTAGTAACATTGTTCCAATGCTAACACTCGACGTCCTCGATTTGTGCTTCATCGTATTTGCAGTCTATACACTTAAAGTTACAATGGAAAAGTGTACATGAACATATTTATACCATAGACAGAGCCTTGAAGTACTACTTTTTTCGGTCTAAAACTGTCCCCAAAAAAAAAAGAAAAAAAACCCCAGCATGTAATAGTTCATTTCGATACAGTTGCACAGAGCATTTGACGTTCATTTTGATGTCAATATATATTGATATCGATTAAGTGCGATTTGTTTTCAAAGCTGCTTTATTGCTGGTAGTGCTTCTGTTTTCAAGTTCGATATATAATATACCCATGGAGCAGTAGTAATACAGAAATCAGAACAACAACCATCATCATCATCATCGGGAGTATTATTATCGTATATGTTGGTCACATCGATGATCATTAATAAAAAGCGGTTGAAATATGAACAATATTCCATCTCTTCAAATAGCAAATAACTAAGCAAAGTGTGTGTGTGTGTGTGTGTGTGTGTGTAATTTTTAACGTAGCTTTAAAAAAAAATGCAATCATATCGCTACCATGTCTGCATTGTGACAGTTTATAATGATGTCTAGCAATGTGGCATCATGCCACAAACATACAGCATTTTGTCCCACCCAATCACATTATCCTCACACCAATATCTTAATGATGGGCGCCAAAAGAGGCAGCTGCTAGTACCATTTTTATGTCTTTAGTGTGATTCGGCAGGGGTTTGAATCCGCGACCTCTCGCATCCAAGGCGGACGCTCTGTACAGACACTGCACCACCTGAGCGATCGCTTAGCAAAGAATGTACGATACTGTTTCCTGTTGTTCATAACAACTCGACCTGGAGACCCACCTGACGGAAAATGAAAGCGCATTATAACGTTATAATATACGAATCCGGAATTTTTTTTGATTATTATAATTTTCAAGAAAGTTAGTGCCTTTTAGCATTTGACAAAGTGTGCTTGCAGTTGCATACTAAGGGGAGGGGGAGTTTACAACATACTTCGATGCTGACTACTGATTTGAAGCATAAAATTAAAACTAAACAACAGCATAACATGTTTATATATCTTATTAAATACGTCTTCATTTGTCTTTCCGTGCGCCAAAATGCCTTCCTACACGAACATGTTCCATATAGGTAAATAAGTTGTACCAATCGTAAACAACCACCGATTTCGACATATATGATATCAATTTATAGGTTTCTCATCAGTTTAAATCGATCTGTGCAAAAAAAAAAAAAAAAAAAAAAAAAAAATAATTTAAAAAAATGTGTGAAAATGAATAATAAAAAAGTTGCTATTTGCGACTCATTGTCGCTTGCGATTTTACCCATCTTCGTATCCTTGATGCTTCCATCCTTCCCGTTTAGGGATGGTAGCACCTACTTGGATGCTAATACTATAGATTTGAAGCATATAATTAAAGCTGTACAACAGTAAATAATATGTTTATGTATCTTCTTATTAAGTACGTCTTCATAATGTATGTTCGTGCGCCCAATGCCTTCCTCTACGAACGGTTTCGATATACACGAATAAGTCATACCAATAGTAAATAAACACCGATTTTGACAAATTTCATATTAATATATAGGTTTCTCATCTGTCAAACTCGATCTGTGCCAACAGACATGTGTGAACATGCAGAATACAAAAAAGTGTACTTTTTACTGAATATTGGGTTCGACTTTACTGATCTTCATATCCTTGCTACGTTCATATACCGTTCCCGTTCTGCGATGGTAGCACATACGTCCATGCTAATACTATAGATCTGAAGCATAGAATTAAAGCTGTACATAATTATAAAATATGTGTATGTATCTTATTAAGCACGTCTTTATCTGTCTTTCCGTGTGCCTACATCTGACCTATACGAAAGTTTTCCATATGGGCGAATAAGTCATACCAATCGCAAAGAACGATTTTGACACGTTTGATATCAGTTGATAAATTTTTATCAGTCTAAATAGATCTGTGCCAATATAAATGGGTGAAAATGCAAAATAGAAAAGTTGGTATTTTTCACTCAGTATCGCTTGCAACGTTACCGGTCATCGTATCCTTGCTACGTCCATCTGCCATTCCCGTTTTGCGATCGTATCACATTTTTTCGATGCTAATTCTATAAACCTGACACATATAATAAAAGCTGTTCAACGGTAAATAATGTGTATGCGTCTTATGAAGTACGTCTTCATTTGTACGTCCTTGCGTTTAGTGCCTTCCTAACCGAATATTTTCCATATAGGCGAATAAGTCATACCAATCGCAAACAACCAACGATGTTGACAAGTTTGATATCAATTGATACGTTTCTCATGATTCTAAGTCGATCTCTGCCAATAGACATGTGTGAAAATGCAAAATAAAAAAGATTGTTCTTTTTACTGAATATCGGGTGCGACATTACCGATCTTCATATCCTTGGTACGTGAAACTACCATTGCCGTTTTGCGATTGTACCACATATTTCGATACTAATACTATAAATTTGAAGAATATAATTAAAGCTGTACAACAGTAAATAATATGTGTGTGTATCTTATTAAGTACGTCTTCATTTGTCTGTCTTTTCTCCTAATGTCTTCTATACGATCGTTTAACAAACAGGTGAATAAGTCATTACAATAGTAATAAACACCGATTTAGCAAAATTTGATATCAATTGTTAGGTTTCTCGTCAGTCTAAATCGATATGTGCCAACAGAAATGTGTGAAAATGAAAATAAAATAGTTTGTATTTTTGACTCGATATCGGTTGCGACTTATACGTGCCTCTACCATTGCAGTTTGCCACGGTACCACATATTTCAATTTTAATGTTATAGATCTCAAACATGTAAGGAAAGCTATACAACAATATATAATATGTGTATGCATCTTATAAAGTACATCTTTGTGTGTCTGTATGTCCGCTCAATGTCTTCCTCAATGAGCGTTTTCCATATAGGCAAATAAGTTATAACATTAGTAATTTTTTAAAAACGCGATTTAGACGAATTTGATATCAATTGATAGGTTTCTCATCAGTCTAAATTGATCTGTGAAATATATAAATGTGTGAAAATGCAAGTAAAAAAGTTGATATTTTTTACTTGGTGTCGCTTGCGATATTACGGATCATCAACGGATCATCATATTCTATATTCTACCTACGTGCCTCTACCCTTGCCGCTTTGAGATGGTACCATATAATTCGATGATAATCATTTGAATGTTAGTGCTCGTAGATCTTTACAACACGAACGTTTATCTTAGAGTCGAATAAGTCATACCAATCGTAAGCACACACAGATTTTGACAAATCTGGTATTATTTGGTAGGTTTCTCATCAGTCTAAATTGATCTATGCCTACAGAAATGTGTGAAAATGCAACCTAGAAAAGTTTATATATTTTACCCAGTATCCTTTGCGACTTTACCATTACCAATCTTCATATCCTTGTTACGTGCCTCTAGTATTGCTGTTTTGCGATGGTATCACATACCTCGATGCTGATACTAGTGATATGAAGCATATACTTAAGCAATAAAACAGTAAAAATTATGTGTATGTATCTTATCAAGTACATCTTCATTTCTCTGTCCGTGCGCCTATATCCGTGCAACATGATCGTTTTCTATAAGGCTAAATATGTCATGTTAATCGTAAAAAAAGCTACAAAGATTTGGACCTATTTGATATCCAGTCATTGGTTTCTCATTAGTCTAAAACGACCCGTGTCAATATAAATGTGTGAAAATGCTACCTTGAAAGTTGCCTTTTTTGTCTCGGTATTGCTTGCGACTTACCGATCTTCATATCTTTGCTACCCGCTTCTACCCTTGCCGTTTTTTGATGGTTTGTATATAACCAAATAAGTCATGCCAATTGTAAAGAACCACCGATGTTAACACATTTGATATTAGTTTATAGGTTTCTCATCCTCCAAATCTTTCTGTTTTTAAGAAACGTTTTTCTAATTCAACTAACGGGTCATCACGCTAAAATTACGCTACTGACAAATGTCACCTTAATATCCTACATACTAAACTTAGACAAGCAGGTAGTCTCCTGAAATCCGACCTTTACATGGTGAATTTAGTTAACTCTTTCACGTGTGCATGTGCTTATGATAATGAAGAAGTTGAACACTTTGTCTATTGCCCCTTACCTAATGCCAAAGATCCCAGCTCTTTCGCTCTACCTTTCAATACACTTCTTGGTTAAGTCTAGATTTATCATTGAAAAGTGACGTGACTACTCACCTACAATAAGATGTCTTTCTGCTTGTGTGATGACCCGTTAGTTAAATTAGAGAAACGTTTCTTAAAAATAGAAAGATTTGGAGGATTTCGGATATCATCAGGCAGAGAGTTCTAAAGACGAATCGTATATGGTAAAAGGTCGTGTGAAAATATAAAGTTTGGTTGAGATTGGTGTGATACTTTGAGAGTAACGTAGACGATAATTAGATGCCTCATATCTCCTTTGTGGAAGAAGTTCGTTTAAATAGTTAGGTACTTGAGTATTTATAATCGAATACATAATGCATAATCTCTTCCTTTTCCTTCGTTGTGCAAACCAAGCAGTTTCCGCATAAAGAGACTATCTAGAAGAATTAATGGGTATAGATCTGGAACGATCCGTGCATCTTCCATCTGATTTTCCCCCCTTTATTCTGATCTTTCCGAATCTTCAATAGAACAATTATCCCAGACTCCAGAAGTATATTCTAAGGTTGGACTTATGAATAGTGTATATAATTTAGCTGAAGTCAACAATTAGTCTGCATTTAGACGGTAGTGTTTTATCTCCTTTCTTATACATCGGTATGTCATACGCTAGCTTGCACTGTGTTAGGAACACGCTGGCTGGGAGTGATTTATTTAAATGTATTTGCAATGGAACATACATTTCTTCAACTATACTTGTACAAGTTTATTACTTATTGGATTGGTTCCAGCGGTTTTGGTTAGGTCAAGACTAGTTACTACATCTACAATTTCTTGTTTATATATAATGATGGCAGAAATAAAAGTTTCATTTCTAACTTCAAAATGCGGTAACTGTTTATCATAATTTTTTAAACGTGTAACATATCAAACTTCCGAGTTCAACAGGTCGCACTTCTCCTGATCACTTGTTGCAAATTTAGATGATCATTTCGTACGTTTCAGTGGAGGTAATAGGTTCCATGTCTTTGTAGAATGTACTTGATATCTCATTATTTTCCAATAAGGTCGAGGATTTGATCCGATGGCAGGGGTTGAACCTGCATCCTTTCGGTCGCAAGTCTGAGACGCTAACCACTGAGCCAATGTGGCTCCTCTTAAGATTAATATACCCATATGATATTTTCCAGTATCATACGTAACTATATGATACGTTTAATAACACCCAGTAACTCAGCAAATGCCGGCATGACGACATATGAATTGAAGGTGTAATGACGAATGTAATTTAAAGTCAATTATGTAACCTATTTTTATGCTTTTTATTGAATATCATTTCTGTCATGTGATACACATAACATAATCTTACATTTAAGTTTATTTAAAATGAAATTTATGAAATTCGTTAAATAGTTTCAATCTTTTGCGACTCTCGTGAAAAGATCCTTCATTGCTGTTCATATAATTTTACATGTCATTATATTTCTTTATTGATTTGCACTTTGGTTACAAAAGAGACAACTTTTGCTATTTAAAACTTATTTCATCTATACTACACTAGTATAGCTCATGAAATGAAGGCAGTTTACTTGGCCTCTAATTCATCTATAGGGAATGATACCTGCGGGAGACTGCTCTATCTGACCAGTGTGTAACTATGGAAACGGTAATTTAGTGACCTCTTCTCCAGCCTCGAGCTTTAGGTTAAGACTGAAATTCGCTGTCTTATGTAATGTTCTGTATCTGTAGTTTAAAGCTGGGAGAATTATACAAAGAGAATAGCAAGTAAACCCTTCTGTAAATGGAGCAAACTCGCACTTTTACACTGTAAAACTAATTTATCTTACAATCATTTATGAATAATTAAAAATTACTGAGTAGTAACTAAGAATATATAAATTCTTTAGATGGAGACCCAAATTTCATTTTTTAAATTATCGTATTTTTTATGTTTACTTTCCAGATACATTTTTAAAAAAATTCTCAAGAAAATATGAAATCTGACAAAAGATAACGAAAGTCTTATTATTTTGATTTTTTGTAAAGAGCAAAGAAAGAAAACTATTAATGACATAAGCTTTCATCATGACATATACACACTAGCCTCCACAGAAGTACCTTTATGACAGTACGGTTAAAATAGAAATAAATATGCATATACAGTTGTAAACTTTCCCGATTTATGACTAAACATTTATACTGTGATAGGGTATTCTTAGTAAGTAAAATGTGTATTATACAATGAATGAATAGGAGGTATTCGATGAATGGACTGCACGCATTTCAGGTGCAGTGGCTACTCAAGATTATTTACTGATGCACAAACTAGTTATAGTTGTCATACTGGTTGTCATTCCAGGGATACTGACAGTCAGTGATTTCCACCTTGTAAAATCTTTCCTCTAGGGCGGACAATAATAATAGTTTCTGAAGCTGATTTTATTAGCAATGGTTTGCAAAATAACAACAAATATCCTTGTGTTTTATCAACTCATTATGGTTCCGCTGCTTTGGTAGAACAAAAAGGAATGTTCTTTATTGTTTTATGAATTTTATGCCCTGTGACAATGGCCAACATTTTGTAGGTCACGATCACTTTGGCATAAACTTATTTTATGCATGGCAGTTGGAAACTACGAAAATCTTCTTAGAGGCGAGCTGTATAATCGGCAGTTACATTGTTATTCTGAAAGAGTTCTGATAACTAAATAAATAAGTAAATAAATAAAAACACCATCTTTTATCATTAAAAGTTGCCAAGTGTTGTTTATACATTGTACGTGGCGTAATTCGTAAGTTTACTCGGCATATTTTCAACTCGGTAACGCCTGGTAACGGTCATACTTTTACCTAAATATGTGGGTCCTTTGAGAGCATCGTAAATGTATGGAGGAAAAGAAATAATTGTATTTTATGCTCATCTCAAAAGATTTGTTTGTATTTCTGCGAAATAGTCATGCCTAACCAGATAATAGCACAGACCCCCCCCCACTGTAACTACAAAGCCTTGAGCAAGTGCGAAGTTACCAGTTAATTTTATTGTTTGTTTCTATTTTTCAAGTTGTCTTCGTGTGTGCGCGCGTAAATTGAAAGCTTGTTATTACCAGTCAATATCGTCAATCATATTTGCTCCATTATTCCATGCAGATAAGAAAGGAACTAATTTTGTGTTGAATTTGTGCCCCCCCCCCCATCCCACCCCGCCCCGGCACGGTACAATAAACAAACACTTGATTGAAAATAAAATAAAAGAAACTAACCTTGCATTGTTATAATGTATTCCTTCTTTTTTCATCATGCGAAATTTACAGAACAAAATATATCAACGAACTCCGTAAATGTAGCGGATGCCGACATGCGTATGCATCCTTACTGTGTGTGTATCGCTAATGTCAGATAAAAAAAATATCGCAAAAGAGACGAAAATATCACCAGATTGCTTGAAGGCGCCTGCCATTCACGCATGATAAGTTTCAAGGTGCAAACGGACCAAGATTATATTGTATCCAGGTTAACTATACGACGATATCTCGCAAATAAAAAAAAAAAATCATTATTTTAAAGAACATACAATGTGAGTGCAAATGATAATCTTTCGCAGGTATGAGTTACGAAAGTATCATGGGGGGGGGGGGGGGGGGGCACCAGACAGATGACCCCCACCACACAAAAAATAAAGTGTTTTCATGTACTCTTGTATACCCCAAGATGTGTGTGCTTGTTTAAAGTTTAAAAAAGGAATTTTGATCAAACTTTTAGTTTATAATTAGTCCTAGTGTTTTCTAAAGGGTAGTAGTCTGAAACATGGGTCTTATTCCCATTTTCAGATTTCATATCCTTGATTTTTAGTGATCTTTGTCAAGAATTTTCTATGTTCCGTGTATGCTATGTGTATCAATGCTATGGTGTGTGTATGCTATATAGTCTGTGTGTAGGGACAGCAATACTATGTCAAATTTGTCTCTGTTGTCTTAATATATATTTTTCTATGGACTTTTCAAATTTATTTGTTTGTCCTGGTATAAATTTAGTTGCTTTTGAATTAATTTGCAATTTAGAATTCCGGCGAGATGAACGGTATACTACCATTTGAAATTAAAATAAAACCTTTTGTTTTATGTGATTGACTATGGTGTGGTGTTTCTCACATTAAAGTCTATTTTCAAAATGAGGTAGGCTGTATTCGAGTCAGGGTCCGCACTTTCTTTCTTTATTTATTTGTGTTTCTCCCGATTCGAGTTAGGCCTCCTCTCTAGTATTTAATTTATAATGTAAAAGAAGTAAATATCCAACCCAAAACCCCTTAGGAAGCTTTATACATTTACTGGTTTGGTTTTAGCATGAAAAACATAAGTGACATCTACAAAAATAATAAACTGGTAAAAAGACTAGAAACAACAAGGACCTTTAGAAGTATAAAGGAACTTTTATGTAAATATAGGGAAAATGAGGAACTTTGGGGAATTGAAACTAAGGAAACATATAATTGGATAAGGGAAAATTTAACCTCTAAAATTAAAAATAAAGTAGAGGAGGAAATATCTCGGTTAATTGGGACAGACCTTAGAGGTACTGGACCAACATCGGCTCTCCAAAAATACAAAGCTTGATATTCAGATATCTACACGACATATGCATACATGTAAATTATCTCATGTGCAAATGTGCGAACTTCACAAAATATCATGCGATGGCACAGTGCGAGTTTAGGAAACAAGACAGGATACAATTAATTATGGAGATATCCAAGAAATAAAAATACAGAAGAAACCAAGTTTTATATCAAGACGGCAACTTTAACAAAACTTTAATAGGAAAAATAACAGATAACATAACTAAAACCATGATGGCGTGTGACCAAGTCATAAACATAAAAAAAATGAATAGGCAAATTTTTTTGTAATCCTTTCAAATTAATTAGAAAAAAGAACTTCTAGGAAGATTTGTGAATGGGAGGGACGGGGCTGCAAAGGGTGAAAAGAAGGGGAGGGAGATGGGGCAATGGATAATCTCCCCTTAAAGGGGACCATCACAAAGTGAACCCTTGCCCTCATACCCCCACCCCGGATTGGAATCTGCTGTAGCCGCCACCCTTTTAGATTCTTATAAATTTTCCTAAACAGCTTCAGTTTCTTTTTATTATCCATTACAATTAAAATTAAACAATTAAATAGACTTTAATTATATTACGTAAACTATCACAAATCCTAATTATCGGGACAGAGAAACTATATGGGAAAAGAACGAGATAATGACGTCATGGGGCTATGAAAGAGTCGGGAAAAACACCTCATATAGGAAACTTTACATACATACACGAAAACAAAGGATCTAATAAGTCTCTCTTCTAATTCTATTTGCTCAAAATGTGCAGCTCTCGCACTGCACGGTAAATCCCCACTGTGTGTGTGTATGTGTGTGTGTGTGTGTGTGTGGGAAGAACAACCATTTTTAGAGATTTTGGCAGAAATCCAATAAATAATTTGAGACGGCCTAACTCTAGGTGGGAGAAATACAAGCAAATAAAAAAGTGTATGGACTCCAACTCGAGTACAGCGGATTTCAATTTACAAATCCAATATGTGAATAATGACACAATATATTTGCACACAGAACACATTAAGTTTTTTTTTTCTTAATTAAATTATAATACACCGTTACTTAGCCAAAATTCAAAAATATATTAAATAAATAAAAATAAACCTTTTCTTGATCCGATTATAAGGTCCTAAGATTACTGGGGAGATTTGGGAAAAAATAAAGGCTATCCCAACATGGAAGCAAAATATAGCATACACAAACTATAGCATATATATATATAGCACACACGGGATATAGGCAACCTCTAGCCAAGGTCAACCAAGAGTATAGCGAAGGGATTTCAAGTCAGGTGATGGAAAGATAGAAACCTATTCGGAAAAACAACCCTATAGATAAAACTAGGTTTTAAAAGAAATACCCCGTTAAAAAGGAGAATTAAATTTTTTTGACCTAAATTCTTTTGCATAATATAAAACATACAACACATGGGGGTGGGGGGTGGGGTGGATAAATACACATAAAACACTATAATGTTTTGGAAAAGTGGGGTGGGGGGTCTGTCTGGTGCCGGCCCCCCCCCCCCCAGTACTTCGTCTTGTGGGGATAAATGTACGTCATTTCCTGCTGGCGTCCTCTATAGGTGGAAAATCGTATCTAAGTAACAGTGATGTATACTTTTATTTCGAGAAATTAAATTATTTTTTCTGTACACTTTATAGGTTTGTTTTGGTTCTTTTTGTTAAAGTATAACTACTTTTAATCATGTTATGCAAATCTGATGTATAAAGAAAAATGTTGGTGCATGGCCGGTAACTTTTATACGTCATGGCAACGGAAAATAAATTCCGCGCATGCGCATTTTGTGTGGGAGCACCAAAAAAAACCCCACACAAAAACAAGCAATCTACTAAAACAAGCCATTACGTGAGAACTTGGCCTGAAAAGAGCAAATATAGGTACTATAAAATATTGCTAGTCTCGGATTTGACAAGCCTTAGTTTTTTATGCTGATGAAACATTTTTCAGTAGAATTTTTTTTCCTACAGTTTAAATGCCTAATTTTACTGTTTATAATCATACATGTTCAAATGTACTGGTCACATATAACAATATCGTCGAAATATTAACTGATACCAAGCTGGATTTATATAGAATGTCTAAATAATCATAAAACTAAAGGTGTAATTGATTATAACCAATATATATTTTTTGCAATAACAAGATAATGAGATCCGAACATTGACCAAACAGTACTTAGAGAAATTCAATATCGATTAGTTCATCCTCAACCTCCAACTGATATACTTTATTGCAAGGGGTAAATGGTACCGTATTGAAAGACGTGTTAGGAAAAAGATACCGTTGTTAAAGAATATCCTGACCGACTGAGATCTTAACATCGTACATCATAGCTGCAAACAGTGCAAGCCAATATACACATTTGCATTATGCTCACGCAAGAAATATTGTATCAACCAAATGGGTTTCTTGACCGAGCGATGTCAAGCCCTTGCGCGAATCCCGCTACGAGTCATAGGTTTCCCCGATTCAAAGGAATCCTGTACAACTACTTCTGCAAACTGGAAAGTCCAACGCGTCCAATCTATCAGTAATGTTACTCTAATTAATACATGACCACAAATCCCAACTTCCCAATTGTATGTCAATGTCACAACTGCAAAGCTTCTCTTCGTTAACTTTCCGTAACTTACCGCCAGTATTTCACGCCGTGAAACTACACAACTCAACAACCTAATACAGGGAACCGTTTTTACTACGCCACCTTAGGCCTTTTAAATCATGATTTTTAGCTTCATTTCGCCTGTAACTTTGTAACATATTTACCACCACAGCAACAATAAATGGCGCCCGCCGACGGCGGAACAGTCCTTTTCTGTTGATTCCATTGTATAATTTACCAATCTCCAGTCATAAATACTGCACCTGGAGTCACACGATCAATTCACGCAATTAGATTTGAATAGGGACTACTGAGTGACAGGGATACTCATGCGGCTCTTACCTGAATTCACCAAAAGTAAACCATGTCATCTTGAAACTCACTTACACTTCACTCCGTAACGTTTGCCCCTAGTAATTGGCTAATTATTTTGGTCTAAAGACTATAATCCCAGCACCGACTTCCCATATTCAAGCAAGTATATAAGGAATCCTTAAAATGGAGAGCGGTAAACAAATGCGCATACTCCAAAATATATTACAATATTATACATACCTTGGAATTTTATTAACTATTTTTGTTTACATATTTTCATTGTACTCGTGGATGGGTAATGTGATTTTGCGTTCTGCCTTGCTTATAAAATGTATTGTCTTTGGTCAACAAAAGTTGATTTAGAGAGGATAAGAAAAGAAGTTTTGTTAAACGATGATGGAATTAAATAAACACTGGGGACAATATCGTACGTTGCACATAAATCGCAGAGATTAATTGAGATTTTGCTTAACGGTCAATCAGTCCGCACTCGAAGTAGGGAAATAAGCGAATAGTGCAAAAGCCGACCATTGTCTGATAATCGACGTACATCTGCCACAGCCATATATTGTAAAAATCCCATTACTACAGGTAAAAAAGAATTAACTACAACTGCTTCTTTGGGGCGTCATGTGTGACCAGTGTATATTAGTACTGTGTTAGAAAAATATTGCGACAAACCAAAGGAAAGAAAACAGTCACTTTTATCAATCAGTCCATATCGTTTTACAAATTATACTGAATAACTGACTTCAGTAGAACTCAGAAGAATGTATTCCTGTAAGCACATCACGATTGCGGTGTTTGTACATTTATATAAAGTGGGATCATTTTACAAGCAAAGTATACATTTAAAAATTAACACTACAAATGAGACAACGCTTAAGTACATACGGATTATAATCGTGAGATGGCAAAGAATGGTTCATATGTTGAGAGGTAACCAATACACCAACAAAATAAGAGTTTGTAAGAACATCTTATTTCCTTCTTAGATATACTTAGCCATAATGCAAATTGTTTCCTAATATGAAACATGTAAACATATTCCGACCATGCTGGAAACAAAAATAGTAAATTTAATTTAGTTCAGCGTAAACTGTAAGTTAGTTCTTTCCTTTTGGCATGGTGTCTGAATAAAAAAGTATATTTCTCAAATTTGCTAACCACTACACTGTCATTATGTAATTAGATACCTAATTGATGTACCATGGTTGTATACATATATCTATAAATATATATAGTTTTGTGGACATGTACGGTTGAATAATACCATCCCGTGTTTGTGTAGGGAAATGCGTACATCACAATCGCACTCGTAAATTTGAATCAATACCATCTCATGAATGGTTAGGGGCCGTCCATTTAGTATGTACGCATAGAAGGGTGGGGTGGGGTGGGGGTAACCCAAATGCATAGGCTTGAGCATGGAGGTATACTGATAATATATGTACGCATTTAAGGGGGGGGGGGCGCTGAAACCTCGAAAATAAGTTGTATAATACGTAACCTGTTCGACTTGGTTCAGTAGGCTTTTGCATTTTAGCGGACATAAGACAAACTTGTCCCACCCAGTCACACTATCCTGACATCAGGCCGACTAATCCGAACACTAACCTCTTAATGATCGGCACCAAAAGAGGCAGCTGCTAGTACCATTTTTATGTCTTTAGTATGATTCGGCCGGGGTTTGAATACGCGACCCCTCGCATCCGAGGCGGACGCTCTATAGACACATTGCACCATCGGAGAAGTCGCTTAGTAAAGAATGTACGATACTGGTTCCTGTTTTTCATGACAACTCGACCTGGAGACCTACCTGATGGAAAATGAAGGCGCATTATAAGGTTATAATATACGAGTCCATAAATACATAAATATTTTTTAAATTATAATTTTCGAGCAATTAGTGTCTCTTAGCATTTAACAAAGTCTGCTTGCAGTAGCGTACTAAGGGGAGGGGGGTTACAACATACTTCGATGCTAATACTACTGATTTCAAGCATAAAATTAAAGCTAAACAACAGCATATAACATGTTTACATATATTATTAAGTACGTCTTCATTTGTCTTTCCGTGCGCCAAATACCTTCCAACACAAAGATTTTCCATATAGGTAAATTAGTTGTACCAATCTTAAACAACCATATATTTCGACATATATAATATCAATGTATAGGTTTCTCATCAGTTTAAATCGATCTGTGCCAAAAAAAGTCGAGAAAATTAATAACAAAAAAGTTGGTATTTATGACTCATTATTGCTTGCGACTTTACCGATCTTCATATCCTTGATATGTGCATCTACCCTTCCCGTTTTGCGATAGTAGCACATACTTGGATGCTAATACTATAGATTTGAAGCATATAATTTAAGATGTACAACATTAAATAATATGTGTATGTATCTTATTAAGTACGGTTTCATATGTCTGTTTGTGCACCCGATGCCTTCCTATCCGAACGGTTTCCATATAGGTGAATAATTTATACCAATAGTAAACAAACACAGCTTTTGACAAATTTCATATTAATATATAGGTTCTCATCTGCCTAAATCGATTTGTGCCAATAGACGTGTGTGAAAATACAAAATAAAAAAGTTCCACTTTTTACGGAATATCGGGTGCGACTTTACCGATCTTCATATGCTTGCTACTTTAATACACCCTTCCCGTTTTGTGATTGTAGCACATACTTCGATGCTAATATTAGAGATCTGAAGTATAGAATTAAAACTATACAATATTATAAAATGTGTGTATATATCTTAATAAGCACGTCTTTATTTGTCTGTCCGTGCGCCTAGATCCGACCTATACGAAAGTTTTTCATATGGGCGAATAAGTCATAACAATCGCAAAAACAACGGTTTTGACACATTTGATATCAGATGACAAATTTGATTTTAATTGATATGTTTCTAATCATACTAAATCGATCTGTGCCAATAGACATGTGTGAAAATGCAAAATAGAAGGTTTTGTTCTTTTTACTGAATATCGGGTGCGACTTTACCGATCTGCATATCCTTGCTACGTGAATCTACCATTGCCGTTTTGCGATCGTACTACATATTTCGATGCTATTGCTATATATCTAAAGCATATAATTAAAGCCATACAACTGTAAATAGTATGTGTATGTATCTTATTAAGTATATCTTCCTTTGTCTGTCATTTCGCCTAATGTCTTCCTATACGATCGTTTTCCATACAGGTGAATAACTCATAACAATAGTAAATAAACCCCGATTTTGACAAATTTGATATAAATTGATAGGTTTCGCATCAGTCTAAATCGATCTGTGATAGTAGAAATGTAAGAAAATGCAATATGAAAGTTTTGGTATATTTGACTCTGTATCGCTTGTGAATTTAATAATCTTCATAACCTTGATACGTGCATCTTCCATTGCCGTTTGTCTCGGTATCACAAACTTCAATGTTTATAGTATAAATCTGAAGCATACAAGGAGAGCTATACAACAGTATATAATATGTGTATGAATCTTATTAAATACATCTTGATGTGTCTGTATGTCCGCCCAATGTCTTCCACAGCGAGCGTTTTCCATATTGTGTATTGTTCCACTTCCTATTTTTACACTACCTAATTTTGACCTAGTTTAATAAACACCCATTTCTACAGAGGACACATCTGTCGCAGCCTCGACATTTTTTTACACTTATCAGCATTGAGTCACTCGGACAAAAAGATTTGTCAAAAGTCATATCATTATTATTAATGAAGTGAAACAAGGACACATACGATGAAAAAAATAATACATTTCTCCAATTCACTTTTTTCCAACCAGGAAGTCCTCTTAAAATCTTTACCAACTATTCTGACAAGGCAAATACAATTCGTTCCATACCAATCATCCAGTCTGCTACTCAACATGTGTTAGCTATGTGACTCACAGCTGATAACTGCATCTCCATCACTTTTTTAGAATTGTGTTTTGTGTTTTACGTGAATATGTCATTACTGATTTTCTGAGGTGGTTCTTGGGTATTTTACTTTGGAGTAATGAACATGAAACACACGTTTATGGTATATTTCATAAATAAATCAGCATCCTCTACATTACTGCTAATTTAAATAAAATTACGTGTATTACTATTAGGATTTTTCTCTCAAAAAAAGGCAATTTTACTTTAATAGTAAATTTTCAAACGTCCATTAAACTAATCTTGATATTTAACTTATTTTGACAAATTAATTCTTTCTAAATGTCTTCTGTCTCCTATTATTTGCACTGTTAGAGAAATAAGTTATGAAGTATGCAAAACAGTTTTGTACCTTAAACAGTACATGTACATTAAAGAATTGGGGTTCTGCATATTCACAATGCCATTTAATTATTGCAAGGATGTTGTACACTAAATCCAGTATTCTTTTATTATAAGTAAACAATTGTATTATTATACCATCATGATTTTCCCCCAATTTTATTCTTTCAGCTTTCCCAACAAAATATCTGTTCCAAAACAAATTTTTTGATAAATATAGGAACAAATTCTGAGTAAACACCATTTTTCTTTTGTTGTCGTTGTTAATGGTAGACTGAGAGAAGAAAATGCAGCAGCATATAATATGAACTTAAGTGAAGTTATGAACTTACTAAGCCTGGATTTAAATAAATGGTATCACTTGTATTTCTAATGACAGCCACAATCCTCTTAGTTTGGGCTCAAGACCAGCAATAGTGAATAGAGGTATTTCGAAAGACATATAACAGCTCACTCATTATAATGTTACTAATTAGCATTATTGAAAACTTCTTAGATATCAAAATAAATAGTATATATGTATGGTGCTTGTTGGCGACATTGGCAGATTATTCACTCCACATCCTGGTTCCCGGGCAGTTTTGATCTCTCACAATAATAATCACGGGCATAGTGGCTCGTTACAAAGAAAATCAACAGATTTGGGTTCTAACCTGTAACACTATTAACATATTATATTGTTACAGGTTAGAACCCCATCCCTTGATTTTCTTTGTAACGACCGCCTGTCATCATGGGCAGTAAATTTGAAACATACTACTTCCGGGTCAATCTATTTTTAAGGTGCAATATATACTAGTACATAATGGGAGGTAACTCAAGTTGTGCTATTCAATTCAATTCATTAATGAAAAAATGGAAATAAATAGGTAAAAAGGCAATTATTTATTTTGCAGATGAATATTTATCGAATATTTAACATTCAGCAGCGTAAATATGCATTTATTTTATTGATATTTGTGGCAAGAGTGCAGAAAAGGACGACGTGCTTCGTGGGCAGATGGAAATCTGCCCACGAACTTTTATCTGCCCACGAAACCGTCTGAGGACGACAAAACTGCCCACGACCCACCTTAAATAATAGTATATATATATATATATATATATATATATATATATATATATATATATATATATATATATATTCAAGATTTCATAATTTGCTGTCTCAGTAGGCCATAAACGTCACATTTTCTATTTTGTCCTGCATGAATGTATATATTTTCAGTCCTCATCCCATTGGAATTTATTTTTTAAAATACTTTACTTATTGACACAGACCCTGGCAGTCGATGTTTAGAATAGCTTGATGGTTACAAACGCAATGCATGCAGATAGAAGGTACAAATATCTCGATGGCACGTCATGACAACAGCCTTTTGATTGTGCTTCAGTTATGTTAGAAGTTGTTCCATTGGTGGTTTGGACTCTGACATTGGTGGTTTGGACTCTGACATTGGTGGTGGACAGTGTATTTGAAGTGGAGGTGGAAGACGGTGTCGATGAAGCAGTACTTGAGTTGGTTCCTGTCGTTATTGCTAAGGTGGCTGTTGAAGAAGTGGACACTGTTGCTTGGGTCAATGTGGTTGATGTGGTAGGTACTGCAGCCGAAGCCGAACTCTTTGTCGACGAAGCAGTACTTGAGCTGGTTGACGTCGATGTTGCTACGGTGGCTGTTGAAGAAGTGGGAACTGTCAATGTGGTCAATATGGTTGGCGCGGCTGTGGTCATAGCGGCTGTGGTCATAGCGGCTGTTGTCATAGCGGCTGTTGTCGTTGTTGCTACTGTGGATGTTGAAGAAGTGAGCATTATTGCTGTGTCTGTGGTCGTAGTGATGGGTTCTAGAGTAGTGGTAGTTGATTTTGAAGAAGTAATACTCAGAAGTAGTACTGAAAGGAGAGACATTATTATAGTGCTTTCGTGTTATCGCAGTATAATTTTGAAAAATTATTTTATTTTGTAAGATATGAACCAGTTTTACACATTAATGCAAGAATTGCGAAAACATTGGTCAGTAATGACAGAAAAGTTTGACTGACTTTACTCAGCACTGCTTATTTCTCCATTTATTTCATATTCAGTCTTTTCAAGAATCACAATGTTTCTCCCCTTGTCAATGTCAACCTCCAATCTTATGTTATGAGATATGGATAAAGTATAACTACTCTCCCGATTTCAATTTGACAGAATAAATAAATAAATAAATAAATAAATAAATAAATAATGTTTCAGATGTTCGGAATTTGTTTTACGCTGGCCCATCTATATAGTCCGATCACGGATATGTCCACGGTGGAGGGTATTATATCGATCGGAATGTCGTCAGCTGGCCAATAATTAGCCAAGGAGTAAATATCTTGAATTCTTGGTTATCGATACATTTTCTCAGAAGCACCTTCACCAGACTGTCGGAAAGCTAAACCCTTGTTGAAATTCTATAACGGCCTGAGACTAACTCGTTAGTGGTGAAGGTGAGGGTGATTATGAAAAACGGGACTGGAATATTTTTGTGCACCTAGAGGAATGAAGAATGCGAGAAATATTTGTGGACCATCTCTGAAATCCCACCAAAACGGCAAGTGCGCGATTACCTACAGTAACCCAGTAAATAAGTTATGTCTACAGAAAGGATGTAGCCTACGAGACGCTATTGAACCATATATCCAATGCAAGCGATTTTCACAAAGAATTACCCTTATGCTGCTACTAAGATTAGAAAATTCTCTTCCAAGTTGTGTAAACTTCAGGATTTAAGCATTTGCTTATACCTTTGTTACGTCAAAAGAAATTTATAATTTACAGTCTTCTTCTTCTTCTTCTTCTTCTTATTATTATTATTATTATTATTTTTAAATCTGCCGGTAATTCTATTTATTGCAGGTTTCTTTTCGCGCCACTCAAGAGTTCCATTTTTTCCGTGCCCTTCTGTAAATGCATGTTAAAACTTCGTGATATTCTGTGATAATATTTTCTTACCTGATTAGTAGTGATTTACAATCCACAGGTCGTGCTGTATTTTCCGTAATTATTTGATTCTTCGTGCTTATTCATGTTTGATGTTATTGATATCTATATTAATATTTATTAAACGTGTCCACATATGCATGCCGTGCACGTAACCCGATACCGATTTAATCTATCATTAAATAACAAGTACTGTTATTACTGTCATGCGCTCCAATTTTTTGACTGAATTAAATCACCAAGGGGGAAATCGGCGTGTTTTTTAGTGTAGGTCAGATTGATATAGTTTTGTCTCCAAGATGAAGGAATGTTGCTTAAGCAACTTATATCTTCTCTTATATCTTCTCTTTTTTATTGGGGGATTCAAGACAGCGACCATTAACGAATCTGCGTTTATTTCTTTTAAAAAGGTTCAGTGTTCGAATCATTTAATAATTTGTTATATGTGGCTTATAACGAGGTATGTTCAACGAGTATCAACTTTACCTTACATGCAAGTGTGCCAAATTATTGTTTGATTATTTTTTCCTTCGCTCTTCCTTTTCTAATTTCTTGACTGAGTCGTATATGTTTAGGAAATAATACGTATAAATGCGCAGTTTTAGTAGATTGCAAAGTTATTGTAGGTAATCGAGCACTTCTCCGTTTAGATGGGATTTCAGAGATTGTCTAAAAATATGTATCGCAAGGTTCATTCCTCTAGGTACACAAGGATTTATCGACATTTTCTCCTCTTTCGTTTCCATTTTTGCTCAATAATAACAACTGGAATTAATCTATTCCATCAAATAAATCAGAAAGTAAAGCAAATAAAAAATTCTACTTTGACACATCTAAATCTCTTTATATTTAAATCATTCAAGTAGTTGTATCAGTCTCCTGGAAGGGCCCCGAGTGGCCGAGTGGTCTAAAGCGCTCTCCGTTACGGACCACTACCATCTCACCTGTCTGCATGGGTTCGAGTCTAGGATTCAGCCGATGTGGGTATGTGAGAAAGCTTGTCAGTAGCTTCTCGTGGGTCGGTGGTTCTTCCCGGGGTTTTCCCGGGTTCTTCCTCCACCATTAATACTTGCCGCCATACATAGCCTATCGTGTGCTGTAAAATGGCGTTAAACCCCACAACAAAAACAACAACAACAGTCTCCTGGACTACATGGAAGTAGTTATATTAGTCCCCGGGACTATATGCAGGTAGTTGTATCACTCCCTTGACTACATGCAAGTAGTTTCATCAATTCCCTGGACTACATGCAAATAGTTGTATCAGTCCCCTGGAAGCATAATTGAAATTAACATTGCGCCGTAGGTTTACACTCCCCGATGGGGAAAAAGACCAACATCAAATTATCTACTTTCAAACATCCCGGATATAATATCTAACACGCCGTGTGTAATGGCCAATACCCTGTCATTAGCTATACAACACCACAAACTATTCCGTCAACAAGCTGTGTGTAATGACCATTAACCATTGATCTGTAATCCAATAACTCACAGTGTAATATCAACAAGCCGTGTGTAGCAAGTAACTCCCAGTCAGGTACAACCAAGCAATCCACATACGCCTTGTGTAGTGAACAAAACGCCGTTCTGCACTTTCCAAAACAACACACTATGCCAGCAGCAGGATGTTTCTTGTGATCAAGATCCCTTCTCAAGTATCCAAAAGACCCACATAACACCATTAACGTGCTGTTTGTAGTGACCAACACGCGAAACATGTTATCCAATACGCAGCGAGTATCATATAACACCCCACACCATATCATGCAGTGACCAGCACCAGTTATCTACAATCTAACAAACCACATATGTTAATCAACACGTTGTGTATAGTGAACAATCAGTAGTCATCAATTATCCAACGACCCATACTATACTATCAATACGCCATCTGTAGAGACCAACACCCCATTCTCTCCTCTCCTGCAATCCACACTATACCATCAACGCGCCATATGTAGTGACCAATATCCAGACATCTGCAATCCACCCCAGTCAACCATATACTATCAAAACGCCGTATGTAGAAACCACTAGCCGTCATCTTCCATCCAGCATCACACACTGTGCAATCAAGACGCAGTAAGTAGTCACAATACACCACCATCTATAATCCAACACCCCCACTATGCAATCAACACGCTGTGTGTAGTGAACAATACCGATTTATCAACAATTCTACACTATATACATGCTATCTACTACGTCTTGTGTAGTGATCAATACACTGTAATCTATTATACAACACTAAACACTATACTTAAAACACGCCATTTGATGCTACCTATACTCTGTCATCTACAATCCTTCACCCTACATATACTGTCCAACACAACATATGATTTGACCACTACCCATACTCCACACAATGCCGTCCAACGCGTTCTGTTTAGTGTCAAATTTCACGTCATCAATTGTACACCTCACAGTATATCATAACACGCCGTGTGGTGATCAATACCCAGCCATTTACTATCCATGACCGCAGACGATACTATCCAATACGTCGTGTGTAGTGACCAATACCCCGTTCTCTAATATCCAATACTGCATACTATAACATCGTCATAAAAAATACCAAAAGCAAGTCATCTACAATTCAACACCCCACATAACATTGCAATAAGCTCTGTGTAGTGACCAATCTATATGATCAATACGCTGTGTGTAGTGACTTACTCCCTTGTGGCTGTATGTACTCGAGGTGGCCGTAAATCTGTATATATTGTACCAATGTTAAAATATAAAAACGTTAATCAAGGAAACCAACTCATAATAAAACCAAAGTGAACGTGGTTAAAAATAGCACTTAAATTCTGAAACTGTCATGGCCTTTAGTGGAGACTAAGAGATTCATGAACATTAAATTATAATGACTTAGACTAAAAGTAGTGCTAAGCTTCCAATTTGCAAGTCACAACATACTGTATGGTGTTGGATAGTAGATAACTGGGTATTTGTTGTTGCATACGGTGGGTTAGATACTTATATTTAGGAGGTTGGTTAGTAAATGACGGTATAATGGTCGCTAAACATGACGTGTTGATGGTGTACTGTGGGGTTTTAGATAGAAGATGGCGGGGTATTGACCACTTCACACGATGTTTTGAAAGTATAACGTCGAATATGATGGAATGTAGATGAGTGAAGTGAGCATTGGTCAATACAAACAGCCTGTTGATGTTCTAGTGTGGGTATTGGTCACTCCACCTGGTGTGTTGGATAGTAATTGCGATGTATTGGATAGTACATGGCAGGGCATTAGTAAATGCACATGTAGTGTTGGATAGTATAGTGTGGGGTATTGGATAGTAAATAAATGAGTATTGATCACCTCACTCGTCGTGTTGCATAGTATAGTTTGGTGTGCTGTATAGTAGATAGTTGACTTTATTGTAATGGGAGTTGGAATGTAATTGACCGGGCACTGGTCACAGTACACGGGGTGTTGGATAGTCCATTGTTGGGTATTTCAACAGAAGATAACATATTATTGGTCACTATACACGGTGTGTTGGATACTATAGTGTGGGGTGTTGGATAGTAAATGATGAGTTATGGGTCACTACACAGGGCGAGGTAAAGTGTTGGTGTTTGGTCACTGCACACGGCGTTCTGGTCGCATAGGGTGTGTGGGGGTGATAGTAGATGACGAAGTATTGGCCACGTCACACGGCATAATGATGGTATAGTATGGGGTGATGGATAATTGATTATGGGATCAGTTTCACTTTACATGGCGAATTGGATAGTATAGTCTGGAGTGTCCGATAGTGAATGACGAGATATTGGCCATTGAGCACTGCTTATAAGATATTTCATGATGGGCGCTGGATAGTAGATGATGAATTATATATCACTACACAATGTGTGTTGATGTGGTATTGCGTACGGTGTTGGATAGCAGGTGAAATTTTAATGACGTTAAGAGAGAGAGAGAGAGAGAGAGAGAGAGAGAGAGAGAGAGAGAGAGAAGTTTCTTGTCTGTTTTATCGACAACTAGGATGTGTAATATGTTAACAGTTTTGTACTTTTTATTTTCAACGTAACCATAGATTCAATGTGTAGAACTCACTGGTTCTATTTTTAAACGGCAAATTTGAAATCAGTTGATATAAGGTAATCATATAATACCTACAATTGCATATGCTTCCTTTTACGTAAAGAAAAGATTCACTCTTGAACAGTTTTATTAAATAAATGACTAGCTTTTGGAAGTGAACTTAAGTATTTCTTTTATGGATACTGTCTCAAGAGGGATCGAGCAAACTGACTGGAATGTATCAGAACATATTTTAATTCGGTTGTTGTTTTGGGGGCTTTTAAATCATGGTATGCTGAAAGCAATAAAATATTTGATAACCTTTGAATTTATGGCATTTTAACAAAAAAAACCTTACAACAACAACAACATAAACTACAAATGATATAACAAAACACAACCAAGTTGTCCATAAAACAAGAAATATTTCCGCTCACTGGTTCAACCACCTCTCATATTTTCTCTCTCCACCAGATCAGTGAAAAACGTTCTACGAGTACATGCTTGAAAAAAAAACAAAAAAAAAAAACAACAACATAAAATTATGAATGTTTCAATCTAAAACTAGTCATCTCGGTCGAGTCGCCCGTATTGATCACTGTATATGCATTACATAGCAATGAAAACCGAAGGCGGTCGAGTGGCAGAGACAATGTATTCATTTAGTAAACTACTGTTGTATTTCTGATGTATTTCTCGGGTAACTGGCGGAAAGGCCCGAGAGTGTTCACATACACCTGAGCCATACAATGCAATTGTCTATCAGTGTTTATCAAGTGACAATTAGTCCTAGTAAAGAGGAATAAAGAAAACTTTTTTGCTATGGTCAAATTCTACTTTATGTTTAAAATTGTAACAAAATAATCCAGTTTCATCAACCTTGTTTACCACTCCGCGCATTGGGTAAACCTAGGCAAAACGTGAAAGATCCCCCACACTAATAAACAAATAAATAAAACCAGATGACATACTGATGAATACGAATCTGCTAGCTTATGCAAAATACAAGCGGCTTGCCAGTATAGGGCTCATTTTTAAGTTGGTTTAGTGACAAACTTAAATATTCAGAACAGGCGAAACTCAAAAATCTCTAACACCCACACTCTTCCTCGTTGTTGGCTACAGTACAGGATTAACGTCCATATTGTATATATAGACATTGTGTGTTTTCTCTTCTTTCACTCCGTATATAACACTATTGTTAGGGGTATAGGGATTATGAGAATGGAAAAGGGAATAGACGTTTTGTTTCAAAGTAGATGGTTGGGACGTTATAGAGGGGAGAATTAGTTTTAATTTATTTATAAGAGAATCAAATGGTACTAGACAATAGGGAAACTAGTTTTATTTATAGACTAATAGGTGTAATTAAGCATTAAACTGACTGTTAGCGGTCTGGTACCATCTCCATGTAAAATTCCTTTATGCATCATAGAATCACATACATGTTAAAGCCATGAATATTTTTAACATAGGATCAACTGTTATAGGATAGAAAGACACATCATGTAACAATGCTCTATTTTCCCGCCAAACAGTTACAAACAATTACAATCTACAGGTGCTAAGTGTGAAACATTAAATAAACTTTATAATGTGCATTTGTGTATTTGGCATAATATTTATTTGAGATTTGTCTTTAATTCTTAATCTCAACGGCCCATTTTTTCAAAAGGAAAGATCTCGATGATTTTCAGTCTGATTAAAAGAGTGATGGAGCTATATTTCACATACAGTACCCTAACAATGTATATACGGAGGATATTTACATCATCCACTGTGCGTATTTAAAACGCTGGGCACTGTTTGTGCATATAAGGATATCTGAGGTGAGATCATTACATCTCTCGTGTGATTTCCATGCATATTTCTGACATTAATAGACTGTAAGGAAATGCTTGACTATTACATATGAAACTATGTATATATTGACTGGATAACCAATCATGTTCTATTCGTACTATATTGTTACAGGCAAGAGGTCTCACTATCGAGCGAATCAAGCTACTTCTGTGTGAGACTGGCTTTGGAAGTCCATATTTCCTCTATCTCCAATGACCGCTAGACAATAATCGTTGTCAACCTAAAGGTTCTTAAACGTCCAAACACTAAATAATTTCTCTAATCGCCTAATGACCAAAAAATCACAAAACGCGGACATTTTTACACTTGCATGGTATTTGATGTTTCACAGTTGTATGATTCACCAGTTAGCCGAATATTAATACTTTACGCCATGCCATACAAAACTCAAATACCCATCACACCAAATTCTAATTTCAAAGTCCTAAACACGTATACATATAAAATATATCTAGAGAATTCCCTGTTTTAGGAAATAAGGGGGTGTCCATTTTACGAATTTATTCAATGCTTTCATAAAGTCTAGGGAACACTGTACATTATGACGTCTGCCCTAAGAACTATACAAAAAACAGGGGCTGAGAAATATCTTCCAAACACTGGCTCCCCGTAATCAAACAAAATCACTAAAATATATCAAAGTTATAAAAGGAGGCATGAATGCAAATAACTCACACCTTTATTTTATTACAACATCGTTGTTTCTTTCTCAAGAACAAAATACCAAGTTTAAAGGAAAAATGCCTATCATTCCCGTTATATAGTGCAAAGCCATAATATGTGAACTCTATTCTTAGTTTTCTTCAGCTTTACACTAATCAGTAAAGAAAGGTGATAGATCATTAATCTGTTAAGGTAATTTAATACCATACCTGAACACAAAATTTTCAGATTTTGTAGACAATGTTTAACTGCTTGACTCAGGTTTGAAACAATTATTACACAGATCCATTTAATTCGGTTTTAAAATACCAACAACATTACAGAACACCCATTGATTTTGTTACAAGCAAACATTTACTTCACTAATCCTGAATATCAACTTCAGGTTTTAATTATCCTCTCAGATTTAGATGCACTCTGCGAGTTTTTAAGTAAGACGCTTCAAATTTTCAATTAATTACTTAATTTCTTAGTTAATGATATTATAATAAATAATTAATTAGTTGTTACCTATTATGTAGAAGGCACCTTTTACACCCAAGTTCAGTTTGTCAGCAAAAGTCTCCATCTATAATGACGAGAATTAAACATAACTGAATAAGCTTTGTAATGCATATTCGACAAAATGAAACAGCTTACGAAAAATGCTTTTCTAATTCGACTAAAGCTAATAATGGCTAGGGTAAATAATTGTGTTTCTAATGATGTTTTTTAAGCTAACTCTCTGCCGTTAAAATTAATAAAAACATCGCCATCTGTCAAATAACAAAATACTATCCATCTCGAAAACAAGATACTTTCCATCACGAAAACAAACCACTTTTCACGATGCAAAAGCAAATATAGAGTATTGAATATGAATTTTCATCTTTATGATCACTATTATCATCAAGATTCTTGTCGTTGTCATCATCGAATGACATCGTTCTCTTCATCATTCTTCATTAGTATTGATATAAAACATATCACCGCCGAAAACAATAATAGGAACAACGGATCATCCTGAACTTCCATTGCAAGACACTGAAATTAAATGGTTATGCAGTGATTCTTGCAGGTGCGGCAACCAGGGATACATGGAAGAACCACAGAGATCAAAATCGAGTGGCAGAACCAATTCAGCATTCAGGTGGTTGTACTAGTGTATGCTATCATTTTACGTCAATTATACAAGATGTTTATAAACCTTATTCATAATGCATTTGAGGGTCAAGAAGGTTGTGTCATGTGGGATTAGGAGAAAACATCGTATCTGAGCAACACAGTCGTATAGCTCGATGGCTACTGAACCTTGCATTGACAGGCTTCGAAAATTGAACGTAGAATGTAGAGATGCAAAGGTAGCGTCCATAACAATAAATACCAGTAGTAGTAGTTGTCATAGTAGTAATAGTAGTAGTAGTAGTAGAAAGAGGAAGAGGACGAGCTCTATCAGCTGCATCATCGATAACAGTAGTTGCAGCAGTGGAGAAAGTAATAGCAGCAGCAGCAGCAGTAGTAATTCTCACAGGTATGCCAGTTGTTAATAGTAAAGCAACAAGAAATATATAAAATACAGAATGGAAATCTTCATTTCAGTAGGGAAGGAACATGAAAGAAAGTATATTTACTTACCTTTTTCCCCTCTTGTCGAATTTATAGCTTTATAAAATTATTCGAATATAAAAATTGTGTTTAGTATTTTCTTTACCTGACTGAACGGAAATTTCGAGATACCCGATTTCTAATCCGAAATATTTAAGCAGTAGACTTTGTATATTGGATATATACTCGTCTGGGATTTGATGATTAAAGAACCAATGGGATCGTTGATATATGACTACATTAATCGTAAAAAATTGTCTCGACAGTGTTTACAACATTATTTCAGTTACTTTAACTTTTTTGATTGAACGTGTTGATACTTGTGCTCGATGTTCGCCTACCATAAACACCGTGTGTACCTAGTAATTTAGTTTTATCGTAGGGTTTTCATTTATAACTAAAATCTGTAAGCATGACGATACGTTTTTTGTTTAACAGTGAACTATGATTATGATAGGGATTCAAATTGTCAGCTTCAAGGGCCTGAATGGGACTTAAAGGCGGATTTAGGGGTTTACAAAATTGTACGTGGAAAAGGGTCCTTTCTATATGACCTTGACATGAATTTGTGCCTTAGTATTAAATCATATGTTTATACTATTCCTGGAATTTTAAAATAAAAATGTATATTGCCTGAGCGTTTAATGTAAACAGCAATACGGCAATTAGATTGTAAAGGTGTTTTAACAACCGACGAGTTTCTCTCCACTGGAATAGTATTTCAATGTTAGAATAATTTGGCACTCCATTACACAAAAATTCAAAGTCAGTAGTTAAATAAAGAGAGATTCTAAAGTAAGAGAGAGAGAGAGAGAGAGAGAGAGAGAGATTCTAAAGTAAGGGAGTGTTTAATTAATACACGAAGTGATATGTTTATCAAACAATTGGAATGTCGGTCAAATGATACACAAAATGTACACTTTAACACTAGTTAGTAAGAATATTGGTTTCTAGAGATGTCAATCGTTTCGTAACCTGATCGTTTCGTAACCGGGGTGTTTCGTACCTTTGTCGTTTTGAAACTGGGGTGTTTTTTTTTTTTACAAACGTTACTACTTATTATTATGGAGTTGAAATTTTTAATTTTGGTATACAAAAGGTTTTAGAGGAATTATGTATATTTGCACAACTAGTAACCAAATATCCAGGAATCTGATA
Organism: Sinohyriopsis cumingii; assembly: GCA_028554795.2. Classification (NCBI taxonomy): domain Eukaryota; kingdom Metazoa; phylum Mollusca; class Bivalvia; order Unionida; family Unionidae; genus Sinohyriopsis; species Sinohyriopsis cumingii. The sequence continues at coordinate 135,723,239 of CM068829.1, forward strand.
GTACCGAATGAGATGCTGGAAGGCCGCTTCAGTCTTTATTTGTATATAAATCTAAGTGGCGAAAATGGAACCGGGTACAGATGGGTGATTATGACGATTTCTGCCTGGTACAAACTAGTTACCAACCAGGCTTACAGCTACTGGACAATGGTTGGTTTTCTATCGCAAACTACACCAGTTCCAAGTCTTGTCATCTTTGGCTTTTGACAGTATAGGAATACCCTTCGCTGGCATTAAGCTTGCATTTACTACGTATTTATTCACAGCTGTTCAACGTGGTAACTAGTAGGGCATTAGGATCAATACTGTCTGTAAGACCTTCCATGGAACTGTCAGCGAGTCTTCACCAACACGCAGTGGTGTTTGGAACGACCGGTTACTGATGTCGAACGTGTTGTCGACTACACAGTTGTCTGACCGTTGGTTTGAGTCCGATTCGATGTCCTTGAATATCTGTTTGTTGCGGGTGACCTGAACCTAAGGGCCTAAGGGACACCGGCTGTTCTAAATTTAAGTCAACAAAATGACAGGCGTGCAAAGTATAATCAAAGGGGTACAAATATAAAACTATACAAAAATAATAATCCCAAAGGCCATTTAGCTACTGAATAAAAAACACAATGTTTAAAAAAAAATAACGGAGTCGCAAATATCGCTTTTAGGCTACACACCTTTGGAATATAATACTTAGCTTTTCACAAGTTTAATGCAGATGTTGGATGGTGTTGATAATTAAAAATGCACGAACGCACCTTCGGGTGCGAAAACAAAGGTCGTTGGCTACATCAGGGATTCGCATAAAACGTTAAAGACACATTTATCCATTGGTCTAATTGGCTTTAAATGAATGCGGATTTCTATTATGGCCTTCACAGCGGGCATCTTTAAAATCTTTTCCTGAATCGAAAGTTATATTGATATGATATCTAGTAAGTCCTAAATGACTACCACAGTGGCCACTTTAACAATAATGGTATCGCTACTGCTCCTGAATAAACGGTGATATCAACGTGGGTTTTCACAAACGTGAAAAACAAAACAAAACAAAAAAACTTGTCATGATTTCTACATGGAACTAAATGAAAATGATGTCTGACATCAAATGTGGCTGCCATAGCAGCCATCTTACACATCCGTCTATCGCTATTATTCATGGACGCAAAGTCATATTACCATGGGGTTTTCACCGGAATACTTTCTATGACGTCTAGTCAATGAAAATGATGTCAGTCTAACGACCAATGTAGTCTTGAAGCAGTCACCTTAAAAATCTTTTTATCACTACTTCTCATTGACAGAAAGTCACACAAATATGGCGTCTTCATCAGAAGCCTTCTTATTACATCCAGTTGGTCCTAAATTAAAAGCGTGTGCATCTGAACTTTAGTATGGCACCATTTATAATCATTTTGATCTTGTTATTGTTACTACTCCGAGCTGGATCGCTATATTTACACAGGGATTTCTTCAAAACATTTCTTTTCATACGGCTCAGATCTGACAATATGACTGTCCTAGTTTACATTGGCCGGAATCAAGCTTAACTGGATTTAAGAGGTCCGCAAATCAAACGTTTTGTGTCTGTTAAATAGCTTAAATACACACGCGTTAAGTAACGACAAAGGAGTGACATCAAGTTGGTTAACCGTGTTATGACATGATGCTGAAAACGTCGCTCTATGTCTCACCTAATGTTAAAGCCACGAGGCCGTCTATCCGTAACCTTCAAAGTTATTGCTTTTTAGGTCGATGGCTATGACACAGAACTGTTGGAGAAATAACCGGGTTTTCCGAATTCTGACAAGAGTGAACGTGAGAATTTTATTCTATAATGGCAAGATAACTTTTCCGGGCTCGTTGCCAAACCACGCGCAGTGGTTGTAGTGATAATCATCCCCTCCCTCCCACGACACCTTCTGCTGCAGCGAAAGTACGAGTATTCCCAGCTAACTGTAAATAGGTTTCTCATGGTAGGGGTGACCTCACTTGCTCGATATTAATTTGGACCGCGACCTCGTACCTCCACGAAACAAACTGGTACCCGCTGACTTCATGTTACACCAGTAGCGTATACCCCTTGGTGACGCAGGCGCCTATTTTGCTATCTGCGCCATCACTTCGCCGTCACGCACGCATGGCCACTCTGCCATATCTTTGTTGGGTCGGAGCAAGTTCTAATTACGGTTTCCAAAAGCAGATTAAGCGTCTAAGACGCTGGTTCGCTGAGTCCCTCATACCAGATGAATATGGAAACAGCTTGACATAAAACTTTTGTTTTTGACGCTGATGCCTAGTCGCCGCTGCAGGTTTTATATGTAGAAGCCTGCGAGATAGACGGTGAACGAATCTCCGTTGTTGACGAAAGCACTGAAATTAAGCGTTGAGTTCACGGCGTATAAAACCCGACGAGTTTAGCGTCGTATTTCCACCTACCACGGCCGCATTGGCTGTGAAGCACATACGTTTTACGCCATGACTCTATTTTCGGCCTCAAGGCACGCTCCGAAATGACGTCGTACTGCCTGATCTGCAAGCAAAAGACCAAAGCTATCGCAGACCATATGATACTTTCACTAGGTGGAGGTATGAGCTCTGGCGAATTTTCATGGTATGTGGGGCAAGCAAATACATGAGTGTAGGAGGAGTTCAGGCGACATCACGGTTAGCCTCGGGAAGTTGCCGGGGTTGTCTTAGGGCATGTACCCTATAGAGAGACAACTACCACCTCACAACTACTATGAGAGAGCAGAGAACGAGGCTCGATATCAGGATTTGACGCCTTTGGCTGCCCAAAGCGAGGCAAGGCTCCTATCATCCGGGTAGACGTCGAATAATAGAGGACTGATTGGCGTACTTTTGCATCCAAGATTTCCGCAACCGGCACAAAGTGAACGACGTAACCTCCACCTAGCGGCCTCTTGTAGCGAAAGCCTCGGCCGCCAGTGAGTGGCTAGGAAACACGCTTGATCGCAGATTGACCCGCAGGTGCCTGTCCGAATGTTAGCGCCTCGGTCATGAAGATAAGGTTGGGAGGATGAGCCCTCGCCCACCAAGTAGTCTTTCGGGCATGCCGTCACGTTGACGCGAATCAACAATTGAAAGCCACACCGGTATCCTAAGCTGCTGAATGCTGATCCCGGACTTGAGTATTTAGGAGTTCGTTGCAGCGAGGCTTGTACACCGGATATTGTAGAACGGTTCAATAAAATCTTAGATGAGCGACTGTTTGGGCATTAATATTTCCTGGAGCTGTTACTTTTACGCTTACGAAGAGCGAAGTTGCTGGGAACAACGTCGAGTGGGTTTGGCCGTTACAAGCCTTACTGGTTGTTCTGAGAGGTTACCTCGTTTGCAGACACAAGGCTGGTAGATGCTATTTGTGACCGACCATGGCGTCTGCAGCGTACGTTGGAGGTCGCCAAAGCTACTCCTTGCCTTGTATGATATTTGAATGTGCCTGTGGAGATGCAGTGTAGGACAAGTCGTGCTATCAATAACGTGTGGTCGCTTGTAACTTACTGCTTGGCTGACCAGTTCGACATCTCGGGCCAGCCGTATGTGCACAATCTTTCTGGAGGCTTCTATCACGTGGAGCTGTAAGTTATACCACCTGATACTTGGTCTGGTCAAAGCTCGGTGAGGTACTCTTCAAGTTGCTAAAACAGTTCCTGTGGTATCCAGATGTGACCGCAGGCACGCGACTCGATTCAGTCAGCAGCAATCGGTTTTGTCGTGTCCAAGGAAGAGGGGCTCTCCTCGGGGAGACGGAATACCCCTAGCCTGTGATGGTCGCTGAGTATGGCGGCCATGATATGCCGGAACACTTTTCTTCTGAAGTCACTCTAGGTATATGTCGTGTCCTTGTTCCTTGGCATGCGCCACCACCTTGGCTTTCTTGATAATAGTACTGTCGGCGTACGGGATCAAGTACCTCTTGGGGTGTAGACCCACCAGTTCAGTTAGCTGGATACCGTCGCATTCGTCATTAAATATTAACGAACAATCCATTTTTCAAAAATCATTTTTATGGGTGCTCCGTAGGGTTCATACATTAATTCAACGGGTTACCTCGTTGTGGTCATTGTTGAACATATCCATATATATTGCTCCCTTTTCTTCCACATCGGCTTTAGGGTGCACGTTTCCAGTTGTTCGAATAGTCACTGGGAAAGAACTGTTGAAAACAAAATTCTCTACACATGGGTTGATATTCTTAAAAAGGTGATAGAATCGATCAAAGTTCACGTGATTTTCACACCCGGTACCTTAAAGTTGCCCCTTTTTTGGATCAATCCTCGCGATGATATTCGTCAAGATTAGTTTTTATCCATAGAGGTAAAATCTCAAACTAAGGTCAATGTAAACATTCTTTATGGCGTGAAACTTCTAGCTCATATGTGCCCCCTTTTTCTCTCAAAGTCGGCTTGACAAATGGTTAAATCAAAAGTTTGCAACTTGGGGTTAACACATTGCAAAGTTTAGATAAACTATCTCCACACAGTACCGGTTTAATTTTGGCGGTATCCATACAGATTCTCAACTCTCAGTTTCTGATTGCTCTCAACCAACACATCCCGAAGTACAAAATAGCAAGGAAAAATCCATTTCGACAGTTGTGAAGGGATGGACTGAAGTATCATTATTAGGATTTATTTAGTATTGTTCCTGTGGGATTTGTTATACGTACCATATATTTAGCTCCATATTTCTCGAAATCGTCTCATTTTCGATAAAATTTTGCAACTGTTGGAATATACCAATACATCAAAACGCTCAAAATGTCGTTGCAAATCAACATCCGTTAAATAAGAATTCAGTACAGATTGTTGTTAGAGTCTATCCACAATGTACCTTCATTTCAGATACCCATAACAATCGCTTATTTCTCTGATTCCGTTCGACAAATTTCGTCAAGACTTCTTTCGTGGTCAACAGCATCGCTAGATATTAAAATCAATGAAGGGTCCATCTCAAAATTCTCTAAGAAAGGGACTCTATGGCTCAGATATATACGTAAGATACCATCCCCTTACAAGGGGCGATACATGCCATATGTTTGGCTCCCTTTTTCTCGAAATCGGTTGACTTTTTTATACAGCGTGTGCTTATATTGAAAAATATGGACTTAAAGGGTAATCGTCTTGTGTGCTTTATATTTGATAACCATAGATTAAACTCTATACTTTACGAAATCGACTCGATTAACCAACTTTGAACTTTTCCAACTGTTGTAATAGACCCCTAACTAAGAAGCGTTAAAATATAAGTTTTCTAAATAGGGGTTCAGATAGTACAAAATGCTCATATAACCGATCAACTCTGTGTTGTATTTAAACCCTGGTATTGTTATATATATCTTTATAGTGTTCTTTACCTTTGTCAGTGATTGTAGGTAATGGTTATTTATAAATAGAATGTTTACATAGTTAACAAGGCCCTGAGTGGCCGAGTGGTCTAAAGCTCTCACCGTTCCGGATCACTGCCATCTAATCTCTGTCTGCGTGGGTTCGAGTCCAAGGCCTGCCAGTAGCTTCTCTTGGGTCGGTGGTTCTTCCCTGGGTTTTCCAGGATTTTTCCTGCACCAGTTATACTGGCCGCCATGTATAGCCTATCTTGTGCTGAAAAATGGCGTTAAACTATAGAAGAAGAAGAAGAACAACAACAACAACATAATTAACATTTGTCCATGATTGTAAGTTTTACAACTTTGAGTTTGGAACATTCTAGGATCAGTCTTGTTTATAATTAGACTTAAATTTCCATTGAAATGATTGAAATCTAGGTCAAATAAAAATGTGTATAAACATAGATTTGATTCATTCATGTCCTATATCAGTCTTTTGGAACCCATGGTCAGAGTGTGCAGTTGTATTGTTTACAGGAGATATAATTCGAGAGTAATTAATCATTTTTAGTCTTAAATTATATTACAGAAATAAATAAAACAAACAATTAAATTAAAACCAACAAGCAATTATTTCCTCTACAATACAATCAGTTGCTGTCACCGAACATTCTCATTACTAATTTTGGTGGTCTAACATATCCCTTGATACAAAATGTCATAGAACGATCCATGCCAAAATCTTTTTAGGGGTGCACTGTAGGATTCATATCTAGATTTACGTGATAATCTTGATGTGGGCTTTATTATACCTACCGTATATTTAGTTAACTATTCCTTGAAATCGGAACAATGAATTGTCTTTGAACATTTGCTACTGTTGGAGCAACTCGCTTTCTTAAAACTGTTAATCAGGCACTAAATAAAAAATTCCTGTAGGAAAGAGTTCAGCAAGGAAAAACAGTTGTTAGAGTCGTTTCAAATGCATTTCATATCCGGTACAGATAAGCTGTCCCTTCTTTCGCTCATTCCTCTCCACCAAATTCTTCCGTTTGTGGGTCGATATTATCGCAAGAGACGAGATGTCAATGTCAAAGTTCTTTAAGGAGGGAATGTTAAAGATTATATGTATACGTAAGATTTAATCCCTTTGCCACCTATGTTATAGCTCACCCTACCGTTGTATTTCTATGACCCATATCTCCAAACTGGCTCAGCGAATAGTTTCTAAACTTATGCTGCTATTGGAAGTGGTGTCAAGCTAGAAACCGTTTACAACACGTGGATATCCTCGCTCCCCTCCTATTTCTCAGATATCTCCTGACGAACTTCATCGATACTTCTTTTTGGGGTCTAACATATCCCAGAATATAATTTCCCATAAGAAGATCCATGTCAAAACGATGGGAAGATGGGCGGTTTGCATCCAATCGTGGGTTTGTGAATTTATCCTCCTTCTTTCTTTGTTATAACTTGCATGGATTTCCCCCTGTATTTATCAAAATTAGCTCTACGAATTCTGTAATTGTTCCAATGATTGGAGCAGATCCCAAACTAGAAAATTCCATAGGGTGGATGCAATCAAAATCGTTTAAGTAGGGATTCAATCGGTGCAAATTCTTGATAGAATAGGATCATAATGCACCTACTTTGCATAACGGGAACCAATTAAGACCTGGCTTTTATTATTTGTTATATCAGTTTACGTAGCTGTTTATAGGGTGAGATATCAGCAACTACTTAACATTAATATACAAAGCTTGTATACAAAAACATTTATAAGACCTGCCGCATATGTTCTACGTTATGTGTGTGTCTTCAGGTGTCTGTTCCACGGAGCATCACTGATTTGACTTTGCGTTGAATTGCTTTATAGTTAGTCACCATCATGTCCTGGAAACGCTTAAAATACATTAATTGGAATATCACAAGGGATTCCGTCCCACAGGCCCCTCTCGCTCCCCTTAAACGATACTAAACAATATTTTTGTATCTGCGCTTGATTATCATATTGGTTAGATAGGAACTATCTTGCAAACAGCCATCATGGTTCAGTTGATTTTATGGACAGACCGTCTTACATTAAGTAAGAAAAAATAAAACAAATAAAGACATGCATGTTCAGTTCTGTCCTACATATTTTTGGAAACGTATAAATTAATCGTCAATATATGATAAAGAAAACTTTTCAATATTTTTATAATTATATTAATTTCCAATTGTAAATAAAATTATATACGTATATTAAACTTCATATAAGTTAATAATGTGTACTAACAATTTAATAAAACAATAAATCCTGTTATCCAGAGGATGTCTTTAGTTGGTCCTCTGTGTAAATTTTGAGAAATCTTATTTATGGTTAATGTTTTTAAATGAAAATAAAGTTAGAAAACACATACGCTCAGTACTACTTCCATTGTATCATCAACGACAAAGTTCTTCCTTGTTTACTAGTCGTCAGAGGAGGTCTTCTCCGGCTTGTTTAGAAAAGAAGAAAGAGACCTAGAAAAGGATATCAGCATGCATTCATGAAGAAAAAATGATGCAGGGCAAAAGTTTTTGGGAAGTTCGTGCGAGTGTAATGAAATAGTTATAACGTGCACCCCTTTGGCATCTGGGTAGTTTCAAGAATAATACACATAATTGTATATTGCAGTTTGCATTCCTTAAATATATCTATTCTAATGATATATATATATATATATATATATATATATATATATATATATATATATATATATATATAGTTATATAGTTATGATATATGTTCAGTTAAAGTATACAATTATCTATGTAATATGCTAGGTTTTGGAATTTGAAAGCGTAAATTTGCCAGACTAATAAAGATACTGTAAACACGAGATAACATGCAAAATGAACATTTATTAAAACGGTTTAGAACAGTATTGTTACGAATATTCAACTGTGTATATCAAAACTTCAACATGATTTTTCTTACGGCAGTATTTTTGGTAGGAACATTTTCAAGTGATATGAAGAACACGAATTTCTTCTATCAAAACTCAAATATTGAAAATTATCAAAACAAATTAATTTAGATGTAACAAGTGTTAATGGCATGTAAAAGTATAAAATACATGGCTGGAAAGATTATGTAACAAATCAGGACAGAATGAGTCATGCCCTGATTAGTCTTGAATGTCGAAAGTTGATCATTGTGTTTGAGGGATATACTTTTTGCGGCATAAATAAAGCACATATACATGATAAACACTGTACATTGTAATTCTCAGATTTATTTTACATAAAATAGAATGCATATAATGTGAGCGTTTCTAAGGTGTAAATATAGCTTTCGCCTAAATTTGGTAGTGAAGACAGTGCATGTGATATTTTAGTTTAGGATTCCAGCTCTTCCAATCCCACTATCAAACTGTCACCTGAAAATACAGAAAATTTGTTTTCCTTCGTGAGATTTCCTAAAAATTAGAAACACTTTGTCAATCCTAATTTACACTGAGACGTATTCTCGAAAGGTTGATTTAATCACGCGATACTACTACTACTACTACTACTAAAAATAATAATGATGATGATGATGATGATGATGATAATAAGAAGAAGAAGAAGAAGAAGAAGAAAAAGAAAAAGAAGAAAATTCAGTCGACTGCAACCTATTATCATCATCAGGTTATATTTTTTCTTACATTTTCAAAGGTATATGATATTCTGTTCCTGTTTACATCGCATCTTAAATGTAACTTTTTGACCGAAATGTTCCAAATAAACATCACCTTGAACTTGTACATTACACAGCACAAGTTTGTCAGATCATTGATGATAAAGCATTTTTTGAAATATAAAGAAAGCAGAATTAAAGTACAATGTATAATAAAATGATAATTGATTAATATCAGTATTACAATATTGATTTGTAGCGATCTGTGCAATATTGATTTGTAATAATAAGTACAATATTGATTTGGAATGAGCTCGTCTATGTTGTGTTGAAAAATCTGAATCTGACTCGACACTTTCGGTGTCTCGTTTCAGTTTATCAACGCAACATAAACTCGAACAATAAATCCACAATGAAATAGATTGAGGACACCGTTTAATAATAACGTGTATATAAATGCTTCTAACGAGTCTAAACCATGCCCACGTTTGAATACAATCGATTCACACCAATCTGTCAAATTTTCCAAAATTTCCGCTTTAGCCCTAAAGTATCCCTTCAAGGAAAGCTTGGTTAATTTACGATCACCAATTTGTCTCGTGCACAGCAACATGATATGACAATAGAACCATGAGGGATGGCTTTCAGTTTTGCGTGTATGTAATCTATAATGCAGAGCGGCAGACATATCATTTAGTTGTCCAGCTAAAACGGATTTATGTATTTGTTTCAAGTTTTGAAAGTCGAAGAATATTTTTAGATCCATTCTTCACGTTCATTGTTATCTTCGAAAACAGAAAGGTGAATGTTGGGATTTAGTGCCATGTTTTTTCGTAAAACAAAGAATGTGCGTTGGAACACAACCACGCCATAAGCTCACATTCTAACGAATAAACAATTACCTTTAAATCCATACCTAGAATGATTAAATCTAACTCTTGTATCTCGACCAAAATTAGAGGGGAAACGAATTTTCTACTAACAGAGAGTATTAGTCGAAAGGGGCCATAACTCCTTCTATTTCACATAGCAATGCAAAAACTCTTCATTTTCAAATGACTATGCACAAAGTCATCATATTCAACACGACTATGGAAATGGTCCTCACATTCAACATAACTATGTAAAATGTTTAATAGAGAAGAAACATGATGTGGTCATACGATGGTGGGATGGGGGGTCGAAGGTTAGGATAGAAGTAAGGGTAATTTTTAAATTCAAAACAAAGTCGGGGTGACGATAGGGTATAGTTGTTTTTAACATGCTAGAATTGTGAAATCTACTTTGATAATCTATTAGTCAGGATGTGTATCGGATACAACTATATGGCATATAATAATGACGTTCAATAATCATAACGGTTCGACAACTGGAATACCGGGTGGGTGAAAGAGCAATGTTTACCTAGGTTAAGACCCGAACAATGTCTTTGCAAGCGGACAATAAAGACACCCAAATAGTGATCCGCGTTGATCCGCGTAGACAACATATTGTTATGTATATCTTTATTATGTGTGCTAATTTTCGTGTTTATAGAATGAAAATATCATTAACTAAATTACATATTAAATAGCTAATACCTTATAGTTGTTGATTTGTACTCTAGGATGAGGTCATTTCGCTTCAGTAACTACATTATAGTTTCAGGTTAGGATAAACATTTGATTTTCGCCTTTTGACCTTGGAGGCTGTATAAGAAATCTTGATGACGAATTGAATGAGATCCTACTAGGAAAATGCAAACTGATTAGCTAGCTGTTAAAGCACTTAAACTTGTTGAAAAATTTCACTTCATGATGGTTATTTGAGACTGCGTCTTAGCTTTTCATATAATGGGTAACCAACTGAAAATTTTGTATTCCTAGCGTAAACATCAGCCTTAGAAGAGACAAGTAGTTGTGATCATTTGAGTGGGTTTGTTTTGTTTTAATCTCGGTTATTTATTTTATTTTATAAATCTCAGTTATTCATTGGAATCATAGATTGCACATACATTTTGATTTAGTAATTATTTTCGATTTACTGTGAATTCGTTTAAAGACATTTTGAATTACATCATTCTGATACTTCAAGACTGTTAGCACATTTAGATAAAGATTTTATCATACTTTTCAGTAATAAGCAATCCGCACCCGTTTAAATCCAGCTTGTTAATCAGCAGACTTGCATCCCATCAAGCCTAAATTTGGAATTTGTTGGTTTCCTACAAATACACATATCTAAGTACCTGAACTAGTCTTTCATAAACAAAATTGACGAAAGTCTGACAGGCTAATTTAATTTCATACCAAACAATAGTTTTTAATTCTATTCGAGCTCATAATTTAGAATTCAAACGCAGTACTTATCATTGAGTTATATACTTGAGGGCATCTGGCAAATAGTACAAGTTTAAACGACTGATTAAATTCAACGAAGCACGCATGGATTCTACTTTCAACAACACATGACCCCAGAAGTTAAATGTAGCGATTAGCATTTTATTTAGAAATTTACCCTGTGCAAAATGCAAAACACGGGAGTGGTACCTTAAGGGTCCTTAATCTTTGAAATTGGGCTTCCCCCTGTACATTAATCAGGCTTTCATTGATTAAAAGGTATACAAAAATACTTAATTTAGGAGAGAGAGTTTTCTTCTTGAAGCCCATGATATTCACATAGTAGATCTGTGAATTTTGCGGAATGTAGGTATTCTTGCACCGAAAAAATCCAAAATAAAATGCTTTCCTGAGATTAATGAAAATGCTTGGATTGGACATGATATGACAAACCTTCGATGAAAGATTTATCGCCAGATAATATATTTGCAAGAACAATAATTTATTAAATATATGGGAGTAATAAATGACAATGCTTTCGTATTTAAAATATGATGAGTATGACGTTTCAGATCATCTTTTGTTAATCTGATTTCATCCTATCTCATTTCACGCTGTTTGGCCATTGACACATTGACGGATGATTAGGAAAATATTCCATAACAGTATACATAAGCAGAGAGAGAGAGAGAGAGAGAAAGAGGTGTATTACTTGGAAACAAGTCACTGACGAACTTGGGTTCGAAATAAGGTGATCGTATTATATTACTTGTTGACAGTTTGTCCCAGAAATAAAGATAATGTAAAATTAATGCTCCTTTATTTATTTTCTTATCATCTCGAGTGATAATCTCCAAGATAATCTCGTGTTTCGTGCTCGGACGTATTTTGTGTCATATCGAGCAACGAATTTAAAAAAGCCCAACACATTTCAGCATTTTGCTCCGTCTTCATACCAACGTTGCCAAAAATTCAGAAAATACATAACATTTTCACTTCCTTGTTGGTGATAACTGAAGTTCTGCCTTTTTAACAAGAAGGATATATCATGAGGTGCAGGTTGCTATTGGCAATGGGTAAACATTTATCACACACTCCCTACAGAAGTATGCATGTCTATTATCACGTAGGAAAAACATACAGGCTATGTATTGTTTGTATTTCACAGCATATGGATAATTGCTACCATCACCACTACTACTACTATGATAAGTAGTAACACTTGGTGAGAACTGACGTAGTTGTAGTAGCAGTAGTAGCAATTGTCTCTTATCTTGTATACTGACAATAAAAAAATATGTATTACGCTACATAATGCACATTTGTACTTCGAGCTCGTGTGTTTAATAATTGTATACTTACTGCCGACCACTCCGGTGGCATAAGTGGTTAGAGCGTCGGGCCTCGGGTGCGGGAAGTCGCTGGTTCGAACTCTGGCCAGGTCAAACAAAAGATTATAAAAATGGTACTAGCTTGGCGCTCCGCATTAAGAGGTTATTAGGTCTCGTCGGACTGGTGTCAGGATGCTGTGACTGGGTGTTACACGCGTTTTTTTTTTTATAATAGCGTCAATCCGGTCCACGCATTAAAATTAAACTAAAAAAAATAGTGGATAAGACAATAAAATCAATTAAATACAAGGACATTGCAATGACCACATACTTTGTAAAAAAAGGAAAGGGTTGGTGAATTTTGGGGTAAAGGTTATTTTTGTTATAACCGACCATCTAAGTTTTCCCCAAGCGACTCGCTACTTCAATAAACACTGCCATATGAGAGGGTCCTTCTGAATTCTGAGAGATACTCGTAAAAATCCAGCGACAGCACGATACAGAAAACAACACCACAGATACATAATTACCAGAACTAAACTAAAAACCACGATAATAACGCAATACATCCTTTTCATGTGCTGAATTTAATCGAGCTAAAGGTACCAGGATGATGGAATATGAAAGAGGATAAGTAGTTCCAACGGCAAAGAAACGTGCGAAAAACACCTAAATGCCGGACCATGCAGGATATTGATCTAATCAAATCTAAGGCCTGCTTATACAGTAATATGTACCATTTATGACTTATGATACAATTCTTAGTTTATTCATTACACTATTAGGAATTTCGTTTTATAATTTTTGTAGGAAATAAAATATTTAATTTGCATTGATATCACAATTATATGCAGATAAGTAACTAAAATCAGAATAAGCGCTTGTCCAGACCGCTTCTGGCGTAATTGCAAGCTGTGGCTTTTAGTTAATTCCACCGCATTAAAAGTCATGGTCCGCGATTAACTGTGAAATATATCCATGCATAGAAACATTTTACGAACATGCTTGCTGTGCCTGTACACCAGTTGGGGGAAATATTTTATCCACACATAATGATACCTCACCACTAAGCCATCCGTGTTGCTTAGCAATAGTTAATCAGCATTGTATCATGCGCTCCTCGCCATGGATAGTCGAATCTGAGGCAAGACTTTGTTCCAGTAAAGGAGCTAACAGCATTGTCAGGAATGAGTTGCCGATTCCTAGACGCATATTCGAGAGACGCATCACAGTGTCATTGCTTGGTTTGTATATGTTTGGAACGATTGCCCAGTAATCTTGAAAATCACGGCTGCGCTTGTGATTCTGAATTATTCAAGGAGCATGCACAAAGACTTATCGGCAATAGCACGTGAGATACGAAAATGGTGTCGTTCATCAGCGACCAAGCGTGCGATTTCAGCCTGTGTGGCCAATGGGGGAATCTTAGTAAAGACACTGTGTTGACATTGCACGAAGCTTTCACGGTAACCGGCCTTTATAAGCTCCAGAATGATACCGCTGCTTCTGTTATAATAGATGGTAGTTTTACATCGATGATCAAACATGTACGAAAGATTTAAATAATTAAGATCTCAGAAAAGCTTATTACGAAGCAAGATCCATGCATGTCAATGAGGTGATTTTGCAAGTGACTGGTTGGCATTATTTCCAGCCTTAAGGCCACATTTCGAGTTTGATTTCGATTAAACTCCAAATGCAGCGGTAGTAGTTCAGTTGTTAGCCTGTCGGACTCGCACCCAGACGCGGGCGAGTTCAAATCCCGTCGTCTGATCACCTTCGTGTAGGATTCCTTGGTATTTCCTTGAACAAGGATCTTTACTTGCCTCGGCACGAAAGGACCTCCTTGTACTTGCATACGGTAAAATACCAAACCACTCCAAACCAAGCAAACTTAAATATTGTCTTATATCATCAATTTATCGGACGTATTCCATAATGAGCTGGTTCCGTGCATATGAACGAGGCTATCATATGAGGCGTCGTAGGGGACAAAAGCTTGTCCAATGAGAAAGTTGCTGTTGAAATTTCGATGTCATACGTCGAGCAATCCAATATCACGTGTTGGATCAAATTGCATGTCCTTAAAGTTCCATTCTATTGATCGAAATTTTAGGTTTTATATGTTGAATTATACAGTGGTGATTTAAAGTTCTATTTCCTATGTCGACGTTGTACAGCGGTGGTTGAAATTTCAATATATGTCGAGAATCCCTAATTCACGCGTTGTATGCAACTATTTATGGTAAATGTTCCATTTCATGTAGCGAATATTTAGATTTCATCTATTGAATTTCACAGCAACGAGAAGCAGCCTCCTTGTTTAAAGATAAGGCGGTCCGTTTACGAGAGCGACCTCTAGCAAAGAAATTCAGAGTAATTCACGACTTGTGCATGATAACTTTCAAACTGTAAATGCATGAAATATAATGGTGTTTCATAATTTAATACACGAATGATGTATCTTAATACTCTATATTATTTTGAATTATTAAAGTGGACAGTGTGCAATGTAACTTTTAACATAAACACATCATTTCAGCATATAAAAATAGCAATTCTAGCAAGCACAATACAATGTTCAATCACAGCTGTGTAATTCAACAGATACAATATAGAAACTCAACATATGAAATGGAATTTTCAGCACAATCAATGTGATTCAACATGTTAAATTGAAACTCTCGACATATGACATTATAATTTCAACAACCGCCGTGTATTTAAGAAGATACAATCTAAAATCTCGACATTGGACATTATATTTTTAACCAGAGCTGTATAATTCAACAAATAAAATCTAAATACTTAACATATGAAATGGAACTTTCAAAATAAACTCTTTCAACCAATATGTAAATTAGAATTCTCGACGTATGAAAATGAAATTTCAACCATCGCCGTGTAATTCAAGTGATTCATTCTAAAATCTCAATATAGAAACTTTCAGGACAAGCATTTTTGATACAACACGTCGAAATTCGAATTCTGGACACATGACACTAGAATTTCAACGGCAACGGTCTGATTGGACCAGCTTTTGTCCCCTACGGCGCCTCATAGTATCATGCATCTACTTTACAGGGCTTGTTTCCACTCTACTTCTTCACATAGAAAGTGCTTAGCAAATTTATAAGTGGGTTGATCCAAATAAGAAAATTTCATTTTAATTTTTTAATCTTCTGGTTTTTAACACTCTATAAAACATTTGTCATTAGCGTTTTGGATGACTGTTTGAGGGTGTTAATAATAATTTCTCAGTAGGGCCATTTAAGATCCGGACAATACATTTCTACATAGCAGAATAATGTAATTATTACCTTGAACTTGGTTATGGATCGGAACTCGGTAATTATTTGAGGGCATGTCCTATGCAACTCCTAGCTAGAACTAGTTTAAACATGTTTTTGGTAATACCTCTGGGAACCAATGGGTGTCTTACATAGCCATCAGCAAAAAAAAAAATAAAAAAAAAAATAAAAAACCCATAATGCAAGACATGTATCATTGATAAATGTGTGCGGTCTTAAATTTCACATTTAGAATTAAATTTTATTTATTGATCTACATGCACATAAAACTACGTGAGCTTAAAACATTATCTTTTTTCTGAAGTATCGAGTTTCAAGCTACAACCCAGGTCAAGTATGAGCGAGCTAACTGAATATACACTTGGAATGGTGGACGACAAGCTCATCTGCTTCAAACTTGCATCATAGATAAATGTGTGCGGTCTTAAATTTCACATTTAGAATTAAATTTTATTTATTGATCTACATGCACATAAAACTACGTGAGCTTAAAACATTATCTTTTTTCTTAAGTATCGAGTTTCAAGCTGCAACCCAGGTCAAGTATGAGCGAGCTAACTTAATATACACTTGGAATGGTGGACGACAAGCTCATCTGTTTCAAACTTGCATCATAGATAAATGTGTGCGGTCTTAAATTTCACATTTAGAATTAAATTTTATTTATTGATCTCCATGCACATAAAACTATATTAGCTTACAACAGTATCTTTTTTTAAAGTATCGTGTTTCAAGCTACAACCCAGGCTAGGTACGAGCGAGCTAACTCAATATACACTTTGAATGACGCACGACAGACTCGTCTGCTTCAAACGTCCAGGGACGAAATACTTATCTGGGTCAACCTTTCAGATCGCCGTTATTTTTCAAATTTTCTGGTACACTTATCTTCTCTGTTTATCTGTCGACTTATGTAGCGTCAGTTTTAAAATCTTTAAATTGGCTTTGGTTAAATGATTGGACTTGGGTAAATCTTGTAGATATACAAAATTTATTGAAATACATACTTGTGAATCTCATATTGTGTTTTTATGGGATGGTGTGATTTGAATTATAAAGAAGGAGGGAGAGATTAAACTAGTACATGCCCAGACAGAACTAGGAACAAGAAGACGATACAACTGGGCTTAGATGATAGCGCTAACGTGCATTGAAAATAAACATTGCCAACACAACAACAATTACGAAGTAAACTAAAAACTCTGACAAAACTGCAGGAGGAGTGGTACGGTCACAACTGAACATAGTATTTGCAAGGAGAAATATGAGCAACACAATTGCGCAATCTACACAATCAAACTTACTGAGTCATATCGGTGCTAAATGGGATCAGGAAATATCCAATATACATAGCAGCAACACTGAGCCACTCACACCGTGTCCTACAATCACTGGCAACTGACCATTCAAAAAACATAAAATATGGTTATCTAGGCACGGTATATATTGAAACTAATAGAACACCAAAGCAAAACAGTCGAATTTGTATGCATCCAATACTACATTAGCAAACTGGGTAATTAGAAAGTTGATGCAGAAGTAACGTACTAAAGAAGGCTGGAAAATCATTTGTGCGGCCATCATCGTCGCCCCGGCGCCATTTGCACTTAGTAAGCCACTGTGCAGAAGCGAAATGCAACCTGAACGAAACTACATATACATATGTAGCATACAGCGTTTCAGAACTATTCAGTATTATCTGAAATAAAATTAATCAAAAGTGGCAGGGTTTACGGTACACATCGAACAAAGGTAGAAAACTATATAGAACACCAAAATAAAGTAAATAGGAACACAAAATCACCGACCGTAAAAACCCATACGACACTACTATATAAATAGGATTAGATCAGGACAAATATTTCTGGCAGGATGCCCAATTTAAAAAAAAAAAAGAAACCCCTAAAAAAGCGCACTGCCCACACTGCTTGCACCGGAAACTGTCGAACATGTGTCAAAGAAAATTCCCACGGTTGCAGCCAATTAGGAATTAGAATCTTGCACATGAATTTCTTATTCGTATTTGGACCTACCATATTCACGTAAAGCGGTAAAGCTGAAAACCTAATTGAGATGCTGCTGACTGATCGAACTCGAATACTGTAACCTCGAAGCCCAGATTAAGATCACAAAAATCAAAAAGCTACATCGTCGAGGATATTTTCTTTTTTTTTTCCTACGTTGACACCGGATATATTTCATCGTTTGGTACAAAAAAACGTGATACTTTTAACGAGTGGCGAAGCAAAGAGTGGCTAACTAGATCCTCTTTTGGTACCACAATATATCCGGTATTAACGTAGGAACATAAAGAGAGACGTCTGGTTGATTTTCTTTATCAAAGATTAAGTTATATGTCTGAAATGTACGACAGTTACTTTTATTTACTGCAGCCCACAAAGCACTCACTTTTTTATTTGCTGCAGGTACAACTTTTATAGGC
Organism: Sinohyriopsis cumingii; assembly: GCA_028554795.2. NCBI lineage: Eukaryota > Metazoa > Mollusca > Bivalvia > Unionida > Unionidae > Sinohyriopsis > Sinohyriopsis cumingii. The sequence goes on from CM068829.1 coordinate 135,741,629, forward strand.
ACGCACAATAAAGCGTCGCATAGCTTGATGAGAAATTGTATATTTTCAGATGTGAAAATGAACGGCTATATTTTTCACATGTGAAAATAGGGGAATGAAAAATATGAACATTATTTCCTCATTAAGTGTCCATATTTCACTCTTAAGTATATAATACTAAAGCAACTCGTTTGTACGTGCTGTCTGAATCCAAACAAGTACGTTCAATACACACACACACACAAAAAATCAAAATCTAAAAATGCGGCGTAAGTTAATCTCAAAAGATCCGATTTGGATCACTTCTTTGGCAGTATTTTAGAGACTGCCCACAAAAAATAAGCAAATGAACATAACTTTGAGCGAAAATAACAATGTAATAGCTGTCAGGACAAAAGGAGACGGACATACAGCATGAGGTGGTCAGTAGTACGACCCAAGCTTGCTTGGTTGGTTTGCACAAAATCCAAATAAAAATGGCGAACCTTTATCGTAGTCGCACATGATAGTCACTCCTAATAAGCGACTTTCGTCCAAATTAAGTAAGTAATTATGCATTTGGATTCCTCCAGGTCCATCATGCAGTCAATAAATTTAGACGATCCATGATAGTGTCAATAAATATAGAGGCTTGATAAATACCTGCTTTTCTTGTTACCTGTAAGGTTTACAGGTAACAAGAAAAGCAGGTATTTATCAAGCCACATCTCAAATACCAGTATGTGCAATGACAGGAATAAATAACTCTTATGACCTTCAACTAATTTCTTGTTTACGAAGAGTTATTTCGGTCACCGACTGTCATGCTATTTGAAACAGTTTGCCCCCACGTTGAGGATATATGTCCTTTGTCAGGTGATACATGATTTAATTTTCAATCAGTTGTTTGTTCATTTTGTCGCCTCTTCCTCTATATGATCTTCATCCTGTTTAGTTTCGATAAATTGTATTGTCGTACAATAAAGAACATTAGGATACGCTGAATGTTTTCTAGCTGAGAGAGAGAGAGAGAGAGAGAGATTTCATTAATTTTGATATCTTGGTATGTGGTTAAACCTTTTATGTAAATGTACTTTAGTTTGACAGTAGATCTGAGTGTATGCATAAAGTAAAGACTCTTTCCTCGTATTTTCCTTGACGTTTTTATTATTTACTTTTGATTTGTGGATTATTACAACAACCAGCCACAACCCCGATCATATAGGGGAAAATTTACATTTGGCTGTTAATCCATATCGGGAAACTTTACATTTGGATGAGAACTCACGGTGTTAGCTTAAAATCTCTCTAAACGTGTTACGGATACACGTGCTGCAAAAAACAGAACGAAGTAAATTCTGGATTTCTTTAGATTAGACGTCTCAAATGTATTTATACGGCAAATTCATATTTTTGGACGACTACTAAATTATGCATTTTCTCCGATGTTAAAATATGTTATGGTTACTAAATTTAGCAGGCATGACATTGTCCGTATCTAAATTACTTCTTTAGACAGAATATACAGATTAGTGGATATTTCATTTTGCGGATAAATTCCTCTCGTGAAAATCGACTGCATGCAAATATGATTGGCATATATCGTAATACTAACAACAGTATTTCATAACACTTATGTTACATGATGCATATATATATATATATATATATATATATATATATATATATATATATATATATATATAAAACAACATTACAAAAAAAACAGTGGCAAACTAGTTTTAAATTCCCCCAAGCCCTTTCTACCCTGAATGAGTCTTTATCACAGGTGAAAGAAACAACAGCGAGAAGACAAACAATAAACACAAAAGAAAGTGCTCAAATAAAAAATGTTTGCATGACTATATCTGATGGAAGCATTTCTTGAAAATTTTCGTTTTCGTGCCTAAGAGGTTTCGTCTCAAATGACAATTGGTTTTTTTACATTGCACTACTGTACATTACCAAAATGTCTGAGGAAAGATGGCCCAAACGTTTTGATGCGTCCATGTACATGTGAAATTCAAATGACTTTAACCCCTAGTTAATGTTAAGCAAACAGATATACGCACAGGTTTTTAATTTGTGATCACTGCAAGTTTAATTCTCAATAATTTTTATCCATTTAACTTGTAATAAAGCTAGGACAGCCTGTAGGTGGAAAAAGTTATCCGGCACTTATTCTGCCGACTAGCCGATCAAATAGCAATTTCGATAAAAGTATCGACATTTAAGCAGAATTATATAATACTCCTGAAAAAGTTTCGATATTACATGAGCTTAGGATATTCGATGACTTAATTTTAAAATGTTTTCTAGGCTGTGTAATATATTATCAAGTTTGTACTTTTTAATGTCAACGTACCATAGATTCAAACGTTTGCAAATATAGCATTTACAAAATATCAGTTAATGTGTAGAACTGACTGGTTCTATGTATTTTAAACGGCAAAATTGAATTAAGTGGATATATGTATTCATATAATACCTACAACTACTTATGCTTATACCCCCTTCCTTTTACGTAAAAATTCTTTCTTCAACAGTTTTGTTAAATAAATGACTAGTTTTTGGAAGTGAATTTAAGTATTTCTTTTATGCATACTGTCTCAAGAGGGACACGAGCAAACTGACTGGAATGAATCAGAGCATGTTTTAAATAGGCTGTTGTTTTGGGGGCTTTTAAATCATGGTATGATGAAAGTAAATAAAAATATTTGATAATCTTTGAATTTATGGCACGATGACGGTAAAATACTTGATACCCTTTGGATGTAAGGTATGTTGATGGTAAATTAATATTTTTATTCGCATCTGAATTTATGGCATATTGGCTGTAAACAAATAATGACATTTTGAATTTATAATATGTTTGGCAGTAACAATATTTGATAAAACTTTGCATGGTATGTTAACGGTAAAACAAAATATTTGATAACGTTTGCACTTATGGCATGTTAACAAAAAAAAAAACTAAAAAAACTACAACGAAAACAACCCAAACTACAAATGATATAACACAACACAGCCAAGTTGTTCATAAAACAATAAATATTTCCGATCACTGGTTCAGCCCCCTCCCCCATTGTCTCTCTCCACCAGATCAGCCAAGGAAAGTTCTACAAGTACATGCTTGAAACCCCACCCCATAAAATTATGAATGTTTAAATCTAAAACTAGTGATCTCGGCCAAGTCGCACGTATTGATCGCTATAACAGCGTGTGATGTGCACTAGTCTCGGCTTGTCTCTCTCTGATTACAACAATTGCATTTGTGTATCCGTTACATAGGGTATGCATAACGTAGCAATGAAAAAACCAATGGTGGTTGAGTGGCAGAGGCTCGGTATTCATCTGACGGCATAGAGTAAACAAGGTATATGCACATGCAAAACTAACTACTGTTGTATTTCTGATGTTTCTCGGGTCATTGACGGAAAGGCCCGAGAGTGTTCACATTCACATGAGTCATACACTCTGCAGTTGCAATTGTCTATCAGTGTTTATCAAGCGACAATATGTATGCTACAGTCCTAGTAAAGAGGAATAAAGAAAGCTCTTAGCTTAGGTAAAATTCTATTTTACGTTTAAAACTGTAAAAAAAACCAATCCAGTTTCATCAACCTTATTTTGCATTCCTTATTGGGAAAACCTAGGCAAAACGCGTAATACGCCCCACAAATAAATAAATAAATAAATAAAAAACAAACTGATGAATATAAAACTGATAGCTTTATGCAAAAATACAAGCGGCTGCCAGTATAGGGCTCATTTTTAAGTTGGTTTAGTGACAACCTTAAATTCAGAACAAGCGAAACTCTGAACCTCCAACACCCACCCCCTTCCGCATTTAGGCTACACTACAGGATTAATGTCCATGCTATATGTATGTATGTATGTATGTATGTATGTATGTATGAATGTATGTATTTGTGCGTGAGATTGTAGGATTTATGAATAAGGGTATAATAGTTTTGTCTATAAGAGGAGTGTTTGGGGGGATTTATAGATAAAATCTAAGGTTTTCTTTTCATTTTGTTGATAATGGTATCATACAATGCAATGCAGATGAGGAAACTATTCTAGTAATAAAGGATTGAAATTCTTGTTTTTGTAATACCCGTCGTTGTATCTTCTCCCTTCCTTCACTCCGCATATGACACTATTGTTAGGGGTGTAGGGATTATGAGAATGGAAAAAGGAATAGACGTTCTGTTTAAAAGAAGATGGTTGGTATGCTATCGAGGGGAGAATCAGTTTTGATTTATTTATAGGGGAATCAAATGGTACTAGAAAATAGGGAAACTAGTTGTTTTATTTATAGACTAATAGGTGTAATTAAGCATTAAACTGACTGTTAGCGGTCTGGTACCATCTCCATGTAAAATTCCTTTATGCATCATAGAATCACATACATGTTAAAGCCATGAATATTTTTAACATAAGATCAACAGTTAGTGGCTAGATGACACATCATGTAACAATGTTCTATTTTCTCGCCAAACATATAAAAGCTATTACAATCTACAGGCGCCATGTTTGAACCACTAAATAAACTTTATAATGTGTATTTGTGTATTTGTCATTATACTTATTTCGGATTTGTCTTTAATTCTTAATCTCAATGGCCCATTTTTTCAATAAGCGAAGATCTCAATGATTTTTAGTCTGATTAAAAGAGTGAAGGAGCTATTTTTCACATCGAGTACCCTAACAATGTATATACAGAGGATATTTACAGCATCCACTGTGCGTATTTAAAACGCCGGGCACTGTTCATGCACATAAGGATATCTGATCATTTCGTTTCTCGTGTGATTTCCATACATATTTCTGACATTAATATACTGTAAGGAAATGCTTGACTATTACTTATGAAACTATAATTATATTGACTGGATAACCAATCATGTTCTATTCGTACTATATTGTTACACGCAAGGTTTCTCACTACCGAGCGAATCAAGCAACGTCTGTGTGAGACTGGTTTTGGAAGTCCATATTTCCACTATCTCCAATGACCTCTAGAAAACAATCGTTGTCAACCGAAAGGTTCTTAAACGCCCAAACACTAAATAACCACTCTAATCACCCAATGACAACACATCACAAAACTCCAACATTTTTACACTTGCATGGTCTTTCATGTTTCACAGTTGTATGATTCAGCAGTAAGCCTTTCTAAGCCGAATATTAGTACTTTACGCCATTCCATTCAAAACTGACCACCCATCAGAAAAATTCTTATCTCAAAGTCCTAAACATGTATACATATAAAATATATCTAGAAAATTCCCTGTCTTAGGAAATAAGGGGTTACCCATTTTACGAAACTATTCAATGCTTTTTAAAGTCTAGGGAACACTGTACTTTATAAAGTCTGCCCTAAGAAATTGCCAAAACACAGGGGGTGAGAAATATCTTTCTAACACTGACTCCCCGTAATCAAACAAATAATCACTAAAATATATAAAAGTTATAAAAGGAGACCTGAATACAAAATAACATACACCCTTGGTTTATTACAACATCGTTGTTACTTTCTCAAGAAAAAATACCATGTTTAAAGGAAAAAGTCTACCATTCCAGTTATTTAGTGCAAAGCCATAATATGTGAACTCTGTTATTAGTTTTCGTTAACTTTATACTAAATAGTAAAGAAAGGTGATAAATCATTACACTGTTAAGGTAGTTTAATACCATACCTGAACACAAAATCTTCCGCTTTTGTAGACTAAGTTTAACTGTTTGAATCAGATTCAAAACAATGATTGCACAGATCCATTTAATTTCTGTTTTAAAATATCAACAACATTACAGAACATCCATTGATTTTGTTACAAGCAAACATTTACTTCAATAATCCTGAATATCGACTTAAGTTTTAATTATCCTCTCAGTTTGAGATGCACTCTGCGAGTTTTTAAGTAAGACACTTCAAATTTTTAATTAAGCAGTTAATTTCTTAGTTAATGATATTTTAATAAATAATTAGTTGTTGCTTGTTATGAAGAGGGCACCTTTTACACCCAAGTTCATTTTGTCAGCAGAAGTCTCCATCTAGAATGACGAGAATTAAACATAACTGAATAAGCTTTGTAATGCATATTAGACAAAATGATACAGCTTACTAATGATGTCTTTTAAGCTAACTCTGTGCCATTCAAATTAATAAAACCATCGCCATCAGTCAAATAACAATATACTATCCATCACGAAAACAAACCACTTTTCACCATGCAAAAGCAAATACAGAGTATTGAATATAAATGTTCATCTTTATGATCACTATTATCATCAAGATCCTTGCCGTTGTCATTGAATTACATTGTTCTCTTCATCGTTCTTCATTATTATTGATATAAAACATATCGCTGCCGAAAACAATAATAGCAGCGACGGATCATCCTGAACTTCCATTGCAAGACACTGAAATTAAATGGTTGTGCAGTGATTCTTGCAGGTGCGGCAACCAGGGATCAAAGCCGAGTGGCAGAACCAATTCATCATCAAGGTAGTTGTAGTAGTGTATGTTATCATTTTACGTCAGTTATACAAGATGTTCATAAAGCTTATTCATAATGCGTTTGAGGGTCAAGAAGTTTGTGCCATGTGGTCTTAGGAGAAAACAACCGTATCTGAGCAACACAGTCGTATAGCTCGATGGCCACGGACCCTTGCATAGACAGGCTTCAAAGATGGAACGTAGAACCGCAGAGATGCAAAGCGACCGTCCATAACAATAAATACCAGTAGTAGTAGTTGTCTTAGTAGTAGTAGTAGTAGTAGTAGTAGTAGAAGGAGGAAGAGGAGGAGGATGAGCTCTAGAAGCTGCAGTATCGATAATAGTAGTTGCAGCAGTGGAGAAAGTAATAGCCGCAGTAGTAATTGTCACATATATACCAGTAGTCAATAATGTAGCAACAAGAAAGACACAAAAGACAATGGACATCTTCATTTCTGCAGGCTAGTCAACTTTAAGAGGTATGTTAACTTACCTGATTTATCTTTGTCGAGTTTGAGCCTTCCTAAGTTACTCAAGAGTAGTAAAGTTTCGTTTGATATTATCTTTACCTGACTGAATTTAAGTTTCTAAATACATAATTTACATTCCGAAATATAAAAGGGAATACATTATAATTTATGATTGTCAGTTATTTTCAGAAAACAACCAATGTGTTCGATGACATTTGAAGACAAATAGTAAACAACCCTCACAAAATCACTAAACCAAAACTAAAATAACACAAAAAATTGCTCATAGATGTAACAGTATCGGCAGGTATCATGTTGCTTTCATTTAACTTGTCGATTCGTGTGCACGATGTCCCTCCCACAAACAAAAACATGATGTGTTCCTGCGAATGTATTTGCTCCATATGTTAAGAACTAAGATTGCCAGCTACTAGGGACTGAAATGTGCTTTAGGTCTGATTCAGAGGTTTGCATAATTATACGTGGAAAAGGACCTACATATATAGCCTTGATATGAATTTGTGAGACAGAATGAACTCATGACTTTATGTTATATCTGGAATTTCAATAAAAAGAACGGTGCTATTAATGTAAACGGTAATTACATTGTACACGTGTTTTAATAACCGACGAGTTCTCTCCATTATAATAGCAACCATGCAAAGTACAATTTGGCAATCAATTATACAACAATTAAAAATCAGGAGAGAGAGAGAGAGAGAGAGAGAGAGAGAGAGAGAGATGTAATTCTAAGGCAATTGAGTGGTCTACTAAATACACAAAGAACATATGTTGATCACAACAACTGAAATTGGAATATCTATCAAAATGCACACTTTACAACAGTTTAGTCAGCTTCTAGGGATGTCAGTCGTTTCGTAACTTTGTTGTTTTGTGACGCGGTCGTAACGTAACCGGGAAATTTTGGAACCTGATCGTTTCGTAATCGGCTGTTTTACAAAAGTTGCTAGCTATAAGTATGGTGTTTAACTTTTATGTTGATATACAAGTTATAGGAATTATATATTTTTGTAGCACTATATAAAAAAAATATCGAGGAATCTGAGCATACCGAATGTGATACTATTGCTCGGCTCATGCAATGCGAACACGTCTATAGTAAGAGCAAAACTTTTGAAACAAACGTCAAAGATTAAATAATTATGCTTAAACAAAGATATGTATTTAGACTGGATTTTTTAAAATACCTTTAAACATAATTTTTAAATTCGATTAAAGAATATAACCCATAGAAAGATTTCTTTTTACTAATCGGAATAATAATTACAAGAACTTCTACCCTAAATTATATCGTATGATGAATTTGCTTGTAAAAATCATAAAAGAAAAGAAAAAGAAAAACGAACCTTAAATCACTTACGTTTAAAACATTATCGCATCATGAAACAAAAAATAATTGAAAAGACAATTTAATTTGAAAACATTTCCTTCAAGTATAAAACAATAAATTAATTTGAAGAAAAAATATTTTGAAGCCAAATAATGCTACTAGTTTAATCTCTATCGCCATCCTTGTTGGCTGGTTGGTGTTAGAGCAGGATTTGGGTTGTGATGTTTATTTACCGGTATATTGTGTTCTTAACCTTTGTCCATAACTGTAAGTAGCAATTTAAGATAAAGGTTATTTGTAAACATCTTCGCACAGATAACATTTGTCAGTGATTCTAAGATGTAAATAACATGCAGGCATCGCTATTTGTACTTAAAATATCTAGATAAAACTTGTTTACATTTGACTGGAAATTTCCTTTGAAATTACCCACAGACAGATTGAGTAAAAATGCGTATAAATATGGATTTAGGAAATATATAACTCACTGCTATCTTGGAATCGATTTGTTATCAAAATCAACAGTTGTGTTTGGATATAATTCGAAAGGAATTATGTATTTAAATTATTAATTGGAATTATTAAGCCCGCATTGACTTCTCTAAAAATACAACAAAGACATACTGGATTGCATTATTGTAGTACACCAAGACATTCAAGACTATTGGAAACACATAAGATTGTTTTGAATTTAATTGACAATATTGTAAGTGTCCCTTTAGTTTTTAATTTGCATTATAGCGAAATAAATTGCTTGATTTTACTTCAAATGGTGGGTTTACTTCTTTCTGTAGTTTAATTTAAGACCTAGCTTCGTAGCAAGCTCCATAGAAGAATGAACACCGCCTCCATATAGAACTTCCAGACATCTAGTTTTTAGTGCACTGGTAACTTTCAGCTCAAGCTCTGACATTGACTTGACTGGAAGAGGAAGGGACGACGTTTCTCGGTGAAGAAAATGCCGCAGTAAGTGGGCTCCCGATAACCGCTCCTGTGTTGAGGTTTTAAACAGCCTTCAGCTTCGTGTTTGGTGCACATTGTCACTGAATTGTATAAATTGTTTTATTTATTAAATGCATGTACTCGGGTTTCGTTTCTTTGTGTACGACGATACCCGAGGGTGATTTACGTATATTCTACAAAGATTTCGAAATAGTGAGTTCGGTTCATCTAATGCCGCATGTGCGAAGTGCTTTCAATGGGAAGAACTGAATACTTGCAGCGCACAGACGATGTATTGCGGCACGTCTGTGTATAAATACCTTTACATTACGGAACGTCTTGTCAGTGAGCGGTCTACTTTAGCAATGTGCACATTTTCAGCTGTAGAGGTATGTGAGTTATTAATTTCTTGTGTATAGGTTATAACTATTGTAATACCACGTGTATTTTTGTATATTTTCTATGCAGCTTCGGCCTACGTAGTATCATGCACATATTTTCTATTCTTGTTTGTGACTTAGCAAGAGATTTATATTAACAATATATAAAGCTGCATTTATAAGAAATGTTTAGCATCGATGCATTCTTGTGGGGAGCGGTTAGGTTCACTTATGAACTTGTGTATTGTTTTGTAATTATTGTACCGATAATGTAATCTGTGTACCTTACCGTATATAACTTCATTACGTTTTATCGTATATGCCCGTGTCATTCATAGTACACGGTGTTAGATGTATTTTCAGCTGACCAGAGTGATCGGAGTCGCAGCTGTATAGTTGATAAGAGTGACCAGAGTGACCAGAGTGATCAGAGTTATTGGAGTGATTGGAGTCTACATGGTACCAGCTGCAAAGCTAACCATAGAAGTTGACCATAGAAGCTGTGCAGCTGAACCATAGCAGCCATAGAGCTGAGTAAACAGTGTTGCTGGGCGGGTAGCAGGTGATCGGGCGTTGCTGACCGAGATTGGTGGGCTCTGATTGCTTGATTGACCAACCTGAAATACTGACTGCTTGATTGACCAGTGTAACTGGTAACCAAGTGTGCTGATGACGGAGTGTGTAGCTCCATACATGTATTCTTTTAGCCGCGGGATAATCTTTTGGGGTGTGTAAAACTCAGTGTGTTTTTGGGACTGTAAAGATATTTTGTACATCTGTCCCTTTGTTTTCATCATTTTCACTTATTGAGTGATTACATTTTTACTATATGAGTAAAATGCCACAGTTTTACTGAGAAAAACACATCATTCTTTCGTTGTGAAATCACTGTGAATTATTCATCCCTTGTCCTTGTATTGTGTAAGGTCATTTACTTGTATTTTCATTATTTAGTTCGTGCGGATGAAGTTACTTGATCCAATATTTGGATATATAACCTACGTATTATTCATTCTTTTGTCATTCAAGTCATTCGCCAATAAACATTGTATTTCTATTAATATCAAAAGTGTTCTGTTGTAAATCAGAAATTCCACCCGGTTATCTTGTTACACAAGCTTGGCATGATCCAGTTTCTTAGTACGTACCACATTATCTTTGCAAGCTGTCGAGTACACTTTCCTTTAGCTTGTTAAATGCAACAGCGACGGGTTCCTCGTTAGGAAAATTGATGCATCAACTTGCGAAAGGAGCTTACATGTGCATGCTTTTGCGTTGTATACCACTCGAAGACCATACTTTTGAATTTTGCGGTAAATAGCCTGACTCCAACGGAGGGCACACCATTGGAATGGTTCACCTGAAAACAGATGATGAAACAGTTGTTCGTAGCCAACGACAACCTGCTGATCTCGAGAACTGGAAAGTAGCCTTCCGAACGTGGACTAGATATGAGGACAAAAACAAGCGGAATCACTTTTCCGAAAGGACTTTTGGGAAAGTAGCTGGCATTTTTTTCCCCTCACTACTTTACACGTATTTTGCCTTTGCAAGGAGTTGAAACTTTTGATATGTTGATAATAATATAAAAGTTGCGCATTTTCTTTGAAATCAGATTTCAGAAAATTGTTTGGTAAGAAGCACACTGCTAAGTCAAAGGGTAAAGTCCTTAGATTATGCAGAACATCCTTTCTGTCGTTGACCTGACTTACACCTGCTGGACAACAATTAGCCTTCCAGCGCACACTTCGCTAATTGCATGTCTTGTCGTCAATACCTGATACGTCGTATTTGTAGATCAATACCATCTATATGATTTGCAACGTAACTATCTCTCAGAGTCCTAATCATGCAGTAGTATTTCGTACAACAGGTTATTGATCTATAAGGTGTTTTCTCTGACACTGTTGTGTGCCTATTGGTTTGCATCTGAATCGCGTTTATGGAAAATCTATTTGCTGCGGGTTACCTGAAGCTGACGTTCTATGTGACGCTGGCTGTGCTAAATTTAAGTGACCGGTCTCCTAAAAAGAACGATACCTGGGTACGTCTCTGTGTATTTGGTATATGCAGTGGTGGTACTACTGTTTGGTCTTGTTATGATGTGGAGTTTGAGTAACGGACTAATTTCAGTAGTGTTGGTTTTTCTGGATCAGAGTTGGTGAATGCAGTCACAATGATGTGTCCGGATTTCTCTGATTTTGAGTTGGTAAGACCAGAATCTATCTCTTGAATCTGGTCAGGCTCTTGGTCTTTTTGGTGGGTCGATCTAAACAGAGATGGATACCAGGTTTGATGAGTGATACACATCCTAAAGATTGGTGCAGCACCACTCAATATTTGCGCTTTTCTTTATTGTTTATCTGCACGTTTCCCTGGTAATACCACTTATGCTTTAGCGATGTTGCCAATGTGTACAAACATCACATTGGAGCATGTCGTATCCTGGTGTAATTACGGACCTGCATTCAACGCAGAACTCTTCCAACGGGTTATCAACTATAATCTGTGAAGATAATTAAATGAATGATCAATATATCTTGAGATTCATGTCTTGTCATCCGTGTACACACGGCCGGGATGCTATTCAAAAAGTAACTGAAGTCAAGCTTTGCTGTTTATAAAGGAAACCATATTATATAATCTCATTCACTCGTTCTGAAACCACAAACTTATGCGTTTTCATTAGAGAAACTACTTCCAATTTCATCATACGTGCGTGCAATATTTTTATAATTGAAATTGTATTGATGTTTTAACTAGAACATATATTGAATAACAGTAACTGTTATGACTAATTGAATTTAATTGTTTGATGTTTTAATTTTAGAAACGTTTATTACATTGCATGTTATTTAACTTGATTTTGTTATAGAATTAAGTTCAGTTCTGAATGAAGTGAGGTTTTGTTTTAATTTTCATTTGTAAACATCTAACAATAGAAACAATGTATATATTTTCTGATCTTGAGTCAGAACCAGTGAAAGTTTTAATAAATATATTTTTCTTTAAAAAAATTAAAAACGAAAACCCACCAAATATCTGATCCACACAAACGTAAGCGAACTCGTACAAAGACACAATCTACTATCCACACAAACGTTGTTGTTGTTATAGGGTTTAAGGCCATTTTTCAGCACACGAAAGACTATACATGGCGGCCAGTATTAATGGTGGAGGAAGAACCCACCCCGGAGAGAACCACCGACCCTCGAGAAGCTACTGTCAAGTTTTCTCACATTGGCCGAATCCGAGACTCGAACCTACGCAGACAGAGATGAGATGGCAGTGATCCGTAACGGAGAGCGCTTTAGACCACTCGGCCAGTTGGGTATCCCCACACGAACGTACGTGAACGCATACATAGAAACAGACAAACACACGGACACATACCAAACCCAAATATACTGTCCAGACAAACGTACGCATACAAACACACACTCTACTATCCACACAAACGCACGTGAACGCATACAAACATATAAACACACACACACACACACCTCACACAGAGGAAAGAAGCAAAAACAATCCAAAATATACTATCTACACAGAGGGCAGAGGAAAAAGCAATCCCCAAATATACTATCCACACAAAAGTACATACAATCACACACCCTACTATCTACACAAACGTACGAGATCGCATACAAACACACACTCTACTATCCACACAAGTACACACTCTACTGTCCACACAAACGCACGCGCACACATACAAACCCCAATATCTACTATCCACACAAACGTACGAGAACGCAAACACACACACACACACACACCACAGAGGGAAGAAGAAAAAACAAACCCAAATATGCTATTCACACATGCGCATGCGAACGCATACAAGTACAGACTATACTATCCACACAAAACGGAAGGGAAAAAACCATAATATCTACTATCCACGAACAGGATGGACAAAAAACAAACACACTATCTACTACCCACACAATGGAAGAAGAAAAAAGACAAATATACTAACCTCATGGGAAGAAAAAGAAACAAACCCAGATTTACTATCCACACAAACGTACGCGAACCCATACAGACGATATAATCTACTATCCACACAAACGTATGCGAACGCATACAAGCACACACTCTACTATCCACACAAACGTACGCGAACGCATACAGACGCCAGAATCTACTATCCACACAAGCGTATGCGAATGCATACACACACACTCTACTATCCACACAAACGAACTTGAACGCATAAAAATATAAATACACACACACACAATACACATAACCTCGAAGAATTAGCCAGAGCCGGTTTTGTATACTTTGGCAAAGGGTATAAAGTCAAGTTCTTTAGTAGCGGTGTGTCACTTTACGAGTGGGAGTAAAAAGATTCGGCTTACATGGAACATGTTCAATGGTCTCATCGTTGTCACTACCTACTTTTAGTGGGACGATCTCAGTAATCTCTGGATGGATACTTAAAAGAGAACATTTATGGTTTGCCTGTGAAACTGAGAGAACGCATTTACAGAGAGTTGGTTAAAATAGAAGAGAAACGCAAAGTCAAAACCATTTCTCCGTTTTTAAGCTATGCTGTTTCCCAAAGTAAACGAAGACTGATTATGGGAGGACACTAACAGACTATAAGAACATTACACACTGTCCTTCGGACACCTTTGTTACCAAAACATGTTGTACAGTAACTTGTTTGTATTCCACTTTGATTGTTTTGATGTGTATTTTATCACTGTACTCAACCATTTGGCTTTTATGTATTTTTATCTTTCGTGTTGTTCCATTGTAAACATGTGTTAAAATGAACGTGTCCTGAAAAAAGTACACAAACTCGTGTCTTGTTTATCTTTGTGTCAAAAGTGACATCCCCTGCACTATGGCTACTTCTGCTGTCTCTGCTCCCTCTTCCTCCACTTTCAAAGTGATCGACGAACACTTAGATCGTGTTAGTTGGGTAGGCATTGTATCTTCTCCATCCCTTTAACATGATAATTGCCGGACCTAGCGGTTCAGGCAAAACCGAATTAGTCAAATGTTTGATCGAACATAACAAACATCATTTGGTCGATCGTCCACATCAAAGAATCGTGTGTAGTTACAAAGAGTGGCAATCGGTGTACATTCTCTTGCATGAACGTCAAGGCGATTCCATCGTGTTTGTAGAAGGCATTCCTGGCGAAGACGATGAGATCATGTCTGACCCCAGTCAAACCCATCTGGTCGTCTTCGACATGTTAAAAGTTGAAAAATAAATTAAACTGTGGTTCACGCGCAAAGGTCATCATCTAAAATTTGTTTCAACAAAGTAAACCCCATCGCACCATCTGCCTCAATGCTCATTACGTGGTCTTATTTAAAACCCCTAGATATAAATGGCAAGTGCAAGTTTTAGCCAAACAGTTTTGAACACCTTGGCTGACTCACGAGTACGACAATGTCATTCAAACCCCACACGCCTATTTACTAGTGGATTTAAAACCTACTACCCCCGATTATTTGCGATTTCGTACCCGTTTGTTTCACAGCCAAGACGATGGCCTATCGTGCACACGTCCCCTTCGTCGACTTATCTATAATAACCTCGGACCCTTTGGGTCTGTCTCACACAGCGTCAACATAGCGTCTCTTTAGTCTCATCTTCGCGTCAAATTGATTCGTGCCTTGTTCGGCATCAGACGCAAAAATAGTCAAAAAATACGTGCTCGTATCTTAGAAACTAGTCTCAAAGAAGTCTTATGATGGTTTACGGTGACAGCATGTCAATTACTGCAAGGTATCATTCATATTCCACACCAAAACAAAACACATTTTTGAGAGAAACAAATTAGCCTTGACACAACTGGCTGATCTCCGCATCGACACTCAAACCAAAAAGCAAATCATTTTGAAATCTGGAAGTAGCGGTTCTCTAGGACGTGTCATCATTTGTTCCCTCTTAAAATGAGATCCCAGTGCCCCCAAAGTCAACCTCAATAAAAAACGCCACTCACTCCCAAGAAAGCCAAACAGACTCAGAGGAAGAAAAAGAGCAGTGGTGTCAAGACCAGGTCACAGTAACAGAAACAGAAAAGCCCCCAGAAAAGACACCAGAAAACAGCTTCTTCCAGAATAAGGCCACGACTTACAGCGACGGTGATCGCGTCTCCAGTAGCCTCAGTATTCGTTAGTGATACCAGGCAAGCCCAATTTGACACCCGTTCTTCTTCATGTGATGAAACATTCGCATCTCCAAGAACGTCTCCTCCAGCGGTGACACCCTCCTCCTCTTTAGTTGTAGTGGCAGCTGCTCACAAAGTAGATCCCCAAAATCAAAGTCTAAGAGAGATCGGGCATGTTACAGGGTTTATTGGATTTGTCCAAGCAAGAACTGTCCTGATTTAGTCCGTTGCGGATCATCCACGACGTGTGATGCCTGTTATCAAAATTGATACGATGTAAAGGCAAACAGTGGCGACGCATTCCAATATAAAAATGATCTGCAGTAAAAGATGGGGATTAGTGCTTTTGTGATCTGGAACACCCAAAGATGTCCCCTAAAAGAAATACACACTACTCCCTGGATAGAAAAGGAAAGAATAGGAAAGGACTACCTCCTCGTTTAGCCAAACATTAGGACATGGTGTCTGTCCTGTCCAAAACTCCTTCAACCATGCGAAAACAACCCATTCAAACAGCCTCCAAAGACATCGTCGATACCGTGTGTGAATGTGTCTGAATGTCTTGAAAGGCACGATACATTTGTTTCCACATCAGAAGGAATGCTTAGCCAAGCATCGACACGTTCTTCGCCAGATGATCCAAAAGAAAATACCCATCCGTCTAAAGAAAAAATGTATGCACAACGTGAAGGAAGTTTGCCCATGCTGCTAGGACCCTCGCTGAAAGTAGTATTGGAAATAATTTTGGGATGATTCTTTGGAGCAAGATAAAAAAGGGGCAAGAAGATAAAAGGGACCTCTGGAGTGAAAAGATATCAGACGTGACCATTGAAATCCGATAGAAGGACGAAAACTGCCTCTAGTGCCTTACAAACGGTGGATGGGATACCATCGATTGGATGAATAACGGACCCCGCGTTATACTCCCAATCCTCATTTAACCGAGGTGTCCCAATTACAACACAAATTGCAATCGTTGATGGGTCGCAACGATTTGTCCGAAACAGAAAAATCGCAAAGGTACGGTCAATTATTGCAACGACTCCAAGTCTTTCACCAGAGAGCTGCAGACAAAACACCTCTGCCACCGCCACAACCACTCATATCAGTCAAGACAGACGCAGTGCCACGAATGCCGCAGGCAAAAGAGGTATAAGAAGTCTTTCAACCACCGTCAGCAGCTCCCATTCCTAATAAGATTGCTTGTTGACCCTTTCCCCCACTACCCAAGGAGAAGAACTTAAAGCTTGGGTTAAAAAGACGATGTCAGCTCCTCTTTTGACAGAAGTCAAAAAGAAAGAAGATGAACCATAACTAAAAAGAAAAGAAGCATAAAGCCATCCAATTACCTCCACCACCACTGTCACCACTACCATCGACGTCTTCTCTTGTGGCACATGGGATACGTAAAGCCGTTTCCAAACCACAATTTCGCCCCATACAAAGTAGCATCAGCGAAGAGTGGGTGACGTTTTAAAAGCTGGAGGTGGTAGCCAGCTTTTACTACGATCCAGTCCATACTGCAGTTACGTAGGAGTTCCGAAAATGTATCTTGTTGCCAAAACCCATCTGAAGAGTCTCCGTTTACCTCAAGTGCAGCGATGGTTATAAGAACAAGCCACGTACACCTTACACAAACCCATTCGACAAAAATTTTCCACACGTCGCATCCGAGTGGACGGCATCGATCATCATTTGCCAACCGATTTAGGGAATGTCTCTCATTTGGCCACCTACAATCGTGACTACAAATATTTGTTTTGTTTCATCGACGTCTTTTCCAAATTTGCCTTGGTCGTGCCATTGACTTATAAATCGAGCAGTGAGTTAATGCAAGCCCTCAAACTGGTGTTGAAACAATGTGGTCGTCACCCTCTTTGATGGCAAACCGATAAAGACACATAAGTACTGAACCAAGCTTTCAAAAAAGAATTAAAGAAATACGACATTCATTCACCACCGAGAATCTCGAAACAAAAGCCAGCGTCGGTGAACTTTTTCAACGCACCTTGAAAGAACGCATGTGGAAATATTTTACGCATCACCACACTCTCAAGTACATCGACGTCTTACCGTACATGATCTAAGCGTACAACCAATCTTACCATCGGACCATCTAGTTACAACGCGTGACCAAATTACGAAGACGAAGTGTACGACATCGAAATCATTCACGAACGAAGAACCCGTAAAGTGGGAAAACGCCGTGTCAAAGAAGTCAATGTGCGCTGGAAAGGATATCTTCCCAGTCTTTATTCTTCGATCGAAGCTTCGCAAATCATTGACTATAAGAAGAAGTGACCATTATGCCATTCAACACTGCTGCAACCGCTACCACCGCAGTGACCACTCCTTCACCGAGTATATCTCTGCGAGATCTGCAAAGGCAACACTCGTGGGTTTCGTGTGGAGAACGTGTTCGTAAAACGAAGATCGTCTTTTTCTGTCAAATCTTTGTGGTGTATTGTGTCATCGGTGAGGCCATTGCGAATTGCAACAAGGAGACAAACAATTGTAGATCATTTTACTGAGAAGTTTCATCGGTTACCGTCTTCCCAATCCTTCCCTGAAATACTCCTCAAACGGGAACAACTGGAGTCTTGTCGCCGACGTGAGTTACCACTCCAACAGTAACCATTACAGCAATCCTCTTTTAGACACTCCTTTGACTTCGAGAAAACCATCGGACAGCAGCAGAACTCTTAAATTATGAACAACAACAACCAATTTTACTTAACGTAGACCAGTAACAGTTCCATAGAGGTGTTTCCCTGCAATAATTTGTATTATTACACGGACAAATTACCACCGGCCATCCAATTAGATCACGAATCCAGTTGGCAAGTGGCTCTGGTGGAAATGATTTACCCTATACAAATCAAAAACATCACTGAAACTCAAAACACTTTCCAGGTCAAAATCCTGAACGTCCAATTGCAAGAAGAGATGAACAAAATCGGGTTTTCAAGTGGCACAAAGTTAACAAGCACTCCATCATTCAGCATCTATACGTTGTAAAATGCGGCAGCCTATTATTTTAGCGGTGAACATTTGGTGGACACAATTGCTGACAGGTTCGAGGTAGCCTTTGGTCAAGCCTTGAACAGAGTCAAAAATTTTATGATTTAGTACCATAAAGTGGCTGTTCTCCTATTGATGAAATTTCAGGATACCGAAACGTTGTCCATCAGGCTTAATGGTAGTTTGTGTGACATTTAGGTGGACATCCACAGATGGTAGCACATAATCTGAATCCAAAGATCAAAAGCAATATAGCATTTCGCAGGGTTTTAGGATCCCCTGTTGAACTGAACCAAGGACACCATTTGATCTTTATGTATTCCGATGTGGTGGAGGACAACCTAGTGGAACACACCTCCGTACCGTTACTATGTGTCATTCCTTTCAAAGTGGATTCTACCACAACCAATGACCAGGAGGGTGGAAACACTTATCAGGTTCTCCCCGAATTCGTATATCCTTACTATTTAACCGTCAGTAAGTCTTATATTGACACTGTCAACATTGCTATAAAAAGAGATCTGGGACAAAATATTCCATTCTCCGAAGGGAGAGTCACGGTGAAACTATCCCAAAAACGATTCTTTAACGAGTTGTAAGTCATGTATCCAGTGTACCAAGGCATCGCTCGACAGCGAGGACATGGCTTTGGAGATAAGCTGAAATCGGCCTTTCGTTCGGTGACCCCGGTTCTGAAACGTATGGTGACACAAGGATTGCACGCTTTGAAAGATGCCGCATTGACGCACGACAAGAATTTATCCAAAATGGCATCATGGACAATCAAAACCCCAAAGAAGTTTTCGTTAGAGCATGCAAAAAGGTCTTGCTTCAAACGGGCAACGACATTTTGGGCCGATGAGGAAATCCCATAAATGCCCTACCGAGTCAGGCATTCCTGCTTCCCTGACGCCACAGCAATGACAAGGCAGAAAGAGACAACGATGACACCCTTCCAGAGGAATTCACACCCATGGCGCTAGAAAGACCAATAAAAGAAGAACCGTCCGAGACTTAGACGTTTTTGATTAAGAAACAGAAAGAAAAAAGAAAGAAAGAAAATAATGCACCACCACCCACCATGATCACGATGCAAGAATCTCAACTGGTCGAATTTCATACCGTCTCCTCTGTCAAGGACTCAGGGTCAACTCCCAGCGAGTGTGAAATCAAAGGACAGCCCGAAGATTACATCGATCTGAATAGTAGTTACTTGTAATTGAAAGTAAAAGGGATCAAAACATCGACTGACGGTCCCGATATAAAAGACGAAGATAAAGTAGTACCAGTCAACAATTTCATGCATTCCTTGTACAGTGGAGTGGATTTCTGCTTGAATAACAAACTGGTCAGTAGCAGCATGGACACTTACCCTTACCGAGCGTACTTGGAAAATATATTGACGTACGGACATGAAGCCAAGAACATTCATCTAGATCCTTGTGTGGCACGGAAACCTGATACAAGAGGCAAAGTCAACGATACCGATTTGATTAACAGTCGACGAAGCAAAATCAAAGGATCCAACAAAAATTTAGAACTGATGGATCATTTGCATTTAGACTTGTGGTTACAAGAGAAGTATTTGCTGAACAATGTGAATGTCCGTGTGAGAATGAATCGTAGCAGTGCCACTTTCCATTTGATAGTTGAGTCTGCCTATTACAGAACAGTCAATCAATAAGCCAGACGTTACGTACGACGTGTGGAAGTGTTACCTAAAGTAGGAAACAACATCAGTCACACTTTGAGCAAAACGACCACCAAGTATCCAATACGACGCGTGGAAACCACTGGGTAGCCGTCTACTTCCTAGAAGAGGGTTGTGTGGAGCATTTTGATTCGTATGGATCGCCACCTTTGGAAGACGACATCATCGACTTTATTAGAAGAAATGCCCAGATGACACGATTCAATAATTTGAAATTACAAGGCACATATTCCATGGTGTTTGGACAATATTGTGTGTATTGTGTGTATTGTCGTCATCAACGCAGTCTTGCATGTTCTTTAGAACATTTAGTTACTTGTTTTGATCATCATTCTTCTAAAAACGATGGCAAAGTAGATAGATGGTTTTGTGACCTTTATGGTGTCTATGAATTGTATAATTCCTTTTATTTATTAAATACATGTGCTCAGATTTTGTTTTTTGTGTACAACGATACCCGAGGGTGATTTATGTATATTGTACAATATTTTGAAATAGTGAGTTCGGTTTATCCTATTGCTTTCAATGGGAAAAACCGAATGCTTCCAGCGTACAGACAATGTATGACGACTTCGACTGTGCATAAATGAGTCACCGTAAGATTAAATCTTCACATTACGGAACGTCTTGTCAGTGAGCTGTCTCCTTTAAGGACTTTCACATTTTCAGAGCCGACCCGAGTTATCACAGAATGACCAGAGTGATCGGAGTGGTCGGAGTGTCAGACTGACAAGAGTGACCAGAGTGACCCGAATGACCCGAGTGATCACAGAATGACCAGTGCGGTCGGAATGGTCGGAATGACCCTAAAGACCGTAGCGATCCGAGTTATCGGAATTATCGGAGTCGACGTGGTATCAGCTGCAGAGCTAACCATAGAAGTCGATCAAAGCAGCTGTGAAGCTGAACCACAGCAGTCGCAGAGTCGAGTAAACAGTGTTGCTGGTCGAGTAGCAGGTGATCGGGCGTTGCTGACCAAAATTGGTGGGCGCCGATTGCTTGATTGACCAACCTGAAATACTAACGGCTTGATTGGCCAGTGTGACTGGTAGCCGATTGTGCTGGTGACGGAGTGTGTGGATATTATATTTGGGTTTGTATGCGTTCGCGTACGTTACCATGGATAGTATATTTTCGTTTTTTTTTATATTCCCTCTGTGTGGATAGTATATTTTGGGTTTGTTTGAAAATAGAAGAAACCCAAAGGCCCTTTTTAAAGACCACCCATATGTCTAGAAAAGATCTGCTTTCTTGCCTAATTTTTAAGTGGGTTGTATAGTAGTTGTTTGTGTGATAGAGTGATGTTCATCAATCTATGTCTATGTGCTATATATGTCTATGTCTCTATTCATTTGTTTCTACCTAGACCAGTGTTCCGCCCAATTGAGGTCAACCCTTTGCTACATTGTTACCAATCTCCAGTACCATGATGTCACCTCACCTGTTCCATTCATATTGTCCCTATACAAAACCCAACCTTTTTCTTGTCCATATAGTGGCGCGGGGGATAGTCTTGTAATGCTAATTCCATTGTGGCTAAAGTGGCCCCATTCACTACTTATAATAGCATGTGAAGAATGTTTGTATGCGTACGGTTAGGAAACATCCAACACACGGATCATCCAGCTTAGAAAACGACTTGCGCCCGTTTGAAGAACGGAAAAGATTTGAACAGAACTTTAAGACAAAAAAACTATCAGGCAACACGCAAGTAGCATATGAGAAAACAATTTATCAGTGGTGTCAAATTATATTGAGGATGTTGAAAATGTAGCTATTTAAATACAAATCAAGAAAAATGTACGATTCGTCATTCACGTCTATATTCATAAGTATTGGTTAGTATAGTATTTTGATAGTTATGTACATTGTCACGTGTCACATAACAGACTCATACTGACCAATTAAATATTACATGAGCTTTTACATCTTATATGGTCATTTCTTTAATGCGTTAAAATAGCATTTGAATTTTATACAAATTCAAAGTGTTCCTAAATTCAATATATATCACTATAGTAACAATTGTGGACATTTTCAATGCTGATGTTTTACCTTATTTTTATCATTTTACCAGAGTACACACATTTTATGTTGTAAACAGTTTTTAAGAGATTAATAGCATATGGTCTAACATAAAAATGAAATTTCAAAAAAGCTAAGAGCTTTCTCTTGGACAAATTGGACAGACAGGCAAATAGTGACATTCATTACCAATTTATTTTTAATCACCAAGGTTAAGCGTTACATTAGAACGTGTTATATTCTTCAAAATATACAGTACCTACTGTGATTACTACATCACGCTTTCTGGTGATAGAATACTAGGTTAATAACGAGACGTCAGATGAAAGAAGTAAAGAAAGTAACATATGCAAAACATGACCAAAATGGATAAGAATATCAAACAAGAAAACAACATGACATCACATGAGTATTTAAGTATTTAAATTAAAACCAAAATGTCTGCAATATTGACGTAGTTACAAAAAAATCTTTTTAGCTACACACTTTGGATGTAAAAAGATTAACTCTTTACAAGTTTGATTTATACAGATGTTGGATGCTTCTGAAAAAAAAATGCAACAACAACAACAAATACAAACAATAAATGGATAAAAAAACTAAACGTGATATTATGCATGAACAATCTTTCGGATGCGAAATAAAACGCCCGAGATACATTCCGGTTGTTTCGTTCTATTGGTCTTAGACCAGAAGAGCTAACGGCTGACATGTAATCGTTTGCCCTTCATCAATCTGTTCGTTACGTTAGCGCAAGTTGCTGCTACCACTTACTAACATCTTCAATGATTTGCACGAAACACACGTTTATGCATCTTTCTAATTGGTCTTAAATGAAAACTTATATTTAACGACCAACAGTAAAGGTTTTCCTATGGTAAATCATATTGACTTGTGGATTTCACCACAATAATTTCTACAATAAATAGTTGGTCCAAAATTAAAATGTTTCTTCTTGGTTACATACATACATACATACATACATACATACATACAGACAGACAGACAGACAGTCATACAGACATACATAAATACACACATTGGTCTTGTAATTAAAAGGACACGTATTGTTACCAGTTGTATACAGATTCCAATTTTGTGTCTTTCTTTTTATTTTGTCAGACTAGATACTGATAATTTAAAACTTTATCCTAACCAGCCACTGCCAACATTTTCTTTAATGTGCATGTTGCCAGTGCAAACAACTTCACCGTATGCCCGTCCCTCTCTGAAAAGTGCATACTAACTGTAGAGCGCCACCAAAATAAAACACACATTTACATCTCTTCTATGATCGTTACAATTTCAGCCCAAGCAGTCACTGCAATATTCAAAAGTCTTTCTTAGTTTTCTTTAGTATCGAAGTGTACAAATTAGGACCTTGTCAGAATCCTGTAATCTGCTTTTTAATTGACTGATATAAATGTAGTACGAACATTATTGTTGAGACATATTGTCAGCTTTCGCAGAGTAGAAAACAAACTGTCTTTTCGAACTATAATCCAAATGCCGATCTGGAGAAGGGTGCAGACTCATTGATTAGACACAACCTATTTTACTTGGGTGCAATGCAAATTAAGCATGTTAAATACAAAACTTCGTGTACTTATTGACAAATATTCACAAAATAGTTGAGATATAAATTTGATGAAGCGTCCGTATTCATTATATTTACATATTTACATAATATTCGCGATATTTTGTCTGTAATACTATCAGAACAATAAACACGCCAAAGAATGAATTGCAATGACGAATCTGCAAACTACACTTTTTATATCACCAGATATCAAGCAGTTGTTCGTTATTAGAATTCCAATCGGTCGTTAAGCAATCTCGATAATACCACCGTCTGATTCAAAATACGTAACTTCACCCATCATGCTAGCTTGCAAACAAGGAGAATGCCTGCCCCCAAAATGGCTCGACACATCGACAGTATACACTAGTAAAAAAGTTATACATTCAGTTTGTGATAATTTCATTATTTATCTTCCCATTTGCATGAATAATTTTAATATAAACAAAAATGTGTCTCAAATGAAAATAACAAGCATTTATGAAGAAACAAATAAACGTTAAAGAATATACTATGAAAATTAGTAGGGCTGATTATCTTGATTCTGGCGATTCGTCAATTTCCTCCAAGTCAAAGATTCGAATATCTCAAAATTTATTATATTAAAAGTCATACAAAAACGTAATCATGAAAAATCATCATGTAAAAGGGAAAACCTTGATTAATACACAAACCAAGTATGGATGTTCTATTTAGCTTACTTACTCAACTACATAGATATTTAGGCTACTTGAATCAATCTTACCACATATGTAAACCAATCACCATCTGAGGCATATGCTTATAAGAAAGAAGTACATAAACTTATATGAAGCTATTTGATTCACATGTCAAATCGATCAATTCTCCTAGCTACAAGATATTGTATTCAGCTTGAAGTATTATTCTCCCCGAATTCAATGACTTCTATATAACTTATGTGTAAATTAGAAAGACCGACTTATCCATTCTATAAATACGTTTTCTCTAATCAATGCAAGACCACATATCCCGCAACATTCTGTCTATCAATCGCACATCTGCATGGTTTCTCTTCATCAACTTTCCGTACCGTCAGCATTCATAGTTCAGAGTTCAGAGATAAAAAACAATACAACTATCCCCTAACATAACGAACTATTTTTACTACGCCACCTAGGGCCAGTAAAATCTTGGCTTCGAGCCACATTTCGCCTGTAAAACTGCATCACATTTCCAAACTGTAAAACTGCATCACATTTGCAAACATGGCGATATAAACGGTATCTGCAGAGTCCCCCTTCTTGTTTATTCCATTGTGTAGTGTACCAGTCTCCAACCATATATATGGCACATGCAGTCAAACAACTAATGTACACCACTAGATTTTAATTGGAAATATGGAACGACAGGGACACTCATGGGGCTCTGACCTGAATTCAACAAACGTAAACCATGGCATCATGGAAACTCACTAACACTTCACTCCGTGACGTTTGATCCTAGTAACTGGCTAATTATTTCGGGCTAAGGAACATTTCCAAAGGGCCAAGTTCCAATAATCAAACAAGTAATCAAAACAATCTAAGAATTCCTTAAAAAGGGGCACTATAACCAAATGCGCATACCAAAAAATTTTTTTACAATATCCATTATTGACTGATCTTACCACTTTAACATTGCAACATATTCGTATTATCTCTTTTACCATCGCAACTTAAACTAGTCAGGCCTATTAATGTCAACAATGAATTAGAGCTGTTTTTCAATTTTACTGATGAGCGAAGTTTTGGTAGCTAGGATGACAACGGCCAAGATAATAAAGTAATCCAATAAACAAACTATTATGTTTAACGGGTAAACCCAGAGGTTGTCGTGACTAATACAATATCATGGATTCAGCGGTGAGTAAAGTAACATAATACGATCGAGGTTAGAGGAAGACGTAATACAGCCAATAGGAATATAACCACCACGCATTTTAGGCACACTTGGTAAATACTGAATGAGAAAAAAGGAGAATTATTCAAGTATGATTTTAAATTTAGAAAGAAAAGGGTTAAACTACACTGATTCTGTATGACACATGTGAAAAAGTAATAATGAAGCCTTGTGAAAGGCAACTGCCGATGGCAGAATGGGTTAGAGGGTTGATCAAGTCTGAACAGTTTTACAGCCTGCAGTTATAAGTTTCAATCCTAACGTTCAGAGATATCGAAAAAACAAAAAAAAATAAAATTAAAAAAAAAATAAAAAAAAAAAATAAAATAAAATACAGCAGCAAGACCAACAAAACTACTTGGTTCTTACACTTGCGTAGCCGTGAGATAAAATATGCACATTCTATTGGATAACTTTCGGAAAATAAATTACAACATAAACGAAAGTTTCAACTAGAATATATCCGTATCACGCAGAACAGGGCAGCTACGAGCCTGGCCCCTAAAATATAACCTATAGCTAGCTACAAAATGTACATTATATATCATGTTTAATATACTAGTATCTCTGGTGCGAAAATATGTATTTTTGCCCAACAATGTTATATCTAATAACCAAGACTTCATTATTTACTGCCAAACCTCCACCCGAAATTTCTTGCCATTAGCTCTGGAACAGGTTTAGATTTATTTTCAAACACCGTTAGGATATAAACATTCGACATGTTTCATAATATGGCCAAAATTTCTATTTTGTCTCCAACAAATGTACATATTTTCAGCGCAAATCCCACTGGAACTCATTTTTGAAAATCGTTCTCTTAATTAAACGGTACCAGACAATTGATGTTTAGAATAGCATGACGGTTACAAACGTAATGCTTGCAGACAGAAGGTACAAAGATCTCGATGGCACACCATCACACGCGCCTTTTGATAGTGCTACAGTTGTGTTTGAAGTTGTTCCAGTGGTGGCTTGGGCTGTGGAGGGTGTAATCGAAGTGGATGCAGCAGCACTTGTTGCTACCTGGGATGTTGAAGACGTGGACGCTGTTGCATTCGTGATTGCGGTAGATACTGAAGTAGTGGAGTTTGATTTTGAAGTAATGCTCAAAAGAAGCACTGAAAAATAAAGTTATTCTTGTGGTTAGTTTGAGTAGTTTTAATTTAGTTTTTAGCAATAATCTTGTTTGCATTGTAACAGTTATACACATGATGCAATTTTATACCATAATTATTTATTTGAGGAAAGGAAAAAAAAACACGTTATGACAGAAAATTTAGACTGGTTTTACTTAGCGCTGCCTCTCTCTCCGTTCATTTCATTTTCCGTCTTCTCTAGGGTAAAACGGGTTCTCTCCGAGATAATTCCATTCTCCAATGTTGTCAATTAATAGGGCATGACTAGTTGACCAATCACAACTTGATATAATAAATAAATACATAAATAAATAAATAAATAAAGCTTCAGATATTAGAAAATCATTTTTAAACTGACACCTCGATTTAATGAGATGGCGGACATGTCCTCGTTTTTGGAGATTGTATTGACTTGCATGTAGTGAGCAGCGTCATTTAGTCGCAAAAGAGAGAACATATTCAATTCATATTTGTTGGTACATTTTCTTAGAAGTGTATTTCGGCTAACTGAGTGAAAATCAATGAAAGTTAAAATTCTTTTTTGGCGTGGCGTTAAATCGTCAGAGATATGGAGCGATTGCTATGCGGAACGGGATTGCAGCGATATTTGAAAGTAAAGATTGTATTACATGAAATGGCTACAATACATTGTACCACCCGTTTAAGCCTACCATTTGACCAATTGTCTGTATCAAGAAATAACGTAGTCGACGAGACACCATGGAACCTTATATTCCACGCATGTGATTTTCACAAAGGATGGTCATCAGTCTACCGCTAAGATTAGGAAAGTGTAAACTTCAGGATTCATACATTTTTTTATAACTATGGTAGGTTTAACACAAATTTATCATTTAAATTATTATTATTATTATTATTATTAATTTATTTTCATTTTGGAAGCTACCAGTTATCCACGGTTACACGATTTTTAAAAATGTGTTTTATGTAATATTATTGTCTTAGGTTTCTTTTCGTGTCACTCAAAATATACGTGTGTTCCATTATTTTCTTGTTCTTCTGTAGGTACGTGTTTGAAATATTCTGTCTTAATCATAGTGTACCTGGTTGCTATTGATTTACAATCAGCAGTTCGTAATGTATCTTCTCCCTTTCTAATTATGTTTATGTATTCTTTTCCCTTGTAAACGTGCTTCTAAAATGCATGCTGTACGTTGCAGTTCGCCTCTTATTTATTGTAATTATTTTCGTATGCACAAAGTCAGGTTTTTTCATGCAAAATAAATTCGTCGGTTTTATATATTTTGTAATTTTAAACGTTATTTGGAATCGGTGTTTTTAAAAATTTATAATTAGTTAATTCCTCATGTGTGATAAAAGTAATGTTTATATCTGGCGTGTGACACCTGTGGCCCGCGAGCCAGATCCGGCCCCTGACTTGGTTTTATTCGCTTATTTACATCAGGAAGTTAGACATGCCGAATTTATATTAATATGTATTTCCCGTTGTATGACAAGCTCGCATTTGCACGTCATGTGAGTAATCTGATTCCCAATTAATATGAGATTAAATAAAAGATAACAATTATTATTAAATATAATCAGGAGTGTAACCAAGCTCCCTATTTTCGACATAATTAAATCAATCTCGGTATATGGGGGCGTGTTAGATCACAAGGCCTTGTAGGTCAGTAGGATATTGCTTTGGCTCCAGTATCGCAGTACCTTGTTTCGGCGACCTGTATGAAATCTTTTTTCTTATACAAGACAACATCCATAAACGAATTTGCTTGAATTTATTTGAAAAGTTAAATATTCTATCGTACTTGAATAATTTAATAATTTGTTTCCTTTCTTGTGCTCTCTCTCTCTCTCTCTCTCTCTCTCTCTCATGATAGTTCTAATTACAATTAATACGGGAATATTGCTGTTTGAACTGATGATGACTTGCCGTAAACAATAAAGCCCTAATTATTGGATTAAAAATATGTATTTACATTTAGAAATCTATTCACGGAAAAACAGTAGGAGGAATACATTACTGTGCACCGACACAACCCATCGAGAAAAAAATGTACATCAAGTTATTTTCTACTATTTTGGGGTGGAAGGTGTAAACATATAGTGGTCAGTTGTAAAGTTTTACGGATGTAGGATAAAACATGTTTAGAGGTGAGGGTGGGATGGTGCGCTCCCTCCCGTATGTGGGGCGCCCATGATGGAATCTATTTGTGGAAAATTTCTGAAAACAATCTGTATGAAATGCTTTTCTGAATAATGTATATAAAAGACGAATCGAAATATTATTATTATCGTGTGCAGTGCGTGCTCAGCCATTTAACAATGTCATCAACAGCAAGGTACAGAGCTTGCAGTCCACAGAGGAACCTTGTCAGTGGACAGTTGTTCACAATGTGTGACATGGTCTGAAGAGCTCCACAGCAACAAGAAGAGTTAGTGGCCTGACCCCATGCGACAAAGTTGACTGCACAAAGACCCTGTCCTGTCCGAAAACGGTTCAGTATGGTTCACAGATGACGTGGAAGGTTGAAGCCAGGAGGGCAGACAGATGGCTCAGCCACGAGGGAGCTGTTTACAACATCTATTGAAGACCACTCGACACTACATGCTGAAATAGCTCTCATATTCTCCGGCAAAGGATCTAACCAGATTGGGATTCTCGAAGTCAAGCGGACTGCTGGATGTGAGGTGATGTCCATGTACAGTGGAAGTTTCACACTGGCATAGACCGTAGTCAACCCTTTTGTGGTTGCTTCCTGACGACGCAGCTGTGGAGGAGGAATGTTGCTGAGTACCGGCATCCGTCGTAAAGGAGTAGGACGCAGTGTTCCAGTGATTATGCGCATTGTTCTGTTGAGCTGGACATCAATTAACTTAGAGTGGGATGGTCGAGCCAGACAGGACGCAATACTTGGCTGTCGATTAACTAAGGGCCAGTGCACTAGCGCCCTAAGTTGAGCCAGCCAATTTGGGGAGTAGGTTGTTTCGAGTGCTAAGTTTTGCTGCAGTTTTCTTCAGGTGATTGTAGAATGTCAGTGATCTGTCCAGAGTCACACCGAGGTATGTTGGTGTCGGGTCGTGTTTTATTTGTTGATCATTGATTCGCTCACGGTTCGCATTTGCATTGTTAAGGTGGAAGACGCTGGATACTGTCTTTGTTGCGCTTGGCTGTAGACGCCATTTCTAGGTCAGTACACCCTCAAGTTCAGCAAATGAGCGACTTTGGGTTTCGAGAGCAATGTCACCTGTATACATGAACTTGCGCGACTGTGTTACAGGTAAGTCATTGCTATAGACATTAAACAAACTTTGAGGAAGAACAGACCCTTGATACGAATGCTACGATGGCACAGTACCAATAACTTATCCTTAGTTTTAAAAAATGTTCAAGAAATGATCTTGACATAAGGGAAGAGGGCATACAAGTATGTCATCGCATTTATTATATGAAGACATTATAAGGACTCGATTTAGACTCGGCCTTTGCAGAAAATAAAAAGGAAAATACAAACAGAACACGAGCTTAGTTACAACATGAAGACTTTGTTCCACAGGATTCCATTTGAATGATACCCTCTCACATATATTTTGTAAACCGTACATTCTCAATCCTTTGAATTTACGATATTGACGGTCAAATATTAGATATCCTTTGACTTTATTGTATATTGACGGTTAAAACGTAAAGAAACAACAATTTTGATAGCACACTACACCAAGCCAAGCTGCCGATAAAACGGATAAGAAACTTGCCTATCACTTTGGTCCAACCGCCAGGGCTTTGCCGCCACCAACCCTCTCCACCCCTTTGATCGGCACCAGATCAGTAAAGGAAAGATCAAATGAGTTCATGCTGCTCGATGAAAAGAAACTTGGAAATATTTCAGCCGAGAGTACAACATCTCAAGTCATGTCGCCACCTGTATTGATCGTTTTAAGTGTGTGTGATGTGCACCAGTCTCGCTTACCGAAAGTGTTACCTTCGTACAAAATTTGCAGTTGGGTATCCATTACAAAGCAATTGGAGGGGTGGGTGGCGGTGAGTGGTTTCAGTGGTATAAAGAGCTCATCGTTACAGATCACTGCCATCTCACCTCTGTCTGCATGGGTTCGTGTCTTAGATTCGGCCAATCTGGGTATGTGAGAAAGCTTGCCAGTAGCTTCTCTTGGGTCGGTTGTTCTTTCCGGAGTTGTCGCGGGTTCATTCTCCATCATTTATACTGGCCGCCATGTACGGCCTATCCTGTGCTGAAAAATGGCGTTAAACCCTACAACAATAACAACAACATAGCAATGGAAACCAAAGCGGTGTCGGGTGACACAGACTACATTCATCAGACGTCATTGGGTAAACAAAACACATGAACGTGTAACGGTAACTACTATAATATTTCTGAAGTGTTTTTCTGATCATTGGCGGAAAGGTCAGAGTATTTCCTATTGACATTAGGCATATACTCTAAGCCTCGCTTTAAATCAATGAGACAATGCGATAAAGTGATTGACCTTCGAATGTTTCAATAAAAACAGTATTTTTGTATATTTCTCCATCATACAAAAATAATATTTAACATTGATTTGTAGTCTTAAATGAATAATGTTTACCCTTAACAAACATTTAATGGCAAGTTGTTGTAAAAGCAATTTGCCGTAGTCAAAATCTCTCTCTCTCTCTCTCTCTCTCTCTCTCTCTCTCTCTCTCCCACACACAGTTAGTAAAAACGTTTAAGTGAAAGAATTAAAATCTACATCTGCAAAAATAAAAAAATAAAAGCATATTTAATAACACTGGACAACAAATTTTTACAAAAGTCATGTTACTGAAATAAAATTAGTCAATTCTTATCAATTTTTATGTGCTGAACACGAATATGACAGTCAAATTGCAAAATTGGCTCTAGTTTTTTTGTAATCTGCAAGAAATTAATGTTTACATAACGAAATGCATTCCAATAGTAAAAGGTCAACTGTAATAGCCTACCTATAAAAAATCTAGTCATTGACTACATCTTAGATTTCTTCGCCTGTCTCTTGTACAGCTGTTCGGGAGCATCTCTGAGGAGTGTCCAGCAGTAGTCAGCCAGCATTGTAGTGGACCATTTTCCCTGGTATCTTTGTTCCATTGTTGCGATATCTTGATGAAAACGTTCGCCGTGTTCATCACTAACAATACCACAGTTGCTAGGAAAGAAATCCAAATGGGAATGAAGGAAGTGAATCTTTAGAGACATATTGCAGCCAAGTTTCTTATACTTCATCAACATGTCTTCTACTAGTTCCTTATAGTTTTCTGCCCTAACATTTCCGAGGAAGTTTGTAGAAACTAGGCGAAAAGCATTCCATGCTTGTTTCGCGTCACCTTCCAGCAAGTTGTTGAACCGGTCATCTTTGAAAAGCTCTCGAATCTGAGGACCCACAAAAACTCCCTCTTTAATCTTTGCTTCGCTGAGTCGAGGGAATTTTTCATGCAGGTATCGGAATGCTGGCAAAGTCCGGTCAATGGCTTTCACGAAGTTCTTCATCAAACCTAGTTTGATGTGAAGGGGTGGTAGCAAGATTTTCTGAGCCTCAACCAGAGCTGGGTGTTGGATATTCTTCTCTCCAATGGCTACATTCTGCCTGTGAGTCCATTCCTTCCTCATGTAGTGCATTTCCCTTGCTCGGCTATCCCACTCGCATAAGAAACACATGTATTTTGTATATCCTTGCTGCAGTCCCATTAAAAGGGCAACTACCTTCAAATCACCACAGAGGTGCCAGCTGTACTTGTTATACTCAATGGAATTCAGTAGCTGCCTTAAGTTATCGTATGTCTCTTTCATGTGGACAGCATACGCTACTGGAATAGATGGAAGAATGTTTCCATTGTGCAAAAGCACAGCCTTGAGACTCAGTTTCGAAGAGTCCACAAATAGTCTCCATTCTTGTGGGTCATGAGTGATTTTTAAAGCATTCATGAGGCCCTCAATATCGGAACAGAATATCAGATTACTTTCCTTTCTGAAGAAAGGCTCCAATTGCTGGTGGCGCTTTCGATATGCAGTAATTGTGACATCTTCTTCTAGAAGATTCCATTGTTGGAGTCTTGATCCTAGCAATTCTGCCTTGTTCTTTGATAAGTCCAAATCACGAATCAGGTCATTTAGTTCTTCCTGTGTTATTCTGTGTGGGGTTGATGATGCACCACAGTGAAAATCTGGATCACTGCATGCTGATGGACCAGGAGAAGAACAGGTCGACTCACCTTTGTCTTCGTCAGATGAATCAAGAGAATATTCTGCTGGAGGTTCTGGAATAGGAAGTCCCTCACCATGTGGAACTGGTCTCAATGCAGACGGAATGTTTGGGTAGACTATTCTCGACTTCTTTCGCTTCGTTATTCCGCCGGAAAGAGGAGGAACCAAGCAGAAGTAACAGTCATTTAGGTGGTTGCTTGGCTCTCTCCACACCATTGGGACTGCAAACGGCATTGATGACCTTTTGCAATTCAACCACTGTGAAAGCTGTGTTGTACATGTAGCACAGCATATATGCGGAGCCCAAGGCTTGTCTTGGTCACCAACCTTGCATCCGAAGTAAAGATGATATGCCTTCTTCACTTGAGAATTGATACTTTTCTTCTGGTTGGCAAATGTCACTTCCCCACAACTATAGCAAAAATTGTCCGCGGTATTAACACACTTTCGAGGCATTACTGTTCTTTATTGTACGTAAATGGATAAAATAATAAGTTTTATGTAACAGTAGCTTGAACTGTCTCGCACAACGTCTAAAATATTTTAAATGCTGAACCTATCTGATTGGGCTTTATATAGTACACTGCTTACGTCAGCTTCAGCAGCCGCCTGGCATTAGTATAATAGGCCTACACATGTATAGTACACTGCTGACGTCAACTTACTTCAGCAGCCGCATGGCATTAGTATTGCATTGCATCAGAAAATGATGCAATCAACTGTGG
This sequence comes from Sinohyriopsis cumingii, assembly GCA_028554795.2. Lineage (NCBI taxonomy): Eukaryota > Metazoa > Mollusca > Bivalvia > Unionida > Unionidae > Sinohyriopsis > Sinohyriopsis cumingii. The sequence continues at coordinate 135,775,695 of CM068829.1, forward strand.
ATGATGTGAGCATGATGGTATTATGCAATGTTACATCATTATTCCGGATGTTGCTGCAGTCCTACTGGAGAAATTTACACAGTGAAACATAGAAAATGAGGTATATGAATATCTTCAAAACGAGAGCCAATACAAATTTTTCACGGTTATATTCGTGTTCGGCACACCAAAATACTACAGATTAGGGCCTTTTCAAGTCAGTAATGATTTCACTGTTGACCAGTGTAACATAAGAACAAATGAAATCCACTATGTAACCTTCTCAGAATGTGGTGTATTTTCCACAGTCTGGACGGTGAATTCTTTTTGGTTTGCAATAATCTATCGGTGTTTATCAAGCAGTGACAGGTATGTTACAGTCTTGCGGCAAAAGCAAACTATCTATTTTAATCCGTCTCTGTACAATTATTTATACACCCACCTAGTTAGATTATAAAATATCGACAGCATTAGTAAACTATACATTATTTTCTTGTAAACAAAACTTTGCTTTGTTAATCAATGATTATTATCTCCACGCTTTAATTATCCTCTGTCTATTGATTATCGAGATGCATTGTGTGATTTATTTTTTAAATAGGATATTTTATTTTTTCAATTAATTAGTTAATTGCTAAATTAATGATCTTTTAGTAAATAAATAATAAGTTGTTACCTATTACAAAGAGGGCATGTTTTACACCCCAATGCAGCTTGCCAGCAGAAGTCTCCATCTAGAATGACAGAAAATAAAAATAGTTTAATAAAGTCGTAATGCCTATTAGATAAAATTAAAAATCTGACGATAATTATTTTTCCAATTTGACTAAATCTAATAATTGTCAGATAAATAATCGTGTGGGCAATGATGCTTTTTATGCCATCTCTCTGCCATTAAAACAATAAAAACTGCATCTATCAAATAACAAAATACCTTCTATCACGGAAACAAAACCACTGTCCTCCATGCAAAATTAAATATTGAGTATTGAATATAAATTTTCATCTTGTATTATCATCGCTTGCCATCACGATCCTCACTGTCGTCATCGAATTGCTCTCTTCATCAAATTCATGGACATAAAGCATATTACCGCCATCAACACTAATGGCAAAAACGGCCGAAGCTGAAATGTCCATTATAAATCACTGAAATTAAATGGTTGTCCAGTAATTCTTGCAGGTGCGGCAACCTTGGTTCGACACCAGAACCACAGAAATAAAAACCGAGTGGCAAAACCAAGTCAGCATTCAAGTTGTATAATTTATTTATTTTACGTGAATTTTACAAGAAATTCATGGGGCCCCCGGGTGGCTTTGTTGTCTAATGCGCTCTCCTTTACCGATCACTCCCATCTTACCACTGTCAGGGTGGATTCGAGTCTTGGTCAATGTGGATATATTAGAAAGCTTGCCAGTAGCTTCCTGTGGGTCAGTGGTTCTTTCTAGGGTTTTCCCGGGTTATTCCTCTACCAGTTATACTAGCTACCATGTGTAACCAATCATGCACTGAAAAATGGCGTTTAACAAAAACAACAGCAAAACAATAAGAAGTTCATGAGTGCGTTTGATGGTCAAGAAGTCTGCGCTATTTGACTGGTCTTAGACATGAAGGAAAGATGCACATCTGAAGCAACACAGACTCTTGGTTTGATAGCCAATGATCCTTGCATATACAGGCTTCGGGATTGAACGTAGAGCCGCAGAGTATCAAAGGAAGTTTCCATCAAAATGAGTAATAATAGTAGTAGTAGTCGTACAAATATAGAAGTAGTAGAGACAGCTGTATTATATTAGTAATACAGATAGCTGCAGCAGTAGCAAACGTAGCAGCAGCAGTAGTAGTAATTCTCACAGTTATGCCAGTTGTTAATAGTGAGCAACAAGAAATATATAAAAGGCAGAATGGAAATATTCATTTCATTAGGGAAGGAACATGAAAGAAAATGTTTACTTACATTTTTCCCCTCTTGTCGAATTTAAAACTTTATAAAATTGTTCGAATATTAAAATTGTGTTTAATATTTTCTTTACCCGACTGAACGGAAATTTCGAAATACCCGATTTATAATCCGAAATATTTAAGCGATATACTTTGCATATTTGATATATACTCGTCTGGTATTTGCTGATAAAAGAACCAATGGGAACGTTGATATCTGACTACATTAATCGTAAACATTTTCTCTACAGTGTTTACAACATTATCTCAGTTACTTTAACTTTTTAGATTGAACTTGTTGATACGTGTGCTCGATGTTCGCCTACCATAAACACCGTGTGTACCTGGTAATTTTTTTTATCGTAGGGTTTTCATTTATAATTAAAAAATCTAAGCATGACGATAAGTTTTTTGTTTAACAGGGAACTATCATTATGTTAGGGATTCAAATTGTCAGCTTCAAGGGCCTGAAGGGGACTTAAAGGCGGATTTAGGGGTTTACAAAATTGTATGTGGAAAAGGGTCCTTTCTATATGACCTTGACATGAATTTGTGCCTTAGTATTACATCATGTATTTATACTATTCCTGGAATTTTAAAATAAAAATGTATATTGCCTGAGCGTTTAATGTAAACAGCAATACGGCAAATATATTGTAAAGGTGTTTTAACAACCGACGAGTTTCTCTCCACTGGAATAGTATTTACAGATTAGAACAATTTGGCAATAATGAGAGAGAGAGAGAGAGAGAGAGAGAGAGAGGGAGGGAGAGAGAGATGTAATTCTAAAGTAAGGGAGTTTTCAATTCATACACGAAGGCCATATGTTTATTAAACAATTGGAATGTCGGTCAAATGATACGCAAAATGTACACTTTAACACAAGTTAGTAAGAATAATGATTTCTAGGGATGTCAATCGTTTCGTAACCAGATCGTTTCGTTTTGAAACCGGGATGTTTTGTTTTGTACAAAAGTTGCTACTTATTATTATGGAGTTGAACTTTTAATTTTGATATACAAAAGGTATTAGAGGAATTATATATTTTTGCACAACTAGTAACAAAATATCCAGGAATCTGATAGTACCGAATGAGATACTGGAAGGCTGCTCCAGTCTTTATTTGTATATAAATCTAAGTGGCGAAAATGGAACCGGGTACAGATGGGTGATTAAGAGGAATTCTGCCTGGTACAAACTAGTTATCAAAGAGGCTTACAGCTCCTGGACAATGGTTGGTTTTCTATCGCAAACTACACCAGTTCCAAGTCTTGTTATCTTTGGCTTTTGACAGTATTGGAATACCCTTCGCTGGCATTAAGCTTGCGTTTACTACATTTTTATTCCCAGCTGTACAACGTGGTAACTAGTAGGGCATTAGGATCAATACCGTCTGTAAGACCTTCCATGGAACTGTCAGCGAGTCTTCACCAACACGCAGTGGTATTTGGAACAACCGGTTACTGATGTCGAACGTGTTGTCGACTACAAAGTTGTCTGCCCGTGGGTCTGAGTCCGATTCGATGTCCTGGAATATCTGTTTGTTGCGGGTGACCTGAACCTAAGGACCTAGGAGACACCGGCTGGTCTAAATTTAAGGCAGCACAATGACAGGCGTGTAAAGTATAATGAAAGGGGTACAAACATAAAACTATACAAAAATAATGATCCTAAAGACCATTTACCTACTGACAATAAAAAACAGAATGTTTAACAAAAATTAACGGAGTCGCAACTATCGGGCTTAGGCTACACACCTTTGGAATATAATACTTAGTTGTTCACAGGTTTAATGCAGATGTTGGATGGTGTTGATAGTTAAAAATGCATGAACACACCTCAGTGTAGGACAAGTCGTGCTATCGATCCCGTTTGGTCGTTTGAAACTTACCGCTTGGCTGACCAGTTCGACATCTAGGGCCAGCCGTCTGTGCACAATCTTTCTGGAGGCTTCCATCGCGTGGAGCTGTAAGTTATACCACCTGATACTTGGTCTTTTCAAATCTCGGTGAGGTACTTTTCAAGTTGCCGAAACAGGTCCTGTGGTATCCAGATGTGACCGCAGGCACGCGACTTGATTACGTCAGCCGCAATCCATTTCGTTGTGTCCAAGCAAGAGGGACTCTCCTCGAGGAGACGGAATACCCCTAACCTGTGATGGTCGCTGAGTATGGTGGCCATGATATGCCAGAACACTTTTCTTCTGGAGACACTCTAGGTATATTTCGTGTCGTTATTCCTTTCCATGCGTCTTCACCTTGACTTTCTTGATAATGGTACTGACGGAGTACGGGATCAAATACCTCTTGGTGCGTAGGCCCACCATTTCAGTTAGCTGGATATCGTCGCATTCGTCATTAAACTTTGCTAAAACATTCATAATGGCGTCGCTTCGAAAGAGGTGTCCACGTGGGTTGTCGCTTGGGTCCTACAGAGGGGCATTCACGGCCATGTTCAGGTACAGGTCCTCCGTTTTTAAGCAAGACCTTTTAGCGCCGCAGTTTTTATTGCCGGCCGTTTTGGCTCTGGATTAATTGCTCATACACTGCGTCGCGCCCCTTTTGAATGACTCTAATCCAAATGTTAGGGTGATCCATCCCAAATTCTTCTTGGAATCTTTGACGGGCAGCTTCAACGGAAGGGCATGAGCCAGGCCAAATGTTTTCTATTTGATCACTCCAGTTGATATTTGAGTGTTTACCAAAAATCAAAATGCGATTTTCATGTTGTTTGCCTGAATGAAAAGTAGAAATTAATCCACTCGATCATGTGCTACTTCCAACATTCGATATGAGCTAGGTATAACAATTGATACGCGAACGGTAGGTTGTAGGGGAACGGCTTATATTTTTTTTCTACATCGTTAGATAACTTCCCGAATATAATCTTTTTAGGCATTTCCCCTTGAATCGCAAGGGAGATTAGGTTACTTGAATATAGTTATTGAATTGTTAAGGAAGAATGCATTCTATTAGCAAATAAAGACGGTAAAGTTTTAAAATCAATATATCTTTGATGCAGCTCCGAGCTAGTACCAAACTAGCCGGTGCCAAAATAGCCGGCTTTCCGACCTTTGCTTCTGTTGATAAAGATCCTTGACTTGAAACCGAGATAAGGGGATTCGAATAAAAAGAATTCTAAGTAGGGGGTTATGCATAGCAAACTTTGGACATAATCGGTTCACGCTTAATGTTGCTGGTATCTACAAGGACCCTTCATTTTTTCGGATGGTCTTCACTGCACTTCCACGATACTTCTTTAGGGGTTCAAACATATCTTTGGGTGCAAACTTTCAAGGAACGACCCATCTGAAGATCAATGTTTAGAGGCGCACATTAGGGTCCATTCATAATCATATATTTAGCTTTTTATTTCTTCTAAATCGGCTCGACGAATCTTGTTTGGACTTTCTGGATAGTTGGACTACATCCCAAACTAAAAACTACCAAAGGCCGTTGAAATCAAAATCAAAAGTAGTGTTTCAGATACTACAAATCGTTGTTAGAATCTAGCCACATTGTACGTGTTTGTCATACCCGCTACCCTTTATTTGCCCCTTATATCGGTGATACCACTCCATGAAATTCGTCAAAACTTCATTTCGTGAGGACTTCTTTTGTGAATCGAAAATATCCGCAGAGGTACGATTTCAAAGGGCTCATATTTATACTACAGCTTTCATCTTCTTACAGCCGGTGACATGCAAAGTATATTAACGAACGATCCATTTTTAAAAAATCATTTTTTATGGGTGCTCCGTAGGGTTCATACATTAATTGAACAGGTTACCTCCTTGTGGTCATTGTTTTACATAGCCATATATATTGCTTCCTTTTCTTCCAAATCGGCTTTAGGATGCACGTTTGCAATTGTTCGAATAGTCACTGGGAAAGAACTGTTGAAAACAAAATTCTCTACGCATGGGTTGAGATTTTTAAAAAGGTGATAGAATCGATAAAAGTTCACGTGATTTTCATACCCGTACCTTAAAGTTGCCCTTTACTTAGATCAATCCTCGCGATGATATTTCTCAAGACTAGTTTTTATCCACAGAGGTAAAATCTCAAACAAAGGTCAGTGTAAACATTTTTAATGGCGTTAAACTTCTAGCTCATATGTACCCCCTTTTTCTCTCAAAATCGGCTGAAAAATTTTTCTTCCACTTTTCGCTAATATTGCCACATATCACTATCTAGAAAATGCTAAACATGGGGTTAAATCAAAAGTTTGCAACTTGGGGTTAACACATTGCAAAGTTTAGATAAACTATTTCCACACAGTACCAGTTTAATTTTGGCGGTATCCATACAGATCCTCGACTCTCACTTTCTGATTGCTCTCAACGAACACATCCCGAAATAAAATAGCCAGGAATAATCCATTTCGACATTTTTGTAGGGGTGGACTGAAGTATCATTATTAGGATTTATTTAGTATTGTTCCTATGGGATTTGTTATACGTACCATATATTTAGCTCCATATCTCTCAAAATCGGCTCATTTTCGATAAAGGTTTGCAACTGTTGGAACATACCAATACATCAAAATGCTCAAAAGGTCGTTGAAAGTCAACATCCGTTAAATAGAAATTCCGTACAGATTATTGTTAGAGTCTATCCACAATGTACCTGCATTTCAGGTACCCATAACAATCGCTTATTTCTCTGATTCCGTTCGACAACAAGACTTCTTTCGTGGTCAACAGCATCGCTAGATATTAAAATCAAATGAAGGGTCCATGTCAAAATTCTCTAAGGAGGGGACTCTATGGCTCAGATATATACGTAAGATACCATCCCCTTACAAGGAGCGATACATGCCATATGTTTGGCTCCATTTTTCTCGAAATCGGTTGACTTTTTTATACAGCGTGTGCTTATACTGAAAAATATGGACCTTTTACAACTTACAATCATGGACAAATGTTAGCTATGTAAACATTCTATTTATATAGAATGTTTACAAAGCATTTGAGTTTGATACATTCTAGGCTCAGTCTTGTTTATAATTAGACTTAAATTTTCCTTTCAAATGATTCAAATCTAGGTCAAATACAAGTGTGTATAAACATAGATTTGATTCATTCATGTCCTATACCAGTTTATTGGAACCCATGGTCAGAGTATGCAGTTGTATTGTTTACAGGAGATATAATTCGAGAGTAATTAATAATTTTTTAGTCTTAAATTTTATTACAGCGTGAAGTGAAACAAACAATTAAATTAAAACCAACAAGCAATTGTTTCCTCTACAATACAATCAGTTGCTGTCACCGAACATTCTCATTACTAATTTTGGTGGTCTAACATATCCCTTGATACAAAATGTCATAGAACGATCCATGCCAAAATCTTTTTAGGGGTGCACTGTAGGATTCATACATGGAATTACGCGATAATCTCGTTGTGGGCTTTGCTATACCTACCGTATATTTAGTTAACTATTTCTTGAAATCGGAACAACGAATTGTCTTTGAACTTTTGCTACTGTTGGAGCCACTCGCTTTCTTAAAACTGTTAAAGAGGCACTAAATTAAAGTTCCTGTAGGAAAGGGTTCAGCAAGGAAAAACAGTTGTTAGAGTCGTTTCACATGCATTTCATATCCGGTGCAGAGAAGCTGTCCCTTCTTTCGCTCATTCCTCTCCACCAAATTCTTCCGTTTGTGGGTCGATATTATCGCTAGAGACGAAATGTCCATGTCAAAGTTCATTAAGTAGGGAATGTTAAAGATTATATGTATACGTAAGATTTAATCCCCTTGCCACCTATGTTTTAGCTCAACCTACCGTTGTATTTGTATGACCCATATCTCCAAATTGGCCCAGCGAATGTTCTCTAAACTTATTCTGCTGTTGGAAGTGGTGTCAAGCTAGAAACCGTTTACAACATGTGGATATCCTCGTTCCAAACTGTATCGGTTTTATATTGCCTGTATCACAAGAACCCCTCCTATTTCTCAGATAGCTCTTGACGAACTTCATCGATACTTCTTTTTGGGGTCTAACATATCCCAGAATAGAAATTCCCATAGGAACATCCATGTCAAAACGATCTGAGGAAGGGCGGTTTGGATCCAATCGAGGGTTTGTGAATTTATCCGCCTTCTTTCTTTGTTATAGCTTCCATGGATTTCCCCCCGTATTTATCAAAATTAGCTTTACGAATTCTGTAATTGTTTCCTTCGATTGGGGCAGATCCCAAACTAGAAACTTCCATAGGGTGGATGCAACCAAATCGTTTAGGTAGGGATTCAATTGGTGGAAATTCTTGATAGAATCGGATCATAATGCACCTACTTTGCATAACGGGAACCAATTAGGACCTGGTTTTTATAATTTGTTGTATCAGTTTGCGTAGCTGTTTATAGGGTGAGGTATCAGCAACTACTTAACATTAATATACACAACTTGTATACAAAAACATTTATAAGACCTGCCGCATATGTTCCACGTTATGTGTGTGTCTTCAGGTGTCTGTTCCACTGAGCATCACTGATTTGACATTGCGTTGAATTGTTTTATAGTTAGTCACCACCATGTCCTGGAAACGCTAAAAATACACGAATTGGAATATCACAAGGGACTCCGTCCCACAGACCCCTCTCGCTCCCCTTAAACGATACTAAACAATATTTTTCTATCTGCGCTTGATTATCATATTGGTTAGTTAGGAACTCTCTTGCAAACAGCCATCATGGTTCAGTTGATTTTATGGACAGGCCGCCTTACATTAAGTAAGAAAAAATAAAACAAATAAAGACATGCATGTTCAGTTTTGTCCTACATATTTTTGGAAACGTATAAATTAATTGTCAATATATGATAAAGAAAACTTTTCAATATTTTTATAATTATTTTAATTTCCAGTTGTAAATAGAATTATATACGTATATTAAACTTCAAATAAGTTTATAATTTGTACTAACAATTTAATAAAACAATAAATCCTGTTGTCCAGATGATGTCTTTAGTTGGTCCTCTCTGTAAATTTTCAGAAATCCGATTTATGGTTAATGTTTTTAAAATGAAAATGAAGTTAGAAAACACATACTTTCAGAACTACTTTGATTGTATCATCAACGTCAAAGTTTTTCCTTCTTTACTAGTCGTCTGAGGAGGTCTTCTCCGGTTTGTTTAGAAAAGAAGAAAGAGACGTAGAAAAGGATATCAGCATGCAATGGTGCGAGTGTAATAAAATGGCTATAACGTGCACCCCTTTGGCATCTGGGAAGTTTCAAGAATAATACACATAATTGTATATTGCAGTTTGCATTCCTTAAATATTTCTATGCTAATGATATATATATTATAGTTATGATATATCTTCAGTTACAATATATAATTATTTACGTAATATGCTAGGTTTTGGAATTTGAAAGCTTAAATTTGCCAGACTAATAAAGATACTGTAAAGACGAGATAACATGCAAAATGAACATTTATTAAAACGGTTTAGAACAGTATTGATGCGAATATTCAACTGTGTATATCAAAACTTCAACGTGATTTTTCTTATGGCAGTATTTTTGGTAGGAACGTTTTCAAGTGATATGAAGAACACGAATTTCTTCCATCAAAATTCAAATATTGAAAACTATCAAAACAAATTAATTTAGATGTAAAATGTGTTAATAACATGTTAAAGTATACAATACATAGCTGGAAAGATTATGTAACAAACCAGGACAGAATGAGTCATGCCCTGATTGGTCTTGAATGTCGAAAATTGATCATTGTGTTTGAGAGATGTACTTTTTGCGGGATAAATAAAGCACATATACATCATAAATACTGTACATTGTAATTCTCAGATTTATTTTACATAAAATAGAATGCAAATAATGTGAGCGTTTCTAAGGTGTAAATATAGCTTTCATCGAAATTTGGCAGTGAAGACAGTACATGTGATATTTTAATTTAGGCTTGCAGATCTTCCAATCCCACTATCAAACTGTCACCTGAAAATACAGAAAATTTGTTTTCCTTCGTGAGATTTCATAAAAATTAGAAACACTTTTTAAATCCTAATTTACACTGAGACGTATTCTCGAAAGATTTATTTAATCACGCGATAATAATAATAATACTAATAACAATAATAATAATAATAGTGATGATGATGATGATGATGATGTTAATAATAATAATAATAATAATACCAGTACTAATAATAACAAGAAGAAGAAGCTGAAGCTAAAGATGAAGAAGAAGAAAAAGAAGAAGAAGAATTCAGTCGACTGCAACCCAGTAGCATCATCAGGTTATATTTGTTCTTACATTTTCAAAGGTATATGACATTCTGTTTCTGTTTACATCGCATCTTAAATGTAACGTTTTGACCGAAATGTTCCAGATAAACATCACCTGGAACTTGTACATTACACATCACAAGTTTGTCAGATCATTAATGATAAAGCATTTATTGAAATATAAAGAAAGTAAAATTCAAGTACAATGTATAATAAAATGATGATTGATTAATATCAGTATTACAGTATTGATTTGTAGCGATCTGTACAATATTGATTTGTAATAATATGTACAATTTTGATTTGGAATGAGCTCGTCTATGTTGTGTTGAAAAATCTGAATCTGACTTGACACTTTCTGTGTCTCGTTTCAGTTTATCAACGCAACATAAACTCGCACAATAAATCCACAACGAAATAGATCGAGGACACCGTTTAATAATAACGTGTATATAAATGCTTCTAACGAGTCTAAACCATGCCCACGTCTGAATACAATCGATTCACACCAATCTGTCAAATTTTCCAAAATTTCCGCTTTAGCCCTAAAGTATCCCTTCAAGGAAAGCTTGGTTAATTCACGATCACCAATTTGTCTCGTGCACAGCAACATGATATGACAATATAACCATGAGGGATGGCTTTCAGTTTTGCGTGTCTGTAATCTATAATGCAGAGACGCAGACATATCATTTAGTTGTCCAGCTAAAACGGATTTATGTATTTGTTTCAAGTTTTGAAAGTCTAATAATATTGTTAGATCCATTCTTCACGTTCGTTTGTTATCTTCGAAAACAGAAAGGTGAATGTTGAGATTCAGTGCCATGATTTCTCGTGAAACAAAGAATGTGCGTTGAAACACAGATTTCATTTCCGGATTATCACCCAGGCCTTATTATTCACTGTTAATTGTTGCCGATACACACAAAGACAACCACACCATCAGCTCATATTCTAACGAATAAACAATTACCTTTAAATCCATACCAAGAATGCTTAAATCTAACTCTTGTATCTCGACCAAAAATAGACAGGAAACAAATTCTCTTCTAACAGAGAGTATTAGACGAAAGGGGCCATAACTCCTTCTATTTCACATAACAATGCAAAAACTCTTCATTTTCAAATGACTATGCACAAAGTCATCATATTTAACATGACTATGGAAAAGGTCCTCACATTCAACATAACTATGTAAAAAGGTTAATAGAGAAGAAACATGCTGTGGTCATACGATGGTGGCATGGGGGTCGAAGGTTAGGATATAAGTAAGAGTAATTTTTAAATTCAAAACAAAGTCGGGGTGACAATAGGGTATAGTTGTTCTTATCATGTTAGAATTGTGAAGATCTAATTTGATACTTTGTTAGTCAGGATGCGTATCGGATACAACCATATGGCATATAATAATGACATTAAATATTCATAACGGTACGACAATTTGAATACCAAATGGGTGAAAGAGCAACGTTTACCTAGGTTAAGACCCGAACAATGTCTTTGCAAGTGGATAATAAAGACACCCAAATTGTGATCCGCGTTGATCCGCATAGACAACATATTGTAATGTATATCTTTATTATGTGTGTTAATTTCGTGTTTATAGAATGAAAATATCATTAACTAAATTACATATTAAATAGCTAATACCATATAGTTGTTGATTTGTACTCTTGGATGAGGTCATTTCGCTTCAGTAACCACATTATAGTTTCAGGTTAGGATAAACATTTGAATTTTGCCTTTAGACCTTGGAGGCTGTAGAAGGAATTTTAATGACGAATTGAATGGGATCTTACTAGGAAAATGCAGGCAACCCAATTCCTGATTGGCTAGCTGTTAAAGCACTTGAACGTGTTGAAAGATTTCACTTCAAGATGGTTATTTGAGACTGCGTCTTAGCTTTTCATATAATGGGTAACCGACTGAAAATTGTTTTAATCTCGGTTATTTAATTTATTTTTTAATCTCAGTTATTCATTGGAATCCCAGATTGCTCATACGGTTTGATTTAGTAATTATTTTCGAATTACTGTGAATTCATTTAAAGATATTTTGAATTACATCATTCTGATATGTCAAGACTGTTAGCACATTTAGATAAAGTATTTATCATATTTTTCAGTAATAAGCAATCCGCACCCGTTTAAATCCAGCTTGTTAATCAGCAGACTTGCATCCCATCAAGCCTTAAGTTGGCATTTGTTGTTTTCCTACAAATACTTATATCTGAGTAACTGAACTGGTCTTTCATAAAAAGAACTGACGAAAGTCTGACGGGCTAATCTAATTTCATACCAAACAATCGTTTCTAGTTCTATTCGAGTTCATAATTTCGAATTCAAGCGCAGTTCTTATCATTGAGTTATATACTTGAGGGCATCTGGCAAACAGTACAAGCTTAAAAGGCTGATTGAATTCAAACTAAGCACGCCTGGATTCTGCTTTCAACAACACATGACCCCAGAAGTTAAATGTAGCGATTCGCATTTTATTTAGAAATTCACCCTGTGTAAAATGCAAAACACGGGAGTAGTACCTTAAGGGTCCTTAGTCTTTGAAATTAGGTTTCCCCGTCTACTTTAATCCGGTTTTTATTAATTAGAAGGTATAAAAAATTACTTAATTTTTGAAGAGAGTTTTCTTTCTGAAACCCATGATATTAACATAGTAGATCTGGGGAATTCTGCGGAATGTAGGTATTTTTGCACCGAAAAAGTCCAAAGTAAAATGCCTTCCTGAAATTAATGAAAATGCTTGGATTGGACATGATATGACAAACCTTCGATGGAAGATTTATCGCCAGGTAATATGTTTGCATGAACAATAATTTTTTAAATAGATGCGAGTAATAAATGACAATGCTTTCGTATTTAAACTCTGATGAGTATGACGTTTCAGATCATATTATGCTAATTTGATTTCATCCTATCTCATTTCAAGCTGTTTGGCCATTGACACATTGACGGATGGTTAGGACAATATACCATAACAGTATAAATAAGCTGAGAGAGAGAGAGAGAGAGAGAGAGGGTATTACTTGGAAACAAGTCACTGACGAACTTGGGCTCTAAATAAGGTGGTCGTATTATATTACTTATTGACAGTTTGTCCCAGAAAAACATATTTACGCATTTTGCCCCGTCTTCGTACCAACTTTGGCAAACAATTCAGAAAATATATAGCATTTTCACTTCCTTGTTGGTGATAACTGAAGTTCTGCCTTTTAAAAAAAAAGGATAGATCATGAGGTGCTATTGGCAATGGGGAAACATTTATCACACACTGCGTACAGAAGTATGCATGTCTATTATCTCGTGGGAAAGAAACATACAGGATATGTATTATTTGTATTTCATAGCATATGGATAATTGCTACCATCACCACTACTACTACTATGATAAGTAGTAAGACTTGGTGAGAACTGACGTACTTGTAGTAGCATTAGCAGCAATTGTCTCGTATCTTGTATACTAACAAACAAAACATATGTATTACGCTACATAATGTATATTTATACTTCGAGCTCATGTCTTTAATAATTGTATACTCATTGCCGACCACTCCGGTGGCTTAAGTGGTTAGAGCGCCGGGTCTCGGGTGCGGAAAGTCTCTGGTTCGCTGGTTCGAACCCTGGCCAGGTCATACAAAAGACTATAAAAATGGTACTAGCTTGGCGCTCCGCATTAAGAGGTTATTAGGACTGGACGGACTGGTGCGAGGATACTGTGACTGGGTGGGATACACAGGTTTATGTTATATTAGCGTCAATTCGATCCATGCATTAAAATGAAATTTTAAAAAAATAGTGCATAAGAGAAGAAAATCAAATAAATACAAGAACAATTGCAATGACCACATACTTTGTGAAGAAAAGGAAAGGGTTGGTAAATTTTGGGGTAAAGGTTATTTTTGTTATAACCGACCATCCAAGTTTTCCCCAAGCGAGTCGCTACTTGGAGAAACACTGCTATATGAGAGGATCCTTCTGAATTCTGAGAGATACTCGTAAAAATCCAGCGACAGCACGATACAGACACAATATCACAGAGACATAATTACTAAGCTAAACTAAAAACCACGATAACAACGCAAGACATCCTTTTCATATGCTGAATTTAATCGAGCAGAAGGTACCAAGATGTTGGAATGTGAAAGAGGATAAGTAGCTCCAGCGGCAAAGTAACGTGCGATAAACACCAAAATGTCGGACCATGCAGGATATTGATCTAATCAAATCTAAGGCCTGCTTATACAGTAATATGTACCATTTATGACTTATGATACAATTCTTAGTTTATTTATCACACTATTAGGAATTTCGTTTTATAATTTTTGTAGGAAATAAAAAATTTAATTCGCATTGATGTTACAATTATATGCAGATAAGTAACTCAAATCAGAATAAGCGCTTGTCCAGACCGGTTCTGGCGTAATTACACGCTGTGGCCTTTAGTTAATTCCACCGCAGTAAAAGTCATGGTCCGCGATTAACTGTGAAATACATCTATGCATAGAAACATTTTACACCTGTGCTTGCTGTGCCTGTACACCAGTTGGGGAAAATATTTTATCCGCACATAATGATACCTCACCACTAAGCCATCCGTGTTGCTTAGCAATAGTTAATCAGCATTGTATCATGCGCTTCTCGCCATGGATAGTCGAATCTGCTGCAAGACTTTGTTCCAGTCAAAGGAGTTAACAGTACTGTCAGGAATGAGTTGCCGATTCCTACACGCATATTCGAGAGACGCTTCACAGTGTCTCTGTTTGGTTTGTATATGTTTGGAACGATTGCCCAGTAATCTTGAAGATCACGGATGCGCTTGTGATTCTGGATTGTTCAAGGATCATGCACAACAGTCTCATCGGCAATAGCACGTGCGATACGAAAATGGTGTCGTTCATCAGCGACCACGCGTGCGATTTCAGCCTGTGTGGCCATTGGAGGAATCTTAGTATGATACTGTGCTGACATTGCACGAAGCTGTCACGGTAACCGGCTTTTAAAAGCTCCACAATGATACCGCTGCTTCTGTTATAATAGATGGTAGTTTTAGATCGATGATCAAACAATTTCGAAAGATTTAAATAATTAAGATCTCAGAAAAGCTTAATGCGAAGCGAGATCTACGCATGTTAATGAGGTAATTTTGCATGTGATTGGTTGGCATTAATTCCAACCTGAAGGCCACATGTCGAGTTGGATTTCGATTAAACTCCGAATGCAGCCGTAGTGGTTCAGTTGTTAGCCTGTCGGACACGCACCTAGAAGCGGGCGGGTTCAAATCCCGTCGTCTGATCACCTTCGTGTAGGGTTCCTTGGTATTTCCTTGAACAAGGATCTTTACTTGCCTCGGCACGAAAGGACCTCCTTGTACTTACATACGGTAAAATATTAAACCACTCCAAACCATGCAATCTTGAATATTGTTTTATATCATCAATATATCGGACCAGTTCCATAATGAGCTGGTTGCGTGCATATGAACGAGGCTATCTTATGAGGCGCCGTAGGGAACAAAAACTTGTCTAATGAGAAAGTTGGAGTTGAAATTTTGATGTCATATGTTGAGCAATCCAATATCACGTGTTGCGTCAAACTGCATATCCTTAAAGTCCCATTCTCTTGATCGAAATTTTAGATTTTATATGTTGAATTATACACTGGTGATTTAAAGTTCTATTTCCTATGTCGACGTTGTACAGCGGTGGTTGAAATTTCAATATCATATGTCGAGAATCCCTAATTCACATGTTGTATGCAACTGTTTGTGGTAAAAGTTCCATTTCATGTAGCGAGTATTTATATTTTATTCTGCTGAATTTCAAAGCAACGAGAAGCCGCCTCCTTGTTTTAAAATAAGGCGGTCCATTCACGAGAGCGACCTCTTGCGAAGAAATTCATAGTAATTATCGACCTGTAAATTTTAACTTTCAAACTGCAAATGCATGAAATGTAATGGCGCCTCATAATTGAAAATACGAATAGTGTATCTTAATACTCTATATCATTTTGAATTGTTAAAGTGGACATTGTGTAATGTTACTTTTAATACCAAAACGTCATTTCACCATATAAGAATAGGAATTCTGACAAGCACAATGAAATGTGCAACCACCGGTGTGTAATTCAACAGACAAAATCTAAAAACTCAACAAACGAAATGGAACTTTCAGCACAATCAATGTAATTCAACATGTTAAATTGAAACTCTCGACATATGACATTAAAATTTCAACAACCGCCGTGTAGTTATGAAGATACAATCTCAAAATTCGACATTGGACATCACATTTTCAACCAGCTCTGTGTAATTCAACAGATTAAATCTAAATGCTCAACATATGAAATGGAACTTTCAACATAAACTCTTTCAACCAATATGTAAATTAGAATTCTCGACGTATGAGATTGAAATTACAACCAGCGCCGTGTAATTCAAAAGACTCATTCTAAAACCTCCACATAGAAACTGTCAGGTCAAACATTTTTAATACAACACGTCGAAATTCGAATTCTGGACATCTGACATTAGAATTTCAACGGCAACGGTCTGATTGGACCAGCTTTTGTCCCCTACGGCGCCTCATACATCATGCATCTACTTTACAGGGCTTGTTTCCACTCTACTTTTTAACATAGAAAGTGCTTAGCAAATTTATAAGTGTTTTGATCCAAATAAGAAAATTTCATCTTAACCTTTTATTCTTCTGCCTTTTAACACTATATAAAACATTCGTCAATAGCGTTTTGGATGACTGTTTGAGGGTGTTAATAATAATTTCTCAGTAGGGCCGTTCAAGATCCGGGTAATACATTTCTACATAGTAGAATAATGTAATTATGACCTTGAACTTGGTTATGGATCGGAACTCGGTAATTATTTCAGGACATGTCTTATGCACCTCCTCGCTAGAACTAGTTTAAACATGTTTTTGGTAATACATCTGGGAACCAAAGGGTGACTTACTTAGCCATCATCAAAAAAAGAAACAACGCAAGACTTGAATCATAGATAAATATGTGTGGTCTTAAATTTCACATTCAGAATTAAATTTTATTTATTGATCTTCATGCACATAAAACTACACGAGCTTAAAACATTATCTTTGTTTTTTAAAGAATCGTGTTTCAAGCTACAACCCAAGCCAAGCATGAGCGAGCTAACTCAATATATTCTTGGTATGGCGGACGACAGATTCATCTGCTTCAAACTTGTATCATATATAAATGTGTGCGGTCTTAAATTTCACATTTAAAATTAAATTTTATTTATTGATCTCCATGCACATACAACTACATGATCTTAAAACATTATCTTTGTTTTTTAAAGTATCGTGTTTCAAGCTACAACCCATGCCAAGTACAAGCGAGCTAACTCAATATACACTTGAAATGGCAGACGACATGCTCGTCTGCTTCAAACGTACCGGGACGACATACTTATCTGAGACAACCTTTCAGATCGCCATTATTTGTCAAATCTTCTGGTACACTTATCTTCTCTGTTTATCTGTCGACCGATCTAGCGTCTGCTTTAAAATCTTTATATTATCTCTGGTTAAAAGATTGGACCTGGGTAAATCTTGTGATATACAAAATGTATTGCAAATACATACTTGTGAATCTCATATTGTGTTTTTATGGGATCGGGCGATTTGAATTATAAAGAAGGAAAGAGAGATTACATTAATATATGCCCAGACAGAATAGTGCGCCAGTGTTTCATTAAATCTTTATCTTTATTCAGGGACCCTGAGTGGCCGAGTAGTTTAAAGCGCTCTCCGTTACGGAACACTGCCATCTCACCTCTGTCTGCGTTGGCTCGAGTCTAGAATTCGGCTAACTTGGGTATGTGAGAAAGCTCGCCAGTAACTTCTCGTGGGTCGGTGGTTCTTTCCGGGGTTTTCCCGGGTTCTTCCTCCACCATTAATATTGGCCGCCATGCATAGCCTATCGTGTGCTGAAATATGGCGTTAAACCCCACAAGAAGAAGAAGAACAACAATTATCTTTATTCAAATCTTCTGGTACACTTATCTTCTCTGTTTATCTGTCGACCGATGTAGCGTCAGTTTTAAAATCTTTATATTGGCTCCGGTTCAAAGATTGGACATGGGTAAATCTTGTAGATATACAAAATTTGTTGCAAATACATACTTGTGAATCTCATATTGTGTTTTTTATGGGATGGGGTGATTTGAATTATAAAGAAGGAAGGAGAGATTACACTAGTATATGCCCAGACAGAATAGTGCGTCAGTGTTTTATTAAATCTTTATCTTTCCAGTCGGGAGGGCTGTGCAATCGATAAACTATTTGTTTACGCCAGGTATGCAGTTGTTCTGCCCCACCCAGAAAATAGATTTTAAAATCGCACAACTAGGAACAAGAAGAAGACGATACAACTGGGCTTAGATCGACAATTCTAACGTGCATTGAAAACAAGCATTGCCAACACAACAACAATTACGCAGTAAACTAAAAACTCTGACAAAACTGCGAGAGGAGTGGTACGGCCACAATTGAACATAGTATTTGCAAGAAGAAATATGAGCAACACATTTGCGCATCTACACAGTCGATCTTACTGAGTCATATCGGTGCTAAATGTGATCAGGAAATATCCAATATACGTAGCAGTAATACTCACACCGTGTCCTACAATCATTGGCACCTGACCATTCAAAAAACATACTATATGGTTATCTAGGCACGGTATATATTGAAACTAATTAGAACACCAAAGCAAAGCAGTCGAATCTGTATGCATCCAATGCTACATCAGCAAGCAGGGTAATTAGAAAGTTAATGCAGAAGCAGTAACGTCTAACGAAGGTGAGGTAGACTGCAAAATCATTTGTGCGGCCATCATCGTCGCCCCGGGCGCCAATGGCCCTTAGTACGCCACTGTGCAGAAGCGAAATGCAACCTGAACGAAACTACATATGCAAAAATGTAGCATACAGCGTTTTAGAACTATTCAGTATTATCTGAAACAAAATTAATCAAAAGTGGCAGGGTTTATGGTACACATCGAACAAAGGTAGAAAACTATATAGAACACCAAAATAAAGCAAATAGGAACACAAAATCACTGACTGTAAAAACCCGTACGACACTACTATGTAAACAGGATTAGATCAGGACAAATATTTCTGGCAGGATGCACAATAGTAGCTGTGAAGCTGAACCACATCAGCCGTAGAGCTGAATAAACAGTGTTGCTGGTCGAGTAGCAGGTGATCGGGCGTTGCTGACCAAGATTGGTGGGCGCTGATTGCTTGATTGACTAACCTGGAATACTAACGGCTTGATTGGCCAGTGTGACTGGTAGCCGATTGTGCTGGTTACGCAGTGTGTAACTCCATACATGTAATCTTTTAGCCGTGGGCTAATTTTTGGGGTTTGTAAAACCTATTGTGTTTTTGGCACGGTAAAGCTAATTTATATAGTTGTCCCTTTTGTTTACATAATTTCACTATTTGAGTGAATACTTTTTACTGTATGAGTAAAATACTACATTTGTGTTACTATTTGAGTAACATACATTAATAGTTTCGTTGTTAAATCACTGTGAATCATAAACCCCTTGTCCCTGTACTGTGTAAAGTCAATTATTTGGATTTTCATTATTAAGTCCATGCTTTTTTATGTCAATTGATGCAATATTTGGATCATATACACTTACATATTAATATTGCTCATTCAAGTTGTTCGTTATTAAACAATGTATTTGTATCACCATCAGAAGTGTTCGGTTGTAGATCCCAAATCCAATTCGATTGTCTTCTTACATATAGCGATCTCTTGTCTTTAGCTAGGAAACGTAGTGTACATCAATGGCCCTATGACTTCCATCAGTGGACGTTTAATCACTTCACACTTTGTCAACCTTGTCAAAAATAGTTTATTTGCTTGAAAAATTGTTTGTTTGTTCGTTTGAAACAAATTTTTTATGGTTAGTTATCGTTTGTTTGAATAAAAATGTTGTGTTTTGAAGAAAAAAACGTGTATGTCGTTTGTTTTCAATTGTTATCATTATGCATGCTCTTTGACTTCTCTCTATCCCTCACCTTAAAATCAACTCTATAGTATTCCGACCCAACAAAAATCGTAGGATTATTTTTCTATCACGTGCACGCTTGAACCATATAAAGCGAGGCGTTTGCAGTCTGACCATGCATTGTTGACTGGTTCACCTACGAAGATGCCTTCTAATTTAGCTAAGCTAAACGAAGCCTACGTGCATAAACACACACACCATTACTGATATATGTGTGTGAGCGTGTTTGTGTGTGTATTGAATGTTTGTATGCGTTCGCGTACATTTGTGCGGATATTATATTTAGGTTTATTTTTTCTTCTTCCCTCTGTGGTGTGTGTGTATATTTGTGTGTGTGTGTGTGTATGTGTGTGCGTGTGTGTGTGTATTTTTGTGTTTGTATGCGTTCGCGTACGTTTGTGTTGATAGTAGAGTGTTTTTTCTCCTTTCCCTTCTGTATGGATATTAGAGAGTGTGGTTGTATGCGTTCGCGTACATTTGTGTGGATAGCAGATATTGTGTTTGCATGCGTGCGCGTACGTTTGTGTTGATACTAGATACTGGGATTTTATAGTTAATATTGGGGTATTTTTGATAGTAAATATTATATTTTTACCCTTCCTTTCTGTGTGGATAGTAGAGTGTGTGTTTGTATGCGTGCGCGTACTTTTGTGTGGATAGTATATTTTGGTTTTTTTATACTTCTTCCCTTGTGTGGATTGTAATTTTGGGGTGTATTTTCCTTCCATTCTGTGCGGATAGTATAATTGGGGTTTGTATGCGTTCGCGTACTTTGTGTGGATAGTGGATATTGTGTTTGTATGCATTCGCGTTCGTTTGTGTGGATATTATATTTGTTGTTTTTTTTCTTTATCTTCCCTCTGTGAGGATAATATATTATGGGTTTGTTTTTTCTTCTTCCCTCTGTGATGCGTGCGTGTGTGTGTTTGTATGTATCCGTTCGCGGACTTTTGTGTGGATAGTAGAGTGTGTGGTTGTATGCGTTCGCGTACGTTTGGCTGGATAGTATATTTGGTTTTGTTTTCTTCTTCCCGTGTGTGGATATTATTTTGGGGTTTGTATGCGTTCGCGAACGTTTGCATGGATAGTATAGTTTTGGTTTTTTTTCCCTCTTCCCTCTGTGTGGATAGTATATTTTGGGTTTGCATAAAAATAGAAGAAACCCAAAGGCCCTTTGCAAGGACCACTCATATGCCTAGAAAACATTTGCTTTATTGCCTAATTTTTTTTAGTGGGTTGTATAGTTGTTTGTGTGATAGATTGATGTTCATCAATCTATGTGTATGTGTTATATATGTCTATGGCTCTAGTGCATTTGTCTCTACCTAGACCAGTGTTCCGCCCAACTGAGGTCAACCCTTTGCTACATTGTTACCAATCTCCAGTACCATGATGTGGCCTCACCTGTTCCATTCATATTGTCCCTATACTAAATTGGCCCTATTCACTACTTATATGGCATGTGAAGAAATACTGGTTAGGAAACATCCCACATACGGATCATCCAGGTTACAAAACGACTTGCGCTCTTTTCAAGAATGGAAAAGATTTGAACAGAACTTTAAGAAAATAACTATCAGGCAACACGCAGGTGGCATATGAGAAAAACAATTTATCAGTGGTGACAAATTATACTGTGGATGTTGAATATGTAGCTCTTTAAACACAAATCAAGAAAAATGAACTATTCGTCATTCACGTCTATTTTCCCAAGTATTTAGTTGGTATAGTATTTTGATAGTAATGTACATTGTTACGTGTCACATAACAGATTCATACTGACCAATTAAATATTGCATGAGCTTTTACATCTTATATGGTCATTTCTTTAATGCGTTAAAATGGCTCTTGAATTGTATACAAATACAAAGTGTTCCTAAATTCAATATATATCACTATAGTAACAATTGTGGACATTTTCAATGCTAATTTTTTTTACTTTATTTTTATTATTTTACCAGAGTATACATATTTTACGTGTAAACAGTTTTAAAAAAGTTAATAGCACATGGTCTAACATAAAAATGAAGTTTAAAAAGCTAAGAACTTTCTCTTGGACAAATTGGACAGACGGCCAAATAGTGACATTCATTACCAATTTATTTTTAATCACCAAGGTTAAGCGTTAAATTATAACGTGTTATATTCTTCTAAATATCCAATACCTACTGTGATTACTGGTTCAGACTTTGAACCCTTCACTTGCTGTGATTACTTTTTCAGACTTTGAACCCAATACCTAATGTGATTACTGGTTCAGACTTTGAACCCAATACCTAATGTTATTACTTGTTCAGACTTTGAACCCAATACCTACTGTGATTACTGGTTCAGACTTTGAACCATTCACTTGCTGTGATTACTACTTCATACTTTGAACTCATTACTTGTTGTGATTACTTTTTCAGACTTT
Source organism: Sinohyriopsis cumingii (assembly GCA_028554795.2). Lineage (NCBI taxonomy): Eukaryota > Metazoa > Mollusca > Bivalvia > Unionida > Unionidae > Sinohyriopsis > Sinohyriopsis cumingii. The sequence continues at coordinate 135,798,350 of CM068829.1, forward strand.
GAACCCAATACCTGCTGTGATTACTTTTACAGACTTTGAATCCAATACCTTGTGTGATTATTTTTTCAGATTTGGAACCCAATGCCTACTGTGATTACTGGTTTAGACTTTGAACCCAATACCTACTGTTATTACTTTTTCCGACTTTGAGCCCAATGCGTACTGTGATTACTTGTTCAGATTTGAACCCGATACGTAATGTGGTTACTTGTTCAGACTTCGAACAGAGGTATATATGTGTTTCGATCCAGAGCTAATAAAGCATTTGTAACATCAGTTTCTGTTTGAAAGGAAATATAATTCTTAGCTTTGGATGAAATGACGACTGTTGCATTTCGTTCTTGAATGTACAAGTCGGTTAGGGTTTGGACAATCATACATTGTTTAGCTGATAAAATATATGAATTCTTTCACATAAGTCATAGTTTTGAAGCATTCATTCCAGTTGTAATTGTGATCACTTTTCACCGTTATACATTATATGATCTAATTTTGTTTCGAAAAATGTTAGAGGTTTTTCTAGATTGATTTTTGAGATAAAAATACTGCGTTGAGAGATTTAAGGGAAACATTGATTGACCTTACACAGAGTATTAAATGCAGCATATCAATATGGTTACCGTTTCTGAGTGTGAGAATCTACTCAGTTTGAAGCCGAGACAAAACCGAATAGTGGATGATCAAGTTTAGTTGATTCTCGTCATAGCTGCATTTAAGATATGTATTTCAGAAGATTACAAGAAGTGTCTCTATTTTATTTAATAGTATATAATATTTAAGGCACAGTGTGTGTGTGTATGTGTGTGTGTGTGATTAGGATTTGTAACGTAGCTTTAAAAAAATTTCAGTCATGTTGCTACGATTTCTGCATTGTGGTAGTTTATAGTGATGTCTAGCACTAAGGTATCATGCCGCAGACACGTAGCATGATGTCCCACCCAGTCACATTATCCTGACACCAGGCCGACCAGTTCTACCACTAACCTCTTTATGCTGAGCGCCTAGCGAGGCAGCGGTTAGTACCATTTTTATAAGTCTTTGGTATGACTCGGTGGGGGTTTGAACCGATGACCTCCCGCTTCCGAGGCGGACGCTCTAACCACTAGGCCGCCGGAATGGTCTTAAGGCACAAGAACAAAGATTTTGTTTAATATATAAGTTTAGGCTTTCTGGTGATAGAATACTAGTTTAATAACGAGACGTCAGATGAAAGAAGTAAACAAAGTGACATGTGTAAAAAACATGACAAAAGTATCAAACAAAAAAACAACAACATGATATCACAGATTATTTAAGTATTTAAATTAAAACCAAAATCTCTGAATATGGACGTAGTTACACAAATCTCTTTTTAGCTACACACTTTTGGAATAAATAAATTAACTTTTCACAAGTTTGATGGAGATGTTAGATGCCTCTGATAATAATAAACAAACAAAAGCACACAAAAAATAATATAAAAAAATTATAATAAAAATATACAAAAGGAAACAAAACAACTAAACTTGATATTATGCATGAACAATCCTTTGGATGCAAAACCGAGATACATTCCGGTTGTTTAGTTCTATTGGTCTTAGGCCAGAAGAGCTAATGACTGACATGTTACTTATCATTTGTCTTTCATCAATCTGTCCGTTAGCGCAAGTTTGTTGTTGCTACCACTTACGAACTACTTCAATGATTTGCATGAAAGACACGTTTATGCATCTTTCTAACTGGTGTTAAATGAAAACTGATATTCAACGACCAACAGTAAAAGTTTTGCTATGGTAAGTCATATTCACTTGTCGATTTCACCACAATAAATTTTGCAATACATAGTTGGCCCTAAATGAAAATGGTGCCTCTTGGTTACCCAATACATACATACATACATACATACATGCATGCATGCATGCATGCATGCAGGCAGGCACACACACACACGCACACACACATCATACATACATACATACATACATACATACATTCGATATTCAAGTATATCTTAGAAGTTTATTTCCGCTTCTGAAGATTTTGTTGGTGATTAACATCGCTTATTTTATGCGTGAAACTTGTAAGACAGCGCATAATTTGATTTAAAAAACGCTTGTCTTAAATGATATTGTTTAACTGACAATTTTCCCGCACAATTGTTTTAAACTTTCCCAATAATGTATTTAAATAAATGATTATTGAGATTTTTATTATGTCTTGCAATCAGTATTCCTCTAGTACTACTTTGTGTACCCGTCCATTTGTGTACTTAATTTTTTGTCATGTTCTTAGTATAGAATTATCTATCAACAGAACTGCGTAATCCTACAATCCTACAGGTCAAATGAAAATTCAATACCATCAAATATTCTGCGTGTTTCATTAAAGAATTTAAGAGATGTGTTAAATTTTGACAACATAATTGTTATCATAGGTTACACTTCCAGTCCCATACATCAAACTTATCAGGTACTTATTAAATGGTATGGACTTGGTGTGAATATAAAGATACGTCTTATTTTCTTACTTTCCTACTTACGTGTTATTATCACATTTTACCTGCATCCATCTAAACAGAGTCGTATAGTATATAACTTGCGCATTTTCGGCCAGTTTTTCATTTGACATCATTAACACAAGCCCATTGTTTATTAATAATGACACACCATTAACTTTAGTGCAGTCATTTAGTTCAACGACCAAGCTAATAAAGTATTACAGTAAACAAACTACTATGTTTAACGGATAAACCCAATGGTTATCGTGACAAAAAAAACATCATGGATTCAGCAGTGAGTAAAAGGAAAATATTACGATCGAGGTTAGAGGAAGACGTAACACGTCATTTTGTTACAGCCAATACGAATATATCCACCACGCATTTTAGGCACATTTGGTAAATACTGAATGAGACAAAAGGAGAATTATTAATGTATGATCTTAAATTTAGAAAGAAAAGGTTTAAACTACACTGATTCTGTATAACACATGTGAACAAGTACAAATGAAGCCTTGTGATAGGCAACTGCCGATGGCAGAGTGGATTAGAGGGTTGATCAAGTTTGAACAGTTTAATAGCCTGCAGTTATGAGTTTCAATCCTAACAGCAGAACTGTGCGAGTTCAGAGATAAAAAATAAAATAAAAACAATACTACAGCAGCAAGACCAACAAAACTACTTGGTTCTTACACTTGCGTAGCCGTGAGATAAAATATGCACAGTCTATTGGATAACTTTCGGAAAATAAATTACAACATAAACGGAAGTCTCAACTAGAATATAGCCGTATCATGCAAAACAGCAGCGACGAGCCTGGCCCCAAAAATATAACCTATAGCTAGCTACAAAATGTACATTATAAATTATGTTTTATATACTAATATCTCTGGTGCGAAATATGTATTTTTGCCCAATAATGCTATATTTAATAAACAAGACTTCATTATTTACTGCCAAACCTCCACCCGAAATTTCTTGTCATTAGCTCTGGAACAGGTTTGGATTTATTTTCAAACACCGTTAGGATATAAACATTCGACATGTTTCATAATGTGGCCAAAATTTCTATTTTGTCTCCAACAAATGTACATATTTTCAGCGCAAATCCCACTGGAACTTATTTTTGAAAATGATTATCTTAATTAAAAGGGACCAGGCAGTTGATGTTTAGAATAGCATGACGGTTACAAACGCAAAGCTTGCAGACAGAAGGTACAAAGATCTCGATGGCACACCATCACACGCGCCTTTTGATAGTGCTACAGTTGTGTTTGAAGTTGTTCCAGTGGTGGCTTGGGCTGTGGAGGGTGTAATCGAAGTGGATGCAGCAGCACTTGTTGCTACCTGGGATGTTGAAGACGTGGACGCTGTTGCATTCGTCATTGCGGTAGATACTGAAGTAGTGGAGTTTGATTTTGAAGTAATGATCAAAAGAAGCACTGAAAAATAGAGTTATTTTTGTGGTTAGTTTGAGTAGTTTTAATTTGGTTTTTAGAATTAATCTTATTTGTATTGTAACAGTTGTACACATGATGCGCTTTTATACCATAATTATTTTTTTGAGGAAAGGAAACAAACACACGTTATGAGAGAAAATTTAGACTGGTTTTACTTAGCGCTGCCTCTCTCTCCGTTCATTTCATTTTCCGTCTTCTCTAGGGTTAGACGGGTTCTCTCCGAGATAATTCCAATCTCCAATGTTGTCAATTGATAGTGCATGACTAATTGACCAATCACAACTTGATATAATAAATAAATAAATAAATAAATAAATAAATAAATAAAGCTTCAGATATTAGGAAATCATTTTTAAACTGACACTTCGATTTAATGAGATCGCGGACATGTCCTCGTATTTGGACATTGTATTGACTTGCATGTAGTGAGCTGCGTCATTTAGTCGCAAAAGAGAGAAGATATTCAATTCATATTTGTTGATACATTTTATTTTTAGAAGTGTATTTCGGCTAACTGAGTGAAAATCAATGAAAGTTAAAATTCTTTAATGACGTGGCGTTAAATCGTCAGGGTTATGGAGTGATTGTTATGCGGAACGTAAAGATTGTACTAACTGAAATGGCTACAATACATTGTACCACCCGTTTAAGCCTACCATTTGACCAATTGTCTGTATCAAGAAATAACGTAGTCGACGAGACGCCATGGAACCTTATATTCCACGCATGTGATTTTCACAAAGGATGGTCATCAGTCTACCGCTAAGATTAGGAAAGTGTAAACTTCAGGATTCATACATTTTTTTTTATAACTATGGTAGGTTTAACACAAATTTATCATTTAAATTATTATTATTATTATTATTATTAATTTATTTTCATTTTGGAAGCTACCGGTTATCCACGGTTGGACGATTTTTAAAAATGTCTTTTATGTAATATTATTGTCTGTTTCTTTTCGTGTCACTCAAAATATACGTGTGTTCCATTATTTTCTTGTTCTTCTGTAGATACGTGTTTGAAATATTCTGTTTTAATCATAGTGTACCTGGTTGCTATTGATTTACAATCAGCAGGTCGTAATGTATCTTCTCCCCTTCTAATTATGTTTATGTATTTTTTTCCCTTGTAAACGTGCTTCTAAAATGCATGCTGTACGTTGCAGTTTGCCTCTTATTTATTGTAATTATGTTCGTATGCACAATGTCAGGCTTTTTCATGCAAAATAAATTAGTCGGTTTTATATATCTTGTAATTTTAAACGTTATTTGGAATCGGTGTTTTTAAAAATTTATAATTAGTTAATTCTTCATGTGTGATAAAATAAATATTTACATCATGCATGTGCAACCTGTGGCCCGCGAGCCAGATCCGGACCCTGACTTGGTTTTATTCGCTTATTTACATCAGGAAGTTACACATGCCAAATTTATATTAATATGTATTTCCCGTTGTATGACAAGCTCGCATTTGCACGTCATGTGGGTAATCTGATTCCCAATTAATATGAGATTAAATAAAAGATCACAATTATTATCAAATATAATCAGGAGTGTAACCAAGCTCCCTATTTTCGACTTAATTAAATCAATCTCGGTATGTGGGGGCGTGTTAGATCACAAGGCCTTGTAGGTCAGTAGGATATTGCTTTGGCTCCAGTATCGCATTACCTTGTTTTGTATCAAATCTTTCTTCCTATACAAGACAACATCCATAAACGAATTTGCTTGAATTTATTTGAAAAGTTAAATATTCTATCATACTCGAATAATTTAATAATTTGTTTCCTTCCTTGTGCTCTCTCTCTCTTTTTCTCTCATGATAGTTCTAATTACAATTAATAATATGAATGAATATTGTTGTTTGAATTGATAATTAGTTGCCGTAAACAATAAAGCCCTAATTATTGGATTAAAAATATGTATTTACATTTAGAAATCTATTAACGGAAAGAAAGAAGGAGGAATACATTAATGTGAACCGACACAACCCATCGAGAAAAAAATGTACATCACGTTCTTTTTTCTTCGCACCTGCACATCATGGTATAAGTATTTGAAAAAGATGGAATCAGTGGCGCCGGCAGAATTTTTCATTTTTTATTTTTTTTTACTATTTTGGGGTGGAAGGGATAAGCATATAGTGGTCAGCTGTAAAGTTTTACGGATGTAGGATAAAACATGTTTAGAGGTGAGGGTGAGTGGGTGCGTTCCCTCCCCTATATGGGGCGCCCATGATGGAATCTATTTGTGGAAAATTTCTGAAAACAATCTGTATGAAATGCTTTTCTGTATAATGTATATAAAAGACGAATCGAAATATTATTATTATCGTGTGCAGTGCGTGCTCAGCCATTTAACAACGTCATCATCAGCAAGGTACAGAGCTTGCAGTCCACAGAAGAACCTTGCCAGTGGACAGTTGTTCACAATGTGTGACATGGTCTGAAGAGCTCCAAAGCAACAAGAAGAGTTAGTGGCCTGACCCAATGCGACAAAGTTGACTGCACAACGACCCTGTCCTGTCCGAAAACGGTTCAGTGTGGTCCACAGATGACGTGGAAGGTTGAAGCCAAGAGGGCAGACAGATGGCTCAGCTACAAGGGAGCGGTTTGCATCCGTTGAAGACCACTCGACACTCCATGCCGAAATAGCTCCCATATTCTTCGCAAAGGATCTAACCAGATTGGGCGTCTCGAAGTCAAGAGGACTGCTGGATGTGAGGTGATGTCCATGTACAGTGGAAGTTTCACACTGGCATAGACCTTAGTCAACCCTTTTGTGGTTGCTTCCTGACGAAGCAGCTGTGGAGGAGGAATGTTGCTGAGTACCGGCATCCGTCGTAAAGGAGTAGGACGCAGTGTTCCAGAGATTATGCGCATTGTTTTGTTGAGCTGGACATCAATTAACTTAGAGTGGGATTGTCGAGCCAGACAGGACGCAATACTTGGCTGTCGATTAACAAAGGGCCAGTGCACTAGCGCCCCAAGTTGAGCCAGGCAATTTGCGGAGTAGGTTGTTTCGAGTGCTAAGTTTTGCTGCAGTTTTCTTCAGGTGATTGTAGAATGTCAGTGATCTGTCCAGTTTCACACCGAGGTATGTTGGTGTCGGGTCGTGTTTTATTTGTTGATCACTGATTCGCTCACGGTTCGCATTTGCATTGTTAAGGTGGAAGACGCTGGATACTGTATTTTTTGCGCTTGGCTGCAGACGGCATTTCTTGATCAGTACACCCTCAAGCTCAGCAAATGAGCGACTTTGGGTTTCGAGAGCAATGTCACCTGTATACATGAACTTGCGCGACTGTGTTACAGGTAAGTCATTGATATAGACATTAAATAAACCTGGAGGAAGAACAGATCCTTGATACGAATGCTACGATGGCACAGTACCAATAACTTATCTTTAGTTTTAAAAAATGTTCAAGAAATGATCTTGACACAAGGGAAGAGGGCATACAAGTATGTCATCGCATTTATTATATGAATACATTATAAGGACTCGATTTAGACTTGTCCTTTGCAGAAAAAAAAAGAAAATACAAACAGAACACAAGCTTAGTTACAACATGAAGACTTTGTTCCACAGGATTCCATTTGACTGATACTCTCTCACATATATTTTGTAAACCGTACATTCTCAAACCTTTGAATTTACGATATTGACGGTCAAATATTAGATAACATTTGACTTTATTGTAGATTGACGCTTAAAACGTAAACAAACAACAATTTCGATAGCAAAGTACACCAAGCCAAGCTGTCGATAAAACGGATAAGAAATCTGCCTGTCAGTCTGGTCCAACCGCCAGGGCTTTGCCGCCACCCCACCTCCACCCCTTTGATCGGCACCAGATCAGTAAAGGAAAGTTCAAATGAGTTCATGCTGCTCGATGAAAAGGAACTTGGAAATGTTTCAGCCGGGAATACAACACCTCAAGTCATGTCGCTACCTGTATTGATCGTTTAAATTGTGTACGATGTGCACCAGGCTCGCTTACCGAAAGTCTTATCTTCGTACAAAATTTGCAGTTGGGTATCCATTACAAAGCAATTGGGGGGTGGGGTGGGATGGGGCGGCGAGTGGTTTCAGTGGTATAAAGAGCTCATCGTTACAGATCACTGCCATCTCACCTCTGTCTGCGTGGGTCTTAGATTTGGCCAATCTGGGTATGTGAGAAAGCTCGCCAGTAGCTTCTCTTGGGTCGGTTGTTCTTTCCTGGGTTGTCGCGGGTTCATTCTCCACCATTTATACTGGCCGCCATGTACAGCCTATCCTGTGCTGAAAAATGGCGTTAAACCCTACAACAACAACAACAATAACAACATAGCAATGGAAACCAAAGCGGTGTCGGGTGACACAGACTACATTCATCAGACGTCATAGCGTAAACAAGACACATGAACGTGTAACGCTAACTACTATATTATTTCTGAAGTGTTTTTCTGATCATTGGCGGAAAGGCCAGTTTATTTCCTATTGTCATTAAGCATATTCTCTAAGCCTCGCTTTAAATCAATGAGACAATGCGATTGTCACGGAATGGTGTAAATGTTGTTAATTAAATACATGTACTCGGGTTTCGTTTCTTTTTCTCTGTACAACGATACCCGAGGGTGATTATAATATGGTCTATGTATTTCGAAATCGTGAGTACGATTCGTCCTGTGCCACACGTGCAAGGTGCCTTTGATAAAGAATAACGAAAATTCTAAAGGTATGAATACGTTACTACATGTAAAGGACCTTTACAATACTAATGGTTTTGTCAGCAAGCGGCCTGCTTAAAGGATTCGCACAACTCCAGCTGTAGGGGTAGGTAACGTTTTGGGGTTTAAGTGATAACTAGTGTATTACCATATTTGCCTTTGCATGTTTGTTATAGTTTTCTTTACATACCATAATGCGTGCATTTTTTATTCTTGTTGCGACGTAGTGCAGGACTTATATTGGTAATGTAAAGCTACATTTTTTAAAAGAATTGTTTACTATTGTCTTATCAAGCAGGGTTAGGTTTACTATTGAACCTCTGTTTTGTAATTGCCATTATAATCTTTTTAACTTACCATGTATAACGTCCTTACGTTATGTCTGTATCAAGTTTAGTACACTGTATCGGGTATATTTTCAGCTGAGTTTTTGATGGTAGGAATATCCGGGGTGTCCGGTGTTGTCAGAGGGTAGAAACGTCCGTGTGTCCGGTGCGTTTAAGGTGCCGGAGCGTCTAATGTCTAGCGTCCGGAATGTCAAGAGTGACTAAGGTGACCCAGCTGTAGAGCCGTCAAAGGACCAGGGGGACCAGAGGGTCTAATATTTCAAGTGTCCGGAGGGTCTAATGTTTCAAGTGATCATAGTTATCCGAGGGTCCGGAGTCTATATTGGTTGTGAAATTGATTCGGAGGAGCTGTGGAGCGGATATGGTGCACGGGTGACGGAGTGCATCTCCACACATGTATTTTTAGCTGTATGCTAATTTTGGGTTAGTAAGACCCAGTGTATTATTCAGGACTGGAAGGATAGATTGTATATCCGTTCTTGTTTAGTGACATAATTTCGCTACCTGAGCGAATACATTTTTTTTACTATGTGTAAACGCTTACATTGTTTACTATTTGAGTGAACTATATTCATCTTTCCATTACTGAATCATTTGTGAAATCATTTATCCTGTGTTTTAGGGTTACTGACCTAAATTTATTTGTACATTTTTTCCATCTTTGAAACTGTGCGTTTATTGTTAAATAGATCCAATATTTGGATTATAAATACGCACACATCTTCATCATCCACTACTCATATAAATCGCCACATTAAACCATATATCTGTGTCGTCAAAACGTGTTCTGTTGTTAATCCGAAATATCCCACCCGGTTATCTTGTTACAGCGATAAGTGGTTGACCATCGAATGTTGCAATAAAAACAGTATTTTTGTATATTTCTCCATCATAAAAAAAATAATATTTAACACTGATTTGTAGTCTAAAATGAATGTTTACCCTTAACAAACATTTAATGGCAAGTTGTTTTAAAAGCAATTTGCCGTAGTCAAAATCTCTTTGGCTGTCTCTCTCTCTCTGTCTCACATACAGTTAGTAAAAAGGTTTAAGTGAAAGAATTAAAATCTACAACTGCAAAAATAAAAAGATAAAAGCATAATTAATAACATAAGAACAAATGAAGTCCACTATGTAACCTTCTCAGAATGTGGTGTATTTTCCACAGTCCGGACGGTGAATTCTTTTTTGTTTGCAATACTCTGTGTATTTATCAAGCAATGACAGGTATGTTACAGTCTTACGGCAAAAGCAAACTGTCTATTTTAATCCGACTCTGTACAAATATTTATACACCCACCTAGTTAGATTATAAAATATCGACAGCATTAGGAAACTGTACATTATTTTCTTGTAAACAAAACTTTGCTTTGTTAATAAATGATTATTGTCTCCACGCTTTAATTATCCCGTGTCTATAGATTATCGAGATGCATTGTGTGATTTATATTTTAAATAGGATATTTTAGTCTTTCAGTTAATTAGTTAATTGCTAAATTAATGATCTTTTAGTAAATAATTAATTAGTTGTTACCTATTACAAAGAGGGCATGTTTTACACCCCAATGCAGCTTGCCAGCAGAAGTCTCCATCTAGAATGACAAAAAATAAACATAGTTGAATAAAGTCGTAATGCCTATTAGATAAAATTAAAAATCTGACGATACTTATTTTTCCAGTTTGACTAAATCTAATAATTGTCAGATAAATAATCGCAGAAATAAAAACCGAGTGGCAAAACCAACTCAGCATTCAAGTTGTATAATTTATTTATTTTGCGTGAATTTTACAAGAAATTCATGGGCCCCCGGGTGGCTGAGTTGTCTAATGCGCTCTCCTTTACCGATCACTACCATCTTACCACTGGCAGGGTGGATTCGAGTCTTGGTCAATGTGGATATATGAGAAAGCTTGCCAGTAGCTTCATGTGGGTCAGTGGTTCTTGCTAGTGTTTTCCCGGGTTATTCCTCCACCAGTTACACTAGTTACCATGTGTAACCAATCGTGCACTGAAAAATGGCATTAAACAAAAACAACAGCAAAACAATAAGAAGTTCATGAGTGCGTTTGATGATCAAGAAGTTTGCGCTATTTGACTCGTCTTAGACATGAAGGAAAGATGCACATCTGAAGCAACATAGACTATTGGTTGGATAACCGCTGATCCTTGCATATACAGGCTTCGAGGAATGAATGTAGAGCCGTTGAGTAGCAAAGCAAGTGTCCATCAAAACGAGTACTGATAATAGTAGTAGTCGTATAAGATATAGAAGTAGTAGAGACAGCTGTATTATATTAGTAATACAGATGGCTGCAGCAGTAGTAGTAATTCTCAGTTATACCAGTTGTTAATGGAGAAGCAACAATAACTACATAAAAGACAGAATGGAAATCTTCATTTCAGTAGGGAAGGAGCATGAAAGAAAGTATGTTTACTTACTTTTTTCCCCTCTTGTCGAATTTAAAGCTTTATAAAATTATTCGAATATAAAATCTTTGTTTAATATTTTCTTTACCTGACTGAACGGAAATCTCGAGGTACCCAATTTATAAACCGAAATATTTAAGCAATAGACTGTATATTTGATATTTACTCGTCTGGTATTTGCCGATAAAAGAACCAATGGGATCGTTGATATCTGACTACATTAATCGTAAAAAATTGTCTCGACAGTGTTTACAACATTATCTCATTACTTTAACTTTTTTGATTGAACTTGTTGATAATTGTGCTCGATGTTCGCCTGCCATAAACATCGTGTGTACCTGGTAATTTATTTTTATCGTAGGGTTTTCATTTATAATTAAAAACTGTAAGCATGACTATACGTTTTTTGTTTAACAGTGAACTATGATTATGATAGGGATTCAAATTGTCAGCTTCAAGGGCCTGAATGGGACTTAAAGGCGGATTTAGGGGTTTACAAAATTGTACGTGGAAAAGGGTCCTTTCTATATGACCTTGACATGAATTTGTGCCTTAGTATTAAATCATATGTTTATACTATTCCTGGAATTTTAAAATAAAAATGTATATTGCCTGAGCGTTTAATGTAAACAGCAATACGGCAATTAGATTGTAAAGGTGTTTTAACAACCGACAAGTTTCTCTCCACTGGAATAGTATTTCAATGTTAGAATAATTTGGCACTCCATTACACAAAAATTCAAAGTCAGTAGTTAAATAATGAGAGAGAGAGAGATTCTAAAGTAAGAGAGAGAGAGAGAGAGAGAGAGAGGGGGAGATGTATTTTTAAAGTAAGGGAGTTTTCAAAAACAATTGGAATGTCAGTCAAATGATATACAAAATGTACACTTTAACAAAAGTTAGTAAGAATAATGGTTTCTAGGGATGTCAATCGTTTCGTAACCAGATCGTTTCGTTTTAAAACCGGTGTGTTTTGTTTTGTACAAAAGTTACTACTTATTATTATGGAGTTGAACTATTAATTTTGATATACAAAAGGTATTAGAGGAATTATGTATTTTTGAACAACTAGTAACCAAATATCCAGGAATCTGATAGTACTGAATGAGATACTGGAAGGCTGCTCCAGTCCTTATTTGTATATAAATCTAAGTGGCGAAAATGGAACCGGGTACAGATGGGTGATTAAAAGAATTTCTGCCTGGCACAAACTAGTTATCAAACAGGCTTACAGCTACTGGACAATGGTTGGTTTTCTATCGCAAACTGCACCAGTTCCAAGTCTTGTTATCTTTGGCTTTTGACAGTATAGGAATACCCTTCGCTGGCATTAAGCTTGCGTTTACTACGTTTTTATTCGCAACTATAGAACGTGGTAACTAGTAGGGCATTAGGATCAATACCGTCTGTAAGACCTTCCATGGAACTGTCAGCGAGTGTTCACCAACACGCAGTGGTGTTTGGAACGACCGTTTACTGATGTCGAACGTGTTGTCGACTACACAGTTGTCGGACCGTTGGTTTGAGTCCGATTCGATTTTACTGGAATATCTGTTTGCTGCTGGTGACCTGAACCTAAGGGTCTTATGCACACCGGCTGGTCTAAATTTAAGTCAACAAAATGACAGGCGTGCAAAGTATAATGAAAGGGGTACAAGCATAAAATTATACAAAAATAATAATTCCAAAGACAATTTTGCTACTGACAATACAAAACAGAATGTTTAACAAAAATTAACGGAGTCGTACCTTTGGAATATAATACTTAGCTTTTTACAGGTTTAATGTATATGTTGGATGGTGTTGATAATTAAAAATGCATGAACACACCTCCGGGTGCGAAAACAATTGTCGTGTATATATATATGAACTACATCAGGGATTGGCATACAACTTTAAACACATATTTATCCATTGGTCTAATTGATACGGATTTCTAGTATGGCCTCTAGTAAGTCATATTGATATGATATCTGGTTAGTCCTAAATGAAAATGGTGCCTCTCCGGATGCCAATATGACTACCACAGTGGCCATCTTAACAATAATTGTATCGCTACTGCTCCTGAATAAACGGTGATATCAACGTGGGTTTTCACAAACTTGCAGAAAAAAAAGCACAAAAAACTTGTATTGATTGATACATGGAACTAAATGAAAGTGATGTCTAACATCAACTGTGGTTGCCACAGCAGTCATCTTACACATCCGTCTATCGCTATTATTCATGAACGCAAAGTCATATTACCATGGGGTTTTCACCGGAATACTTTCCATGAAAATGATGTCAGTATAACGACCAATGTAGTCATGAAGCAGTCACCCTAAAATCTTTTTATCACTACTTCTCGTTGACAGAAAGTCACAGTAACAAGGCGTCTTCACCAGAAGACCTCTTATCACATCTAGCTGGTCCTAAATTAACAGAGTTTGTATCGGAACTTTAGTTTGGCATCATTTACAGCCATTTTGAAAATCTTGTTATTGTTACTACTCCTAGCTGGATCGCTATATTTACACCAGGATTTCTTCAAAACATTTCTTTTCATACGGCTCAGATCTGACGATATGATTGTCACAGTTTACATTGGCCGGAATACAGCCTGAATGGATTTAGGAGGTCCGCAAATCTAAGGTTTTGTGTCTGTAAAATAGCTTAAATACACACGCGTTAAGCAATGACAAAGGAATGACATCAAGTTGTTACCCGTGTTATGGCATGATGCTGAAAACGGTCGCTCGATGTCTCATCTAGTGTTAAAGCATCGAAGCCGTCTATCAGTAACCTTCAAAATTATTGCTTTTTAGGTCGATGACTATGACACAGAACTGTTGGAGAAATAACCGGGTTTTCCAGATTCTGACGAGAGTGAACGTGAGAATTTCATTCTATAATGGCAAGAGAACTGGTCCGGGCTCGTTGCCAAACCCCGCGCAGTGGTTGTAGTGATAATCATTCCCTCCCTCCCACGATAAGACACCTTCTGCGGCAGCGAAAGTGCGAGTATTCCCAGCTAAACGTAAATAGGTTTCTGATGGTAGGAGTGATCTCACTTGCTCGATATTAATCTGGACCGCGACCTCGTACATCCGTGGAACAAACTGGTACCCGCTGACTTTATGCTACACCAGTAGCGTATACCCCTTGGCGATGCAGGCGCCTATTTTGCTATCTGCGACATTACTTCGCCATCACGCACGAATGGCCACTCTGCCATATCTTTGATGGGTCTGAGCAAGTTCTAATTGCGGTTTCCAAAAACAGTTAAAGCGTCTAAGACTCTGGTTCTCTGAGTCTCTTATACCAGATGAATATGGAAACAGCATGACATTAAACATTTTTTTTATGACGCTGATGCCTAGTCGCCGTTGAAGGTTTTATATGGGGAAGCCTGCGAGATAGACGGTGAACGCATCTCCGTTGTTGACGAAAACACAAAAATAAAGCGTTGCGTTCACGGCATATAAACCCCGACGAGTTTAGCGTCGTATTTCCACCGACCACTGCCGCATTGGCTGTGAAGCACATACTTTTTACGTCATGACTCTGTTTTAGGCCTCAAGGGACGCTCCGAAATGACGTCGTACTGCCTGATCTGCAAGCAAAAGACCAAAACTATCGCAGACCGTATGATACTTTCAATAGCCGGAGGTATGAGCTCTGACGAATCTTCATGGTCTGTGGGGCAAGCAAATACATGGGTGAAGGTGGAGTTGACGGGGTTGTCTTAGGGCATGTACCCTCTAGAGAGACAACTACCACGCCACAACTACTACGAGAGAGCAGAGTACGAGGCTCGATATCAGGATTTGACGCCTCTAGCTGCCCAAAGAGAGGCAAGGCTCCTATCAACCGCGTGGACGTCGAATTATACAGGACTGATTAGCGAACATTTGCATCCGTGATTGACGCAACCCTCACAAAGTGAACGACGTAACCTCCACTTTGCGGCCTCTTGAAGTGAAAGCCTCGGCCGCCAGTGAGTAGCTAGGAAACACGCTTAATCGCAGATTGACCCGCAGGTGCCTCTCCGAGTGTTAGCGCCTCGGTCAGGAAGATAAGGTTGGGCGGAAGAGCCCTCGGCCACCAAGGAGACTTTCGGGCATACCGTCACGCTGGCGCGAATCAACAATTGAAAGCCACACCGGTATCCTGAGCTGCTGAATGCTGATCCCGGACGTGAGTATTCAGGTGTTCGTTGCAGCGAGGCCTGAACACCGGATATTGTAGAACAGTTCAATAAAATCTTAGATGAGGGAGTGCTTGGGCATTAATATTTCCTGGAGCTGTTATCTTTCTGCTTCCGAAGAGCGAAGTTGCTGCGACCAACGTCGAGTGGGTTTGACCTTTATAAGCCTTGCTGGTTGTTATGAGAGGTTACCTTGGTGGCGTCTGCAGCACACGTTGGATATCGCCAAAGCCACTCAGGGCCTTGTATGATAGTTGAATGTGAATATGGAGATGCAGTGTAGGACAAGTCGTGCTATAGATCCCGTGTGGTCGCTTGAAACTCACCGCTTGGCTGACCAGTTCGACATCTCGGGCCAGCCATCTGTGCACAATCTTTCTGGAGGCTTCCATCGCGTGGAGCTGTAAGTTATACCACCTGATACTTGGTCTGGTCAAAGCTCGGTGAGGTACTCTTCAATTTGCTGCTACAGTTCCTGTGGTATCCAGATGTGACCGCAGACACGCGACTTGATTCCGTCAGCAGCAATCCATTTCGTCGTGTCCAAGGAAGAGGGACTCTCCTCGAGGAGATGGAATACCCCTAGCCTGTGAGGGTCGCCATGATATGCCAGATTACTTTTCTTCTGGAAACACTCTAGGTATATGTCGTGTCTTTGTTCCTTGGCATGCACCAATAGCTTGGCTTTCTTGTACCTCTTGGGTCGTAGGCCGAGCGTCATTAAACTTTGCTAAAACATTCGTATTGGCGTCGCTACGAAAGAGGTGTCCACCTGGGTTGTCGTATGGGTCCTACAAAGGGGCATTCACGGCCATGTTCAGGTACAGGTCCTCCGTTTTCAAGCAAGACCTTCAGGCGCCGCAGTTTTTATTGCCGGTCGTTTTGGCTCTGGATGAATTGCTCATATACTCCGTCGCGCCCCTTTTGAATGACTCTAACCCAAATGTTAGGGTGATCCATCTCAAATTCTTCTTGGAATCTTTGACAGCAGCTTCAACGGAAGGGCAGGACCCAGGCCAAATGTTCTCTATTTGATCACTCTAATTGATATTTTGAATGTTGCCCAAAAATCAAAATGCGATATTCATGTTGTTCACCTGAATCAAAAGCAGAAATTAATCCACTCGATCATGTGCTACTTCCAACATTCGATATGAACTAGGTATAACAATTGATACGCGAACGGTAGGTTGTAGGGGAACGGCTTATATTTTTTTCCTACATCGTTAGATAACTTCCCGAATAGAATCTTTTCAGGCATTTCCCCTTGAATCGCAAGGGAGATTAAGTTACTTGAATATAGTTATTGAATTGTTAAGGAAGAATGCATTTTATAATCAAATAAATACGGTAATGTGTTAAAACCAATATATATTTGATGCAGCTCCGAGCTGGCACGCTCCAACATCTAATACGTAACGTATAAACGCAACATCTTTTATCTCGCGTCAACATTGCCGCCAAAACGGCTAGTACCAAATTATCCGGTGCCAAAATAGCCGGCTTTCCGACTATTGCTTCTGTTGGCAAAGATTCTTGACTATAAACCATGCTACGGGAATTCGAATAAAAGGTATATGCCATTCTGTTTCTGTTTATATCGCATCTTAAATGTAACTTTTTGACCGAAATGTTCTAAACAAAACATCACCTGGGACTTGTACATTACACAGCACAACTTTGTCACATAAATGATGATAAAGTATTTATTGAAATATAAAGAAAGCAGAGTTAAAGTACAATGTATAATAAAATGATAATTAATTAATATCAGTATTACAATATTGATTTCTAGCAATCTGTACAATATTGATTTGTAATAATATGTACAATATTGACTTGTAATAAAATGTAATAACATTGATTTGCAATAATATGTACAATATTGATTTGCAGTAATCTGTACAATATTGATTTGTAATAATCTGTACAATATTGATTTGTAATAATATGTAATAATATTATTGTAATAATATGTACAATATTGATTTGCAATGAGCTCGTCTATGTTGTGTTGAAAAATTTGAATCTGACTCGACACTTTCGGTGTCTCGTTTCAGTTTATCAACGCAACATAAACTCGCACAATAAATCCACAATGAAACAGTTCGATAACACCGTATAATAATAACGTGTATTTAAATGCTTCTAACGAATCTCACATTTTAATACTATCGATTCACACCAATCTGTCAAATTTTCCAAAATTTCCGCTTTAGCCCTAAAGTATCCCTTCAAGGAAAGCTTGGTTAATTCACGACCACCAATATGTCTCGTGCACAGCAACATGATATGACAATAGAACCATGAAGGATGGCTTTCAGTTTTGCGTGTCTGTAATCTATAATGCAGAGACGCAGACATATCATTTAGTTGTCCAGCTAAAACGGATTTATGTATTTGTTTCAAGTTTTCAAAGTCTAAGAATATTGTTAGATCCATTCTTCATGTTCGTTTGTTATCTTCGAAAACAGAAAGGTGAATGTTGAGATTCAGAGCCATGATTTCTCGTGAAACAAAGAGTGTGCCTTGGAACACATATTTCACTTCCGGATTATCACCAAGGCCTTATTATTCACTGTTAATTGTCGCCGAAACACAGAAAGACAACCACACCATCAGCTCATATTCTAAGCAATAAACAATTACCTTTAAATCCATACCAAGAATGCTTAAATCTAACTCTTGTATCTCGACCAAAATTAGACAGGAAACAAATTCTCTTCTAACAGAGAGTATTAGACGAAAGGGGCCATAACTCCTTCTATTCCACATAGCAATGCAAAAAATCTTCATATTCAACATGACTGTGCATAATAAGGTCATCATATTCAACACGACTATGGAAAAGGTTAATAGAGAAGAAACATGCTGTGGTCATACGATGGTGGCATGGGTGTCGAAGGTTAGTATATAAGTAAGAGTAATTTTCATATTCAAAACAAAGTCTGGGTGACAATAGGGTATAGGATATAGCTGTTCTTAACATGTTTGAATTGTGAAGATCTACTTTGATACTTTGTTAATCAGGATGTGTATCGGATACAACCATATGGCATATAATAATGACATTAAATAATCATAACGGTACGACAATTGGAATACCTAGGTTAAGACCCGAACAAGGTCTTTGCAAGTGGATAATAAAGACACCCAAATTGTGATCCGCGTTGATCCGCGTAGACAACATATTGTTATGTATATCTTTATTATGTGTGTTAATTTTCGTGTTTATAGAATGAAATGATCATTAACTAAACTACATATTAAATAGCTAATACTTTATAGTTGTTGATTTGTATTCTAGGATGAGGTCATTTCGCCTCAGTAATTACATTATAGTTTCAGGTTAGGATAAACATTTGATTTTTGCCTTTTGACCTTGGAGGCTGTAGAAAGAATCTTGATGACGAATTGAATGGGATCTTGCAGGCAAAATGCAGGCAACCCAATTCCTGATTGGCTAGCTGTTAAAGCACTTGAACGTGTTGAAAGATTTCACTTCAAGATGGTTTTTCGAGACTGCGTCTAAGCTTTTCATATAATGGGTAACCGACTGAAAATATTTCGTATTCCTAGCATAAACATCAACCTTACAAGAGACATATAGTTGTGATAATTTGAGTGGATTTATTTCGTTTTAATCTCGGTTATTTAATTTATTTTTTAATCTCAGTTATTCATTGGAATCCCAGATTGCTCATATATTTTGATTTAGTAATTATTTTCTAATTACTGTGAATTCATTTAAAGACATTGTCATTTACATCATTCTTATATTTCAAGACTGTTAGCACATTTAGATAAAGATTTTATCATATTTTCAGTAATAAGCAATCCGCACCCGTTTAAATCCAGCTTGTTAATCAGCAAACTTGCATCCTATCAAGCCTAAATTTGGAATTTGTTGGTTTCCTACAAATACTTATATCTGAGTAACTGAACTGGTCTTTCATAAAAAAATTGACGAAAGTTTGACAGGCAAATTTAATTTAATAGCAAACAATCGTTTTTAATTCTAATCGAGTTCATAATTTCGAATTCAAACGCAGTGCTTATCATTGAGTTATATACTTGAGGGCATCTGGCAAACTGTACAAGCTTAAAAGACTGATTGAATTCAAACTAAGCACGCCTGGATTCTGCTTTCAACAACACACGGCCCCAGAAGTTAAATGTAGCAATTCGCATTTTGTTTAGAAATTCACCCTGTGCAAAATGCAAAACACGGGAGTGGTACTTTATGGGTTCTTAATCTTTGAAATTAGGCTTCCCCCTCTACTTTAATCCGGGTTTTATTATTTAGAAGGTATAAAAAATTACTTAATTTTGGAGAGAGGTTTCTTTCTGAAACCCATACTATTCACATAGTAGATCTCGGGAATTTTGCGGAATGTAGGTATTTTTGCACCGAAAAAATCCAAAGTAAAATGCCTTCCTGAAATTAATGAAAATGCTTGGATTGGACATGATATGACAAACCTTCGATGGAAGGTTTATCGCCAGGTAATATATTTGCAAGAACAATAATTTATTAAATAGGTGCGAGTAATAAATGACAATGCTTTCGTATTTAAACTCTGATGAGTATGACGTTTCAGATCATATTTTTCATCCTATCTCATTTCTAGCTGTTTGGCCATTGAGACATTGGCGGATGATTAGGACAATATACCATAACAGTTTACATAAGCTGAGAGAGAGAGAGAGAGAGAGAGAGAGAGAGGGGTGTATTACTTGGAAACAAGTCACTGACGAACTTGGGCTCGAAACAAGGTGGTCGTATTGTATTACTTATTGACAGTTTGTCCCAGAAAAACATATTTACGCATTTTGCCCCGTCTTCGTATCAACTTTGGCAAACAATTCAGAAAATACATAGCATTTTCACTTCCTTGTTGGTGATAACTGAAGTTCTGCCTTTTTTAAAAAAAAGGATAGATCATGAGGTCCAGGTTGGTATTGGCAATGGGTAAACATTTATCACACACTCCCTACAGTAGTTTGCATGTCTATGATCTCGTGGGAAAAAACATACAGGCTATGTATTGTTTGTATTTCATAGCATATGGATAATTGCTACCACAAGCACCATCGCCACTACTACTACTATGATAAGTAGTAACACTTGGTCAGAACTGACGTTGTTGTAGTAGCAGTAGTAGCAATTGTCTCTTATCTTGTATACTGACAATAAAAAATATGTATTACGCTACATAATGCACATTTGTACATCGAACTCGTGTGTTTAATAATTGTATACTCATTGCCGACCACTCCGGTGGCATAAGTGGTTAGAGCGTCGGGCCTTGGGTGCGGGAAGTTTCTGGTTTGAACCCTGGCCAGGTCATACAAAAAGTTATAAAAATGGTACTAGCTTGAGGCTCCGCATTAAGAGGTTATTAGGACTGGTCGGGCTGGTGTCAGGATACTGTGACTGGGTGGGACACACGGGCTTTTTATATTAGCGTCAATCCGATATATGCATTAAAATTAAATTTTAAAAAAATAGTGGATAAGATAAGAAAATCAAAGAAATACAAGGACAATTGCAATGACCACATATTTTGTGAAGAAAAGGAAAGGGTTGGTGAATTTTGGGGTAAAGATTATTTTTGTTATCAACGACCATCTAAGTTTTCCCCAAGTGAATCGCTACTTCGAGAAACACTGCCATATGAAATCCTTCTAAATTCTGAGAAATAATCGTAAAAATCCAGGACAGCACGATAGAGACACATTACCACAGAGACATAATTGCTAGAACTAAACTAAAAACAACGATAACAACGCAAGACATCCTTTTCATATTGCTGAATTTATTCGAGCAAAAGGTACCAAGATGTTGGAATGTGAAAGAGGATAAGTAGCTCCAGCGGCAAAGTAACGTGCGAAAAGCACCAAAATGCCGGACCATGCAGGATATTGATCTAATCAAATCTAAAGCCTGTTTATTCAGTAATATTTACCATTTATGACTTATAATACAATTCTTAGTTTATTCGTCACACTATTAGGAATTTCGTTTTATAATTTTTGTAGGAAATACAAAATTTAATTCGCATTGATATCACAATTATATGCAGATAAGTAACTCAAATCAGAATAAGCGCTTGTCCAGACCGCTTCTGGCGTAATTGCACGCTGTGGCTTTTAGTTAATTCCACTGCAGTAAAAATCATGGTCCACGATTAACTGTAAAATACATCCATGCATAGAAGCATTTTACGCCTGTGCTTGTTGTGCCTGCACACCAGTTGGGGAAAATATTTTATCCACACATAATGATACCTCACCACTAAGCCATCCTTGTTGCTTAGCAATAGATGATCAGCATTGCATCATACGCTTCTCGCCATGCATAGTCGAATCTGCTGCAAGACTTCGTTCCAGTCAAAGGAATTAACAGCACTGTCAGGAATGAGTTGCCGATTCCTAGATGCATATTCGAGAGACGCTTCACAGTGTCTGTGCTTGGTTTGTATATGTTTGGAACGATTGCTCAGTAATCTTGAAGATCACGGTTGCGCTTGTGATTCTGGATTATTCAAGTATCATGCACAACAGTCTCATCGGCAATAGCACGTGCGATACGAAAATAGTGCCGTTTATCAGCGACCACGCGTGCGATTTTAGCCTGTGTGACCATTGGAGGAATCTTAGTATGATTCTGTGCTTACATTGCACGAAGCTGTCACGGTATCCGGTCTTTAAAAGTTCCATAATGATACTGCTGCTTCTTTTATAATAGATGGTAGTTTTAGATCGATGATCAAACATGTTCGAAAGACTTAAATAATTAAGATCTCAGAAAAGCTTAGTACGAAGCAAGGTCCACGCATGTTAATTAGGTGATTTTGCATGTGATTGGTTGGCAGTATTTCCAGCCTAAAGGCCACCCAGAAGCGGGTGGGTTCAAATCCCGTCGTCTCATCACTTTCGTGCTGGGTTCCTTGGTATTTCTTGGACAATGATCTTTACTTGCCATGGCACGAACAGATCTCCTTGTACTTACATAAATACCAAACCACTCCAAACCAAGCAAACTTGAATATTGTCTTATATCATCAATATATCGGACCAGTTCCATAATGAGCCGGTTCCATGCATATGAACGAGGCTATCATATGAGGCGCCGTAGGGGACAAAAGCTTGTCCAATGAGAAAGTTGCTGTTGAAATTTCGATGTCATATGTCGAGCAATCCAATATCACGCGTTGCATAAAATTGCATGTCTTTGAAGTTCCATTCTATTGATCGAATTTTTAGATTTTATATGTTGAATTATAAAGTGGTGATTTAAAGTTTTATTTCCTATGTCGACATTGTACAGCGGTAGTTGAAATTTCAGTATCATATGTCGAGAATCCATAATTCACATGTTGTATGCAACTGTTTGTGGTAAAAGTTCCATTTCATGTTGCGAGTATTTAGATTTCATCTGTTGAATTTCACAGCAACGAGAAGCAGCCTCCTAGTTTAATGATAAGGCGGTCCGTTCACGAGAGCGACCTCTATCAAAGAAATTCATAGTAATTCACCATCTGTGAATGGTCACTTTTAGACTGTAAATGAATGAAATATAATGGTGACTCATAATTGAATAAATGATGTATCGTAATACTCGATATTATTTTGAATTGTTAAAGTGGACATTATATAATGTTACTTTTAACACTACCACATCACTTCACCATAGAAAAATAAAAATTCTGACTAGAACAATAAAATGTTCAATCACCGCTGTGTAATTCAACAGACACAATCTAAAAACTCAACATATAAAATGGAACTTTTAGCAGAATCAATGTGATTCAACAGGTTAAATTGAACCTCTCGACATATGACATTAAAATTTCAACAACCGCAGTGTAGTTATGAAGACACAATCTAAAATCTCGACGTTGGACATCAAGTGTTCAACCAGCCCTGTGTAATTGAACATATTAAATCTAAATACTCAACATATGAAATGGAACTGTCAACATAAACTCTTTCAACCAATATGTAAATTAGAATTCTCGACGTATGAGATTGAAATTTCAACCAGCGCCGTGTAATTCAAAAGACTCATTCTAAAATCTCAATATAGAAACTTTCAGGACAAGCATTTTTGATACAACACGTCGAAATTCGAATTCTGGACATCTGACACTAGAATTTCAACGGCAACGGTCTGATTGGACCAGCTTTTGTCCCCTACGGCGCCTCATACATCATGCATCTACTTTACAGGGCTTGTTTCTTAACATAGAAAGTCCGTAGCAAATTTATAAGTGGTTTGATTCAAATAAAAATCTTTCATTTTAATTTTTTATTCTTCTTCGTTTTAACACTATATAAAACATTTGTCAATAGCGTTTGGGATGACTGTTTGAGGGGGTTTAATAATTTCTCAGTAGGGCAGTTCAAGATCCGGGCAATACATTTCTACATAGTCGAATAATGTGATTATGACCCTGAACTTGGTTATGGATCGGAACTCGGTATTTATTTGAGGGCATGTCTTTTGCACCTCCTAGGTAGAACTAGTTTAAACATGTTTTTGGTAATACATCTGGGAACCAAAGGGTGTCTTGCTTAGCCATCATAAAAAAAAACAAAAAAAAAAAACAACAACAACAAAACGAAACACATAGAAGACTTGTATCATAGATAAATGTGTGCGCTATTAAATTTCACATTTAGAATTAAATTTTATTTATTGATCTCCATGCACATAAAACTATATGAGCTTAAAACTTTATCTTTTTTTTTTTAAGTATCGTGTTTCAAGCTACAACCCAGGTAAAGTACGAGCGAGCTAACTCAATATACACTTGGAATGGCGGACGAGAGACTCGTCTGCTTCAAACGTTCAGGGACGACATACTTATCTGGGTCAATCATTCAGATCGCCATTATTTTTCAAATCTTCTGGTTCACTTATCTTCTTTGTTTATCTGTCGACCGATGTAGCGTCAGTTTTAAAATATTTATATTGGCTGTGGTTAAAAGACTGTAGATATACAAAATTTATTGCAAACACATACTTGTGAATCTCATATTGTGTTTTTGTGGGATGGGGTGATTTGAATTATAAAGAGGGAAGGAGAGATTACACTAGTATATGCCCATACAGAATAGTACGACAGTGTTTTATTAAATCTTTATCTTTCTAGTTGGGAGGGCTGTGCAATCGATAAACTACTTGTTTACGTCAGGTATGCAATTGTTCTGCATCACCTTGAAAATAGATTTTAAATCGCACAACTTAGAACAAGAAGAAGACGATACAACTGGGCTTAGATCGACAATGCCAACGTGCACTGAAAATAAGCATTGCCAACGCAACAACAATTACGCAATAAACTAAAAACTATGACAAAATTGCAGGAGGAGTGGTACGGCCACAATTGAACATAGTATTTGCAAGGAGAAATATGAGCAACACAATTGCACAATCTGCACAGTCGATCTTACTGAGTCATATCGGTGCTAAATGTGATCAGGAAATATCCAGTAACACTGAGCCACTCACATCGTGTCCTGCAATCATTGGCACCTGACCATTAAAAAAACATACTATATGGTTATCTAGGCACAGTATTTTCTGAAACTAATAGAACACAAAGCAAAACAGTCGAAATGCAACCTGAACGAAACTACATATACAAATGTAGCATACAGCGTTTCAGAACTATTCAGTATTATCTGAAACAAACTTAATCAAAAGTGGCAGGGTTTACGGTACACATCGAACAAAGGCAGAAAACTATATAAAACACCAAAATAAAGTAAATAGGAACACAAAATCACTGACTGTAAAACCCCATACGACACTAATATATAAATAGGATTAGATCAGGGCAAATATTTCTGGCAGGATGCACAATTTTTTTTTAAAACCCTATAAAATCGAACTGCCCACACTGCTTGCACCGGAAACTGTCGAACATGTGTCAAGGAAAACTCCCACGGTTACAGCCAATTAGTAATTAGAATCTTGCACATGAATTTCTTGTGCGTATTTGGACCTACCATATTCACGTAAAGCGGTAAAACTGAAAACCTAATTGACATGCTGCTGACTGATCGAACTCAGATACTGTAACCGCGAAGCCCAGATTAAGATCACAAAACTCAATAGGCTACATCGTCGAGGATATTTTCGTTTTTTTTCTTCCTACGTTGACACCGGATATATGTCATCGTGTAGTACCAAAAACGTGATACTTTTAACGAGTGGCGAACTATATCCTGTATTAGTACCACAATATATCCGGTATTAACGTTGGAACATAAAGAGAGACGTCTGGTTGATTTTCTTTATTAAAGATTAATTTTTATGTTTGAAATGTGCTACAGATACTTTTATTTACTGTAGCCCACAAAACATTCGCTTTGTTATGCAGGTACAACTTTTGTAGGCACGCACAATCAAGGGTGGCATGGCTTGATGATAAATTGTGTATTTTCACATGTAAAAATGAACGGCTATATTTTTCACGTGTGAAAATAGGAGAATGAAAAATATGAAAATTATTTCCTCAATAAGTGTCCATATTTCACAGTTAAGTATATAATATTAAAGTCACTCGTTTGTACGTGCTTTCTGAATCCAAACAAGTATGTTCAATATACAAAAAAAATAATAATCAAAATCTAAAAATGCGGCGTAAGTTAATCCCACAAAGATCCGATTCGGATCACTTCTTTGGCAGTATTTCAGAGACTGCCCACAAAAATAAGCAAATGAACATAACTTTGATTTAAACTAACAATGTAGTAGCTGTCAGGACAGAAGGAGACGGACAAGCAGCATGCAATGGTCAGTAGTACGACCCAAGCTTGCTTGGTTGGCGGAGGAAATATGCACAAAATCCAAATAAAAATGGCGAACCTTTATCGTAGTCGCACATGATAGTCACTCGTCCAAATTAAGTAAGTAATTATGCATTTGGATTCCTCCAGGTCCATCATGCATTTAGACGATCCATGACGGTGTCAATAAATATAGAGGATATTACCTTACAGGTAAAATCAGGTATTTATCAAGCCACACCCCGAATACCAGGATGTGCAATGACAGGAATAAGGAAGTCTTATGACCTTCAACTAATTTCTTGTTTACGAAGAGTTATTTTGGTGACCGACTGTGATCTTATTTGAAACAGTTTACCCCCACATTGAGGATATTTGTCATTTGTCAGGTGATACTTGGTTTAATTTCCAATTAATTGTTTGTTCATTTTGTCGCATTTTCCTCTATATGATCTTCGTCCTGTTTAGTTTTGATAAATTGTGTAGTCGTACAGTAAAAAACATTAGGATACGCTACATGTTTTCTAGCTGAGAGAGAGAGAGAGAGAGCGAGAGAGAGATTTCATTTATTTTCATATCTTGGTATGTGGTTAAACCTTTAATGTAAATGTACTTTAGTTTGACAGTAGATCTGAGTGTATGCATAAAGTAAAGACTCTTTCCACGTATTTTCGTTGATTTTTTTAATTATTTATTTTTGTGGATTATTACAACAACCATCCACAACCCCGATCATACAGGGGAAAATTTACATTTGGCTGTTAATCCATATCGGGGAAACTTTACATTTGATGTGAACTCACGGTGTTAACTTAAAATCTGTCTAAACGTGCCACGGATACATGCGCTGCAAAGAACAGAACGAAGTAAATTCTGGACTTCTTTGGATAAGATGTCTCAAATGTATTTATACAGCAAGTTCATATTTCTGGACGACTACTAAATTATGCATTTTCCCCGAAGTTAAAATATGTTACGGTTACTAAATTTAGCAGGCATGACACTGAGGAATGATGGCCCAGAATTTGTGATGCGTATATGTACATGTGAAATGTACATGTGAAATTCAAATGACTTTAACCCCTAGTGAACACTGCAAGTTTAATTCTTAATCATTGTTAGCCATTTGACTTGTATTAGAGCTAGGATAGCCTGTAATTGGAAAAACGTTATCCGGCACTTATTCTGCCGACTAGCCGATCAAATAGTAATTTCGATAAAAGTATTGAAATTTAAACAGAACTATATAATACTGCTGAAAATGTTTCGATATTACAGGAGCTTAGGATATTCGATGACTTAATTTCAGAATGTTTTCTGTGTTCTGTTCATTTTTAATTCTTTGCTAATGCTGTAGCATATTCAATCCTTACAAGTAAACTTATGTAAATACATTCGTATCTTTGTTTCTCGTGGTTTGAATTATATCGGTGATGTAAAGACAAGAAAATTAAAAAAAATTATACACATGTATATATGCTTGATCGGAATTACCTGTAATGGCATCGGTAAGTATGTCACGTTGAGCAGCACAGCGATATTGTACTCAGACTGCATGTGAGCTTGTTCACATTGTACATAGATGCTAGGTTTATTTTTATAAACGTAGTTGTATTATTCTGTTCCTTTTCTTTACTATTCGTTCGTTACTTTTCGTTATTAGAGCACACCAGGGCATCCTCTTTATTAGATTTGCTTTTATAGTCAAGAGTATTTTGGACTGATTTTATTTCTTGAAGTAACGCTTCGGTGGCCTAGTGGTTAGTGCGTCCGCCTCGCGTACGGAAGGTCGTATGTTCGAAGCCTGGCCGAGTCATACCAAAGACTTATAAAAATGGTACTAACAGCTGCCTCGCTAGGCGCTCAGCATTACGAGGTTAGTGTTTGGACTGGTCGACCTGGTGTTAGGGTGGGACATCATGCTACACGTTTCCGGCATGATACCCGGCCCAGTGCTAGACATCATTATAAACTGCCACACTGCATACGTCGTAGCGATTTGACTAAAAATTATTAAAGCTACGTGAACAATCCAAATGACACACACAGGCACATTTCTTGAAGGAAAAGATTACTCCCTTATTGGACTGCCTTTACTAACTCATACTAGAAAGGTTGACTATAATAAAAGATTGGCGTACACGGCAAGATCTATGTCAGTAGAGCAGTGCACCCAAAATAATATCGGACTGTCTTTCTCAGTTTGAAACGAGTGTTATGTGTATCTATGTGTCTTTCCTTTTGGTGTATTCCTGCATTGCACTGAGCTATAAATATGTGTTTACAAGTTTTAATTTCAGTCTTAATAATGAACCCGTTTACAAGTTTGGGGTAATTTCCCACTGGACCATTACGTCAAGTGGGATCTGTTGTGGTGGGAGATCTATTGTGAAATATGTCACGTGGGAGGTATTGCGACATAGATCAAGTAGGAAAATATTGCTGTAGAGTGTAGATAAGAAAAAAGTGAACAACTGCTTCATTACTACTTCATTCCTATTTCCTATGTTCCTGTTTTAAAACCTGTCTGCAGATGAATTTAATGTTGTGTTTAAATATAATTTGAGGTACTCATTTGTTATTTATTGGAATTACAAAGTGTTCATTGACTTTGGACTAAAATATTATTACTGGATTAATGTGAATTCGTTCAAAGACATTCTGTAAAATGCCACTGTGATAAATCAAGACTGTTGATATTCAAAGATACTGGTATATCAGCACATTCGGGACCTGAAATTCAGTTGGAACACTATTGTGTTTTGAACGCATGAAAGAAAGAGTTATGATTATTTTGGATTGTATTCAGAATAAAGCATGTTCCTCTTTACTTTTCATTTCATAATTTATAGAATTAAATTATTTGTCACGAGAGAAAGGCTAAAATTAATAGGGGAATGGTGTTCTCGACAAGCACGATGTAAAAGAGAATAATGTACACGACTAAACAGCCAAAATATATTTTTATTAATATGATGTTCCTTTTATGTTTCCTGTGGATACATCGTTTAGGAGACTTAAAGAGCGGAGGCGGCGATTGGCTTAATTATGCAATGCAATGAAAAACGATGCCCAATACAATAAGTAAAGAATAATAATTTGCTATAACTAACTAATGATATTTGAACTATTCCTTTGACATCATTTTCAAGTCAGACGTGGATTTGATATGAATGTTAGTAGCCACAATTAGGGTAGATACTTGAGCAAAACAGTTTTCAATCATATTATTATCCAGACACTAGTACGGCAGGCATTAGTAGTTACGCAGTTACGCACACAAATGAGACTCCACTGTATCCCATTTGTGAAACACCTTGTGAGCGCTGACCAGTCCTAACGAGTTATATCTAAATGGGACTTTCTTCCGTGAGGATCACAACTATCGGCAAATGTAGACCACTTTTACGACTCTATGGTCTTAAACGAACAGAAAGTACAACCAACAAGTTTAGTAAAATTCAACAAATAATTTATTTCCCTAGAATACAAAGTTAAAATCATTCCTTCACCAAGTCCTTAAATACAGAATATTCCGAACGAATTCAAAGTCTTGAATTTGCTGATGCACTAATAGTCATGATGTTTCCCAATGATATAATCCAGAATCTCTTTGAATGAATTCTCAATAATCCCAAAGTAGTGTTTTACTCCAAAGTGTCAAGGACCACTTTTCAATTCTAATGAATAATTTAAAGAAATGATTTCTCTCAAATTATATCAGAAATCATAAGTAAATAATTCGATACACTGAACTTAAAACGGGAATGAATAGTTTTGTTTACCTCTACGTTATATAGAAACGTAAGGCAGTAAAGTGACCAGGATGTTGGACACAAGTTCACTTCCAGAACATCCATAGGTTTGTAAATAAGGCTACATACTGAACTCCTATACCAGTAAACAATTTGATTATGACCTATTTTCATGTTAAAAATCAAGTACCAGGTACACACAAAAAAACTATCGTCAATCATGGACAAAGTTGACTTAGACAATATAAGTTTTGACAAAGGTCAAGCACACAATACAGATTCAATACACATAACGATCACAGTGACCTATTTTCAAAAACTGTAATCAAATTCGGTAGGTATCTTCGCATTTGAAGCCGCACACACAGAAGGTACACGCAGATATAATTGAGGCAACATGTTACTTTCATGTACGGATGAATATTGACAATTTAGTACATTTACATGTAGCTCAATTCTTGTATACACCTTTGGATGTATAGTACAAGGCTTGATGAGCCTATTAGCATCTCTCACTTTTGTTAGCACCCATAAAAGGTAAATTGGGCGTAATTACATAGTTTTATTGCTCAAGTGGATATGATAAGATAATGGAGTATGTACGGGTGATGCAGGTGAGACAATTCTTCATACTTCCTATCGGTTCGTTCTTAATTGCAGGAATAGGAAATACAATAACAAGTATGTTGGAAAGTAGTCTTGCTACTCTACCCCAAATTGGTTGATTGGTTGGCTGTTGTGGGTTTAACACCATTTTCAGAACATGATAGGTTATACATGGCGGCCGGTCCATTATGGTGGAGATAGAGACAGGAATAACTACCGATCCCTGGTAAGCTGCTGGCAAGCTTTCTCACATATTCACGTTGGCCGAGCCCAACATTCGAACCTATGCGAACAGAGGTGAAATGTCAATGATCTCTAAATGAGTGTCTTAAATCATTCGGTCACCCGGATCCCTTTTTCAAAATGTTAATATAGTGTTAAAATAATAGAAAAGACCAAAAAAGCAACAACTTTTGTAAAATTGAACAAATATATTTTCTTAAAATAAAGAGAGAAAAATTAAAATAATTTACAGTATGAAATCTTCAAAGATCATAAAAGGTCTAAGGCTTGTCCAAACGTATAGCGTATTCCAGATAATATACAGTGGTAATCCCAATTCGGTTCAATCTTTTGTGCTAATGTGCCAATAGTCATGAATAGTTTGATGTGATAACAGTCTTTATGTATCAGAATGATGTAATTCAAAATGTCTTCCAATAATTAATTCACAGTAAATTCAAAACAGCTCCTAAATCAAAATGTCTGAGCACATTGTAATTCTAATGAATGATTTAGAGAAATAAATAAATCCACTCGAATGATCAAAACAATATGTCTCTTCTATGACTGATGTTTATGGTAGGAATAATTCATTTCCAAGCAATTATCCCTTATATGAAAAGCTAAGACGCAGTTCCAAATAATCATTTCGAAATCACTCTTGTCAACAAGTTCAAGTACTTTTGCACTATCCAATCAGGAATTAGGTCAGCTAGGGAGGGATCCCATCAAATTGGTCATCAGAATTTCTTCTGCAGCCTCCAAGGTCAAAAGGCTACAATAACATGTTTACTCCTATCCTGCATCTATAATGTATTTACTGAAACAAAATGACCTCATCCTAGAGTACAAATCCACAACTGTAAACAGTTAGCTATTTAATATTTTATTTAGTAAATGACACTTTCAATCTATGATCATGAAAATTAACACACATAATATAGATATACATAACAATATATTGTCTGTGCAGATCAACGCTGGTCACTATTTGTGTGTCTTTATTGTCCACTGTTCAGGTCTTATCCTCAGCAGACATTGTTGTTTTTTTTCTCACCCACCCAGTATTCCGGTTGTCGTACCGATTTGATTATTTAATGTCATTATTATATACTATGACTAATAAACTATCAAAGTGGATTCTGAAAATTATAATAGCTTACGAACAACTATACCCCATTTTCACCCCGACTTTGTTTTTGAATGAAAAATTACCCTTATTTATAGCCCCAACCTTCAACCCTCATACCCATACCACATCACATTTCTTCTCTATTGCTCGGTTTGCATAGTCATGTGGACTATAAACACTTTTTGCATAGTCATGTGGAATATGAGGACTTTTTGCAATTAAATATTCAAGATCTAATTTGATCTTCACTGTTCTATAGTTATGTCAGATGGAGTTATGCCCCCTTTCGACAGTTACTCTCTGTTGGAAAAGGCACACAGTTTACTGATAATACAAAATTATAACTGTGCCAAACATGTTTGATAAACATAGTCACCAATCTTCCTGATGCACCGCAAAATGCTATGATGAGAGAAACGTAAGTGGGGCTTATTAATAATGCGTGATGTAACTAAGAATACAAACGAAACGTTTAGTTGCCCAGCAAAATGAACGTATCTCTATTTACATACAAATGTATCCAAACCCTGCTCAACCACTTCATCTTCTCTAATTTTTTAGTTCGGAAAATTGTGCTAACTATGAACTCGTTTTGTCGGAAGGATATACTGCACTCACAAGTTCGTGCAGTATTCATTCCGAAAACTCGTTCCTATTTTCCCATACAAATGCAGTAACCTATAAATATTATACAGATCAATATAAATTAGTTGTACAGATCAATGTATATTTATCATCGTATTATATATCTGACTTTAATTCTTCATATTTCAATGAATCTTTTATCATCAGTGATCCGACAAAGGTTGGTCACATCAAATGAAAATGTCAAAAATACAATTAGATTCTAACCTCACTTATTTCGACTGCAAGAACAAATTTAAAGACCTAATAATGTTTCCTACCTTAAATATTTTCAGCATGTTTTCTGTTTTCTAATTTCATGGTTTTTTTTGTAATCATATCATTATATCTGTTTTTTATGTTATATGTGTTGTCTAATGTTGTGAAGCGCTTAGAGCTTCTAAAGATTAGGCGCTATACAAAGTCCTCATTAATATTATTATTATTATTATTATTATTATTAACCTGATGATGTTATTAGGCTGCAGTCTACTGAATTGTTTCATTATTATTTGCATCTTCATCATCGTCATCATCATCATCGTCAGCATCATCATCATCGTCATCGTCATCATCGTCATCATTATTGTTGTTGATTACATGTTTTAGCTGTTGGTAGTGAGTTGTTGCAATTATAGTAGCTGAGCTGTTGTTCTAATTTTGCTTATTTCCTTGCTTTAATTGTATCAACTCTTTGAAATAAATTAAATACATAGGATATCGTAGAAAATGTAGATTTTCTTTCCATTATATATTTTCAAGGTGAACATCTTTGATTTGCATGGATTTGTTTCTCCACAGATGCAAAGAAGAAAAAATGAAATAGGCCTAATTATGGAATCATATTTCTGAATTACGTACACAAGAACAGATATACTTACTATATGGAAAACAAAAGTAGTTTGAACAGTGATATCGTCCCTGGGGTTATAGAAATCTTCTAAACAATTATAAGAAATATATAGATATGATGTAACTATTGAAATTTATTGTAAACAAAATTATATTTTCAAACCTTATATACCACAGTACAACTTAAAATTTTCTCAAACAAGTGGGCAGATAAATCTGCTTCAGAAAGAAATTATGTGACGAGGATGTTATGGAGATATATGCTTTCTTAAGAACTTGTGTTGAAGTTGTTACCGGGATCTATTCTTTTTAAGAATTTTTGTGTATAGGTTCTTTTGGGGATCAATGCTTTTCTAAGAATACAAATGATATATATATATATATATATATATATATATATATATATATATATATATATATATATATATATATATGCGATACGATGGCACACGAATTTAGGA
This sequence comes from Sinohyriopsis cumingii, assembly GCA_028554795.2. Taxonomy (NCBI): domain Eukaryota; kingdom Metazoa; phylum Mollusca; class Bivalvia; order Unionida; family Unionidae; genus Sinohyriopsis; species Sinohyriopsis cumingii. The sequence goes on from CM068829.1 coordinate 135,832,413, forward strand.
TAAGTAAAGGAATCCAGTGACAAATAATTACCTCACTTTGATATACTATTGGTGTTTACTATTTAGTGACGACATAACATCATTCTAAGAACGTTCCCTATCCGAGGAGCATGCCCTGTAATTACTAGTAAGGAGACTATATATGCATAGTATAAAAGTTGTATCATTAATAGACTAAGAGAAGTATAAATTGTAATACTTTTTCATCAAAAAGGAAACGAGGTTTGCAGAGTTTCCTTTTAATGAAACAATTATCCTAAAAATGTATACAGCTAGTGGCATATCAAAGATATAGCCTACAAACCATACATAGATTTTATTTATATCACATACAAATACGGAGTTTAGAATGACTACAGACAACTGTGTATTGACAGAGTGAATAAACTCTTCACAACCCTGCCCAGCGAAATCGTTTCACAATGTAGTTCTGCGCCTTTTGTGGCTCTACACAGTACACTTTTCAAATTGATAATTTGCTTGTTTTCTTTTTGAGCTTCTTTTTTTCCTCATTCATATTGATTACATAAATATAATACACACTTATGATATAAACATGACAGATGGTTTTAATGAGGAAAGTAGAGCACTATAAACACATGGTTAGCTTTTTGAACTATGAACGATATGGGTGTGGAATATAAACTAAGCAAAATGACGAACGAAGAAGAGGTAAATCAAATATTTTAATGGATTTACAGTTGATCTAAGTCATTATTCTGCTTTAATTAACATTACTACCGACCATAATATTGTTTTTATTCTACACCTCTGTCTCTCATTCCCCTGTTTGTTGGTCGGTTTGACTAACGTTTACCATTATTCATAGGTCCAGAATCTTTGTTTGGATGTTGTTATTTTTTTTTTGGGTGGGGGGGCGGTTTAAGGGATAATTACCACAGAGGCATTTTGTTATTGTCAATCCCCACGCTTCTCTGTTGGAAATTTACCGAATGGTATCTGCATACTATTGCAGTTTCGTTATCATTGATATTACGAACACTAAACATTAAACACCATACAGTATGAGTGCCTGGTAACGAAGAAATTTACCGTATAGTGTCAACAGGTTATTGCAGCTTTGTATTATTGAACACTGTAAAGTGTACCATACCGATACCGTTACGACGAACCAGGTTATTGTGGGTTACTTGGTGTACATTCAGTTTCAAGGGTTTCATCCAGCCCAAATTCCTTTTCTCTTTCATTCTTAGTTTCTGCGTATTTTTTACTTTATGCCTTTGGGGGTGGGGGTGGGGTAGAAAGGGAAAGCAGAAATGATTGTAATGCGATTGAATTTCATGTTAAATGTGTTTATAAAACATGGATTATTAATATCTGCTATTGTTATTTTCTTACGTCGCTAATGATTAATCAGTGGAAATTCAACATTGATCTATAGAATCGATAACATACAGTAGACAATGGTTTATATATGCGTATTAATGCGTCATTGGCGGATCACAATTTGATGTACCAATAATGTTGGTAGATCATACTGTTTTATACCAACACTTTAAAAGCCATGCTATTTTTGTTGTACATGTAATTTGTTCTACAATTCTGTTAGCAGTTGTTCCAGTTTTGGGTTCCACGCTTGTAGTGATGGAGCCTGTAGTAGCAGATCCACGTGTGGTATGAGTGGAAGATGTTGTCAGTTTGTTACTGGAGTGGAGGTTGTTGTCGAGGTGGTGACTGAGTTTATGGATCCACCTGCTCCGCTGGCTGTTCGGAGGTCGGATTGGAAGTTGTTCTTATGGTGGTATTGGTAGAATAAGTCGTTTTCACAGTGAAAGTTGTTTTTATATCGTGGTGGTGGTTAAGGTGGAGTTGGCCTTTATTTTGAACGTGAGTACATGCTTTTTCATTTTTCATCAATTCTTTGAAATCAATACACCAGGAATGTTCGATAATTTAAAAATGATTCAACGTCTTGGAGAAAGAAAAGCAAATCATCGCTAATGTTCCACTCCTTTTCAAACCCCGCTTTAAATCTATTCTCATTTAAAAACTCATTAAAAGAGTTCTGAACGTTTCTGGTGATAATTTTCTTTTTAACTTGCCTAAGTTCTCTTACTGTGAAGTACGAATCAGAGAAGACTGTACCTTCATTATCTCCGATGCTTGTATTTTGTGTTAGGTAAATTTTAACCACGAAGTATTGTAATTTTGCAATGCAAAAATCTTTTCAAATTTACATTTAGTATGAGTAATCATTGAGTTCTTTATTTTAAAGTTTTTCCACTGTCTTTTTTAACAGTATTTCATCATATTGTCATTTCCTACTCTTGATACCAGCTAAATTTCATTATATTTGCGCAGTTTGTACTCGTTTTCTAGTGACTATTGCGAAGTTTAATCTAATCTACGTGCTTATTTTCAAGGCATATGAAACACGCAATTATTTCAACGTATAGTACAAAGTTACTTGTCATATTAATATTATATTAACTCAACGGTACAGTATTTTCTTCTGGCTCTTAAAAAAAAATCACCAACTGAGTAGTACATATTTATTGTATTTTTACGTCTTAAAATATTTTTCTTAACCTTGCTTGTTGCATAGAAAAAATGCTCCATGAATACAATATGTTCAGTATTCTCTTTTTAAGTCTTCTAAGTTTGATTTTAAATATTTCGTCCGTGTATTGCTTCAATGAATATTTAACATTTTGATTATAAAATCCTTTCCTTATCAAAATGTATCGTTTCTATTCTTCACTCTATTCAAATTTATACAAATGTTTATATATCTCCTCTGTTTGAAAGTTTCTAGCACGTATATTTTAATATAAATATTTATCACATAGCAAATGTATTTATATCCTTTATTATCGTCTTCATATGAATGTATGTCAGTCATATTTGCCTTCCACATATCTGGACTGGCCAAGTGCGCTTTAATCCTTGGATTGGCAGACTTCGTGGACATAATTTGTTACTTTCTTAGTCACGTTTGCCAGGATGTCACTTCCATTTAATCAACGACGCATGTATTAGCACCCAACTTTGGAACCCAAAGGTTTAAGTTCAAGAGACTGAAAATAATCCAAACTAGAATTAATTGAACAAACCCATTAAGTGTATGGTTTAAAAGAAGTACGTTTCACTAGGAATTTGATCTAACTCAGGCCCCATGGCACAAAATGTATGTCATACAACGAACTGGCGAAAGATTGCACGTGTGCTCAGTTATATAGAAACATAATTCTATTAAGCCTATGACGGGGCTTGAACACACAATGTAAGCCAGATAGTGATTTGAAATCCAGTACACTTACCATTACGTGACACAGGTATAGTAATTACAGGTTATAAAAGGGAAGGACGGCTTCAAAATTTTGTGATGTACATAATCAAATAGATATTTGTCAGTTTTGGGATACTATGATGGTGGAGAGTTGTTGGTGGACTTGGATTTTTGGTTATACGTGGACTATGATGTTTTGGATGATGGTGTGTAGCGGATGTTCCCTCCCCAGGAAACAAATAACAAATAAATCAATGAAGAAAATACAAAAGTAAAACGAAAGAAATAAATAAAATTAGAAATTGATGATATGATAGATATATTAAATTATATATTTGTCTTTTGTCGCGTTGATGATACGGGTTTCATTGATAACGAAGAAGGAGACGATATATAGCTAAATGACTCAGCACATGAGACAGCGTCGCCAAAACTAGCTTCCCATCAATCCAAGCCAAATAAAGCAAGGACATCGAGACATAATTCAAAAACTTGTTTTCGACACGTGCGTTCTAATACAATTATCCATTTATTCTGTGGTTAAAATTATGCTCTCGTTTCGTACGCTGTAGTAAGATCGGATAACAACTTGTGGTGGGGCATTTTTGGGGCTAACCTTTCAGTGCTCGTATTAGGATATTTGGGGCTAACCTTTCAGTGCTCGTATTAGGATATTTGGGGCTAACCTTTCAGTGCTTGTATTAGGATATTTTAGGCTAACTTTTCAGTGCTCGTATTAGGATAGTTTGGGCTAACCTTTCAGAGGAGCTTTTATCGCCCTTTGAAACTCTGGATTGAGAAATGTTTGAAGGAATCTAATGTACGCTCATAATCAAAGTGACCTCCGTTAATCTAGAAAATACTATCATAAAAGTGTATCCCAGGTTCGACTTATGTATAAAAAGAAACAAGTTAAATTATTGTTCAGGAAGCCAGCTTGTTGTGGCTCATTATGATAACTATATATTATAAAAAAATACATTTATATCTCTCCTATAGAAATCACTCTATCCCAGTTTCTTTAATATTACAAAATCTTTTATTAGTTTTTTAATTATCGAAATGTACCAAAATAGGACCCTTTTAGAATACTGTAATCTGCAGTTTAATTGGTTGATCGAAATGTCATAGGAACATTATTGTTGAGACATATTGTCAGATCGTTCTACTTCTCGAAAAATGACTGAACAAAAATCTGTCTTTGCAAATTATAGTTCAAATGCCGAGCGTGAGGATGGGGGCAAACTCGGTGGTTGGAAACAACCGATCTTACTTGGGTGCAATACAATTAAAGCAAGTTCAAACAAAACCGCATTTCTTTATTGCCAAATATTGACAATAGGGTTGAGATAACAATTGGTCTAAAATATTGCAGAATGAATTGAATTGACAAATCTCCATAATACATCTATGTATTCAACCATTTGTCAGCTCTGGACCGCTAGGCAATCTCGTCAGTGGTAGCGTCTGAACAAATGCGAGAATTTACCGACGTGCTTAGCTTGTGGGATATTGAGAATATGTGTCGTCATATTGGTTGTAAACCGAGACAGTTTACACTATTGTTGAAAGGGATAAATTAATTTTATGATAATTTTTTTCCTTCCAATTTGCATGAAATATTAAAAATTGAGACAAAATGTGTCTCTTACACACACACACACACACACACACACACACACACACACACATATTTTCTGAAGAAATACATCGATTTTGAAGACCATACCACTGCAGCTGAGATCGGTTGTTTATCTCGATTCTGGCGATTCGTCAATTTTCTTCGTAAGTCGAAAATGCTAACTTTCAAAACTCATTATAGTAAAAGTCAAACAAAAAGTAAACATTAATAACACTGGTCAACAGTGAAATCATTACTGACTTGAAAAGGCCCTAATCTGTAGTATTTTGGTGTGCCGAACACGAATATAACCGTGAAAAATTTGTATTGGCTCTCGTTTTGAAGATATTCATATACCTCATTTTCTATGTTTCACTGTGTAAATTTCTCCAGTAGGACTGCAGCAACATCCGGAATAATGATGTAACATTGCATAATACCATCATGCTCACATCATCCACAGTTGATTGCATCATTTTCTGATGCAGTGCAATACTAATGCCATGCGGCTGCTGAAGTAAGTTGACGTCAGCAGTGTACTATACATGTGTAGGCCTATTATACTAATGCCAGGCGGCTGCTGAAGCTGACGTAAGCAGTGTACTATATAAAGCCCAATCAGATAGGTTCAGCATTTAAAATATTTTAGACGTTGTGCGAGACAGTTCAAGCTACTGTTACATAAAACTTATTATTTTATCCATTTACGTACAATAAAGAACAGTAATGCCTCGAAAGTGTGTTAATACCGCGGACAATTTTTGCTATATTTGTGGGGAAGTGACATTTGCCAACCAGAAGAAAAGTATCAATTCTCAAGTGAAGAAGGCATATCATCTTTACTTCGGATGCAAGGTTGGTGACCAAGACAAGCCTTGGGCTCCGCATATATGCTGTGCTACATGTACAACACAGCTTTCACAGTGGTTGAATTGCAAAAGGTCATCAATGCCGTTTGCAGTCCCAATGGTGTGGAGAGAGCCAAGCAACCACCTAAATGACTGTTACTTCTGCTTGGTTCCTCCTCTTTCCGGCGGAATAACGAAGCGAAAGAAGTCGAGAATAGTCTACCCAAACATTCCGTCTGCATTGAGACCAGTTCCACATGGTGAGGGACTTCCTATTCCAGAACCTCCAGCAGAATATTCTCTTGATTCATCTGACGAAGACAAAGGTGAGTCGACCTGTTCTTCTCCTGGTCCATCAGCATGCAGTGATCCAGATTTTCACTGTGGTGCATCATCAACCCCACACAGAATAACACAGAAGAACTAAATGACCTGATTCGTGATTTGGACTTATCAAAGAACAAGGCAGAATTGCTAGGATCAAGACTCCAACAATGGAATCTTCTAGAAGAAGATGTCACAATTACTGCATATCGAAAGCGCCACCAGCAATTGGAGCCTTTCTTCAGAAAGGAAAGTAATCTGATATTCTGTTCCGATATTGAGGGCCTCATGAATGCTTTAAAAATCACTCATGACCCACAAGAATGGAGACTATTTGTGGACTCTTCGAAACTGAGTCTCAAGGCTGTGCTTTTGCACAATGGAAACATTCTTCCATCTATTCCAGTAGCGTATGCTGTCCACATGAAAGAGACATACGATAACTTAAGGCAGCTACTGAATTCCATTGAGTATAACAAGTACAGCTGGCACCTCTGTGGTGATTTGAAGGTAGTTGCCCTTTTAATGGGACTGCAGCAAGGATATACAAAATACATGTGTTTCTTATGCGAGTGGGATAGCCGAGCAAGGGAAATGCACTACATGAGGAAGGAATGGACTCACAGGCAGAATGTAGCCATTGGAGAGAAGAATATCCAACACCCAGCTCTGGTTGAGGCTCAGAAAATCTTGCTACCACCCCTTCACATCAAACTAGGTTTGATGAAGAACTTCGTGAAAGCCATTGACCGGACTTTGCCAGCATTCCGATACCTGCATGAAAAATTCCCTCGACTCAGCGAAGCAAAGATTAAAGAGGGAGTTTTTGTGGGTCCTCAGATTCGAGAGCTTTTCAAAGATGACCGGTTCAACAACTTGCTGGAAGGTGACGCGAAACAAGCATGGAATGCTTTTCGCCTAGTTTCTACAAACTTCCTCGGAAATGTTAGGGCAGAAAACTATAAGGAACTAGTAGAAGACATGTTGATGAAGTATAAGAAACTTGGCTGCAATATGTCTCTAAAGATTCACTTCCTTCATTCCCATTTGGATTTCTTTCCTAGCAACTGTGGTATTGTTAGTGATGAACACGGCGAACGTTTTCATCAAGATATCGCAACAATGGAACAAAGATACCAGGGAAAATGGTCCACTACAATGCTGGCTGACTACTGCTGGACACTCCTCAGAGATGCTCCCGAACAGCTGTACAAGAGACAGGCGAAGAAATCTAAGATGTAGTCAATGACTTGATTTTTTATAGGTAGGCTATTACAGTTGACCTTTTACTATTGGAATGCATTTCGTTATGTAAACATTAATTTCTTGCAGATTACAAAAAAACTAGAGCCAATTTTGCAATTTGACTGTCATATTCGTGTTCAGCACATAAAAATTGATAAGAATTGACTAATTTTATTTCAGTAACATGATTTTTGTAAAAATTTGTTGTCCAGTGTAATTAACTTGAAAAGTATTTAAAATTGATTAATGCGCAAACCAATTACATATACTCTATCAAATCGACTAAATAAAATACACGGATATACAAGTTCCCTGAATCAGTTGTATCACATATGTAGAACAATCCCCACAACAGATATATACTTATTCAAAAGAAGTACCTAAAATTTTGTTACACATTTTTCTTTCACAAGTAAAATTATTAATTCGCTAAGCTGTAAGATATCGATTCTTGTACTTATTTACAGATCCTGCCATATTGCCTTTCTACGGGTCATATTCCTGCTTCTAACAAACCAAAATATTCGATTTACTCTATTATGCACATCCATAGTTCCATTGTATAATCTTATATTCTTTAATTGTGAGCAAAAACAAATAGAATGTTACGATCGAGGTTAGAGAAATCATTAATACATCTAGTTTGAAGCCGCCAGCATGGGCATAATTCACACAAATGTTAAGCACAAATGATAACAAATGAATGAGAGAAAGGATAATTATGAAAGTATCATTTACAATTGTAAAAAAAGAGAAGAACAGGTTTGAACTACACTGATTCTTTGTAGCATATTTGGACAAGTAAATATGAGATAAATTTTGCCTTGTGATGTGAAACAACCGAAGCAGAGAGCTAGGCAAGTCGGATCAGTTTATAAAGCCAACAGAGATAGTTTTTCAGTCCAACGGCAGAGCTGTGCATGTTCAAAGATAGATGACTACAACAGCAACAGTGCAAACAACAGCAAGAATGCAGAAAGAACAACCACAACCCTTATTTCTCAGACACGTGAGGTTGCAGGTCTCAACGAAATGGAAACTTTTCTGTTATCAGTGTTCAATAAAAACAAAAGTATCAACAAAGGCTTGGAAATTGTCGAATCTTGCAAAACCAGAACCAGAAAATAAAAATATAAATATCCAGAAAATGTGTCAATATAAAAGAAATGTGTCAATATCAATAAAATGTGTCAATATCAACAAAATGTGTCAATATCAAACTAACCTTGTTCACCTTTAGTTTTAGTATAAATCTCTGGTGCGAAAAGACATTGTCAGACCCCCACCCAACATTTCTTGTCATTCGCAATTAACTGTTAAACAGAATTGTCTCTTTTCATTTTTTCAAGCCTCATCCCGATATAAATTAATTGTGAAAAGACTTCTCTAGTTTAAACCGGCCCGGGCAGTTGATGATTACAAAACAATGATTGATGCTTGAAGAAAGAAGGTACACATATTTCGATGGGACACCATCACACCCTCCTTTCGGTTGTGTTACAGTTGTGTTAGAAATTGTTCCAGTGGTGGTTTCGCTTTTCACCACTGTGTTGGTTAGTGTAGTCTCAGTGGAAGGTTTAGTAGATGACACAGTACTTACTAACGTTGTTTGTACCGTGGATGTTGAAGAAGTGAGTGCTATTGTTGATGTCGTTGATGCTGGTTTGGCTGTGGTCGTTGTGGTAAGTTCCGCAGTGAAAGTGGAAGGCATGATCGACGAAGCAGTACTTGCACTGGCTGCTGTCGTTGTAGGTACCGCGGATGTAGAAGAAACGAGTTCTGTGGTCGTTGTGGTTGGTGCATCTGTGTTTGTAGAGAATGGTATGTCTGCGGTCGTTGTGGATGATGCATCCATGCTCATAGAATATGGTACGTCTGTGGTCGTTGTTGATGATGCTTCTGTTGTCGTAGTGGATAGTGCGTCCGTAGTCACTGTGGGTGTTGCGTCTGTGGCCGTTGTGGTTGGTTGTGAAGTCTAAGTGGACAACGTGGACGATGGTTTTAAAGAAGTTATAGTCAGAAGTAAGAAATCGTCGTGGTGCTTTAGAGTTGTTTTAATTTAATTTTCAGAATTGATTTTTTTTTTCTATTATACGTTTGGACACGACACACGTTTACAAAAGTAATTCTCAATTAAGGTAATAATGGAAAATTTCGACTTAAATTGTAATTATTTTTGTATGCTAAAGGGCAGGTTTGCAGATGATATATAAATGAATCGCCTGTTTTAAATTTATAACAGGAATCGGTGGGTTTAAAAAAATTGTTTTATTCTTGATGCCTCCATATGCGATCCATCTACTATTTATTCCCCGTTTAATGAAAAGACCGCATATACATGTCGTTTAGGTAAACGAATTTTTAATTAATCCGACATAAAATAACAATTCTTTCATTCTACTATGAAACATAATCCGAATCGCAATTAAGTTACCATTTTCGACATAAGTAAATCACGATAGTGAAAAAAGATGCTTGTTAAATTACAAGACCATGCCGGTCAGGGAGATATCGCTTGTTTTACCGACTTGTGTCTACTCTGTTTTGGGTAAAACACAACAGCCATATCTTTGGGAAATAATATACAAACGTGTACAGTTTTACTAGATTGCGAAGTTTATTTAATTGATATCCTTTATGTTAAATGTTTAAAATTTTGCGTTATTATGGTTTCTCCATTTTGATGGGACATATATGGTCTAAAAATATTTGTTGCATGTTTTATACCTTTAGGTATACAAGCATTTTTCGACAGTTTCCTTTTTCTCTTTTTCTTAGTCGATGATCACTAGGATAAATCCATTCCATCGATCAATTGCTAAAATTAGACAAAGGTATAAATCTAATTTGATGACGTAGTAGTCTCTGTGTATTCCAAATTAATAATGGAATTAGTCGTACTCCATCTGACTAAACTAATTATTATTAATGAATGCATTTCTAATGCATGTAACCGCTCAGGAGGTCAAAGCGGTAGGACGTCCGTTTCGGATGTTGAAGGTCGCAAGTTCGAACCCCAGGCCGAGTCATACTTAAGACTTATAAAATATGGTACTAGCAGCTGCCTCGTTTGACGCTCAGCATTAAGAGGTTTGTGTTAGGACTGGCAGGCCTGGTGTAAGAATAATGTCTGCAGCATGATGCCCCAGTGCTAGACATCACTAAAAACTGCCACACTGCAAACATCGTAGCGATATGACATAAAAATTGTGAAAGCTACCTTAAAAATCCGCCTCTCTCTCTCTCTCTCTCTCTCTCTCTCTCTCTCTCTCTCTCTCTTTCTCTCTCTCTAACGCATTTAAATATATTTTATTTTGACGCATTTCACTGAAACTGGTGTTAATGTCTGATTCAAGGACCGAAACGACCTGTGATCGAGAGGACCCAGGAAGATTTGATTGATGAGGAGTGTGATAGAGGACATTCTCCATGCAATGACCCACCAAAGCTAAATTTGCGCTATTATTTATATCAAATTTTTTTTAAAAATATAAGTAGTGAATGGGGCCACCATAGGTACAATGGGACTTACCATGCAAAATCGGGTCATGCACTCTGGGGACAATGGTAATTTAACATGGTAGGCATGTCTAGGGACAATAGGACTTTGACGTTAGAAAAGGGTATATCAATTCTGGGGACAATTGAACTTTAACATGCTGGGTTTGTCTAGAGACAACGGGACTTTAACATGGGTGGGATTATAGAGGGACAAAAGGTATTGGGCCTGTCTAGAGACAATGGGAAAATTACATTACAGTAGAGATAATACAGACAATACACAAACACTGACACAACATGAATAAACATTTTTGAGGCAAGAAAGTCATTTCTTCTCGAGACTTATGAGGGGCCTTGAAAAGGGCCTTTGGTTTCTTCTTCTTCTGTTTCTTCCACTTCTTCAGCCATCTCCTAACCTTTCCCACTATTCCTGTCTTCTCCTTCTTCTTTTGGGACTCTGGCATCCAGTCAGGGTGGCCCATGGCTCTAAACTTGTTCTGGATTTTGATCAAGTTATGGTTCAGCCTCTCAAACTCTTCCTTTCTCGTTATATTTTCTCTTTCTTTCCTCTCCTTTAACCACCTGTCCTTGATCTTCTTCACTTCTACATCTATCACCTTTATCATCTGTTCTTCCGCTTTCTTCAGTGACAAAGGGCCTCTCTGACCATTACTCTATCTCTTATAAATATCATCTGACTTCTATTACCTTATCCAGAGACTCTTTTATTGTCCCCACTCTGACATGGGGGGATTAATTAATCCTCTCAACCTCTTCACTTCTTCCTCTATTATCCCTTCTATCATCTCCCTAGCTAATTTTATTTGGTTGACATAGGCAAGACTGTTAGCCTCTAATCTCTCTGAATTATTTCAACAGCATATTCCCCATTCACCATCCAAAAGTAAGTATTTCATAAATCATTGAACAAAGCTGACACTGCCATCTTCTCTGCTTATTCCATAGAATGGCTTGAACGACGAACGCTTTGAGTATTATATCTAAAGCACGGACGTGAAGGAAAACATCCCCTATTTTTTCTCTTGTTATATTATTTGCTATCCACACAAAGGTGAATAGACAAAAAACATAACCACAGTCTACTATCCACACACGAGACGAAGCCAAATCAAACCCAAACTATACCATCCACACACGGGAGAAGCTAAAAACATAACCATAATGTACTATCCACACACGCGAAGAAGCCAAATCAAACCCAAAAATTTACCATCCACACACGCTAAGTAGCTAAAAACATAACCACAATCTACTATCCACACACGAGAATAAGCCACATAAAACCCAAAATCCACTATCCCCTCACGGGAGAAGCTAAAAACATAACCACAATCTACTATCCACACACGCGAAGAAGCCAAATCAAACCCCAACATTTACTATCCACACACGCTTAGAAGCTAAAAACATAACCATAATCTACTATCCACACACGAGAAGAAGCCAAATCAAACCCAAAATTTGCTATCCACACACGCTGAGAAGCTGAAAACATAACGATAATCTACTATCCACACACGAGAAGAAGCCAAGGAGAAGCAGAAACATAACCATAATATACTATTCACACACGGGAAGGTTTGAAAACCATACTCTCTACTATCTACACAAACTTACTTCCCCACTAACAAAACCCAATAATCTACCATCCACACAAACGTAAGCTAGTGCTTACAAACACACACACACACACACACACACACACACACACAAACACAATCACATCTGGAAAGGAGTAAGTATTTATAATCACACTACTTCACATTCACACATTGGCAAATTGAATAATGTTTCTTTTCTAGATTTTTGGTTAGCCCTGAAAAGGGCTCTTTTTCTGGAACTCCAGAGGCACCTGTCTAATGGCGGCATCTTCCGGGTGTGACACCACAGACACAACGTCGACTCCAATCACTGTTCCAATTCACTTGAGTGGTTAGAAGAGCAGACGGGCGTTGAGTGGCTTCACTGTCTCACTCATCCGTTTGTCCAATAGTGAACACTTCTTGTTTCCTCTGTCTTCTTTGTCTTCTATGCCACACTCGAGGATGAACAACTAGCCTCCTTGCCTCCTGTGGGTCCTGTACTGGTTCTTGTTGTTGTTGTGTTCACGTTGTGGCTGTGGTGCAGCCATTGCCTGTGGAAGTTTCCTCACCATAGGCTTCACCTCACAATTTGGTCTCATGAACAGGTGAGGTCGGATCCCTCTCTTCTTTTCCTCGTCTTATTTTATTTTCTCTCTACCTCCTCCTGCTCTATCCTGGCTTCTTTCATATTAGCCTCCGCTGCCACCTTGTCCAGGAGTCGCCTGGCATATTCCCGGTGCATCTGAAGTTCCATTAACTTAGTCTGCTGCTCATTCTACTCATTCTACACTGTTGATCAATCAACGATGTGTAGCCAGACTGCTGTTTCCGTTTATATACTTGAAGCACGGACGTGAAGGAAAACATCCCCTAAGACCCAAATCTTACATTACCTATATGATTACCAAAAAAAAAAAAAACGCGCGGACCTAGAAGAATCACTCACTCACTTTTTTGTACTGACAATCAATATTTTAAAATATTTGTGGCTGTCCGAGGGGTTACTGAAAGTCAGATGCGTGTCTCCGCCCAAAATGGGGTTGTTATTGTTGTTGGAGTGGTGACTTACACTGGACGCAAGATTCCCGTTGTTACCGTTCGAGGAGAATTTCAGGGAGGGATTGGGAAGCAGGTAACCAATGCAACTGTTCAATAAAATGGTCCACAATTGTTTGTCTCCTTGTTGCAAACTCAAATTGGCAATGGCTCCACCGATGACACAATACTCCACGAAGATTTGGCAGAAAATGACGATTTGCGTTTTAGGCACACGTTCTCCACACCACACTCACACGGGTTGTTTCTGTAAATCTTGCAGAGAAGAACTGGGTGAAGGAGTGGTAGCGCTAGCTGAGTCTGTGTGAAAGGGCATGATGGTCACATCTTTGTTTAGTCGATGACTTGCGAAGCGTCGATCCAAGAATCAAAACAGGGTGGATATCCTTTCCAATGTACTTTGACTTCTTTGACACGACGTTTGCCCACTTTACGGATTCTGTGTTCGAGAATGCTTTCGATCTCGTACACGTCGTCTTCTTTTTTGTTGACACGTCATAACTCGGGTAAGTAAAACGTTCCTTTTAGCACTTCTCTGTTCATGTCTTCCAATTTATAGACGGTAGGATGACGACCATGCACTCGTCCAGTGACACGAAACAATTCGGTGGTCCAGTTGGGCAGGTAACTCAATCTTCCACAGCCAACAAATCACCTTTCGCGGGGACAGACACCTTCGGGGACGTACCAAACAGGCGATCAGGAACCAGCACTTCGTTGTCTGGGTCACCTCGTGCGGGGCACGTCCATTGCTTCGATGGTAAGACTGGTTGTACGCTTGAACCAGGTACGGTAAGATGGCAATGTACTTGAGAGTGTGGTGATGCGTCAAATATTTCCACATGCGTTCTTTCAAAGTGCGTTGAAAACGTTAAACGATGCTGGCTTTGGTTTCGGGATTCTCGGTGGTGAAAAAATGAATGTCACGTTTCTTTAATTCTTTCTGGAAAGTTTATTTCAGAAATTCGGTACCTTTATCCGTTTGCCATCGAAGAGGGTGACGACCACTTTGTTTTAACATCCGTTGCAGGGCTCGCACTAACTCGCTGCTCGATTTGGAAGTCAATGGCACGATCCAGGCAAATTTAGAAAAGACGACGATGACACAAAACAAATATTTGTAACGGCGATTGTAGCTGGCCAAATGAGAGACAACGGCTAAATCGGCTTGCCATTGATGATCGATGCCTTCCACTTGGGTATGACTTCTGGAAAACTTGCGTCGAATGGGTTTGTGCAAAGTGTAGGTAGTTTGTTCTTGTAACCATCGTTGCACTTGAGGTAAACGGAGACTTTTCAGCCGGGTTTTGGCAGCACGATACAACTTCTGAACTCCTCCGTAACCTGCAGGATGGGATGGGTCGTAATAAATGCTGGCTAACACCTTCTCCATTTTTGTGTTTGTTAATAAGTCACCCACTCTTCGCTGATGCTACTTTGGACGGGACGAAAGGGTGGTTTGGAAACGGATTTATGTGTCCGATGGGCCTCGGGAGTAGAATTCGAAGCTAGTGGTGGAGGTGGTAATGTAATGGCTTTGGGCTTCTTTTATTTTCTTTGCTTCTGGTTTCCCTTTTTTCTTTTTCACTTCTGTCGAAGGAGGAGTGGACATCATCTTTTTAACCCAGGCTTTCATTTCTTCTCGTTGGGGTGTGGGGGAAGGGGTCAACAAGGACGATGAAATCTTACTAGAAATGGGAGCTGCTAACGGTGTTTGAAAAATTTCTCGTATCTCTTCTTCCTCAGGCTTTGGTGGGGTGGCGTCTGTCATGAGCACTGGGGATGGTATTGGTGGTGGTGTCGACGATGGACTTTTAATCAAGGTCTTGACATCTTTAAGAGTGGGTATAGCTGTTTCGTCTAAAACTTTCTGGTGAAAGAGTTGCATCGTTGCAAGAGTTGACCATACTTTTGCATTTTTCTGTTTCGGACAAATCGTGGCGATCCATCAATGACTGCAATTCGTGTTGTAACTGGGACATCTCGCTCAAATTTTGATTGGGAGGAAAATGTGGGGTCCGCTGTTCTTGCCAACGATGGTATTCCATCCCTCGTTTGTAAGGCACTAAAGCTAGTTTTCGTATTTCCATTCGATGGTAAGGGTCACGTCTAAGATCTAGGGCCTCCAGAGGTCCTTTTTATCTTGCTCCCACGAGTCCTCCCAGCATGGCTCCCAATATTACTTTCAGCAAAGGTACTACCAATAGTGCAAAATTCCTCCACGTTGGACCATCATCTTCTTCTTTTGACGAATGGGGATGTTCTTTTGAACCATTTGGCGAAGAACGTGACGATGTTTGCCTAAGCATTGTTTCTGGTATTTCGACAAAGGGATCGTACATTTCAAGACGTTCAAACAACATTCACACACGGTATCGATGACATCTTTGGGGCCGTTGGAATGAGTTTTTTCGCATGGGTGGAGAAGCTTTGGACAGGACAGACATGTCCCCATGTTTGACTAAACGAGGAGGCAGTCCTTTCCTTTTCTTTCCTTTGGGTTTAGATAAGGAATGTTTTTTGTGGGGTGACATCTTTGAGTCTTCAGGAGCACAAAAAACACTGATAACCATGCTTTGTCTCATACCTTTCTTTATACTGGAATGCGTAGCCACTGTTTGTCTTTACGTCGTATCAACTTGAGGACAGGCATCACACGTAGTGAAGGGGTTCGCAACGGACTAAATCGAGCCAGTTCTTGCTTGGACAAATCCAGTAACCTCTGTAACATGCCCGATCTCTCATGGACTTTGATTTTGGGAACAGGAACTTTGTGAGCAGCTTCCGCTGCCACTAAAGAGGAGGGTGTCGCCACTAGAAGATACGATTTTGGAGACACGGGCTTCCATATTGTCATTAACGGTGAAGTGGATGAACCTGAGGCTACCAGAGACGCGGTCACCGTCGTTGCAGGTCGTGGTTTGCGAATGTAGGGTCGCGTCCTGGCCGAAGTGCCTCTCTTGCGGGTAGAAAGTGTTTTCTGCGGACTTTTCTTTTAATGTGGACTTTTCTTTTTCTGGGGATGTGCGCTGCTCTGTTTCTTCTTCGGGCTTTAGGATCCCATCTTAAGAGGGAGCGAATGATGACACCTCCTAGAGTACCGCTCCCTCCAGGTTTCAAAATGATTTGCTTTTTGGTTTGAGTGTCGATGTGGGGATCAGCCAGTTGGGTCAAGGCTACTTTGTTTCTATCAAAAAAGCGTTTGGTTTGATGAGGAATCTGAAAGATGCCTTGCAGTAATTGACGTGCTGTCACCGTAAACCATCGCAAGACTTCTTTCAGACTGGCTTCTAAGACACGAGCACGTATTTGTGGATTTTTTTCGCGACTGATGATATACAAGGTACGAATCAATTTGACGGGAAGATGAGACTGAAGGGACCTCATGTTGACACTGTATGAGACAGACAAAAAGTGTCTGAGGTTTTTATAGATTTTTTGGGGTTAAGTCGAGGACGGAGACGTGTACAGGACAGGCCTTCCTTCTTGACACCAGTGGTGAAACAAATGGGCACGAAAACGCAAATAATCGGGGGTAGTGGGTTTCAAATCGATGAGTAAATAGGCGTGTGGAGTTTGAGTGGCATCGTCGTACGCCGGACTTAGTCAAGGCGTCCCCAACTGTTTGGCTAAGACTTGCACTTGCGATTTATCTCGAGGGCTTTTAAACAAGACCACGTAATGAGCACTGATACTGATGGTACGATGGGCTTTACTTTGTTGAAACAAATTTTAAGTGATGTAAATGACACTGGCATTACGATGATGACCTTTACGCGTAAACCACAGTTTAATTTCTTCTTCGTCTTCTCCTAACATTTCGTCGAAAATGACCAGATGGGTTTGACTGGGGTCAGATACAATTCCGTCGTCTTCGTTTGGAATACATTCCACAAACACGATTGAATCGCCTTGACTTTCTTGCAAGAGGCTGTTCGCCGATTGCACCTCTTTGTAACACCACACGATTCATTGAGGTGGACGACCGATCAAATGATGCTTATGTTCGATCAAACGTTTGACAAATTCGGTTTTGCCTGAACCGCTAGGTCCATCAATGAACATGTTAAAGGGAAGACGAAGATACAAAGCCTCCCAACTGGCACGATCTAAGTGTTTGTCGATGACTTTGAAAGTTGAGGAAGAGAAAGCAGAGACAGCAGAGGTAGCCACAGTGTCAGGAATGTCACTTGTGACACGAAGACAAACAAGACAAGAGTTTTTATACTTTTTCAGGACACGTTTATTGATGTTTCAAAAATAAACATGAGAAACTAAAATACATAAAAGCCAAATAGTTATGTACAATTATAAAATGCACATGAAAACGATCAAATTGGAACAGAAACAAGTCTCTGTACAACAATTGTTTGGTCACTCAGATATCCTAGGGACAGGGTGTACTGTTCTGACAGGTTTTACATGAGGTATTGTCACACAAGTGTCCTTCCGAACTGGTCTTTCAGGAATGTCTATGACAGTCCTCTGAATTTCTTTTGTGCTTCTCTGAAAGACTTCATCTTGTTCCTTTGGTCTTGGTACTCACAATAAACTATCAATCTTGGACGTTGTCCCATTTTATATGCTGACCAATATCGACGTGACCGTACGGTAAAGTGAAGTGATTGGGAAGCCGCACTCGCTTCTGGTACACTAATTGATAGACTTTTCCAAGGGTCTACTGACGATTTGGTGAGTGGGTAAACGTACAATCTTGTTCGGTTGGTGAGTGGTCACTTTACATTGTTCATCCTCTCCAGATTGCAAGGCTTCTTTCAATACCCCAAAGTTGGCACAGATCGCCGCTACTCACCTTGAGGTGTATCAATATCTTATAAGGAGTCAAATACAACTCCATTCGCAAAACTTTCCAACTGTATCTTCATAAACAAAGACTAAAGTGTAAGTTGTTACAATGAACAATAGTACTTTGACATGTAGAACAAAGAGGACATCTGAGATACTGATTCACCCATACCAATTGGAAAAGATGGCATCATGAAAAACATGGAACATGTCCATAAATTTCAATTTAAAATTACAAAAAAGGTTATACCACAAAGTTTCTATTGTAGCATATGCTTACTAATAACAATTATATTATCGTGACTTCAGTTATATCCAGGGATAGCACTTTACGTTCTGTTTGGTGTATATATGTAATTCTCTATAAATAATTTTATATATACCTTGAATTCTGTCGCAAGAATCCGGAATGACCGTGTTATCAGGTGAATATTAATTACTAGGTCGACATGCAGGTGCCTGACGAAACTTCTACAGTAGAATCACTGATAATACTAGGCAGAATTAACATTCAGTGCAAATAATGCTATCACATAGGTTAGAGAATTTCTAATTCATTCTCTACGAAGATTAGAATACAGGTCCGCATATAAATGGCACCCATCGCCTTGCTTGGACACACCAGTCCATATACCATCACGACTAAGCGCACATCACCAAAAGTGATTCTACAAAGCTGGTAGTATATGTACTCAAGCGTAGAAGCAGGGCGATGGGTGCCATTTATATGCGGACCTGGGTTCCAATCTTTGTATAGAACGAATTAAAAATTCTCTAACCTATGCGATAGCATTATTTGTACTGAATGTTAATTCTGCCAATTATTATCAGCGATTTTCTTGTAGAACTTCCGTTCTATATATATATATATATATATATATATATATATATATATATATATATATATATATATATATATATACATATATATATATATATCATGACGCATAGCTTGAAAAAGTTATTCGTAGTTGTATCTGTCTTGTCTTGGCTGTAATATAAAACAGATACGTTCCCTGTATAAATCAGATCAGCAATTTAATTTCTGTCCAACATGTTCACTAGATGATGCAGTGGACAACATATGCACTTCGTTCTTGATTGAAATAAGTTAAAATAGCTCGCTCAAGGAAAATGATTTTCTTTGTGGCCTTGTTATCGAAATAAATGTCGATAAAATAGGGTACGATTATGGCCATCCTGATCATTAATTCCACACCATATCTTTAGGTTGCTGGAATAAGTGTAAATCGTGAGTTGCAAACACTAATGAAAGTCACGGAAATTTAAAAAGGAAACTTTGTGCGCTGATATTACAGACACTATCTTAATTTCCAAGTATTAAGTATATTATCCAAGGTTTTCCTCTATTTTTGCAACTGATTTCTACTCAACTACTAACAGATTGTCTAATTCCTATAATAGCATCTCGAGTATGCTTTATAAACGTGTATCATGACATACGCAACTATTGGCATGAATATATGTGTAACAGTCAGGGACTGATGTATATGTTTCAAGATTAACATATATTTCAATTTTTAAAGCCTAATTTAAGAAACAGTTATGAAGTTGCAGAAAACAAACACGCTTGTTTATTTAGTTTTGCCCGTAAAATGAGAAAAAGCACTGACAATTTAGACCATCTTTTGATTGATCACTAAAAGCGTCAACATGGGCAAGGACCAATATGACGAAATAATTTCAGTTTTAAAAAGACAATGCAGCTGAGTTGTTCTTTCTTTTTCCTAGAATATTCACGGTCGCTTTTGTAGTTTTTCCCGTTTTTTCTCTCTCCCATGGACTTCAATCTCAGTGCCACCAAATGTCATGGACACAAGGACACTTCTTTCCTTTCTAGGTACACTCATGTCGAGAACATTAACATCCACGTGTCCAAGCCTCACACATCCCTCATCTGTCACGTACATTGGTGATTTTTTAGTAGAGGCGAAGATGTTAAAAGCAATAATTCTTTGATTTTCCTCAAGTGGGAAGTAGGACTTTTCTTGCGTGGTTTCATGTAAAGCAATATCATGTCCAATTTCTGCATACTTGTCGAAGATATCATTACATCGAGGTCCATCTTCGTATTCGGACCTCTTCATAGCATCGTGTATTTTATTGTCAAATGGTACAGATACATCTACACCATACGTGTACTTTGAAACACGTTGTTCAATAGAAAAGGGGCTATGACCAAAAACCACCACTCCCTTAAGGAATACAAGGCCACCTTTTTATGGCATGATGACCTTGACAGACGGAAAACTAGAACTGATGTCATCCTGAAGCATCTTGGATTCTGAAACCCACCCACCATTAAAATACTGGCAATTTCTCTGACTTCTTTATCTTTCATCATCTCTTTCACGTGGGATACTGTGTTTTGAATGGTTCTTGAAAATAGGTTTATCCTTCCAGAACTTTCCACTCGGAGTTTGTCACATGACAGCAAAACTACTCTACTAGCGAATCTGGTTTGTTGAATTGCTGTGCGAAGGTCTTCATCGGTTCTTTACTCAAAAATATCTTTTAAAGAAGATGGAAAACGTAAGGTAATTTTCTCGTCCTTGTCTAGAGTTATATTTCTTTCCTTTATCTCAAAATCTCTAAGCATATCCAGATAGCCTTCTTTACTTTCGGCTTGAAAACGACAAAAGACTGGGTTCCCAATCAAACTGACGATGAATTGCTAAAAATCTTCGTCAACATGAGTTTCTCCCCAGTCCCAACCACTGGCTTTGTGAATTTATTTCAGTTTTCCTCCATGCATCACTTCATGGACAGTGCTATCGACAGTTCCACCGAAAAAATGACTTTTGATTTTATTGTAAAATGTTTCATTAACAGACCTAAACATTTCAAATATGAAGAATTCGTCTTTATTTGTTTCATATGATTTTTGTGATACGTGATTTCTGTTATGTGTTTCTTTTTCCAAATTTGATTTTCAGAAAATGATATTTAATGTTGAAAGTATATTGTATACAAGGACGAAATCAAGGGTGAATTTGTGGAAATCAAATCAAATCCGATCACCTTGTTGCAGAGAATCGACCACGTGCGATGGTTCATCGATATGAAAACCTCCAAACAAGCAATGCCAATCCGGTTCAGCAATTATATCATTGCGAGTTTATTGTTGTTATCAAGGAAGTAAGGGGACATAACTTCAAATTTCTTTATCAAATATTAGAACGCTCCCTTGACTTAAGTGGCTAGAGCGTCCGCCTCGGATGTGGGAGGTCGCGGGTTCGAAGCCCGAGTCATACCAAAAACTTATAAAAATGGTACTAGCAGCTGCCTCGCTTGGCGCTCAGTATTAAGAGGATATTGTTAGGACAGGCCAGACTGGTGTCAGGATAATGTGACTGGGTGGGACATGATGCTAAATGTCTGCGGCATAATACCCCAGTGATAAACATCACTATAAACTGTCACACTGCAGACATCGTAGCATTATGACTGAAAAATTGTTAGAGCTACTTTAAAAATCTAAATCACACACACACATTACAGAAGTCATCGCCTTCCATCTTGGATTCCATCGGGATTTGAACTCTGATTCACTTAGAACCTTTCATGTATAGGACATGTGTTTCTTAATTCTTGGATTATTTTTGGACTTAATTCGCAATACCGTAAGTTCCTTTTCTTATTTTTCACTTAGTATTTTAGGGAAATAAATTATTGTTCAATTTTATAAAGCTTGTTGTCTTCACTCTTTTCTGTTACTTATTTTAGAGCATAGACTCGTAACACCTCGTATGTATGGCACTGGTAGTCCATTATTTACTTCACAATGTCGCCGTTTTTACTTGGAACGTATTGACTGAGTCAGTTTTGACTTGATAACCAGCATTGGCGATGAATACAGTAACATTTGTCTCCCTTGTTTCAATGTTTACTTCCAATCAAATAAATGCAGCATATTTTGTCGTCTGTTTCTACATAATAACACTGTTTCCAATGTTGAATTGTGATTTTGAGCATGCTTCGTTTAATTAACATCATATTTATAGTTGATTTGGGCAGGTTCTGGGTGGTTTTGGGCAGGTTTTGGGTGGCTTTGGGCAGGTTTTGGGTGAATCGTGCGGCCGATGAAAATGTATTCCCCATTGAGTTATCGCATATAAATCGCAGTTTCTAAAGACTAAACTAATTAAAGTCGCACTTGATCGTGATATGAAAGGTTCTTTCTTTATTTCATAGCCAACTTTACGCTATGTTAACCTTTGGGTACGCTAATAAGCCGAAACATGTTGACATCACTTTATATGAGATATACGGAGTTATCCTCCTTTAGTTTCATAAAATAAAAAATAAAATAAAAAAACGAAAGAACGCGCAGAATCTTGGATGGGGCATTTGCAATGAAACTGGATTCATGCATCGTATTACTACTCAGGATCAATCAACTGTCTCGAATTTAATTTCCAAATTTTCATAACGTTTGATGAAGGAATTTATGAACAAGCAATACTTACAGTAAATTAAAACTCAACAACTGTGTACTGTATTTTTATCCCAGAAAATATCAGATGTGGGTTTCTACTTTTCAAGTTTAATGTTAAATTATTAGCACATGCTAGATTTCGATTTGTGTAATTCTGGTCACTTTTACTATTCACAGAATAGCAATAAAATTAAAAGGCACAATAAGATCATCTGCTGTTTTTTATTGACAGCGTTGTGCTATATCTTTCTCGTTTACAACGAAGATCATTTTATTGTTATTCTTTTTTAAACCAGGTTTCCTTTCACATAACACAATCCAAGCGTTGTCTTAAATTCGTGGGAGTTTAAGATTAATGAGTCAAGTATCTAATATAATGTGAGCCAATACATTTTTAAGTTCTATATTGAGTTCATTGTGTAGGTATAACATCTCGAAATAAATCATAAGTAAACAATAATGATCAATAAACACATACAATGGAACTTAAATTTTGCAACTCCTGTTTCTGTTAAACATCATGAGATGATCAGACGTAGTTTGTGTGTGATAGCCTTCAACAATATCCGTGTTGGGAGTGGTGTGAATGAACACTTACCTGGAAGGGCTTGCCCATTAGCTATCGTGTAAGGTGCAGAGTTACACAGTCATATATATATCTAAAGGATGTCCAAAGGATATTTCCCTGACGATTTGTCTTAGCGTTCTTACTCACCGCTTTCTAAGGTTATTGCTAGCACAATAAATGTAAACCTGAAGTGCACTTTTGTTTGGATAACTTAGATATAAGTATTTACTTAATACCCTTCCGAGAAAACTTTTCACGGATCTTATCGCGCGTACCTATGTCAGTTAGATGTAAACACCGATTCTAATGCAATAAGGAAGTAAATTAATTGCAATAGTAGTTCGTTGTTTGTGCATGGTTTCCGCAGACCAAAGATGCGGTCAATTATAAAGTTCTAGATAACCTGTATTTGGTAATCTTGGAAATTAAATAGGTCAGAGAGAGAGAGAGAGAGAGAGAGAGAGAGAGAGAGAGAGAGAGGAGGGCTTAGATGAATACAATAATTAAAGAGCTACATAAATTCCACAGAATATGGCTGTAATCTAAATGCATGTAAAAGTAGTCAGTTATATGCACTGGTGGACAGACAGATATGGAAGCAGTCTTTAATTGTTCAAAACGGACAAATACCTGTTGTGTTTTGTAAAACTTCAAACTATACAAAATTATAGGTGATATGTAGTATGAGAGAGAGAGAGAGAGAGAGAGAGAGAGAGAGAGAGAGGAGGGCTTAGATGAATACAATAATTAAAGAGCTACATAAATTCCACAGAATATGGCTGTAATCTAAATGCATGTAAAAGTAGTCAGTTATATGCACTGGTGACATACATATATGGAAGCAGTCTTTAATTGTTCAAAACGGATAAATGCCTGTTGTGTTTTGTAAAACTTCAAACTATACAAAATTATAGGTGATATGTAGTATGAAAGAAGTTGTGTGCCATTACTGTCTCCTTTGGATCCCAACTACTCGTCCTAGCCTCTACCCCCATGACATAGTAAGCTTATTAATGACACATGCGTGTTGATCGATTTTCATTATGCACACACGTATCCCAACTTATTGGGGTAGAGTCGACGATGGATGTTAAATGAGTTCCCAAACGACCTGAAGTGGTGTCAAAGTGGTGTTACCAAACCCTCGTATGAACAGTCATGTAATTTTGTTAAGGGTCAAGGAAATATGTCATTTAGAACTACCCTGATGTTCCACAACCAACTCGAGGCCAGCTTAGAATCATCGCACATGCACGTCAAAACGCTGAACCGTTAAATGTAGCAGTAGATGCGAAACCTCTCCGGTATTGTTTCAATAATGGCGAAGTGGCATTCTACACTCTATCCTACCCAGTTAACTTCACCAACAAATATGTTATATCGACGTTGACTGAGCTGAATTCAGAAATATCTCGACTGTTTCTCAACAAGGATGCGCTTGTTCGAGTAACAGATTTGGGCAATGATACTCGTTAGATGTAAATGGTGATGGCGTAATCACTGTGTTCTTGAACAAAAGAGGCTCCAGAGCATCAGAACGCAGAATCGTTGGAGGTTTAAGTATTCCCGAGGCAGAGGTTTGCTTTGATTGTATGACCATTGAGCCAGTAAAATCATAGGGTCATGCTAAATGGCTAGAAGTGCATGTGCGTATTGTACCTGCAACTGATGATAATACCAGAGAGTGTCTGCCTCTTGTACGATTAAAGTACTCGATTGTAATAGTAACAGAAAAACTATAATAGTCCCTCAGCCTTACCGACCTGAAGAAAAAAATTTGAAGCGTAACAGCAGCAGCGAGATTAAATTTCCAAGAGAATCGCGCTGATCATTAAATACAAACGCGCGTGTTTGGATGTAGATGCTATTTGTTGTCTTGCCGCAAAACCTTTAATACCATTTAATAACGCTGGATTCTGATAGCAGCAAATTATTAATATCGACTTAATACAAAAGAGTAGAAAATTTAATTTTAACAGAACACTGCTACAACCAACCCCAACCTGTAACCTACGTAAGAACGGCTTGGATACATCTCTGATAGCTAATTTCTCCGCTTTTACTTTGATGTTTGACCGACCACTGGTACCTAATTTGCGTGTATATAGGGACCAATATAGATCTGCTAGCTCTCTGAAGTTTTCAATCACTGAGTTATATACAGTCTTTGGAATAAATGTACACGGAATTATATAGTATTATGGCAACAATCTCACAACAATCTCTATTCACACACCTAAAGAAACCCCATAATCTCTGTTGCAAGAATACTTTTTTCCATAATTCTTAAACAATACTTAAATCGATAACCAAATTATCGTTGAATATACTATAGTTACATGACTTATACATCTTAGGTTTAACTATGACTGGATCTTGACTTTGTTTTTCCCTGACTGTCTCTAACAATATTTTTAGCATAATAAATATAAACAGGAAGTCAAACACGTGCATTTAGGACTTTCCGTCAAGTGGCCTTTTCCCAAGCTAAAATAATACATAAACGTATTGAACGACCATGTCCTTATATTGCTAGCGGTTGTGATGGGAACGCTAGCAGACAAAACATGTAGCAATATTTAATTTAATTCTAGCTCTGTACACGTTTCTTTATATCCATTTTAGTCTCACAACCCGGTCATATGTCCCCATTTCCAGCTACAAATGTATACTAATTAAATTACAATGCATCTCTAGTTTAAAAAACCCAAACTGATTACCAATGCATGGGTACAAGTGGATGTGTTCGATCATTGATATTATAATGTACGAGTGCAGGTGAGTGGATTGCACGATTACCATTGTAATATAATGGTTCAGGTAGATGTGTTTTATCATTATTATTGTAAAGTATGAGTACAAGTGAACGTGTTGCATCGTTACCATTGTAACACATGAGTGCAAATATATGTGATGCATCGTTACTATTATGATGTACGACTTCAAATGGATATGATGTATCGGTATTATTGTAATTTATGAGTGCAAAGAGATATGTTGTATCATTACTATTCTAATGCATGGGTGTAAGTTCATGTATTTTACGATTTACTATTCTAATGAACTAGCGCAGAGGACCTGATCAGTGTTTCCAAAGTACAAAAGGGATTTTACTTTCCTCGAAAGGGCAAAGCAAAGCACCAAAGCAAACGTTTATGTGTCCATTTATTCAAAGTGTGCATGATACCCAATATATGTGCTCAAGAATAACACGATGTCAAATTTCTAATGACAAGTGACCGTACGTTTGTGTATGTGTAAGTTTCTTTTAGCCTTGAGGGTCTGGAAACTCTGCCCCCCCCCCCCGCCATCCGACCCTGAGTGCACGTACATGTGTTGCATCATTACTCTTGCAGTGCATGGGTGTAAGAGGATATATTGTAAAATTTACTATTCTAATGATCGAGTGCAAGAGTAAGTAGATATACCGTTTATTGCTATTTCAGTGGATGAGTACAAGTGGATGTGTGTTTGATCACTATTTTAATGTACAATTGAAGTGAATTTGCAGTAGCGTGATCACTGTGTCAGTATTTGTGTTATATCATTACAATATTTGCCTGGAGGTAACCTAAATATTTACACATAATGCGACATACTTACCTTTACTGGTATTTAGAATGACAAATACAGTAATAAACTTAGTGGATGTGCCATTTATATTTACGTCTCAGTTCATTGCTTTGCTAGACATTATTGATTATTTGACAAGTATGCATCGGTGTTGAGAAGATGTTTCTCAAAGCAAGTAAGTTATACAATGTTTAGCAGAAGTCATAATGTACAGTATTCAGAAGACTTTATGGTAGCATGGGTTAGTTCCGTAAAATGGACGCTCCTTGATTTTTTTAACATAAAGATATTCAAATGGATAAGTGTTTGGTAATCTGGAAAATGAATACGTCTTTGTAAAAGGTGTTTGGGTCGTGATTCGTAATGCATAGCGTGAAGACACGACCCTAGGCTTGGAAAGACTGTCTGATGATTTGTACAAATGTGATTACAAAGATCACACAAGTGTGAAATTAGAGTTTCAAGATTAGTGGTCCAGTGACGATTAGAGGAAAAATGATTTGTAGTACTTGAGCTTTTAAGAACCCTTCAGTTGACAAGTACTGCTGTCTTGGGGTCTTATGAAATAGGGAAACGGTCGACTATGAGTTGATAATTGTTTCAAGATTAACACGTATCTTCATCTTAAATGCCTAATTTAATAACAAGATATAGCGTTACAAAGATGATAGACGTATACATTTATTTAACAGTCCATGCTTGTAGTTATCAACTGCGAAACTTCACTCATCACTGCGAGCATTCATTAACAAAGTAATAAGACCGCTCCGGTGGCTTAGTGATTAGAGTTTCCGCCTCGGATGCGGGAAGTCGTGGTTTGATCCTCGGCCGAGTCATAACTAAGACTTACAAAAAAGGTACTTACAGCTGCCTCGCTTGGCGCTCAGCATGAAGAGGTTAGGGTTAGGACTAGTCGGCCTGGCGTCAGGATAATGTGACTAGGACATATATTTTATACATGTTTGCAGCATGATGCACCAGTGCTAGCGATATGACTGCAAAATTGATAAAGATACATTAAAAAGCCAAAATCACACACATACACACACAAAAAAGAAATAATATGAATTAGTCTCAGGCATAATCAAAATATTCTTAACATCAGGCAATAAATCATGATACATCAAAAATGTGAATGCATCTGACTAATCCTTTTTTATCCTAGAAAATTCACTGTAGCTTTCGTAATTTTTCCTGTTCTTGTTTCTCTTGCTTTGACTTCAAACTCAGTGCCACCGAATGTCATGGACACAAGGACACTTCTTTCCGTCTTCGGAACACTCATATCGAGAATATCAACCTCCACTTTCC